>CM048747.1:19417500-20617500 GCA_026315105.1 Locusta migratoria | reverse complement strand
CGATGAGGCTTGCGATTCAGATATTTAGTGTAGCTTAAACATTTTCATGCCAGTGATGTAGCGAATCACAAAATGTATCGGAATAGGGTGTGAATAATTCCACGAATGTTGACGGCTGGTTCCCTGGTTCTCCTATGGCATTGCAATCCTCATTAATATTTCTTATGTTTCTATCACAGTCTCCCTAGGTCCCTCCGTCTTCTCTTCCCCCTCTATCACTCACTTCACACCTCGGTTTGCCTCTCCTACCTCTCCTCTGTGTCCATATCCTCATACACTTCTGCTTAACGACTTCTCTCTCCCCTATGCACTACATGCGCCCACACCCACTCTCTGTTAACCTACTCGTTTCATTTACCTTTATATGCTCATCCGCCAACGACGTCCACCAGATACTTCATTTTCCCATATCCTCCTTCATAGCTATTGTGAGATTACCGCCAAATAGAAATACTGGTAAGTAATAGCATTTGATAATTAAACAGTATGAAGTTCACTGCAAACATTGACCATGCCAGTGCACTAAATGTTACACAATTTTAATCTTATTAATTATGGTAACAATGTATGTACGCAGTTGGGTGACAACATTTATAGTTAGGCCAAAGGTAGAAATTCTCCACGTTGAGATTTGCTGTGTGCTTGTAGCTGACGGGAGGCCAGCGAGCAGGCCGACGTTGGTGGCTTGTTCCAGCTTAGGATTTCCCAGTTCGTTTCCGGTGAGGGGAGAGAGGGACAATGGCGAGTGCCAGGTGCAGTGCAGTGCACAGCGTGAAATAAAATATTCTAATACTACTGGCATTTGAAGTAATACGATGCAGTTAGGAACCTTTAAGGCCCTCATTACAAAATAGCCTGTTGACAAATAAACAATACATTAGCTGATATAGTCACATCTGACGTAATATGTTTAATTGACAATGGAAAGTAATAAATTACCAATAAATACAAGACAGTTACACAACTAGCATGACAATGTTTGTTTATAAAAATCATATATTAACTATTTTTCATTTTATTTTCAATCAATCTTTTGTATTTTATCTGGAAGTATTCAGTTAAATCACTTATCTGTGATATGAGAAATTGCACGATTTTGATAAACAGTACAAAGGATGTTTATACCAATATAAAAAACCTAAGAAGAAATTTGTTTAATGTGTAGTGTAATTATTTTGATTTTAAGGAAAGTTTTAGAAATGTATTGGCTGAGCGCTGAACGTTGGCAAATCGGTTAGAAAAGCTCACATGGGGAAGTTGATGACGTAGGGGAAAAAAAAACCGGCAGTTGAGCTTTTGGCAGGGCAGGAAGTGATGAGACGGGAGAGCACGTGGGGTGGCTGGCCGGGCGACGTCGCTCTGCATCAGTCGGTATGTGGATCTCAAAGTGGTGACTTTAGATTTGTCTGTGGCAATCGCCACGTGTGGGTGCTCGTCGTAGACTGTACCAAGTTAAATCCAGTGCTACTGTGTGTTTGTGAATATTTAGCCGGTGGAACAAGGTGTGCATCGCATTGAATTAAAGTGACTGTGATTTGTTAATGTAACACGTGTCGTCGCATAGGCATGAACATAAACGGTGTTTCAGACAGCCACGTGGTGTGAAAACAATTCGCGACAAATATTCATTTTTGTCTGGGGGCTCAGGAGCTATAACTTTATTTGGTAAATGTGTCGACGTACAGACGTATCAGCCACAGGGTTCAAATATTGTGAAATAAACAACATAAAGTGAACTTTCACGTGTTTTCAAAAATAGTAGTTAGTACACCCTTTTCTCTCATGAACTTGATTTTATTATGAATTTGTTTTGTTAATCATATGTAGGGAAGGAAAGCTGCGAACGTGTGATATCATCCCCTAGAAAACGAGTCAAACAGCCGCAATCACAGTTCCAGTGTTTTTGCATGTTTAGGAATTTGGTTCGCAGCTGGTGGTTGTGAGTTTTAAAAATTAAACTTTCTCTATTTTAAACTCTCACCCCGACCTTCACGGTCGCACTATGAAAGTGAGATACCCTCTATAGTTATTCAGTTCAATCAAGATTTACTATTTGAAATTAAATTTAAAAACTCTCCCGATCGCAAAATTATTGTTTTCATTTTGTGACCGGCTTCAGTCTATATGGACCATCTTCAGATAAATGCTGTTGATAAGTTCACGTTTGTGGGGCCTGCTGAGTTCCCCGCCACTGGCTGTCCTCATGTTAGTACTCACCTGAAAATGGTCTATATAGTCTGAAAGCGGCCATAACCTAAAAACAACAATTTTGCGATATGAACTGTTTTTATAAAAACTATTATATCAAGAATGAATTTTTTGCAACACCCGGCTTCCCCGCATCTATGAGGCGAGGCACGGCCTATTTCCTCAGCCATCTCTAACAAAAACTGTCTGACCGTTTGCTTCTAATTTACTGTAAGTGACAAGGGGTGCACTAACGTTATTAAAAATTTGGAAATATTATTAGATTTAATTTCTAAATCTGTACTCTGTAGTGTGTGAAAATTTGTGAGAGTGCCAGTGGGAGAAAAGGCTTAGCAATTGCTTTGGATTTAATTTGAACTAAATGCTTCGAAACCAGATGCAAGTGGCCCTTATGAAATCAATTCTAGATTAATTTATGCTTTAGGATCCATTGGCAAGGGCATGGCTGCAGGGAGAACCTTTTTTCGGTGATTAACTTGAAACACGTACACTGAATGTGTAGTCGTGTTCCATTTTGAGTTATTCTTTACTCTTAAGTGTTCCTCCGCCATTAATATTGTCTATTTGTATGTCAATTATTCTATTCCGTTATTAATGAACAATGCCCCATGTTTATGTATGTTTCCACCCGTGTGATTGAACTTGTGTGTTCATATGAATGTGGAAGGTTGCTTTTAATATTGACTGAATGCCACGGAAGGGCTTACAGTCACCGCTTCGTGCTTTATGCCTCGTTTCATTTAGTTAAGAACGCATGACTTTGCATGTCGTCTGCATTGCCGTCTGCTGGGTGGCCAGAGACAAGCTATCTTGGAAAGATGGCGAGGTGGCCTCTTCTTAGTGTAGTAACAACATAATCAACGACAGAGGTGACAAAAGAGACCTGTCTGGAGCTCTAGAAGAGGGTATCATCCTCCTCAGGTAGCAATGGTTGGTAGACAGTAAGTTCTGAACGCGCCCTGAATAGTTTTTAGCGCGCCCTACATCGGGTGCATGAAAAGGTCTACACTCTTGCAGCGTCCGCCGAAATGAGTACATTGTCAAATCATGCTGAGGAGATGGCATGCTGTTAGAACTTTGCTTTCTATGTGATCAGGTAGTCTTAGTTTATTAGTGATAGTTTTTCTTTCGCTATGCGAGGCGAAGTGTTTCTCTAGTAATTCAGTTTAAATTTAATATTAGCATTTTTAATCTGGTGATGATTTTGTGTCTGGTTTTCTCAAGTTAGAATTCAGGTGGGTGGCCTTCAGCCTTTATGTAAACTTAGTATGTTGCAACCTCCTTGCTGTTTTTTTAACTGACATTTTCGCCTCCTGTCTGTATCCCTGAGTATGCTAAATTTTTCTCAGATTTTCTTTATTGATTCCATCTTTTCTGTCCTGGTATGATCGATTGCACAAAGTGCTTTCGTAATGGTCATTATTTCGGCCTGCAGCCATGCTGTTACTGTTACTACCTTTCTTCTATATGAATTCTCGCATGTGCTTTACTTGCTTATTCTAAATTAATTTCCTTTTGGTAATTCTATCTAATTCACCATGGTCAAACATCATGTGGTACGTAAGGATAGTATGCCGCTGCCTCTCCAAACATGAGTTCGTTTGGTGCATAGTTGAATTTTAAATTAATGCCGGCCATGGTGGCCGAGGAGACTGAGGCGCTCCAGTCACGGTCTGCACGGCCACTACGGTCGGGGGTTCGAATCCCCCTTCGGGCATGGATATTTGTGCCATCCTAGTTTGTAAGTAGTTCATAAGTAGTTTGTAAGTTTAGGGACTGATGACCCCGTAGTTAATTCCTATAGACTATACAAACATTTGAACATTTTTTTGAATTAATGCTTCAAGACACCCGCCTTCTCGTCAAAAAGCCACCGATTCTTCGTTTTGCTGCTGCTATCAAGTGTTGCCGCAAGAGTAATGTGTTGCAAGTATTATGCGCATGTCTGTGACTGAATGAATGTGCTTTCCTTTAGCCACTGTGTATTTGCAAATTTCTTCCCACGTTACCTCCATATTCGTAAGCGGCATAAACAATTTAATTATGCGCAATCACTTTCTAATTTAATTTGTATAAGTCGTGTGCTTTATTGTGCTTAACATGGTCGCCCCACATTTATTTGCTTCTTCCTTTTATTGAATAGAAGACGATTTAAAGTATCAAACCTCTGCTTTATAATTTCATGCTCCCGGTCCCATGTCAAATTATCTATCCCTTTTTAACATTAATTTCTTGTTTGTTAAAACGTTGGCTATTCCCTTAGGGAGTGAACAGTTAGATAAATTTCCATTGTACAACTACTGTGACCACTCGCAAAGTAATTTAGAGCAGCAGTGAGCGTATAACTTGTATTTGCAGATCTCAACTGACCGAGATCTTGCTTAGAAAATTTAACAGGCTATTTTCATACATCAACCACCAAACTGTGTACAACATTACAGAAAGCTGTATGTGTGGTCAGTGAGGACAGCATGAAACTGGCTGCTAGTGAAGCAGTGGAAGAAAATGATGAATGTTCGGATGTTAGCCTCATGTAACATACAGTAAAAATATTAAGGTCCTGCATCAATTAGTTTTTTTTTCATAAATGAGTCAAATACTTGCCTAAATTAACATGTGTTCAATAGGCAGGGTGTGGTCCCCTTTAAGTACGGCGATCTGGGCGGACGTCTGTGCTACGTGCCACAGGATGTGGCGAATCGTTGTAGCAAGACCAACGTGATGATTGCATAACGGTTTGTGGTGACCTCATAAGCTGTGAGGACGATGACCACCACGTCTGTCAACCGGATAATGACTGCAGACGAAACATGGTGTTTCCTTTAACTGAAATTAGAATCAGTCCTGCCGTGTGGAAGTAGCTATGTGGACTAAGGCTGCATGATAAGGACGAGGCGACAGTTCCTGCATGGGTTCGAGTGCTGCTTCTGTGTGTGTGTGTTGTCCTTAACATAAGTACTGTAAGTAGTTTGTAGGTCTACGGATTGGCAGTTTGGGCCAAAAGGGTTACAAGCATTTGATTTTTGATAGTCAACCACCTGGAACGCGGCAGAATGTGCCACATACAGAGTCTATCGTGGAGGCGTCAAGTCTTAGATCTTATTGTGTCGTAAAAATAAACTCGTAGAAAAATAAAAGATACTGTGCTTTTCCTTCAACATGAAAATGTTTTGTGAACAAATGACGGAACTATCACCGAATATGTCGTCAATTGCCTTTCGTCAACACTTGTTGTATGGGAGATTTAATGCAATTCGTCTGTACTATTAATATTCGATTTACTATTTCTCCTGAAACACCATGAATAGTACATGCGAAACACAACTAGCTCTTTACGCACACAAAGTAATGGTTGCTATCGACAAGAGTTCGCAAATCGAATACGTATCTCTTGATTTCAAGAAGGATTTTGACACCGTACCTCACAAAAGGCTTTAATCAAATTGCGTGGTTATGTTATATCGCCCCAAATTTGCGACTGGATAGAGGATTTTCTTTCACAGAGGCCACAGTTCGTAGTAATCGATGGTAAGGCGTCGACTAAAACAGAGGCGATACCGGACGTTCCACAGGGTAGTGATACTGGTTCCTTATTTACACAAACGATTTGGGAGAAAATCTAAGTAGCTCTCTTAGGTTGTTTGCAGATGACACCGTCATTTACCGTCTAGTAAAATCATCTGAAGATCAAAACCAACTGCAGAACGATATGAATAAGATAAGGTGTAAAAATTGGTAATTGGACCTAAATAATGAGAAGTGTGAAGTCGTCCACATGAGTACGGTAAGAAATCCGTTGAACTTTGTTTACAAGATAAATCGATCAAATGTGAAGGCCATAAACTCCACAAAACACCTAAGGATTACTATCACTTCAGACTTACATTGGGAAGAATACGTAGATAATGTCGTGGGAAAGGCGAACCAGAGACTGCGTTTTATTGGCAGAACCCTTAAAAGATCCACCAGAACTACAAAAGAAACTGCATACACTACGCTTCTTAGTCCATTTTTGGAGTATTGCTGTCCAGTATGGTATCCTAATCAGATGGATTTGACGGAGGACATCGAAAGAGTCCAAAGAAGGGCAGCTCGTTTCGTATTGTAACGATACAGGGCAGACAGCGTTACGGAAATGATACAGGATCTGCTATGGGAATCATTACTACAACGGCGCTTATCGCTGCGACGTGGGCTAGTTACGAAACTCCAATCGCCAACATTCTCCTCCGAATGTGAAAATATATTTTACTCTCACTTACATAGGGGAGTACCATCAGAATAAAATACGAGAAATCTGAGCTCGAACGGAGAGATTCAGGTGTTCTTTCTTCCCGCGAGCGTTTCGAGAATGGAATGGGAGATAAATAGTTTAGCGGTGGTTCGATGAATCCTCTGCCAGGCACTTAAATGTGATTTGCAGAGTATCTCATGTAGATACAGACGACAGGAAAACGAAGGAAGGAATATTAGGGCTTAACTTCGACTTTTTTTTTTTTTTTTTTTTTTTTTTTTTTTTTTTAGAAATGTCTAAGAAAGCAGACCGTGTGGTTCGAAAGGAGCAGTCTCGGAATGAGCCTTGAGTGATTTCGGGCCCAGATTTGAACCAGTGTCGTCCAGAGTGCTACCACTGCACCACCTCGCTCTACTTTGAGAAGCATCAGCCGCCCGCCCATTTAGCATTTAAGGCTGTCTAGGCGGCAGGCAGGCAGGCACAGACAAGTGCTGTGCGTGGCGCGCCTGAGGAGGTCGCGTTCCTTTCCGTGCCGCAGTGGCGCTCCAGAGGCGGCTCCAGTGAAAGCGTGTGGCAGACTGGGGGTGGGTGGGGGGGGGCGCCCCTGATGGATGCCGCCCCCGGAGGCGGCGTGATGGATGCGGGGGAGGGGGAGAGGGGCCGACGTCATCCGCAGCTTAGGCCGCTCAGCGCGATGTCGCGGCGTACGTCACACGTGAAACCACTTCCCCCACCGCCGTCCACACTCCGCGAAAGTGCGCAGCTCGCCACGCAACACCAGCAATTGTTTTATTTGAATCATTTTTCTTCCTCCACAACTTCTGTCCAAAACACATCATTTCATCGTAGCGCATATACATAACGTTCTTATTACATATGTGTTCCGAACAAATAGATAACCTGGATAAACTAGAGATAGGCAGTTCATATTCACAGGATATGTGCATTGATCTTCTCCTAATTTATAAAGCAGAGTGTCCTTATGTTTGTACGTGTTGCATACAAATCTACAGTTTTGTTCCAATCTTTATGGAATTTTGTACACGTAAGCTTCAAACCATGAGGACGGTCGCCGTAAGTGTAAGAATCAAATACGATATATAGTTCACGAGATATGACGTCATAAACAATGAGATGCGCGAAAAGACTGCTGCATTTTGCGACTATGCTGCTTACACATTCCTTACCGTGAGGTAACAATTGCTGTGTGGTTAAGAATCACATACGGCACATGGTTCAAAAGATATTACGTCATAACCAATAGAAATCGCAAAAAATGCCATAAACTGCGGTGAGACTTTCGAAATACACTGTATGAGAATGACAGTACTTAGCTACTTGAAACAAACTTTAAACATAATTTCAAATCTTTATTAAACTTTTTCTCGCTGGCAACCATAGTAAAATGATGAAAGGAAAAAGTTTCTTGCTTACTAATTTTCCGCTGTTTATGGAGGCACTCGGAATGACGTTACAATTTATAATGTGAACACTACAAACTGTAGCGACAGGAAATTTTACAGTGTACACATATATAGTTGACTGTAGCTTATAAGTTGTATCACAGAACGACGTATAGTTCATGAGATATGAGGACATATATAGTTGACTGTAGCTTATAAGTTGTATCACAGAACGACGTATAGTTCATGAGATATGAGGACATAAACAGTAACGTTCATGGAAAACCATCCCATCTCGCACCAATTTTTAATCTATTAATTCATTACTCCTAATTGTATTCGCAAGAGATTTTTACAGACATACAGCCCTTATTCAAATGAATATATATACCTGAAAAAGGCAGGAATAAATAAGTAAATAAATACCCGGGCAACGACGGGTTTTCAGCTAGTACATTAATAGATTCCATTGTGTTAGCCTGTTTCCTAGTTGTAACCATAGCAATAGTGCGTGTAATTGAAATTTAATACTTTCCTGACACTATGTGAATGATGAAGAAAAAAAACCGTACATTAATTTCTCCGCATGTAACTCTGACAAGCTGGAGCGACGACAAGAGAAACACGCTAGGCGGCCAATAATGCTAATGCACACGCAACAATTATTCGCGAACTTCCTATGTAGCCTAAATAAATAAAAGTTAATGTTTTAAGACCATTAATAATCTGTTTCCTTAGTATGATACGAATAACACTAGGCCTGTAGGCCTGTTAAGTTTGCCCAGCTTTTTTTCCCAGAATGTGATCATGTCCCAAAACAGCGAAATATGTTGATCTAAATAAAACGTTCGCAACTATACTGTGTTTCATTATATGTTATATTGCATTGGTTGTTGTATCAGAAGGCCTGATGGAGTGGAGGATAGTTTACGAGATTCTTTTTGTTATTTCACTGAGAATTACAGCATTGACTTTGAAGTCAGAAATTTTTTTTTTCTTTATTGTTTCTTCGCTGGCCGCGGTGGCCGAGCTGTTTGCGGCGCGCCAGTCACGGTCTGCTCAAAAAAAAAAAAAAAAAAAAAAAAAAAAAAAAAAAAAAAAAAAAAAAAAAATCAAATGTTTGTATAGTCTATGGGACTTAACTACGGGGTCATAAGTCCCTAAACTTACAAACTACTTATGAACTAGCTAATCCCAAGGAAGGCACAAATATCCATGCCCGAGGGGGGATTCGAACCCCCGACCGTAGTGGCCGTGCAAACCGTGACTGGAGCGCCTCAGTCCCCTCGGCCACCGCGGCCGGCACGGTCTGCACGGCCGCCACTACGGTCGGGGGTTCGAATCCCCCCTCGGGAATTTGTGCCGTCTTTAGTATTAGCTAGTTCATAAGTGGTTTGTAAATTAAGGGACTGAAGACCCCGTAGTTAAGTCTCATAAGCTCTACAAACGCCGGCCGGAATGGCCGAGGGTACTGAGGCGCTCCAGTCACGGTCTGCACGGCCACTACGGTCGGGGGTTCGAATCCCCCCTCGGGCATGGATATTTGTGCCGTCCTTAGTCTTAGCTAGTTCATAAGTAGTTTGTAAGCTTAGGGACTGATGACCCCGTAGTTAAGTCTCATAAGTTCCACAAACATTTGAACATCTCTACAAACATTTGAACATTTTATTGTTTCTTCTTGGGTGATATGACCCGTTGATGTGGATCTATTCCTGTTGCTTGTTAAGGCAGACAGCGAGACGGCAACAGTGACTTACAGCTGCCGCCAGGGCGTGGCTATGACTGCGACAGCAGCGAAGCCGTAGCGACCGCCTTTTGTCCAGATTCGCAGAAACTGCAGCAGTACAGAGCGCAGGTCACGGACGGTCATGTTTCTTCCGTCTGGAGAGTGTTACAATATTCAGACCAACTTCTCTTTTCACGAACTGGCTGCCGCGTGCAGCTGGCGCCAAGAGATAGAGAGAGAGAAAGCTAGACACATTTGCAGAAAGAGAGGAAAAAATAGAAAGAGAAAGAGGGAGAGAGATACCGTCTTTTCACCCAGAAGGAGTTCAGTGACCTATCAAAAATGTGACACATTTTCCAATAAAGTTGCCTTCCATTATGAAGGATTTTGTGCCCACTACTGTATATTTTGATCTATCAGGCAGATGATATGCAGTAGTCATTCGTTATTTTTAAAAACTGATTTAATCTTCAGATCCAGATTTCGGCAAGTGGCTTGCCATTCTCAATGCATGCATCCCTTAACTCTTTCATTGCCAGTGTTGTTCCTCAACAACAATTTATTAAAACCTGTTTTATAGCGTATTTTGCGTATAAATTCTTAAAGTCGCATTGTTTTCTATGAACAACATGCTTCTAGTACGACATTTTGCCGCTTGGTGCGGCGTGTAGCCACTTCTGAGCATTAATCTGTCCGCCTTTGAGGTTGTGTTGCGTTGCTGTCTCCAAGTGTGAGCGTCGGTGTCGTTCACGTTATTTTACTTCAACAATGAACTGTCTTGTCTTTGGTGCTGTGGCGAAGCTGTGGCTGTGTGCTAGCATTATTGATCTGACAGTGTTATTTATAAACAAAATAACGTCCCAAGTAGTAAGATACCTCGATATAAACGTCTGTGTTGTGCACGAAATACATGACGTAAAAAAAAAAAAAAAAAAAAAAAAAAAAAAAAAAAAAAAAATAGTATTTCGACCATAAATTTTATACGGATATTTTCACGTTTAGTGCACTGTATTAATACATATTTTCCCCATTATTGTTATTTTAATACCCTCACACATACATACAGGTAGGATGGAAGCAGCCTCCTGCACTAATCTTCAGCCACATGACCTTACAGAAATAATCAAGAAGTAAGAAACAGAGTAACATTCCCCTCACTAACCGGTTAATTAACACTGTGACACATTAACGTTAAAATGAACCGTTTATGCCTACAATAAAATCTCGAAAGAGCTTTCTTTACGGAAGAAAAGTATTCTGCAAACGAAAACCAATAAGAGTGTGAAAGCTGCCACAACGAACTACCACACCAGATAACCCGTTCCTCCTACTCTAATGATTACTAATTGAACTCATTTGATTTCGGAACAATCATACTCACACACGTAAGTATTGCAAATTATAGGAAGTAACAAACAATGAGACAGTACAAATCTTAATAAATTAACACGGCCGCCAGCCTGATGGGGCACTTAAAGTGTGTTTTAATTAACCACGACAGTTAGTGTTGCACAACAGAAGGCTGGCAAACACTTTTGCAATTGAATAACATTTACGAAAAAAATATGTTTTGGTTTTATCAGTTTATTGTAAGAAAGAAAATAAACTATTTAATAATTTTGAAATGAACTGGTGTAGCTCGGAAACAGTGTTGAAACAGAGACCAATGTTGCACTCAATTATTAACGTCCGTTCACTAACACTCACTTGCATGAGAATTGCACAGTGGGCAGCAAAACACTTGACTGGCAGAATGATTACTACTAAGATTACCAAGAAAGAAAGTACTCAGAATAACTTGCAACTATGTGGAGCACAACATCTGGACAATGCTGAAATCGAACCAGCAAAGCAAATCAGCTTTACACAAAACTTTTACACCAATGAAATATTAAATCGTAATGAACGAATTAATATCTTTTAGTTTGTTTAGTTACTTAATTGTGCCAGCTTTGTTTGAAAGAAAGCAGTTCTCTCATTCCAAAAATTTAATATGTTGAAACTAGATTTAAAATTTTAACTTTAGTTATTTAAAATTGTTCTTTATAGCTTGGCACTGAATTTAATAGTCTTTTCACTTGCAACGACACTCGGGTACCATCTGGAAAGGACAGGACCCTACTTGGTAACAAGGTCTTAGGACAATGACGTGGTAGAATTTAAAATGTAGGTTATTATCAGAGAAGATAATTTCTCAAGCACAAAATGTCTAACGCTGAGTGGTCGGAAATTATTGGAGCGGTATTACATTGCGTCCTCGTTGTTGAAGAGCGGGATGCGCCGACTCGCCAATGCTGCAGGTCACAATACAGGCACGGATCCAAAGCAGATCTGGTAACTGCCAAGAGAGTAGCGCTGCACGCTCCCGCGCACTTGCTAGCGTCCGAATTGTTCTAACGATAGAAGTCGACTCCCTTCTGACTACTACTGCTCCCGCTCTGTAGCTCCATAGACCACATACCACATACACACACACACACACACACACACACACACACACAAAAGATGTTTCTACTTTCCCTATCGGTGATTACCCAGATACATACGTAATAAATTACATAAATACACATAAAGAAATTAAAAATACTGCAATATACATTAGTTGTGATAATAAGCTCCAACATAACCTATATACATTTAAAATTTAATACATATTTGAATAACACATCTGTATACTAACGTCACAAATAGTAAAAAAAAGTTCAAATTGGTGAGGATGATAGTTTTTCATGGACACAACACTAAAACGGAACATGAAAGTTTGAAACACTGACTGTTAGTAGGACCCACAGGCGAATGGCAGGGAGGGGCGTGTTGGAAGCGTGGGAGGAGGGAAAGGAGGAAGTGTTGGGACTCAAAGGGAGAGGAGAGGGAGGTGGGTCGAGGAAAGGAGGGGAAGAGGGGGCACTGAATCTATGGGGAAAGGATTCGGGCATCATCCTGGAGGGGGAGGTGGCGGAAGTTACCTTCGGAGAGGATGTGGAGAGTGTGAGGGACGGATGGATACACTAGTGAAGGCGTGGCAGAGCAAAAATGTTCAAATGTTTGTAAATCTATCGGACCAAACTGCGTGGTCATCAGTCCGTAGCTTAGAAACTACTTAAACCTAGGTAAACTAAACTGCGGACAACACACACAGCCATGCCCCATGGAGGACTCGAACCTCCACGGCGAGCAACCGCGCGCTCCGCAGGGAGACGCTTTAGACCGCTCGGCTACTCCACCGCGGTGTGGCAGAGCCCCGGGACATGTAAGGATGGTGTAGATAGAGGACTGGAGGAGTCTGTTTTGCGAGTTACATTGAGGCGCAGAAGGAGGTGGGGAAATGGGATGACGTCATAGAGGATCTGCGTGGGGGGGGGGGGGGGAGGAAGGCGGACTTGGTATGTAAGGCGGAGGGCGTGGCGTTCGAGCATTTGAAAGGTGGGATAGCAGGTAGGGAGGGCGGATGTCCAGGAGGAATGGAAGCTGCATAGGATGGGGCGCATGATTGTTTTATAGACGAAGAAGACAGTGGATGGGTTGAGGCCCCATGTCCGGCCGGTGAGGAGTTTTAGGTGGTTAATGCCGAACATGGCCTTTTGGCGAACTGTGTGGAGGTGACAGGTCCATGAGAGGGATGCATCAAGGGTGAGGCCAAGGTACTTAAGTGGGAATATGGTGGATAGGACGATTGTGGAGGGTAAGGTAGAAGTCGAGGAGACGGATGGAAGTAGTGGTATGACCTATGTTGATTGCCTGTGATTTATTGAGACTGACAGAAAGGGGCCACCGGTTTCACTGTGTAGCGACCTCTCTGAGGTGAGACTGGAGCAAATGCTGGGATCGGGGGAGGGAGGGCTAATACGGAAAAAATGAGGTAGGGTGTGGTTAGACGAGGGTAGCTAACTGGGATAAGGTGAAGTGGGAGTGGGCACAGGAGAAGGTCTCCAGTTGGAATACGAATCTGGCAGAGAGGACAATCTGTTGAAGTGTGTGGGGACGCTGAAAGGGATGTATGTTTTGGAGGACAGTGGTGACAAACCGGATGACGTCCTTGGCGGTAGGAGGAAAGCACAAGACCTTGTTGGGGTGCATCGAGGGATCGACAGGATGGACAGGGACAGTGAAGTCTGCAGTGGTATGGGGTTAGGGACTTGTATTTTTAGCAGTAGCTTGGGTGGGGGCCACCACGGTTGTTGCAGACAGGACGGGAGACAAGGTTGGAGCAATGTTTGTGGTGGTGCTGGGATTTAAAGTGGGGTCAGGTAGGGGGTTGTGGCAGTTCTGCAGCAGTAGTACTGGGGTGGGGCTCAGGAGGGTTTACCTCTTGGCACCAGTTGTAGATTAACGCCCCTTTCGAGGAGGAAGCGGTCGATGGACGATGCAGACTCCGTAAAGATCTGCATGAGGAAGGATGGGGCCAGTGGCATTGCGTATCCGCTTGGTGGAGAGGATGGTGAGGTTGGGGTGGGCGTCGAGTTGCCTGAGCACCTCCTCCTCCACGATCACTGGACCAAGTTTAGTGATCACGTAAGTGAAGGTGGGCGGTTGGGGAGGTTGGGGAGCATGTGGTATGGAGGCATTGTAGTACAGGGTTAGAGTAGCATAGGGACTGACGTGGATGCTCTGGAGGCGTCGGAGGAGGTCAGTGGAAGGACGACCTGGGGGACTCGATCTGGGGATGAGATGGGCAATGGGGAGGGTGTGGTTATTAGGATGGGAGTGGACGAAGGTGTAAAGTTTAGAAATATAAAATTGGGGTTGTGACCATGACAGTGGGATGGAGAAGGATGAGGTTAGGGAGCTTTCTCAGATGAGCCAGGAGGATGTTCCGCGCTTCCACGCTCGGAGGTCTTCTTTTTGGAGCTGGAGATTGCATGGAATGGATGACAGGATTGAGAAGGATGGACCAGGGCCCTGAGGTGCGAGATGCTGTGGAGGTGATCGAGGTGTGCCGGCTATTGTGGCACAGCGACGATCGGTGATACGAGCAGGTGGGAGGAGGGGTATTCATGGGGATCAATGAGGGGGAGAGGAACGGCAGACGGAGGAGGGGCTGGGAGAAGGGACTGGGGAGGCGGTGCTGGTGGCGAGGACGGTGGAGAGGGAAAGACCGGCAGGTTGAGCATATGCACTGCTCCAGGTGCTTGAGATAGGGGCTCGGGGGGGGGGCGGTGTAATGGATGATGTTGGTATCCATGATGATAGAGTGATGACAGACAGAGAGGAGAAAGTGACGTCACTGTCTGCAGTGAGGCGACGGCAGAAAGACCATCAGACGACGGGAGGTGCGGCCCGAACCGCTAGAGGTGGCGGGAGTGCACCGGTGGCGGAGTGCGCGACGACGGACTCGGCGAACCGGGAGGTCCAGCCAGAGCAGCGGCGGCGGGAGTTAGCAGGCCGGGGCGTCGTCCAGCGGCGGGCAGCGAGAGGCTGGGTTCTGCTGGGCGAAGCGGCGGTCTGAAGGAGCTGGTCTGACAGCAGGCGATGGCGACGAGAGCGGGCAGGTGGACTGACGTAGCGACCTGTAAGCGGTGAGCCAGGCGTAAGCACTACGTACAGGCACTGCCTGCTACCAGGCGGAAAGAGAATACAGAGTACACTACATTTTAATTTTTCCTAGGCTAAATGCGTAACGTGAGACTGGAAGGGTTAAACCACTACAATCACCATGCAGAACACTTGTCACACTTTACTTTAGATTTCTCTACAACCAGTGTTCTAATATTGATTATGGTGGGTAAAGACGTGCTCATGTTTAGCATACTGAAGTAAAAATGTCTGCATTGACAATGGCAAGTCACTTGCCAAAATCTGGATCTGCACAATAAAGCTCGTTTAGAAATAACGATTGATTATTGCAAATCAAGTCTTTGAACATTTTGCGGTATTTTTCTACTCGATAGTAAGATAAACCAACGGCGAATTATAGCTATCCATCTAATATAACTCGCCTAAATTCATACGTGCTTACCACGACTGAATTAGAGGTCTGTATCTGGCGTCTATGCTCGCTCTAATTGGAGCATGCTTGGAGTTCCTTGGCGATCAAATACATTCGATTTTCTTTCCAGTATGCTGTACTCGAAATGCCAGACCACTTCAATATGTTCATTTTATAATGGACTGCATTTAACATCGCTTCCCCTCCTTTTCTATCCTCACTCCTTCCCTTCCCCACCGGAAAATGGGTGTTTGGTCCCTCTATTCCCACCAACCAACCAATCTTTTATGAAACTACGTTACTTTCGCTCCTAAACGCAGCCAGAAGCGTTTGCGTATGACAGCTGCGAGTTTATCAAAGATATTAACTGAGCGTTTACTTTCTATGACAGAAAAATTAAACGTCACAAAACTGAAAATTTTCCTACCTGTTTTGATTTGTTCTTGTCGTTAACCTTTGGATTATATACCGCTTATGAAATGACATGAATTTTGGTATACCTGCACAGATTAAATTTTTATAGAGAATAAGTCAGAACAGAGCAGCTATCATACCACCATTAAAATAGCAGTAGTCCTTGTTAATGTAACACGACACTCGAAAGCATCGCCAGAAAATAAAGTTAGCGAAAAATAGAGTTTACGTGTTGGATGATGTCTAGATCAGTTATAGACATTGTTTTCCGCTGCAAATTGATGCTTGGTGATTTTACGCTTCGTGTAAGAAAGTTTCATGACCGCCTTAAGTTACTCTCACAATAGATGAATATAATTACAGAATATCGGACTTGGTCGCATAAGGACATTAATTACAGGTGAACAAAATCAAATCAGTATAAATTGAATGTAGGCAAAAGTCGAGTTCGAAAAAAACTTACGCAATCACGAAGGGAATCGTAATAATGGCCAGATATGCTCTTACGACTGAATGCAGACTGCTGAAAACCATGAGTAAACATTAATGGGAATAGGAACGGACATTTTCAATTTTAAGAAATATTTTAAATGAAACTGGAGGGTTTATTACACTAAAATTAAATAAAACTCGCATGTCCCTTCTAGAGAAGAAATGTCCGTTCAGTATCGCCATTACAACATAAAAGACGATGAACGCTTCCGTTCTCTCTCCAAGCCGAAGAAAAATAGCGGTCAGAGATATACATTGAAGTGAGAACGGATACGCAAGCGACAAGCGTTGCAGATATAATTTTAGTAAAAATATTTAATGTAATGCTACAGCTGTCCGATTTGAAATGGAAGGGGCCCTTCATATAAATCTGTTTGTTACACAGTCCTGAATTACCAAATGTTCCAATGTTTGTAATTCTATGGCATCAAACTATTTGGTCATAGTTCCTAGACTCACAAACTACTTAAACTAAGTTAAACTAGCCTAATAACAACACATCCATGCCTGAGGGACGACTCGAACCTCCGATACAGGAGGCCGAGCGATCCGTAACGTGGCGCTCCAGACCGCTCGGCTACTCCCGTGTGGCACTGTATCATCCTCGGAAGTATTTGCACTTACATACATTCTTCTTTTTATTTTCTGAACTGAAATTTTTCTGTCTTGCTATTTCAGTTTTGGGAATATATGCTCGTGATCATCTATATAGATGATCATGTTGTGATGGTGCAGCTCTTGTGTCTCCCGTGCTTGCTGTATGAAATTTGTGGTTAAATCCGCCTTATGCAAGACAACTTGCTTCGTTTTAACACTTTTAATACCCCAACATGTTTCGGAACTTACTGTGCCTTCTTCCGTGGGTTTTTGGACTTTATTTTCTGGAATAACTTGTTACAGATTTTTGGTTATCCAGTCATTTAGACGAGTTGTTTGATTTGATAATTTTGTTGGTATTAGGCGTAATATATTGCGCTTGCACAGTGGTAGAGTGCTAGACTAAAAATCCAAAGGTCCCGGGTTCAATCACCGCCAGGTCTTAGGATTTTTATCTGTCACTTTCCACTTCTTTCACCTCTGGCAGTATTGCTCATGTGAAAAATACCGAGTTGCACCGTGGTTCGGAACCCACGTTAAACTGTAGGTCCCCCTATAACTGGCTGGGTAAGTCAGCTCGAAGGGCGGAGGAAGGCAACGGCATACCACCTCCAAACAGACCATGCCTAGGAAAGCACTGTGGTGTTCAAACCAATCTTCGGATTGATGACTGATTTACCTTATTATCTACGTGTTCATAAACCAATCATTCGATTCCAATGAAACTTTGGTGAACTGTTTGCCATACGCCCACGAAGGATCCTGACTCAAAAACAAAAGAGCACGGCACATAACGTCATAAATAATGAGAGGTCACCGCTTGAGAATATCCAGATTTATGGGCAAGTTTTATTGGAAGATGGGAGTAGTTATGGACGTGCAACAAAGTTTGCATGTAATTTCGGACGTTTATGAAGAGTTTGTAACTGTCCCCCATCCCCACCCCCCCAAAATGATGAAACGAAGTCTACCGCTCACAACAGTTTTGCTGTAGAAGCCCTTAAAACTGTCCTATCAGGCATGACCTTGTGATTAATAAATCACAGGGCAACCTATTAAATACTGCAGAGTGTTTTTGACATCTCCATGTTTCTCACACGGACAACTAAAATTCGCTTGTTCAAGGGTGGACTCCCCAAAGTATTTATTCATGTTACATTTTGGACAAGTAACTAGAAATATTGCTAATAATGAAGTATCGAATTAAGTGAATGTATTAAGGTTACATATCATTTGCATCTTGATGGGTAACTTTCTTTGTTTGGATACTGCGGTTATTTTTTGTACATTATGCAAGATAGCTTTATTTCGTGACTACTCTCCCATAAATATAACACGATATTTAAAAAAGAGGAGATGGACAGAGAGGGAAGGGATATGAGAAGTACTAACGGAAAGCTTGAATAAATAAACAAATACCTGGGCAACGCCGGGTTTTCAGCTAGTTTTTCATAAAAAAGGCATAACATATGATTGTAAAAAATGAAAGCCAAAAACTCTCGGAATATTCCACAGTACGTGCTGAAACATGTTTGGGTGTTAAAAAAAGAACAAGGTGTCTCTCATAAGGCGGATTTCACCACACAGCCGTGTTTATAGAGTTGTGAAGAGGACGAGGCTGCCTCACCACGCAGCTACCGCCGGCGCCGCCTTGGCAGTAAGCCACTGCCACTGCCGCCGGCCGCTGTCCGGAGCGTCGCCGCCTCTTGTTAGGTGGCGGCCCTGCCCGCAGAAATAGAGTGGCGCCACGGCGTTAGCGGCAACTGCGCGCGGCGAACACGCCCGCTAACTGGCAGCGCCGGCCCGTGAATCAGGGGACTCCCCGATAATCCCCGTGCGACCAGGGCTACCAACTGCGGCGCACCTGGCCGCCTAACGACCGCCTCTAATGGGCGCATTTGTTATAGCGCCGGCCGGTTGGTAGCCCTCCCAGGGGCTGAATATTTCACACGCCTCACCGGCCTCTGGACAAATTCTATTAGCGCCCCTCCCACCTGGCCGGCACCGCTGCTGCCGCCACTACACGGCTACCGCGGCACACACTCTGAATACTTTATTCCGGTTCGGGGTCGCCGTGCTGGGGATGAATAATTAACACCCAGAGGTAATTACACTTTTAAACTCGTTTCGGACCCTCCCGGTTTCCATTTGTTTGCCCTCCAAGTGGCTGTTATTTTCCCATTTAGTCAGATTTCCCGCCGACATTGCCACTTATTTGAAGAGACCTGAAGGAGGAGGCGATAGTCACTGCATCTGCGGTCGTTTACATTGCAGTTCTGAAAACAAAATTACACCCACTTACCGGAAGAGGTCAATATGATGTGATTACCAATACTGCCATCCAATGCGAAGAAGAATCTTTTCCAAATATACGTTTCAGTCCTTCACCGAATATCTCCAACTGCTTACTGCTTAATTCACACATTAACATCATAGAGCTCGATAATTTAACAACTAGAATATTAGGAGGATTGGGACGCAACAAAAGAAGTTCTTACTGCTAGTAAGTCTTCTTATTGAGAAATTATAATCTCATTATTCTATGTAGGCAGCATTTTTTTATTCGTGTCAGAAGCATCTTGTATCCATGAGTATAAAACGTAGAACACACAGAAATTAATTAATTACATACATGTAAAACAAAATACTATGAACAAAAAGAAACATTACATACATTTGGCCCAAAAGCGGGCTACATCGACAGCATTTGGGGTTGCCAACATCAAGTCTAAAGTACAATGTGAAGGACATTCAGGGCACTTGTACACATGCTGGGTTGTCTGCACTGCAGTGGCTGACCAATTACTTTATTATAACAGTAGATATTTGGTGAAATCAATTTCAAGCATGTCGATTTTTGGTTGGGTTTGTTAGGGAACTCAACAGTGCGATGGAAAGAAGTGATTAGTGTGATAGGGACGTCTTCTCTAATAATTGCAATTTTAGGTAACAAAAGCAATCATAGCACGTAACTAATTACAGGCGAATATAAAACTACAAAAAAAAAAAAAAAAAAAAAAAAAAAAAAAAAAAAAAAAAAAAAAAAAAAAAACAAGGAACCATGGAATAAATTACACATATAAAACATACAAAACACAGCGCCCCTGGCGAATGGCGTGCAAATTAATTTGTAGCTAAATGAACAGCCAGTCATTTTCAATGGTGAGAAATCGTACGATGCAAAATTGTATTCTGTCGTAACATAATGGAGTGGTATAGGACCACTACTTTTCACAATATATACAAATTCAGTCGTACACAATATAGCGAATACGTTCAGACCATTCGCAGGAGAGATGCGGTAGCACATCGAAAAGTCCCAACGGTGGAAAATTTTAGTAGAATGTGCCGCGCACCAACGCATCGTGGAGGGAATTGCACAGTCAAATGTAACGAATACAGATCCGCTGCTCCTTCATGAGGCAATCACAAAAATCTGTGAAGACAGTTAATACAATAAAATATTTGGGAGCGATTATAACTGGAACGAGTGTATAAAATTTATCGTGGGTCAAGCAGATGTCAGACTGAGATTAATTGGAAGATTCTTTAAGAAGTGTACTCCATCAACGAAGGAAGAATTTGGAATATTGAAAAATTTCGACCGTTTCAGGGAAATGAAATAAATTCAACAGCTGTACTAAGATTCGAAGCCGGACCGGATGTTCCGGTACAGGTGAGCATAGGTTATCCAGGCACGCTTCCCTTCCAACGCAAATTGTCAACTTGTTGTTCTCTACGATGGTAGTGCGCACTGCTCATTAGTTGCTATAGGTCGCAGCCAGTACTGGACTCCTTCAAGGGATTGAGCGCATCAATGCGTCCGCGTCATTCAGATTGTCAGTTCGGGGCATACATACAGTTATCGATATGGTTTCTGTTCTTTTCTGACATGTCCGAAAAGAACTGATATTATATCGGTAACAAAGGAAGAGTTTACGAAACATTGATTCGGCCGATTCTTGAGTATTCAGAAAAATGTTTGTAATGATATTGTACCAAACGACTATGTTCGCCGCGGTGGTGTAGCCGAGCGGTCTGAAGCGTCTCGCTGCGGAGCACGCGATTGCTCGCCGTGGAGGTTCGAGTCCTTCCTGGGGCATGGGTGTGTGTGTTGTCCTTAGGTTAGTTTACCTAGGTTTAAGTAGTCTGTAAGCTACGGACTGATGACCACGCAGTTTGGTCCGATAGATTTACAAACATTTGAATTCGTCTATGTTCCTCAATGCTTAGACTAAACAAACTGTTAAACTAATACTAAGGGCAACACACACACACACAAAATCATGCCCGAGGGAGGACACGAAGCTCCGGCGGTAACGGCCGCCCACTCCGTAGCATGTAGCGTTAGACCACTCAGCCATTCCGCGTGTCTTCATAGCTTCAAGTTCCTCTTCATAGTAGGAGTATTGCGGATTAGTGTAGAAGCCAAGCTGTAATACATAGGGAAGATCCAACGGAGAGCAGACGCTTTGGCACTATCCAGTAAGACACGCTGCAATAGTGACATTCTATATCACGGTCCAAGCTGTCGTCGACTTTCCGACACCATTTATTTGACGAGCAGTATGTTGCTTCGTCCTAAGTATAAGTCGCTAATGGATCACGAGTACAAAATTCCAGAGATCGGAGCCCATAGGCGTACCTGCACACCACTTTTTCCACCACTGGAACACGCAAATGGCGGACAGTGGTGCGTAAAGTGCCCTCCGCCACGCACCGCGACATTACTTGCAGAGTGCGAATGTCGAGTTTCGCACTTGGCGACGTGCGCCGGCCCATAAACTGGCGGCCTTTGTCGCTTTTGTTGGCGGGTTCCCCAGTTACGGCCGGTGTAACTCCCCATTGTTCCCTCGGCCGCTCATACGCTTTCCGCCAAGTGGCGGTGCCGGCAACGCCAGCAGCAGCAGTCGGTGTCTTAGTGAGCAGTCGTTGTAATGCCTTACCGTACCAGGGCTGCTGCCACCTGAGGTACATATTAAAGAACAGCTTTAAGCAAGGAGAAGTGGACTTGTATTTAGATTTCAGATATCGATCCAGCAGCCAGTAAAGACGTAAAGCGAAAAAGTGGACATCAAAAACATTCCGGTAAACGACACTATAGTCAAAGTTATGAACAAGGAGGAGAAAGTACATGCAGATGTTAATGAAGTACCGTTACAACTATTTTAGAGGACATTCAGGAGATCAATAAACGACAATACGACATGATTTGAGTAAAATCTCTCTCTCTGTCGGGTGATCAAAACGTCAGTATAAATTTGAAAACTTAATAAATGTAGATAGAGAGGTAGGAATTGACACACATGCTTGGATTGATACGGGGCTTTATTAGAACAAAAAAAAGTTCAAAAAATGTCCGACAAATGGCGCGTGATTCTGGGTTTGTAACTGCTACCGTGACGGGTGAGAGGTACGCCGATATGTTACAGAATCGATCATCCCCAGCCTGGCTAATAAACACCTGCTGGAACGTACGATTTTTAAGCAGGATGGCGCTCCACCCCATATTGCTAAATGCGTGAAAGATCTCTTGCGAGCGTCGTTTGGTGATGATCGTGTGCTCAGCCGCCACTTTCGCCATGCTTGGCCTTCCAGGTCCCCAGACCTCAGTCCGTGCAATTATTGGCTTTGGGCTTACCAGAAGTCGCAAGTGTATCGTGATCGACCGACATCTATAGGGATGCTGAAAGACAACATCCGACGCCAATGCCTCACCGTAACTCCCGTCATGCATTACAGTGCTGTTCACAACATTATTCCTCGACTTCAGCTATTTTTCAGGAATGACGGTGAACATATTGAGCATTTACTGTAAAGAGCATCATCTTTGCTTTGTCTTAATATTTTAGAATAATTATTGCTTTTCTGATCAGATGAAGCGCCATCTCTCCGACAATTTTGATTTTTTTTTCTAGTAAAGCCCAATGTCATTCCACGCATGTCTGTCACTTTTTACCTCTCTATCTACATTATTCCGTGATTTATTAAGTTTTCAAATTTATTCTTACTTTTTGATCGCCCAGTATTATAAATGCGGAAGGTCACTCACGAACTCAATGGCTAAACACGAAATCTCTAAAACTACTGCACCTATGAAGCTGAAATTTTGCCGGTATGTAGTTCATACGTAGAAGACGTCAACTAAGAAAGTATTTTGCGATAGGACAGAATTAAGGTGCATGGCGGAGGATATTTTTCCTACAGACTGACGGAATCTACAGTTTCATTTCGGTCGTCACGAGATTATTCACACTTTAACTTCAAAACAGAAAGAATGTCACCGTCTACCTAATGTTTCATACGGTGCATGGGAGAGGGTACCTTGCAACATAAAAATTGATCCCTAAATACCTTGATCGTGCCATAACTTGAAAACGGCTCGATCGATTTCACAGCGTTATTCTCAGAACAAGTTTAGTATGAAATAAAACTGCAAAATTTGAGACAGCCAAGTACATATTTCAGTGTGTTTCTATTGCACATATATCTATAGTTTTGTTCCGATATTGGTGAAATTTTGCCCAATTGACCTTAAAAACGAGAGGAATATCACTGTCTATATAAAATTTCGTTGGGTTCATGGAAGAGGGTACTTAAGTTACAGACTTTGACAAAATGCATAGTTTTGCTCCGAACTTGATGAATATTTTCACATGTGATCTCTAAACAAAGAGGAAGGTCACTGGGTGCATAAATATTTGTATGGTACATGACAGAGAGTACTTTGCAGAAAAACTTTGCCGAGAGAGTGTTTAACGTCCCGTCGACATTGTGGTTATTAGAGACGGAAACATCTGTAGAGTTACAACACAAATTACTTAGCTTGAGAATCTGTTATAGAAACCTGTGGGACGAAAATAAACTGATAACCTGTCCCTCTATTTAAGCACTCCTTAAACTAAGTTAAACCTATCCTAAGTACATTATACATACACACACATGAATGGCGGTAGACTCGAACCTCCATCGGGAGCAGCAGCGCTGTCCCTGAAACGTCGCCTATAATCCTGCACGGTACAACTTGTTCAAAATGTCCAAATGTTAGTAAACCTAAGGGAGCAAACTGCTAATGTTACTGATCCCTAGACTGGCCCTCTCAATTTCTCTGTTATGAAAATAAAGTTTAAAACAGTAAGCAGCTAATATTTCTTCAAGAAATTATATAAAATTATTTGTTTTCCTATAACCATCTGAAACGGAAATTAATACTTTCTCCTGAAAAATGAATCTGGTGTTCCAAATAACAGTTTAGAGAAATGATCCAAAAATAGGTTCATAGTAAAAATCATAGGATTTTTTTACCCTGACATTCTCTCGCGATAATACAAAACGAGCTGCCCTTGTCTGAACTTTCTCTAAATCGTCTATCAGTCCCACTTGTTGGGCATCCAACAATGCTATGAATACCCCAAAATAGGATCCATAAGTGATCTGTTGTCAGTTTCTTTGGTGGAACTGCTCTACGTTCTACAAATGCTGTCAACGAAACACAGACATTCGTTCGACATCCCTAAAATATTTTATATGCTTTCTTTCCATTCTAAGTAGTCAGAATTGTTATTTCTAGGTATTTAATTGCATTTACGGTTTGTAGATTTGAACTGATTTATCGTGTAAATGACAATAAGGAAGACTTTGCTGGGGAACGCAGATATACTTCCTTTTACTAGTTTACCTTCCCTCAAATACAACACACTGTGTACTTTCTGAGAGGAAATCGCGATTCGAATCGCACAACTGTGGCGGAATATCAAAAGCACGCAATTTATTAGAAGACGCATCTGACGTACAGTGCCAAATGCCTTCCAGAAATCCATAAATTTGCAGTTGTTTTGAGATCTCTTGTCGATATCACTCATCACTTCATATGAGTAAAGAACTAGCTGTGTTTCATAAGAATGATATATTTTGAATCCGTGCTATGGTTCAATAGGTCGTTCTCTTCGAGATAGTTCATAATATTTGAACGAAAAGTATGTTCGAAAATCCTGCTGCAAACTGACGCCAATACAGAACTTCTGTTGTATTTGTCGAATATTGGAGTGACCTGTGCAATATTCCAGGCCTTGGGGACTTATATTAACCTGAGCGAGCGGTTGTCAAATGTTCAAAATGTTTGTTAAGCTTATGGCACTCAACTACGGGGTCATCAGTCCCTAAACTTACAAACTACTTATCTACTATCTTATACTAAGGACGGCACAAATATCCATGCCCGAACCCCCGACCATAGTGGCCGTGCAGACCGTGACTGAAGCGCCTCAGTCCCCTCTTTTTTTTTCGTCTCACCGCTTTTTTTAATTTTTTTAAAGCGCCTCAGTCTCCTTTTTTTTCATTTTTTAATTACTATTTTTTTTAAAGTTGCTTACATAAAAAAATATGTTTTAGCATTTAACCAAACCTTTTGTAATGAAAACGCAAGTGAATAAGCAAATTAAACATCGTATATGTTGTAATTAATATGTGAACAATGAGTATCACTGTGCAACGAAAATGCTTCTACATGGTAAATGAATGAAACAAAAGAAATGGCTTTTTATTCTGTTGTTATATATTGCTATATTTCATTTTATGATTATTATAGGGGGCCAACTGTTTGAAGAACGTAACCCGTCGACATGAGTATCCCAGTCGTCTTCTCGCATATAAGGGCTGTAGCCTTTGTACCGTTGGGGTCAATCAGGTTCTATGGGCTTCATCATTATTCTCTTCTCATATCTGGGACACCCCAGCTGGGTGGAAGGTTCGTGAACAGTGACCCTAAAAAGTTCGCAAAAGTGGTTCGGTAGGATGCTCCACGTTGGACGGTCGTGTGTGTTTCAAACAAATATTGCCAGAAATCCAGGATGTTTTTGTCGCTATCTCAGTAAAGGTAATGTAGCGCCAAGCCTTTAATCCAGTTGATTGCATTCGTCTTCGATGGTGGAAAATAGACGCCATCAGGGTACAAAACTTCGGTAGATAGGATCGACGTAAAAGGACGACGTAGAAGGAGGGCCAGCATTTGCCTTGTGAGCTTACAACACGCACTCGCAGTGCTACAATTCAGTCGATATACGTCGGTATCAACGTCTGGACATAAGGGGTCGCTAAGGAGGCGAATGGAATGTAACCGCTGACGATTAGGGAATTTTTTCGTTCACCAATATGTACCACGATGTCCGTACTTCTGTCGGCAGGAAAGGTGAATGAATCGCCTGCCACACTCTTTTCCAGCAGATGTTCGGGTGTCGCCGTTCTATCATGTTACTTGTATTCCTTCTTTGTAAAATGTTGTAGTAGTCCTTAGCCATGTCTTCTCGCGTTGTCGGTAGGTCATTCAGCACGTAACTCTGTTCTACAAAGTAGATCTTGAAGTGAGCAAGCGCTGGCGATAAATGGCCAACCGGAGCCGGCGGCTGCAGAGATCGTGGCGCGACTTCATCAATAAGGGTGCCTGTGATGTTTCTGTGCGGTGAATGCCATAGTCGTGGCGTCGTACGGAGCAGTAGCGCTTGAGCTCTATTCTTGACGTTAGTTAAACCGACGCCACCTTCTTGTCGGGGCAGAGATAGGGTGTTGTATCAGTTCCTAAACTTACAAACTACTTATCTACTACCTTATACTAAGGACGGCACAAATATCCATGCCCGAGGGAGGATTCGAACCCCCGACCATAGTGGCCGTGCAGACCGTGACTGAAGCGCCTCAATCCCCTCGGCCACCGCGGCCAGCGAGCGGCTGTCCAACATAGCTAGGTATGGGGTTATTGCATCAGCGTATTCTGAAAGGAACCTAGTTAGCATACAACAGGGACGGGGAGATTTACTTTTTAAGTTCCTTCAATATTCCAGGAGTATTTACACCTAAATTATGAATGATGGCTGGCAGCTGTTCATCATTCGAATTCTGGATTTTTTTACTTCGTCTTCTTTTGTGAAGGTATTTCGAAAAGTTGTATTCAGCAATTCTGATTTAACATAACTTTCATCAGCAACACCACCACTGCTGTTGATTGTGTTTTGCCGCTAGTATGCTTTACATACGACCCAAAATTTCTTCGTATTCCCTACCAAATTGAAATCGTTTGTTGTGGAAACTGATATAAGCCACATTTTGTATCTGTTTAAATTTGGCTTTTGCGAGAGTGATCTAACCTGTTTTCCGTACGAGATTTTAAACTTGTTTGGTATAAGTCTGTCGACAGCTGACGATATTATTTTTTTGAAAGTCAGCCACATCTGATCTACACTGACAGTTGTCGATTCGAAAGACTGGAGACTATCAGGAAGGCGTTAATCGAATTTTTATCTGCTTCTATGAATATATACACTTTTCGTTGAACTTTGATGGATTTGGAAATCAGATATTCAGTCTCACTACAAAAATGTTCAAATGTTTGTTAAGCTTAAGGGACTTAAGTGCGGGGTTATCAGTCCCTAAACTTACAAACTACTTATGAAGTATGTTACACTAAAGACGCCGGCCGCGGTGGCCGAGGTGACTGAGGCGCTCCAGTCACGGTCAGCACGGCCACTACGGTCGGGGATTCGAATCCCCCCTCGGGCATGGATATTTGTGCCGTCCTAGTTCGTAAGTAGTTCATAAGTAGTTTGTAAGTTTAGGGACTGATGACCCCGTAGTTAAGTCCCATAAGCTTTACAAACATAAGAACATAAGAACAATAAAGACGACACAAACATCCTTGCCCGAGGGGGGATTCGAACCCCCGACAATAGCGGATGTGCTGACTATGACTGGCGCGCCGCAGACCACTCGGCCACTGCGGCCGGCTGGCTACAAAATTCTGTGTTCACTAATACCTGTCTCTGTTTTCGTGTTTTGTGTTAGCTGCGGGTTATTTGTTGCGAAGAGGTCAAGTTACGTTATCACAACCATTTACTATTCTAGTAGCTTCATGAACTATAGCGTTCAGTATAATTTCTGACGATGTTTTATGCTCGCCTCTGGTTTTAAACATATATTTTTGGCAACATGTGCAGGGTAGATAAAATTCGCCACCAATTAAAATATTATGCTTCAGTTACAATTTTGAAATTTGTTCCAAGCCTTCTTTGAACATTCCTGCAATCCATTCGTCTGTCTGAGTCAGGGGGGGTCGAAAAAAAAACAACACAAATTGTTAATTTATTGTAACTTAGGGAACTATCTACTTCAATTTAGCCACAGGATAAACTTCTTGTGACAGCAATGAATCATCGCTACCTATTTTATTCAGTTTATCCATTCTGAACACCATTTTCCCCTTCGTAAAAAATTCGACTGAACGCATCTCCGGTTATAGCCAGCATTCACTACGTATAATTATTTGAACTTCAGTACTTTCTACTAACGGTTAGAGCTCTGGTACTTTCCTCATACAGTTACAACATTTTACAACTATTATGCAAACGGTTTTTTGAACAGTGTTTGTCCCATCTGTGACCCTTACCCGTTGAGACTGAAACCCTTATAGTGTGTTGCCGATGCCCTGTAACATAAAAACACCGGCCATTCCAGACACACAGCATCCGCTACTTTGTAGAGCTTCCTGCAGTAGTGGATGCACGAGCTGTTCATTGGAACCCGGAAACCTGCCACCTGATGGCGTAAGTAGATACTTACTACAAATGTATAACCGTCTTATCATTACAGTCTATGCGAATAATATTATATTAAAATTCACAAATGTAAACTCTGCAAATGTTGAATTCAAAGTTTAAAAGTCAGAGATATTCCACATGGCATTTGAGTTTTTGATTATTATTTCTGGCAGTCAAATGCCGTAGAATGACTATTATCAATTCATTATTTAATTTTTTGTGGCAGCTCCAAGTTACACGCGTAATTATCCGCAGTACCTGGAGGGGAGTGTCCGATTCCTGATCGACGTTTGCCAACAAATTTCAGTATTCCTACATAAACTGAATGCCAATATCGATAGTCGCCTCTGGCGAAAGTTGAAAATATTTTGATTGTCGACTCGTTATTCCGCTTCCGCGACGTGCTCATTATATTCCGTTGCCGCAACTGCAGAATGCATTCGAACCAAGTTTTCCGATGTGAATAAAATTATTGCCCCAAAAGTACTGTGTTTTGCGTTAGTGTTGACGGGTTAGTACTGATAGTTCATTTGATAAGTGATAATTTCCGAAATGACGTGTCGTCTCCGAGTTCAATAATGAATCGCGTCGCAAACAGTTACGGAACTACCACAGCACACTGGATAGTTATTAAGCGGATATTAATAACCTTCGCAATACCAAGGGACAAGAGAAGAGGAAGCGCATTTTATTACAACCTCCTGAAAAATTTTAGTTTAGTCAGGTACGCTATATTTCAATTCTACAAATATAAATTCACAGAGCGTCATTGGCTCAATATTAATCGGCATGATATCTTTCTTTCGATGAATATTAATTTCTTTTACACTAATGATCGACGACACAGTACTATACCAAAGGCCCACTAGCGACCGCTGCTCGCGCCTTGGCACCTGAAATCAACAAACTGCCACACTATTGTCTGGATATCGGCGTCAAATAAAAATTACTTTAAAATAGACCTGCAAATTTTGATTAACATACCATTTTTAATAATAACGTAATTATGACAACTGCAACATGAATGTAATCCTCGGTAATGTTGACAAGATCGGCGACATATTTTGCATAGTAAAACAATATCATATAAACTGTTATAAACTGTGGCAGTTCCCGCCGTACAAAAACACCGTTGAGCCACACTCTTCTTGCAATGCTCAGCTAACGGCAGCCTTTCCGCCATAATCAGTCCATCTGTCGCAGGCGCAACGTTCCAGCGCGCACTTGTAACCGCGTCCCACTGTATCGTTGCTTGGACGGCAAACGGCTGCCCATACAGAAACAAAATAAAATTTAGAAATCCCGTACAGTAAAAATGTGGGGTAACGCCACAATTTCAAGCCTACCTGCGACCAGCTAGCGACTTGAAACTTCCATCATATTTCGGTAAATGGTTGTCAATACAGTATTAGATTGCTGTCGTGACTAGTTTGCGCCAGAGGGAACTTTGTTCATCACTCTCTGTCGATAAACTCCTTCTCTCAGTATGCATCTGCTCCTCTGTCGCCTCAGTCAGTCAACTTTCTTCGAGATCGACGAAATGGTGTTTTAGTTTATTGCAAGATACGTCCGTCTATGCCCCACAAAATGACTTGTGTAAGATAAAATATCCATGAAAACGTACAGACTTTGGTCAATATTCAATTGGTCATTCAGTAATAAGATACTCTCCGTCATACACCGTACGTAATTTTATGTAGACGTCAACGTTCCTGTCTATGCCCGTCTATGCCCCACAAAATGACTTGTGTAAGATAAAATATCCATGAAAACGTACAGACTTTGGTCAATATTCAGTTGGTCATTCAGTAATAAGATACCCTCCGTCATACACCGTACGTAATTTTATGTAGACGTCAACGTTCCTGTTGTTATGCAGGTTATGTTTGCTAAATGTCCTGAACATTACTAAAAACTGCACAGTGGTTTGGAAGTTTTATTTACCCTCTACCATGCACCATACGAAACCTTACGTGGACAGAGATGTTCCTCTTTTTCTGAATGACATATGTACAACATTGCTTGAAAATTGGAATAACATAGTAATTACGTGTCGACGTTTGTTGTAAAATACCCCATGCATCGTACGAAATCGTAAGTAGACAGCGATGTTCTTCTATTTGAAGGACATAAGCGCAAAATTTCATTAACATCATAATAAAACTATAGATCGCGTTACAAATCTTTTCGAAAATGCCATGTGCCGAACAAAATCTCAGATCGTGTGAGTTTCTTCCTGTTTTGAATGTCATGTGTGTAACATTTGCTGATGATTGGGAAAAATCTGTGTCCACCATATCTCGCCTCAGGGGATGATAACTGAAAGACACTGTCTGATACGAAAATTGCGTTTATTGACAAGACAAACGAATCATCTTCTGGAAACAAATCAAACAAACAAACTTATGAAGCTAAGTCACATCAACAAACATTAAATAAAAGTTTTCTTCTTCACCATTTAGGTACAAGCCAGGGAGATACCGACAGCCTCGAGAGAACGGCCAGGGAGACGGAGCCGGACGCCGTATTCCGTTGCGGGAAGTCCTGGAGGCGCGGCGTCGCTGGCAGGGACTCTTCTCTTCTCTTCTCTTCTCTTCTCTTCCCCGGAGGCGTCGGTCGCGATCCCTTAGCTGTGGTTCTCGTAGGCGGTCGGCGGAGAACTGCCGTCGTGTTGCACTGCTCCCCCCTAAATAGTCGGTGGGTGGCAGTCTCGAGCTGGTCTCACGTGACTGTGCGGAGGAAAATAGTTCCGGTTTAGTGCGCTCTCTGGCGGTGCTTGTCGCGACCTCTGGTGACTCCGGAACCGCCGCTGTGGAACGCCTCACTGGTAGGCAACCATATGTTTGCACCGTGCATTGCGGGTAGTCCACTCGTCGGCGAAACACCGGTACATGACAGTGTCAATGTCTGTTGTGAAGGATCCTCCACCGCGCGCAGTGCGAGATTGTAGGTAAACAGTCCGATCCTCTTGCTTTTACTGTCAATAGTGCAAACTTACATCAAGACTGGAATGCAACTGTACATTGGTACGAATTACAAACACATGGCGTTGTTCAGTATTATATATATTTCCTTTTAGTCCATCTCTACTCTCTCTACTCTCTCTTTCTCTCTCTCTCTCTCTCTCTCTCTCTCTCTCTCTCTCTCTCTCTCTCTCTCTCTCTCTCTCTCTCGCTCTGTCGGTCTCTCTGTCTTTCATTGTAGGAGTAGTTGATTATGGAACTGGCATGGTTAATTTTGAAGAGTGGTGCCACATTTTATCCTGCTCCTCTGTATGAAATATCACATGCATCTGTTAAATTTTCGTAGTGATCAGTTGAAACAGTGTATACAATATGGTACACTCTGCCTTACACATACGATAGCCTGCAGATTACAAAGCCTTTTCCATGAAAACATAAATCCATTATCCAACATTTAACGTAATTTATAAAATGATGTTAAAATGTAAGGTACACTTTGCCATGCACAGTATGGAATATTATCTAGACAGTGCTGTTCCTGAAATGTACAAAATTTCTTCAAGACTGTATCAAAAATGTAGGCTACTGTCAAAGTTTGTTGGGAAATCACTGTCTGCCATGCATTTTACGAAATTATATGATCGGAACAAATCTGATGATTCAGCCGAAGTCTGCAAGTAACGTAGGCCCCTCCGCGCTCTACATGAAATGAGATACATACATCGATCTCCCAATTGTTTCATTTATCAAGCGTGCCAACTTTTAACAAAATTATAATAAAACAGTAATAACATTCATGTTTGGACACTACATTGATATGTTCAACAACAACAAAATCTGTTACATTCATCTAATATGGCATATGATTATGTATAGTTGATATTACGATGACTGGTGCATTGAAGATGATCATTATGTGATCGAAATCGATCTGCAAAAACATTAATAAAAAACGACCAATGCTGCATCCTATATTTACTATATTCAGTAATAAAAACGTTCATGTGGACTCTCCCTCATAGATGAAGAAGGTATTAGAAGAGAAAGAAAAGAATGAAGAAATTAAATACCAGAATCTGTTAAAAAAGCCACAGCGTGTAGGTGATAAGAACGACCAGTGTGAAAAGATAATGACTCAAGCTACTTTTACATCCTACTGGTATTGCTTTTTCAAGCAGAGCCGTCCCGTACGACAAGTCATCGTCCCTATTACTTTCCTTTGATTAACGATTCTACTCAACACCAAGCAAAGTTATTACACAAAACGTAATACCTGACAGTACATATTCCGCTTATAGCAGTGTATCGGTGAAATGCGTGTGTTGTTGCTGTATCTTGTAAAAGTCTCAAATTCATGTATTTTTCAATTTATAAATTTACTGGCGAATGTTGAAATGCTTCGCAATCTCTACTGTGTGTGTGAATTGGATACCATATTCACCCCAATAACGTTCGCCCATCTTCTCTCCATTCCCTCTCCTCCTTCCCCCTCCATTTGTCCATATTCTCTTTCTCTCCTTCGGCCCAACTCATCATCTTCTCTGTACCTCTTTCATCACCTCCACCCCACTCGTTGTAATCTCATCCCTCTCTCCTACTCCTCGTTCTCCACTACCTCTTTGCATCACTTCTCCCCAGTCCCTCTGCATTTCTTATCTTACGCTTTCCCCCCCCCCCCCCCCCAATTAGTCTCCTCTTCCTACTCTTACTCCTGCTCGTCTTTCTCCTCCATGCTTCCCCTTGTTCTGTACACCTCCTTCTCCACTCTTTCCCATATAAACACTGGTAATTGACCACAATCTTTAATCACATGTTCCATTGGTTCAGCTATGTTTACTTGCCATTTTCACCGTCCACATCTCCTCCTCCTCTTACGTGAAACCTTCTTTCATACTGTGAAAACGTTTCCACTTTCATAAAGAGTGATCAAACGGTGTAAACGCCTATATAAGGTACCGTTCAGTATGTACCGTACTGCGGCTTGCAACACTCACTCATGTACATATATGTGCCAAATCTACTTATCGGTCAAATGGCGTCGATGTCTGTTCCAGGGTACCCTCTGCCATGCATCATACGGTGAGTTGCGGAGCATAAAACTCTTCTAGCTGAAAACATACAGAACTGTGCCAAATTTCATGTCGATCTGTCAAACCAAATATGCCGTTCCTGTCGCCAGATGTGATAGAGAGTGCATACAAAACCAATGACTTTTGCACTGTGTTCAAATTTTATGAGTTGTGCCTATTCAAAATATACAAATATTTGTAAACTAATTTCACAAAACCGCTATGGTCAGCAGTCCCTAGACTTACCAACTACTCAAACTAACTTACAATAAGGAAAACACACACACCCATTCCTGAAGAAGGACTCGAACCTCCACCGGGAACAGACGTCCAGTCCGTAGCGTTAGGCCGTAGATGACACGGCAAATCCACATGGCCCACTGTACATGGCCCGATTTTATTTCTGAAACAAAAATATAAAATTAGCGCTCTCACTCATACGAAACTTGGGTTATAGTGTTGCCAACAATTAGAAACAAATTGTAAAACGCATTAACATTTTCAAATAATTTTCGTTTCACCAAATCTTGTTCTGAACACACACACAAAATAATTTAATCCGAATCTGCTGATCTGTTCCCAAGTGAGCTCTTACCAACATGTGGCAATTCATTTGGTCGCAAGTGTTGCGCCCTGGGCCGTGGCAACCACCTTTGCATAGCCTTTCGCGATTATCTAGTGGGGCGGCGCGTCTTGTGTGTTCACTGATTGAGTGAACCCCCGGAAAAAAGCTTGGCGTGAAGAAAAGTACACAAATAAATAAAATAAAAATTATTTTTAAACTATCATTATTCGTTTCGTTCGTCTATCAGATCATTTTATATGCACATTCAAAGTATTCTTACCACATGAGAAACGTTTTACTTCGCGCAGACAGCACGTATACGAGTCGTATCGCGGCCTATTAACACAGGCGGCAGTGGTCGCAGCGTTGCAATGCGCATGCGCGGCTGAGGTTTAAATTCTCGTCAGAACCCCCTGGAGGCTAAAGCCCTGTATAGGGAAAGTGTGGCCATCCTTTTCCGCACCGTGTGCCGCCGTCTGCTGCTCGTGCTTGCCTGAAATCCAGTCACATGATTCTTTCCGCCATCTTGGTCCTATACGTTGCTGGGCTGCCATCAGAAGCCTTGTGAATATTTGGTTTGAATAATGCCACGGTGTTGAACTATTGGGTGTTTTTAAGAAGCGAAGAAGTGAGGTAAACATATTAATACTTCCATTAGGTATCAGAAATACAGGAGGATGAACAGTCTGGCTGATGAAAGTCGTCAGAGAAAACTAGGAGTCCAAAAGCGAACTTCGGTTGTTGTGTTGTGATGATTTTAATTCATAATGTAAATTAATAGATCAAAGATTCACTGACGAATGGATCACGCAGCAGATACCTATATATTTTTAACTTGAATAAATTTGTGAAGAAAATTCCTGCACATTGTGGTGAGGTTAAATTATTCACGCGTCGTTGATTTCAGCTGCAGGTAGTTGCTGAAAATACACAAATTTTTGACATATTAGTGAGTGAACTAGTTTATCATTTAGATATGAAATTAATATACAGTTCCTGAAATAAGCTTTTCTCATTCGTTTTCATGTGTTAGGAGTGTATGATTACAGGAAAAAAAGAATAGAAACAAGACATATATTAGACATTCTAATGTAATTGGCGTTGTAAAGGCACCTTTTATTTCTGTTTCTGGTAGAAGTCATGTAGTGGGTATCTCCTCGCATTTTTCGTAGTTTATGTGAGATATAAGTACATAATACGCAAGAAAATACTCATCAAAGACGTATCCATAATCTCAATTGTTTTCTTCATTTACACTATGCTCCGATGACGTTCGTGGTCTCTTCGAATATTTGGCTAGGGTACAGGTCAATCTGAATTTATAGATGAACCCTTTAGATCAGGAGCCAGTTTTCTTAAAATCGGACGAAAAGTATTCCGTAGAGCCGCCAGGTCCGCATGGACAGAACTGCGTGAAGTTCCCGCATCTCTCCGTAGGATATAACGCCCTGTATCTCCGCAGCATTGTATGTGTTAAAATCAACCATACGCGAAGTCTACGCAATGCGATTTTTCTCTGCATACTCTTCAAAATTTTGCGCAGTAGTTTACTTAATTTGATGTAGCACGGAAATTATAAGTAATAATGAATAGAAATTGAGATCATTAACGAGCGATTATATCACACTATAACACAAGAAAATTTTTTTTTATCGAATAGTTTTCTCAAAATCGGCTGATAAGTATTGTTAAGCGCTGGGAACGTTGCAGCGGTCGGCGTGAAAGCAGCAGCGGAATAGGCCCAACATGGCTGCCGTTGGCCGGCTGGCCATACTTTCCCTGTATAGAGCTTTACTGGAGGCAGCATATATGCGCTCCCGCGGCAGGGAGGGGCGACGAGAAATGCCGCTTTTAACATTGGCGTTGTAGCTGGTATAGACACCAAGTCCTGGCTACTCGAGCTTGTGACACAACAACACAGTGATCAACGGTGCATTCCAGTAATGTGTGCGTATAGGGGGATATATAAAACGATGCTTTATGTATTTTTCCTAATATTTGTATTTTTTGTAATTTATTATGTATTTGTATATTTTGTTTGTGTAATATATTTGCATTGCCCTGCTAAGTTCCATATATGTCAAAATATTGTAAATGTAGTAGACACGCTGGGTTAGCAAGGGCTTTGCTATTGTATAAAATCATCTTTGAGTAGGGAGTTTTATCACTGGTAGCGCAGAGGCGCACAGCGAGAAGGAGTCGTTGTTGAGAAGTAGCGCCGGAGAGACGGATTCGTGACACGGTGCGCTCAGTGGTGTACGGCAAAAGTACGTGAAGGAGAGTGCATGTTGGATTGGCACTAGTGGAGGAGACGGCGAAGAGGCAATATTATTTATTCATACGGCCACAGCTCAAATAATTAATAAATGCATCAAGAGGAATATTGTGGGCCCAAAATTGTAATTAACATTCGTCGCCAAGAAGAGCCTGTTTTTGCCAATTGTTAAGTGCCAACAGTCTTCAATCAGCAGCACCACGTCGCACACCAAATTCAGTAAGATCTGTCCAGTTTGTCTTAGCATGTACAGCTAACCAGCGTATTAGTGATGATTGTTCAATAGCGAACACTGTTGTTTGTGAACCTGTGTTTCTAAATCATTGTAGTAATACATTAATGATTTTTGTATAACTTTTGCGATGCTTATCGCTGACTTCTGCCCTCTCTCTGCCAGCGTATCGATAAACATATGACATTTGTCACGTTCAATTTATTTTGCAACAAGCTGAAGGGAGAGAGCGGAACTGTTCGTGACTTACTTTTTTCTCCTTCATGGGCTAGGACGTGCCATGTAAGTGTGAGCTTAGTTTTTTTTATTAATTTCAATAAACCCCCACAGTTAATTTGAAATATCTTACTTACTTACAATCCCTTCCCCATCCTCACTAATTTTAAAGTTATTTATTTTCAGCAGATCCAGTGCTTCATAAAGTGATGCTCGGGTATTGTTGCTATTTGTTTCGCGATTGTACTAGAACATTCTCTGTGTAACTTTTATTTATTTCGTGTCTATGAATGGTTTATTACATTTTAATGCCTGCAGAAAAATCTTCGTAATATTTATGAAGTCCGATAATTTTGCAATTTTTGGCGACTATCATGATTAATTTTCAACGCGGTCATAGAACAATAGTAACCGAAACGCACAATCCCAGCATCAATTTATCGAAGTAATATTCCAGTCATCTCAGCTAGAATCACTACAGAACATGACCGAAATGTTTGTACCAGCTCTCAATAAGGTAAAATTTAGATTCCGCCGACTTCTTCTGTAATGTTGCTTTCTGGTGTTCTATTTGCTACCGAAATCACGATCGCTACCATTTAATGGCGGAATCCAATAATTTTGTTTAAATTGTCCCTTCCTTGTCAAAATTGCTTAATAATCTCATTTAAAAAATATTTCACTACCTGGTTAAATTTCATTTGCGGTCCCCAACCTTAACTTTAATACGCAACACCCATTTTCATAAGAAAGCAGCATCACAAGAAGAATTGGCGCCCATTGTGACAGTACATGTACAAATAACATATATATCAGATAGTAAATTTATTTGAAATATTTAGTTAAGATTTTTGTGAAGATTGCGCCTTTTCATGTCACTAATCCTGATATTGTGTTTTGTTTCATGCGTCAACATTGAACTGTACGGGAGATGAAAATTAATGATTTTGGCAACTGAAGTAAAGTTTAACCAGCCGATAGCAGTTAGACTTCCAGTCCAGCCAACAATTGCAGTCACAATAAAGGAAAGATCAGACTCATTATTCAGCTTGCTTGGTACTTACTAGAGTCTTCTATCTGTCGCTAGTGCACTGTAGCAAATTCAGTATTTTTCCATTAGGTACCGCGTTTCCAAAATTTCTCTCGCAGTTACATTTTTATTTCAAGTGAATATGAATCTAATATTTAATGCTGCGTGTAGGGACGCACAGGATACCGTGCCCACGGGTGCGGTTCCTGTAGGGAGATGCTTGTCCACTGTTGGTCGAGCTGATCTCTACGAGATTACGTGAGTAACTCGGGCGTCCGATCCTTGATTGTCGTGAGTGCATTCGTGTTCTCTCGTTAATCCATTTTTGTCCGGGGCAAGTCCCGGAGATAAATTAAATTGGTCCCAATCCCCCGGCTCACACCAAGGTTTTCGGGAGGTTTTCCTTGGTTGTAAGGCGTATGCCGGAGCTGGTAAGCCCCTCCCACTTATTCCCAATTGGGATCCCTCTTTGCCCCACTATCAGCTTGTCTGATATTGGCTGAATAGAACCGCGACTCTTTATGGGCCGGATCTCAAACAGCCCGCTCCACTCCTCGGAGTGGAGAATGAAAAGTTTTGCTGCTGCGTGTAATTAAGCTTATCTTTGCTTTTCTCTCTCGAAGTTTCTCTCGCGTACGTGTGAACGATTCCATAGGTAATTTCAGTAATTTTCCGTGTGAAATTTGTACGACTCCCTCTGTTATCAATTTTTGCCAAAATTCAACAAATATTATGGTTAAAACCCGCAGTCAGTTTAGCAACATGGCATCTGAACAAAATCTAAACGTTCCCCAACAATCTGTTCAGAACGTAGAAGACAACATGGCTGCCAGCTCTATCGATCAAATTCCACCATTAGTGGAACAAAATCTGGCTACACAAACTCGCGAAAGTAACTTATCCCCACAAACTGAACACCATCTCGCAGATACACAGAATGACTGGCTAAAGCGTTTTGAGGAACTTTTGACTACTCAGATTAGCAATTTACAAGCTGCGACTAACACACAAATTACGGTCTTGACTAATCAGATCACTAATTTACAAACTACCACAAAAAAAATGAAATTGATAACTTGCAAGCCAATAAGTCGCAACAACAAGCTGCGACTAACACACAAATTACGGTTTTGACTAATCAGATCACAAATGAGATTGATAACTTGCAAGCCAACATGTCGCAACAACAGCTTGCGATTAATAATCAGATTTCAGCCTTAACTACACAGACCAAACAACAATTAGATCGCTTAGAATAACAGCAAACAAAAACACAAGCAGAAATTGAAAAACTTGAGTCTGCTCAAAAGCATTTGTATACACGAATTTCCAATGAGGTAAGTGAACAATTAAGTGCACAGATGCTCAAAGTCGAAGAAATCATAAATAGTAAATTTTCAACTGTACAAAAGAAAGTTGTCGACGAAATTATGGATGCGGTAGACGCGAAAATTTCTTCTGTTGTCGACAATGTTACTGATTGTCAGGAAACAGTAAAAACATTGCCATCTGCCATTGATAATATTGCACAAAATCTCTCGGAATTAAAAATCAAACAGGAAAATTTAAAAACCACTGTTGAAAGAATTACCAGTCAAGCCGAGAATATCGTGAAAGATAACCAAGAAAGACTGCAACAATTTTTGCATAAAATGGAGGCTCAATTAAATGACAAAATAGAGTCAGAATTGGCCTCTGTGATAAAGAATGTCACTGAAAAAGTATATGAAGATCATGGAATCACCGTCAAATCTTTACAGGAAGATTTGACGGCGGTAAAATCCATGTTATCTTCACAAACAAAGTCTACTCAGGGTTTCACGCCTGTAATAAATGTACCGCAGAATCTGAACCCAGAACATAATGCAATGAATATCCCTCGTTTTCCTGACAATCAAAGCTCAATTAATAAATTAATATCTGATCGAACACACACTGACTATCGACTGACGACTTCCTGTGACCTTGACAGACTTGGGAGAGAAATGAAGCCTAAAGTACAATCCAAATGTTCATCACGAAATCACGCTAACACAGAAGAACTAGACGAAAGTATAATTAAACATCATCAATTTCAAATATTTATTAATGAGAAACGCACACTACATCTCGTGATCTTTCTTCAATCTTTTAGAGGATTACTACCCGAGACCTGGTCGGAGAAAAGAAAAATCAGATTTGTTGTGGGCTATATATAAGGCGAAGCCGGAATATGGGCAAACGAAGCCTTGCAATTATATGACACCTATGGTGAATTTGAACGGGCATTTTTGTCCACTTTTTGGTCGCCCGTAGTACAAGAACGATTCAGGAATGAAGTGTACAATCCGCAGCCTTTAGATGGAAGAAACGGAAGCCTGCGGAGATACTTCCAGAAGTATCTCAATAAAGCAAAATTCTTTGACGACCCTCTTCCGCACCGGGAAGTACTTCGTGTACTTATTAACAAATTGCCCACAAGACTAAGGCTACAGCTGGCTAATGTGCAAACGTACGATCTGCAAATCTTCCTCTCAATGTTAGACACGCTTGATTTGATTTTTGAAGATGATCGAGCACGTCATTACAATAACGGGTACGGTTACGGGAACCGCTTTCTCAATCAATACAAGAATCAGCTGATTCCCGTCAGCCAACAGCCGCAAGCAGAAAACCAAAACATGCCACAATCCCAGCCGATATTACTGCAACAGCCATTTATTAAAAACTACGGACAGACGCGTCCCCAGCAAATGGCAACACTTGCGAACGGCAGTAACGTCGTACATAATGTTCCCAACGGCGGGCAATATTACTGCGCAACCGTGGTAATCGGTTTAATCCTGGCTACTTCAACAACAACAACAACAACAAAATAGCTACCGTAATAATGCTGTTGCCTATCCAAGCAATTTTAATGTAAACCAGAAACCTCAGTGGCGTAACCGTAATCAGTATGGAAATTTAAATGAGAGTAGAAATTTCTTCCTAAATAATCCCAGCAGTAATCAGCAATTTCAGAATTTTCGTCCGCCTCAACCACCGCAGCAAACTACAAACACCGTACCGATTGCAACTATGACCACTGACTGTTCGGACCAGACAAACTGGACGACAAGCCAGTCGGCAGTGACAATAACTGACGTGACTGAGACAATAAACCAACCACAACGACATGCTAGCAGTTTGCAGACGTCAAACCAGACAGGCTCGTGTTAAGCCCACCAACATTGAGCAACAGCGACAGCGTAGGCACAATTCATTCTGTCAAAATGCTAAGGTACAATGATGGAACGGACATTAGGGAAGAGCTATATCATGAACCAACACAGCAACACAAAGTTATTGTAGTCACCTACCAAGCAAATTATTTATTAACTGCAGTCCATTCAGGGAAAATACGAGGTTTATACCCACATAAACATTTAAAGAAATTTTATGCAAAAATCCAAACTGATCAGCTAGTATCTAGTCCTACTTTCACTAAAAATACTAAGACAGTGAGCAAAAATCATTTTCTACAAAGGTAAGTGCAATGCAATTGATGTTGGCTCACAGAAACTGTTGTCACGCGTGAAATTTAAGAATTATATAAGCGAATCTCAGCTAAACACTTATGATGACACACACATTCACAAAAAGAGCAATAATTAGTATAGTATTTAGTATTATAGTGTATAAGAATATTTACAATTTTTTTATATGTCAAGGAGATGAATGAAGGAAATGATATTATTGCGGGGTGGAGCGCACTAGCACACCTTCGTCTACGATGAGAGTTCAGTAACAAAAATAAATAAATAATAATAATAATATTGAGGTGATGAGGAAATATTTATATTTTAGTTGTCTGTGGCTCTTAGTACACACACACACACACACACACACACACACACACACACACACACACGTACACACACACACACGAATGCTGACATTACGACGCGTGAGCAGTAACAAAAATAAAAACATTACAGTTAACTCTGATCAGCTGACCGACATTACAAATTTAACGATTCCTTAAATTGTTAAGGAGTATGTAATTTATACAAAACAACGAAGCTTGTTGAATTATTCTATCTATACTGTAGGGTACTGACAACCGCTTGAAGGTTAACGTAATATTTTACATTATTGACAGTAAACACGCACACCATTTTGTGTGGAATATCTTTCCGCCCATGTGCCACTTTCAGATTTAGTCACCAAAACAATTACACTGAATGTAAACAAATCCCGTAGCGCTGCAGCTCGTACAACATAATTATGCACCAATCTAAAAACATCAACGTCTAGTTTAAATAGTCTGTAGCATAAGCTGTAATTCATTTTCAGCTGTGAACGAGCAGAGAATTGTGTCGCCGCCGACGCTACGAAGATCTACGAGTCGCTGCAGAGGAGGATTCATACGAACATTTATCACAATTTATATTAGACTAGATATGACACTGTAACGAACATTTCATACCTGATAAGTATAAGGACCTAGATAAATTAACATACCGTCCCCTAAATTAGTAGGCACAGGAACATTTAGTCAGACACCAATATTTGCAACTGAACCCGCACATATTTTCATAGTCAAATGCGGACAGAACACACGTGAGCCAGAGACGACGAAGGAGAGAGAAGGGCAAAGAATGCTAATCTAGAATAGAACAGCTGTTAATTTTATTAAATGCAATATTTTGTAGTAGTAGAAGTGTGCAGTAATTTTTGTAGTAATGCGTCAATATGCTGAATTTGTGCAATGCACTATTTTTTCTTGCGACTATTCTCTGGCTATTTTCTCTTTCTCTCAAACTGTATTAAAAAAAAAAAAAAAAAAAAAAAAAAAAAAAAAAAAAAAAAAAAAACAGGCTGTTTTGCACCAGGTTGACTAACGGGCCTGACCTTGCCTGTGTCTGCCAAACCTGTATTTATTGTCATTTTGTTTGTCTCGGACTGGTATGCATGATTTTATCACTCAAGTCGTTTAGTCCAATTTTATGAACTGTATAACATTACATGTTAATTTTGACGAGGCGTACTAAAAGCTGTAAACCGAAATTTAGTATTGTGCCAAAAAACTGACCAAGACGTTTCTAAAAGTCATTGAATGTTTACTTACTCATGTCAAATTCAGTAACTTTTTTAAAAGATATAATATTGCTGAGAATAAATAACTTTCCAACCAATAACTGACATGAACAGAGGCCACGCCTTAAAAATAAATATGTAACACCCAATGTTGACAAATAATCGTTTAAAGCAAAAGAATAATGTGATCTGAATGTCACTCGAAAGAAACTGTTACATAAAGTTTTACAAATGAAATAGTCATTCTCAATGATCTGACTTTGTATATAGCCTTGTACATAGTTTATGTATAGTAAAATCATTACGAATTGTAAAAAGACTGAAGTTTGTGTGTGAAACTATAAGTGCAGAACTAATAAGACAGTGAACTTCAGAGAGAACAAAAACAGTGACTGATAACTATCGAAAGGACGCAAACCCGCGACTTTCTTAACAAGTAGTGATTTTGTGATTAAATAAACTCTGAAACTATGTATATTCGCAAGCCACATGTTTAAGTGAAGTGAAATATCAGTGACGAGTATAAGCGTAGCAGGCAAACTAACATAAATTTTGAACGGTCAGCATATAGATACGTTATAAAGTGTTCGTCGCTATAAAATTATCCGTGCTGGACACTTTAAAGAGTGCGACGCATGTTACTATCGCAAACCATAAGTGCTACACACTGTTACGAACTGCTAACTTTGAACTTGTGCAGTGCGGTGCCCAACCAAGGTACGCTACGAACTTACAAGTCGTATAAAGCCCAAATGCACCAGTGTTGTTTCAGCGAATAGACTATAATCGTAACTGCTGAGATAGCCGGACGGTGCAATGAAGGTCGCGCGGCATACGGACAGACTTAATCACTATGGTATACGTGAAGTGTACTCACCGCGCTGCGTTGATTTTAGTAGTAGCCCTGTCCAAAGGATGAAGTGCAGAAATCACACGCGACTGAACGAAAAAAAAAAAAAAAAAAAAAAAAAAAAAAAAAAAAAAAAAAAAAAAATCCAAGTGTAATGTAAAACTTATGCAAATTCACGTGTTGCCACCGCCACGGACACGCAAGCACTGGCGAGACTGGCGCGCGTTTACTACATGCCCATTATTGAAAACTTACTGTTGCGTCACGCAGCCGGCGGTCGACCCGACGCATGGAAATTTCAAACTGACAAAGTCAACGACTCCACGAACTGAAAAAAAAATGTTTAAAAGTGATGTAAAAGAGACTGACTCTTCAGCCTTGTCACATCAAAAGACTGGGCTGTAGCACTTGCAAACGCACAATCCCCGAACTAATAAAGTAATATTCTTGAATGATCCCTGTATATATGTATATGTAATATCTAAATCCACTCCCATGAACCACAGACACTGCCGAGGTGGGATGGCTTGCGTGCCTCAACGATACAGATAGCCGTACCGTAGGTGCAACCACAGCAGAGGGGTATCTGTGGAGAGGCCAGACAAACGTGTGGTTCCTGAAGAGGGGCAGCAGCCTTTTCAGTAGTTACAGGGGCAACAGTCTGGATGATTGACTGAGCTGGCCTTGTAACATCAGCTAATGTGGCTTTGCCACACAGCTACTGCGAACGGCTGAAAGCAAGGGGAAACTACAGCCGTTACCTTTCCCGAGAACATGCAGCTCTACTGTATGAACATATGATGATGGCATCCTCTCGGGTAAAATATTCCGGAGGTAAAATAGTCCCCCATTCGGATCTCCGGGCGGGGACTACTCAGGAGGATGTGATCATCAGCAAAGACAATACTGGCATTCTACGGGTCGGAGCGTGGAATGTTAGATCCATTAATCGAGTAGGAAAATTAGAAAATTTAAAAAGGGAAATGCATAGGTTGAAGTTAGATATAGTGGGGATTAGTGAAGTCCGGTGGCAGGATGAACAGGATTTCTGGTCAGGTGAGTAAAGGATTATAAATACAAAATCAATTGGAGGTATCACGGGAGTAGGATTGATAATGAATAAGAACATAGGAATACGGGTAAACTACTATGACCAGCACAGTGATCGAATTATCATTGTCAAGATAGATACGAAGCCAACACCGACAACAGTAGTATAGGTTTATTTGCCAACTAGCTCTGCCGATGATGAGGAAATCGAAGAAATATATGAGGAGCTAGAGGAAATTATTCAGACAATTAAGGGAGAGGAAAACTTAATTGTTATGGGAGACTGGAATTCGGTAGTAGGACAAGGAAGAGAAGGAAAGATAGTAGATGAATATGGTATGGGTAAAAGGAATGAAAGAGGAAGCCGCCTGGTAGAATTTTGCACAGAACATAATTTAGTTATAACAAACACTTGGTTTAAAAATCACAAAAGAAGATTGTATACGTGGAAGAGACCAGGAGACACCGGGAGATACCAGATAGATTTTATAATGGTAAAACATAGATTCCGGAACCAGGTTATAAACTGCAAGACATGCCCAGGGGCAGATATAGACTCTGACCATAACTTGTTGGTTATGAACTGTAGACTGAAACTGAAGAAACTACAAAAAGGTAGGAAAATAAGGAGATGGGACCTGGATAAATTGAAGGAACCTGAGGTTCTTAAGAATTTCAGACGGAGCTTTAGGCAACAATTGACAGAAACAGGGGAAAATAAAACAGTAGAGGAGGAATGGGTAAAATTGAGAGATGAAATAGTGAAGGTAGCAGAGGACAAAATAGGTAGGAAGGTAAGACCTACAAAAAATCCTTGGATATCACAGGAGATACTAAATTTAATCGATGAAAGGAGAAAATATAAAAATGCAGTAAATGAAACAGGAAAAAATGGAGTACAGGCGACTAAGAAATGAGATTGACAGGAAGTGCAAAATGGCTAAGCAGGAGTGGCTAGAAGGCAAATGCAAGGATGTAGAAGAATGTATAAATAGGGGACAAATTGATACAGCCTACAGGAAAATAAAAGAAACATTTGGAGATAAGAAAAACAGCTCTATGAATATCAAGGACACTGATGGAAAACCAGTTCTCAGCAAAGAAGGGAAAGCTGAAAGGTGGAAAGAGTATATACAGGGGCTCTACAAAGGAAAAGAACTTCGAGACAATATTGTAGGAAGGAAAGAAGATGTAGATGAAGATGAAATAGGTGATACTGTACTGAGAGAAGAATTTGACAGAGCCCTGAAAGACCTAAGTCGAAACAAGGCCCCTGGAGTAGATGATATTCCCTCAGAGCTACTGAAGTCTCTGGGAGAACCAGCCATGACAAACTTGTTTCACCTGGTGTGTAAGATGTATGAGACAGGCGAAGTACCCTCAGACTTTAAGAAAAATGTTATAATCCCCATTCCAAAGAAAGCAGGTGGAGACAGGTGTGAACACTACAGAACCATCAGTTTAATAAGTCATGGTTGCAAAATATTAACACGAATTATATACAGAAGGATGGAAAAGCTGGTAGAAGCCGACCTCGGGGAAGATAAGTTTGGGTTCAGGAGAAATGTAGGAACACGGGAGGCAATACTCACTTTACGGCTTATCCTAGAAGATAGATTAAGAAAAGGCAAACCTATATTTCTAGCTTTTGTAGATTTGGAGAAGGCTTTTGACAATGTTGATTGGAATAAACTCTTTCAAGTTCTTAAGCAAGCAGGAGTAAAATATAGGGAGCGTAAGGTTATTTACAACTTGTACAAAAACCAGACAGCGGTTGTCAGAGTTGAAGGGCATGAAAGGGATGCAGTGGTTGGAAAGGGAGTAAGACAAGGTTGTAGTCTTTCTCCATTGTTATTCAATTTGTACATTGAGCAAGCCATAAAGGAAAGCAAGGAGAAATTTGGTGAAGGAATTAAAGTTCAGGGGGAAGAATTAAAACCATTGCGTTTTGCCGACGACATAGCAATTCTGTCAGATACAGCAAAGGACCTGGAAGAGCAATTGAACGGAATGGACAGCGTGCTGAAAGGAGCATATAAGATGAACATTAACAAGAGCAAAACTAGGGTAATGGAGTGCAGTGTACGAAAATCAGGTGATGCTGAAGGAATTAGATTGGGAAACGAAGCAATAAAGGAGGTAGATGACTTTTGTTACTTGGGCAGTAGAATAACAAATGATGGTCGCAGTACAGAGGATATAAAATGCAGAATGGCAATGGGTAGAAAAGCGTTCTTGAAAAAGAGAAATTTGTTAACATCGAATATTGATTTAAGCCTAAGGAAGTCCTTTCTGAAGGCATTTGTATGGAGTGTTGCCTTGTATTGGAGTGAGACATGGACGATAAACAGTGCGGACAGGAAGAGGATTGAGGCTTTTGAAATATGGTGCTACAGAAGAATGCTGAAGATTAGGTGGGTGGATCGCGTAACTAATGAGGAGGTACTGAACAGAATTGGGGAGAAAAGAAGTTTCTGGCATACCTTGACTAAAAGAAGGGATAGATTGGTAGGACACATTCTTAGACATGAGGGAATTGTGAATTTAGCATTGGAGGGAAGTGTGTGGCGTCAAAATCGCAGAGGAAGACCAAGAGATGGGTACAGTAAGCAGATTCAGACAGATGTAGGTTGCCGTTCTTATGTGGAGATGAAGAGGCTTGCTCAGGATAGGGTATTGTGGAGAGCTGCATCAAACCAGTCTCCGGACTGAAGACCACAACAACAACAACAATATCTAAATATGTGTGTAAAGTAAAAGTTTAGATTTGAAAGCAATTTTTTTACTAGTCTAATAATAATGCTTCATCTAATGAAAGTTAAATCATTTTCAATGCACATAGTGTATACTAAGAAAACTTTCGCAACATATGCTTTGTAAATAGTTAATTTAAATTGCCAAAATTAGTTTATGTATAAGACGCGACACATGTTCATGTCAGATTACTCAGATATTTGATTTCACAGAAATAAGCTCACACTTACAAACCGATAGTAATGTAAAATTCTTGCTAAACAAACAATGACAGAGACACTCGCGAGAACAAAAGTGTAAAAAAAAAAAAAAAAAAAAAAAAAAAGAAAAAGAAAAAAAAAAAAAAAAAAAAAAAACTAACTGTGTCTCTCTATCAGAAGGAAGGACTGTAACATCTGATTAAGTGTCAAATTGTAATGCCTTTTATGTGATCTTTATTTCATGTAATCCAAACTGAGATGGGGCGGCCTAGCCAAAGCGAGCGGGTGCGCAATCCTGACGCCACACCGGCTACACCGCCGGCGCTGGGGGCCAGCAGCGTCTTCTCCCCACCACAACCACCGGCGTGCCGCCTTGCGTCGCGCCACCGCCCAGGCATCAACAATCGAGGCGCGCTGCGGAACCGCCTCCTACCACCTCGCTGCACCGCCGCGCTACTCGCCCACTCACCGACACTTTGCGTCGATTGAATTATAATAAAAACAATGCAAAGCAAAAAGAAAAAGAAATTAATTTGTGATATAATAATGAGACTAATTCAAAAAGTATATACCTCAGACTGTGTTGTTAAAAAACATTGAATTTCAAAATTGTCAATACGCTATAAACAGAAATCAAATATAAGCTCACACAATATTAAGATAAAATGTAATGACATAAATTTCTTCTTGTGTAAGGTATACCAATACGAAAATTATAGTTCTTGACTTTGAGAAGGAAATTTTCATTTGCCCACTCAAAGCCAGAGGGGGCAAATGTAGTAATACATTAATGATTTTTTTTATAACTTGTGCGATGCTTGTCGCTGACTTCTACCTCTCTCTGCCAGCGTATCGATAAACATATGACATTTTTCACGTTCAATTTATTTTGCAACAAGCTGAAGGGAGAGAGCGGAACTGTTCGTCACTTTCCTTCTTCTCCTTCATGGGCTAGGACGTGCCATGTAAGTGTGAGCTTAGTTTTTTTATTAATTTCAATAAACCCCCACAGTTAATTTGAAATATCTTACTTACTTACAATCCCTTCCCCATCCTCACTAATTTTAAAGTTATTTATTTTCAGCAGATCCAGTGCTTCATAAAGTGATGCTCGGGTATTGTTGCGATTTGTTTCGCGATTGTACTAGAACATTCTCTGTGTAACTTTTATTTATTTCGTGTCTATGAATGGTTTATCACATTTTAATGCTTGCAGAAAAATCTTCGTAATGTTTATGATGTCCGATAATTTTGCAACTTTTGGCGACTATCATGATTAATTTTCAACGCGGTCATAGAACAATAGTAACCGAAACGCACAATCCCAGCATCAATTTATCGAAGTAATATTCCAGTCATCTCAGCTAGAATCACTACAGAACATGACCGAAATGTTTGTACCAGCTCTCAATAAGGTAAAATTTAGATTCCGCCGACTTCTTCTGTAATGTTGCTTTCTGGTGTTCTATTTGCTACCGAAATCACGATCGCTACCATTTAATGGCGGAATCCAATAATTTTGTTTAAATTGTCCCTTCCTTGTCAAAATTGCTTAATAATCTCATTTAAAAAATATTTCACTACCTGGTTAAATTTCATTTGCGGTCCCCAACTTAACATTAATACGCAACACCCATTTTCATAAGAAAGCAGCATTACATCATTACCCATAGACATTGTCCAGACAGGTTCCTTCCTCATCTATTGTTTCTCCGAGAATATTCACAAAGTTATAGAAAACTAAAAATTAGAGTCATTAAAGAGAATGTGACAGTCGTTAATAAAAAATGTGTTCAGAAAAGTATTACTAAATGTAGCTTATGCCAGTGTTGCTGATCAATAGGTTTGCTAAGTTGAACGAAACTGCTAGATTAACTTTCAATTTCAAGAGATATTTCAATAATATTGTAAAAGATTAATTGTTTTCCACTGCATATTATTTTGAGGTAAACTTTGTTTTAACTTGCAAGTACTGATTAGTGAAAATAGTGATTATTTGCAAGTGTTTGAAATGCTAATAATTCCTGGTTAAAGAAAGAGTAAAAATTAATCAGAAGGTTAAATTGTTCTTTTCTAAATATTCAGTGTTATTACGACAAGTCATTAATTAATTTTTGAGCTTGCCATTAGTACAGTTAATAGTTCAGTTGTTGCTGTTATTGTCTTCAGTCCGAAGCCTGGTTCAATGCAGCTCTCCATCCTACTCTATCCTGAGCAAGCCTTTTCATCTCCTCATAAGAACGGCAACCCATATCCACTTGAATCTGCTTACTATACGTGTATCTTGGTCTCCCTCTGCGATTTTTACCCCACACACTTCCCTCCAATGCTAAATTTACGATTCCCCGATGTCTAAGAATGTGTCCTACCAAGCGGTCCCTTCTTTTAGCCAGGGTATGCCAAAGATTCATTTTCTCACCAATTCTGTTCAGTACTTCTTCATTGGTTATGCGATCTATCCACCTAATCTTCAGCATTCTTCTGTAACACCACATTTCAAAAGCCTCTATCCTCTGCCTGTCCGCACTGCTTATCGTCCATGTTTCACTCCCGTACAAGGCACACAAATCACACAAATGCCTTCAGAAAAGACTTCCTTACACTTCAATTAATATTCGATGTTAGCAAATTTCTCTTTTTCGAAACTGCTTTTCTTCCCATTGCCATTCTGCATTTTATATCCTCTGTACTGCGACCATCGCATGTTATTTTACTACCCAAGTAACAAAACTCATCTACCACCTTCATTGTTTCGTTACCTAATCTAATTCCTTCAGCATCATTTTATACGCTCTCTTCAACACACTGTCCATTCTATTCAACTGCTCTTGCACGTCCTTTGCTGTCTCTGACAGAATTACGATGTCATCAGCAAAACGCAATGTTTTTATTTCTTCCCCATGAACTTGAATCTCTATTCCAAATTTTTCCTTGCTTTCCTTCACCGCCTGCTCGATGTACAAATTGAATAACATCGGAGAAAGGCTACAACCCTGTCTTACTCCCTTCCCAACTGATGCTTTCCTTTCATGCCCTTCGAGTCTAATAACTGCGGTCTGGCTTTTGTACAAGTTATAAATAACTCTCCTTTCCCTATATTTTACCCCTGCTGACTTCAGAATTTGAAACAGTGTATTCCAGTCAACATTGTCAAATGCTTTCTCCAAATCTACAAAAGCTAAAAATGTAGGTTTGCCTTTCCTTAATCTATCTTCTAGGATAAGACGTAAAGTGAGTATTGCCTCCCGGGATCCTATGTTCCTCCTGAATCCAAACTGAGCTTCCCCGAGGTCAGCTTCTACCAGCTTTTCCATTCTCCTGTAGATAATTCGTGTTAAAATTTTGCAACCATGACTTATCAGACTGATGGTTCTGTAATTTTCACACCTGTCTGCGCCTGATTTCTTTGGAAGGGGGATTATTACATTTTTCTTAAAGTCTGAGGGTATTTCGCCTGTCTCATAAATCCTACACACCAGTTCAAATAGTCTTGTCATGGCTGGCTCTCCCAGAGACTTTAGTAGCTCTGAGGGTAAGTCATCTACTCCTGGGGCCTTATTCCGACCTAGGTCTTTCAAGGCTCTGTAAAACTCATCTCTCAGTATAGCATCTCCTATTTCATCTTGATCTACTTCCTCTTCCCTTCCTAAAACATCGTCTCTAACTTCATTTCCTTTGTAGAACTGTTCTATGTATTCTTTCCACCTTTCAGCTTTCCCTTCTTTGCTGAGAACTGGTTTCCCGTCTGAGTTCTTGATATTTGTAGAGTTGCTTTTTTTGTCCCCAAATGTCTCTTTTATTTTCCTGTAGGCGGTATCTACTTTTCCCCTTCTTATACATTCTTCTACAGATTTGCATTTGGCTTCTAGCCACTACTGCTTAGCCATTTTGCACTTCCTGTCAATCTCATTTTTTAGTCGTCTGTACTCCATTTTGCCTGTTTCATTTACTGCATTTTTATATTTTCTCCTTTCATCAATTAAATTTAGTATTTCCTGTTATATCCAAGGATATTTTGTAGGTCTTGACTTTCTACCTATTTTGTCATCTGCTGCCTTCACTATTTCATCTCTCAATGCTACCCATTCCTCTTCTACTGTTTTATTTCCCCCTGTTTCTGTCAATAGTTCAGTTACAACTTGTTTATTGCTAAAGCGCATGGTATACTCGCTGTATAATAATTTCTGGTACTTATATAAACAATTAATTATTTGAAGCTGTAAATAGTAAGTATTAAGGTGAGAGTTTTGTATGATTTGCTGCATGTTGCATTTGCGCGGCTGTGGCTTGCATTTCGCGGCCCACCAACATTTTACGTAATATTTCACGTTTGTTAATTAACTTTGCTATTATTGACATCCCACCAAATTATTTGCTCGTACATCGAGCTGGCGACCGTAAATCAATAAGTTATTCACTTTTTCCAAATTAATCCCTGTCTTCCGTTTGTTCCGCAATTTTTTTCATTTAAACATTAATAATTTTATTCCAAATTTTACCTTCCACTTTCTTTATTTCTATCAATCGTTGTTGTCTACCAAAGAGGTGCAGCAACGTTCCGGTTATAGCCTCCGCTACATCATCGGCTTCATTACCGATAGCTTTTCCACCAAATTAAGATAATTAGGCACACGGGTCATTTTTCTAATTATCATCTCCTAACCGGTGGTGTAGGACGGGTAGGGTTATAAGCTCTGGCGGTTACGCACGATTGGTCCCGAAACAAATACAGTGGAGCTACTGTGCACCTCGCCTTGCGCTTCGGCAAATTGTTCATTAAGGCAACATCCGCCCAGCATATTTGTTTTCGGCGCATTGAAGATTCATCAAAATCGTGTTATTTTTGGTAAAATATGCTATACATATAAATTAAAAACGCATCAACTCTAAAAGCCCACAATTTTAATCTCCCAGGAAGTTCAAATATTTACTTGTTTGAAAAGATGTGTGTGTGTGTGGGGGGGGGGGGGGGCAGCGTATGCAATGCGTAAGGTTAGGAGGGGGTACTGCTTACATTGTCACGTGACCTGAATGGAGCTTGTCTCCTTATCGTGACACATTCGTTACAGTCACTTAACAGTGTAAGCAGTTATGTTGTGGTGTAAAGTCAGACGTAAGACAACGATCGTGGAGAAAGCAGCGATCGACCGAAAGCCAATAGCAAGCAGGCGCCGCGCATCCTGGAGGAGTAACCGAAGATGCGCGCCCTCTACAAGCGGCTATAATACAGCTATATACCGAAATACGTCTGGACACCTGGTCTATTACTGTTCAGAACTCAGGCACTTACTACGCAGCTACAAAGTCAGAAATAGGAGAGTTACTAGGCAGTTACTAGTGAGAACTCGTCAGTTACTATTCACAACTCGGCCAGTTACTAGGCAGCTACGACGACTGAAATATGACAGTAATAGGTCAGAGTGCTGCTACGATCTTAGCAGTGACTAGGTCACAGCGCAGCCAGCATCATACGGACGACGCTGCAGCAAGCAAGAAGAGAAGAAACAGACATATGTTCTAAAGATGAGTATTGTAAATTTCAGTCAATAAATATCTTGTAATACTAACTATATTAATGATTTAGATATCAAAGGATCCTGCACAAAAACCTTTATTGACAACCAGACCGGGACGAGTAAAGAACAAAAAGGCGATGAGGTTACAAAAAGTTACTGTGTTTTAGTGTTCATGTGCATATTCATATGTTCTTGGTGTTCATTATCAAAGGAAAATGAAGAACGTCCAGTATTTTTTAGCAACAAATTACTCAGCTTTCAGCCTGGAGGAGAAGTGTGAAATACATAACCTTGGTAGGCCGACGCCTCAGCTCAAACAAGCGCAAACAAGCCGAGCTAAGACTGTGGTGTCGCACAAGTATGAAGCGCGCCACGTACTTTCGCCGCGCGCCGCCATGCACGCACGGCGCGGCGTTCTTACGACGTCAGCCACGAGCGCCCTCTGCTACAACTCCGCTCGTGGCCATGACTGCTGCATCGACCACTTGGGACTGAGATAGGAACCAGTTAACACTTGGGAATCAGCTAGGCACCAGTTAAGACTTGGTTATCGGATAGTCACTAAGAATCATCAGTAGGAAGGCCTTTATCTAATCTATGTATCAGCATTCTGCAGTCAAGAACTATGTAAAAGTTAAGTATTACGAAGTCTCTATGAAATATATATGTCGTTCTAATTTACTCTAGTGTTTCTAGTTTGTGCTGTACCACTGGCTGGTCACTTCCGTACCTGCACACGCATGCATCCTTTATTCCTGTGTACGGTATCTTTCTACTCGGCCACAGACACCTACGACAACCGGCGGACGAGACACAAAAGTGACGACGAGGCTGGGACACAAAAGTGATGACGAGGATGGGATACAAAATTGGCGACGAGGATGGGATATACAAAAGACATTCTGCAGATATTGTAACGAAAGTATATCTGTAAGGAGGGAGTGGGGACCGGGGCTCTTGTACGCCGAGTGGAAGTGGGGGGGGGGGGGGCGCCGAAACATCCACGTGTCGAGCGGGGATGGGAGTGGGGAGCACCACTATGAAGTTCCTGCACTGAAACAATGAAAGAAGTCGGTCCCCGAAACAATGAAAGAAGTCGGTCCCCGGTGACCTGAAGCACCAGCCGCCTCTGGGATTAGGCGAGACTGCGACATATAGGCGGTAGACGGGCTCCATGAGCCCGGGTTAACTGCTCCAGCCGGCGTTAAACACGGCCCTGTTTGCCGCCGCCCGCACTCGGCTACTGCTGCGGCCATTGTCTGGAGAACAATACGGGCGGCTAGCGGTCAGCCGAGGAGCAGGCTGGAGTCCAGCTGCCCACAGCTACCAGCGAGGCCAAGAGCGGGCTCTGCGTTATCTACATCAGCATGGATACTCTGCTAATCACATTCAAGTGCACGGCTGAGGGCTCATCCAACCACTTTCACGACATTTGTCTACAGTTCCGCTCTCGAGTAGCTCACGGGAAAAAGGGACACCTAACTCTTTCTGTTTCCGATCTGATTTCTCTTATTTTATTATGGTGATCATGTCTCCCTATGTAGGTGGGTGCTAATAATATACGGTCGCATTCTGAAGAGAAAGTTGGTCAAAGAAATTTCGCAAATAGATCTCGCCGCAAAAACATAACGCATTTCCTTTAATAATTGCCACCCCAAATCGTGCAACTTTCACGTGACACTCTCTCCCCTATATCGCGTTAATACAAAACGAGCTGCCCTTCTCAGAATTTTCTCCAAATCGTCCCACCTTGTGTGGATCCCACAATGCGAAGAAATACTCAAAAATAGAGCGCACAAATATAGTGTAAGCACTAGTAGAACTGTTTCATCTTCTAAGTGTTCTGCCAAGGGTCCACTTCTCTACAAGATTTTCTACGTGTTCTTTCCAATTTAAGTTCTTCATATAACAGTTCTTATTATAGCAGTCTGAAAGGTATAAACATTTATAATTATGTCACTCAACGATATATTCCACACTGTGGGCCCCAAAGTAAATAAATTATTTGTTATAAGGATTTGTCACAACCTATATGTGTGAAAAATTTCTTTTCTGATGTTTACGAAATATAAACCAAAAAGTAAGTTGAATGACGAACGCTTAAAAAATATTTTACTCGTGCAATGGCTGTGTTTGTTTTCTGAATTCAAAGTTTTCTTCTATTGTGGTACAAATTTCATACGTAACAATAAGTGTACTAAATACTAATAAAGATTACCTGAAGTTATCACTGAATATTGTCCCTATGATAATAATATTAAATTTCGTTGTATATTTCTCCCTATGAGGAAACGTGAGGTCGACTAAAAGTTGCGTTTGTGTTCTATTCCGTAAAGTAACCTTACTATATTTGGTATTTCATGAGTTGTCAAAGTTATAGTGTGTGGAGTAATTATTTTCGTATCGGTAACGGCTGTTGCTACAGACAGCTTACTCTCACCCTCACCACGGCGGAGATTTAACCAGCAGGTATGCGATATCTTCAAAGAGCAAACTTCATATCACTTTAAACTTCTCTTCCTGCTCCAGTCTCCGAATACGGCAAGCCTAATGTCAGTTATTTCTCTTTGTCAATACAAAACCTTTGATATAATGAGACAATGTACGTCTCAAGGAATTGCATTATTGTTGATATTTATATCCCCTTTGCCTGAGGAACAAGGCGGGATAATTCCCATTCAAGGCGGGATTGTTTCAAGTTCGTTGCTGGGATAGTATTCCAATACAGCAGAGCCCTCGCAATTTGATATGTATTTCAGAGGGAACATTAAGGCAGAATTAAATGTATGTGGTGTGGAGGGAGACGTGCTTTAAGAGAGTCCGTGTAGTCGCTTTGTCTGTAATGCTGTGTTAGCTGATCGGTCTAAAGTGACTACCTAGTAAGCGGGAGGATTTGGTATCGAATACCGGCCACACAATTAATTATATTTCAGCGCCTCTCCTTATATTCAATAATTGTCGCTTGTAAGTTTTGCTACACTAGTGTTGTAACAAATGAATCCCAGTCTTTTTCTGGAGATGTACTTCTTCATCGTTGGTATGAAATACGTATGATCAGCGAAATACTTTTTTTTTTATGGATGTTGTTTCAGAAAGTAATTACGTGAACTTGATACATTACTTAACAACTGCATTTAGTTATCAGATACACGTGGATACCACAATAAGGTGCGTGGCGAGGGCTACCTTGTATCACTGTGAAAATAGCCTGTTAAATGATTTAAGCAAAATCTCGGGCAGTTGAGATCTGCAAATGCAAGTTAAAACGCTCACTGCTGCTCCAAATTGCTTTATGAGTGGCCACAGTATTTGCGCAACGGAAATTTATCTAAATGCTCACTACTTGTGGGAGCAGCCAACGTTTTAACTAACACAAAATCAATGTTAAAAATAAATGAATAGATAATTAAACATGGGATGGGGAGCATGAAATTATAGCAAAGGTTTGATACTTTAAATCATCAACAAACAAACAAAAATTAAGCACAATAAAGTACACACCTTGTATGAAAGTGAATTAAATCATAAAGTTACTGCCCGTAATAAAATTGTTTCTGCCCGTCATGCATATGGAGGTAACGTGGGAGGAAAATTGCAAACACACAATGGATAGATGAAAGTACATTCATTCATTCACAGACATACATATAATGCTTGTGACATTTTACCATGTGTGATCACTTGATAGCGACAAACGAAGCGACGGCGTTTTGACGAGATGGAGGTTACGAGGAATTACATAGCATTTACAAACAGAAATTAATTTAGAATAAGCAAGTAAAGCACAGGCTAGAATACATATAGAAGAAAGCTAGTATTAATAAAAGCATGGCTGAAAGCCAAAGTAATGACTTTTACGAAAGCATGTGGTGCAGTCGGTCATACAATACAGGAAGGATGACATCAAGCTAGAAAATCTGAGAAATATTTAGCATACTCATGGATACAGACACAATACGAAAACGTTAGTTAAGAAAAACAACAAGAAGATTTACCCTACTAAGTTTACACACAGGCTGAAGGCCACACACGAGTATTCTAACTTGAGAGAAAATGCAAAAACTAAATTTACACCGAAGTACTCGAGTTCTGTAAGTTAAGAAACACTTCGCCTCGCATAGCGAAAGAATTACTCAAGAAAACTATCACTGAAAACCCAAGACTGCCTCATCACAAAGAAAGCTATGTTCTAATAGCATGCCTTCCCCTCAGCGTCCTCTTCGACAAAGTACTTACTTCCACGGTCGCAGGAAGAGTGAAGCTCTAAGGCCGCGTCAAAACCTTCCCCACCACACACAGGATGTAGAGCGCACTAAAAACCCATACAGAGCACGTTCCTCTCTACCTCTACCTCTTCAACAGCTCCCAGAGGGGTCTCTTGTCACCTCTTTCGTCCAAGATTAGGTTGGCACCACACTAGGAACACGGCGACCTCGCCATCTTGCCAAATAAGCTTGTCTCTGGCCACCCGGCAGACGCCAGCCCAGACGACAAACGAAGTCATGCGTTCTTAATTAAAGTAAACGAAGCCCTAAAGCGCGAGGCGCGGCAGTCAGTCAGCATTAAAATAGCCTTCCACATTCACATGAACACACAAGTTCAATCACACGGGTGGAAACATATACATGGCGCATTGATCATTAAAAAACAGAAATAAAAACAATTAACATACTAACAGACAATATTAATGGTGAAGAAACACTTTAGGTTAATGAATAACTCAAAAATGGAACACGATCATACACTCATTTCTTTCTCCGTTCTACTCCAATAGAGTACGAGGAAGAAACTTTTGCCTGATTGCCTCTGTATGCACTAATTTTTCTGATATTTGTCGTGAAATGTAAGTTGGTTGCAGTAGAATCATTTGTAGTCATCTTCAAATTCCTGTTCACTTGACTTACGTAATAGTGTTTCTCAAAAAAGTACATCACTTTCTCTCTAACGATTCCCATTTGAATTCCCAAAACACTTCTGTCACACCTCTGGCAAACCTAGCATCCAGCCCCTGAACAACTTCTGTCTCTTCCTTTGAACTGTTCTGGTGCAGATGCCAAACGAGCAGTATTTGAGACGGGATCGAACAAGTGTTTTATACGTGGGATCCTTTAGAGGTGAACCACGTCTTCTCTAGCAGCACACTGCTAATGCTGTGTTCGAACACTGTCGGATTGTTTTTCCAACTCATTTGCATCACCTTACTTTTTCCTACATTTTCATCTAGTTGCCTTTGTTCACAGCGACTAGGAGTGTTGTCTAATTTTTAATAGAACCTTGCCTTTTTTTAATAATGTAGATTTTCCTTAATAGCGTTGGTACTTAATACATGGTGGTAGGAAGACATCGTTTACCAGAAGTTTTACATTACAAGTAAATGGAAATAGTTACATGCGAGTAAAGGAGTTCAAATATCTTGGTGCATTTCTATTAGAAGAACCATCAAGTAAAATAGAAATAAAAGGAAGAATTAAACTTGGATAAGGGTCCTCTGTGCATTGAATAATGTCTTGAGGTCTCGGAATATGTCAAGAGATCTAAACATACGCATATTTCTGTAATTACCTCTCCCTCTAGTTGCCAAAGTTGGAGTACAAGTAAACAAGATGTAAATAAGTTATTAATATTTTAGACGCGGGAGCAGAGGAAAATCTATGGATCACTATAAGACGATTTAACATGGGAGTGGCGGAGACGACATGATCGTATACTGTATAACCTACATACTGACGATGAGATAGCAGAATTAGTTAGAAGTAGAATACAGGAATGGTTGTGAGATGCTGAACGGATGGACGAGGACCGCTATCCACCACTAGCCGAATAATCTTGGAGGGAAGGAGACCAAGAGGAAGACCTAGGAAGAGATGGATGGACGACATAAGGGAGGATTTAATGCCAATAGGGGCATGTGGCGAGTCTTCATCTCGACAGCGTGCGGCCCTCTGGGCCTTATTACGTAAAGTACAGATGGTAAAAGAGACAAAGTTTACAGCTAAAGTTATAAAGGGTGCGCTGAAAACACTTTTTGAAAACTCTAAAAGAGTGTCACATTCTTGTCGTTATATTCGATCCGTCAGTTATAATCGATACAACAATCATTATCAGAAGACTGATATTTTTCCTTTATTGGGACAGATTAACAGGTTTAGATTTTTCGAAAAGTTTTCAGAATTCTGGTTCAATATGCTGCATTTTAAGATGCAGAGAGCTTGTAAATATGCATCTACAGGCATCTGATTTTATTAACATTATACGGTGTGGTCGAAGATAAAAGGGGGATAGAGAGTTTGATAAAAGTAATTGGGAAGCTTTTCGTAAGTTATCTAACACTTTCTCCGAGCCGGCCGCGGTGGTTGAGGAGACTGAGGCGCTTCAGTCACGGTCTGCACGGTCACTACGGTCGGGGGTTCGAATCCCCCCTCGGGCATGGATATTTGTGCCGTCCTTAGTTGTAGGTAGTTCATAAGTAGTTTGTAAGTTTAGGGACTGAGGACCCCGTACTTAAGTCCCTTAAGCTTGACAAACATTTGAACATTTTGAACTTTCTCCGATACTTTCCGCCAGAGCTGTAACCACAACACTCGTGCCAATGTCGAGAGGTTTACTTACGTAGCACTGCACGTGAGGGCCGTAGAACTACATGCATCGTCAGTGCGTGCAGTTGAAGTTTCTGTTCACTATAACCTGACTTCTTCTTTTCCGTTGTTGTCCTAACGCAGAAGCAGCGCACAGGTCGTTGATCGTCGTATCTTGAAGTGAAACTCTGTGTAAGTTTTAAAGGCTACTTTTCAGATTAGAAGCGATGCCAGTTGTTTCATAACATTTATTTATATATCATGGAACAACAAACGAAGTATGTAACAGTGTCCATGATCTCCGTACGCTTCAATTCTAATTACAGTAGTTGAACTGCCTGACAGACTCAGAGCGCAATTATCGTAGTTGTTAACGCGAGAGTCGTCTGTGCTGGAGTGTTTGCAACTGCTCAGGGCTTGTCCCGCGTAGCAACAATTTGGCGCGAAGCGCACTTTCTAGAATTTCTACATTCAACTGTTCTTATTAACTAGAGTATAATTACGTACACGAAGCATACCATAATAAAGCTTCATGTAAACAGATCAATTACACAAAATCAAATTAAGTTCTATACAATAGTTTATCTAATATTTATAATTAAAGAATCATAGAGCCGGGTGTCATACAGAGTTGGAGACAGCCAATCAGAGTATGTCTTGGCTGCATTGGCACAATTTCACACGGAAAAAGATATGTTACACCATATATCATCTTTTCCCAGCCCTTCCACCTATGACGTGATTTACAAGCTATGAAATTTCTTTGCAATTCAATACCTATGACCATGAACCAGCCTTCTTACAATTGTCAGGAATGAACATTTCCGTGGAGTTAATCGTGGCTGGGTAGCACAGTGCAAGAGTGTCACACTCTGAGTCCAAAGATGGCGGGTTCGATTCCCTATAGGTTCTAGGGCGTTTATCTGTCATTTTCAACTTCATTGACTTGTGGCAATGCTGCAGATGTGAAAAATATCGAGTAGCACAGTGATTCGGAATCGCGGCTGGGTATTAAGGCAGTTCGAAGGTCGTAGGAAGGCAACGGCATACCAGCTCCGAACAATAGCATCCTTAGTAAAGCACTGTGATGTTCAAACCAATCATCGGGTTGTTGACTGCTTTACCTTTATTGAATTACTGCGCATGGAGAGCTCAGTATCACTGCTACTGAAGAGACCATTGCCGGCAGGCAAACACTCGCGAGGCCCCCAGAGGGGAGCCGGTTAGCAGCGATGGCAGTTGGCAGCCCTGCGGGGCGTGCAGAGCGGGCGCATGCATAGTGCAGCAGCAGCCGCCGCCGGCTATCTGGACAGGGCGGCCGTCCCAGGCGGCGTCATAAAGCATTCGTGTGTCAGCCGCGTCACAACACGTCCGCCGGCCGGGAATAAAACACGAGCGGCGCATGCGCAGACGGCCGGCCCGCAACAATCTCCGCCGCGCGCTTTACGGCGGCAGCAGGCGCGCCACCCTCGCAGACAAAAACACCCCGGGCGGGCGCAATACCCTGCAGCAGGCGCCACCCACGAGTGGCCACATCGGCTGCTGCCGTTGGACCGGAAGTGCTGGCCAGGCCGTCAGCAGTAGGTAGTCCTGTTGCTGAAAAAAAAAAAAAAAAAAAAGTTCAAATGTTTGTTAAGCTTATGGGACTTAACTACGGGGTCATCAGTCCCTAAACTTACAAACTACTTATGAACTACTTACGAACTAGGACGGCACAAATATCCAGGCCCGAGGGGAGATTCGAACCTCGGACCGTAGTGGCCGTGCTGACCCTGACTGGAGCGCCTCAGTCACCTCGGCCACCACGGCCGGCCCTGTTGCTGCAACGCGTTTAAATTTCATACAGTGGCCATAGGTCCGCCATATTTGAAGCAAGTTGGAAGTTCCGTCTGCAATATTGGCCCACTTTAGGTTACGGTAGTAATACTAAAAGTGGGCCTTTGCGATCGTCTTTTGACAGCTCGAAATTTAAATGAAAATAACGGCTTAACCATTCATCTGACACGAAAATTGAATAGCCTAATTGGTAGAGGGGAAAATTCTCTACAACTTTGCTCTATTATGGTTTTTTTTTTTCATATTTTGCATCGTTGCAGAGATATTAGCAAAAATAACGGCGATTTAACGATGCCTGTCTGGCTTTAACGAGATCCCACTCTTTAGGTCGAACCGTTCAACCAATCGGCACCAAATTTTACAGACATAATTGTTTGCTACCGGAGACCATAACCTCGATTTTTCAAACATTTCGGACAAGAGATACGTTAGTAACACCAAAAAAGCCGTTTGTAATGTAATTTAATTGCAAATAAACCGTTCGTCTGACGCGAAAATTGAATAAACGAATTTACAGAGGAAAAAATTTTCCACAACTTTCTTCCCTTGTTTTTTTTTTCTTTTTTTTTTTTCTTTTTTTTTCTTTTTTTTTTCTTTTTTTTCCATATCTGGTATCGTTTGAGAGATATTTGCAAAAATAACGGAGTTTTAACACCCTCCATTGAATTAACGGAGCCGGCCGCGGTGGCCGAGAGGACTGAGGCGCTTCAGTCTCGGTCTGCACGGCCACTACGGTCGGGGGTTTGAATCCCCCCTCGGGCATGGATATTTGTGCCGTCCTAGTTCGTAAGTAGTTCATAAGTAGTTTGTAAGCTTAGGGACTGATGACCCCGTAGTTAAGTCCCATAAGCTATACAAACATTTGAAGTTTTTGCACTTTGAATTAACGGAAACCAGCCGTTCGCAGATGTCACGTGACATTCCTCACCCAGAACTCTCTGTGGCATACGCCATCTTGCGTTGCGTATTTGATGATTTTCTTATTGTAACTTACACGTTGTCACTGAAGAATTAACAAAAACACGTCATTCTTCGTACGATAAGTCATAATCTAGTGTCTACAAATGCTATGTTACCATCAGTTAACAACGGCTATCAATAGTATGAGATTAAAGAACAAAACTTCTAACTGTTATATGTAGCGTAGTGGGTAGTGAGTTGGACTGTGACGCTGAAGGTCGGGGGTTTGGAACCCGCCACAACATAATTTACTTTTTTTAAGGGTTTCAGACACTATTATTAATTAATTTATTATTATTTATATTATTATTTTGGCCCAAATTTGCCGTAAAACACGTCAGTACGATTTTTTTTTTCTTACGAGGAGGTTTATAGATTTTTTTTTATATTTAAGGTACGTGAAGTTCAGATCTCAATTAACAATCAATCAAAGCCATTCGACGCAACTCTCAAAAACTTTGCAAGTACACGTAAGTACCAATAATTGAAGCTCTTGCAGCGGATGTTGGAGTAGCTCAGGTGGTCGCCGGGTGCCGTGGCTCAGCGCGCCGAACGCCCTCTGTAATAAAAAAGCTGAGCCAAATGATCAAAGAACGACCACGAACGAAATGAACCAACGACAGCAGTGAATAGATCTACCTGACGAACAAAAGGTGGTAGCTTTCTGACCTCACAACCAAAGAGCCCGTGGTTCGAATCCCGCTGTGACATGTATTTTTTGGTTGTTTTCAAATTCAGTTCTATAAATCGCTTAGGGATCTATAATACCACGTTTATGTGTATGTATACGACCTGAAAACTTTGTCGTCGCCTAAAACGATGGTTGAGTAAGTCAGCTCCTCGGAAAGCCACTGTTACCTATGGATATGAGTTTCCAACAGCAGCGTCGTAGCTCTTCACAAACTGAACAATCAAAGACTACCGCCGTCAACCAATAGTGAAGCCAAAACTGTAAAAATATAACTTATGCTTGCTTGATTGAAACCATCATTATTTACAACCTTTTACAAAATATAGAAAATTACCAATAAACAAAACTACTTGCAGTTTTTGAAAAAAATACCGTTCTATATTAAAATTGTGTAAGCATTCGAACTCACGGCAGGATTCGACGCACGTACCCTATGGTTGTTGGTCTAGAACGCTACCATCAGAGCTACACCGACAGACGTTGCAATTGCTTTAATTATTGGTACTTACATGCACTAACAACATTCCAAAGTCGATTTTGTCGAGAATTTTTGAGAGTTGGCTTTGATTGATTGTTGTTTGAATTCTGAACTTCACTTAATATAAATATCAAAAAATTCTAAAATCCTATACCCATGTAGTCTCCTTGTTAGTCAAAGGGCGTCGTCTGCTGTATCACTCCCCCTTGAAGTTGCATTTGATTTACTGCAAATAGGTTGTAACCCCTTAACTTTTCAAAACGAAAAAGAAAGCAACAGTACATATCGCTGATTTATATATACACCGGCAGCAACAACCACCATCTTAGTCGAAATATGCCTAAACTTTCCGTTGCAGACAACGTTCCAACACGATTAAAAACAATGTTCCCACACACATGACAAGTTGTTACTCGCAAATTGGGCGTAAATTAATGCCATTTTAACAGGTGACACCTGTACGAAAGAAGTAAACTTGCTGTGGCTGCCGCAGAAATTATGTGTATTTCAGAGTACAATTAGCCTCAAAAACCAGTTCACTACAGACGGGGATAATGACATAAAACTACGTTTCACGAGTAATTAACACAGGTACAGAGTGATATATATCGTTCTGGCTTCGATGCCCGGGCGTTTTAGGAAATTATCTGATGAATGAATAATAATGAATTTCCATGGGTACAAAATAATTTATTCATTTCATGGTAGTGATTTGAATAAAAGGCGCCTATGGTTGTTTGTTACTTCTCGCTGGCCGAGCGATCTGCGGTGCGCCAGTCACTTCATAAGTAGTTTGTCAGTTTAGGGACTAATGACCCCGCAGTTGAGTCCCTTAAGCTTGACAGATATTTGAACATTTCAATTTTGAAATGAGCTGAACAAAGGTAAGTGGCTGTAGCAGGACACCAGTTCTCTCGCTTCATGTTTATAACCCATTTTCTTCCTAAGTTCCTTGTCTTTTAAAATAAACCTGCAAGTATCAAAAACTAAATTACTTTCCTGTATTTCACTTTAATAATATTATATTTTTCACTTTTTAATAAGCGTGAAAAACGTGTGTGACGTATTTCAGATGTACTTTACTTATAATGTGAAATATTTGTTGTTTTATCGCTCCGACTACTGCAGTTGAACGGTGAACAAACTGCAAACATGTCTGCTCTACAATTTGTCACACTAATATTCAGAAATATTAATATGGCAATAATATTGCAGATAATAACGCTTAACACAAACAGCAGAGACTCTTTCGCGATTTATTGACTACGAAAAACATGGCAGCCGAGTTACTGTTGGTTGCCACAAGGAATGCTGTAACCAGTGTCTTAGTCACTCCGTGAAATTTAAACTCGTTGGATTGCTGCTCGTTGAAGTTGACGTGCGGAGCCGACGCACCCCTCTCAGAACGGGAAGTATATTTCCGGTGATAGTCTTTGGTGTAATACCATTATCAATGTCCTTCGTGCTTCCCCCTAAATCGCAACACACACTATCTTCTATCTATGCTACACAGCTTGAAAAAAAAAAGGTTGTGCGCCCAGAAAGAGTGGTTGGAAGTGATAAACGACCAAAGGACACACGGGAAGAAGGGGCTCATCGCCATTTTTCGGAAATGCTGATCTCTCTACCACATGTTGCCGTCAGCCTGTTCTTGAATAAGGACTCTTCTCATTATGAGAAAAGGAGTTCGTTGCGCAGGAAATGACAAAAGAAATAATCCCGTAGAGGCAATAAGTGGACACACCGACTTTTACCAGAGAAGAAAAAAGGACTCATTGCATTGTTAACGCCAACAATAAAAAAATAAAATGTTTAAGACATGTTACATAAAGTTCGACAAGGAAAATTAAATATTTAAATTCTTTTCCTGAAAAATTTCTAAGACGTCGATGAGCCCCTTCCAGATGTATACACTTCAAATGCTTCTCCTGAAAAATTTCTGAAATGTCGACGGGCCCCTTCTTTTCGTGTACCCATCCTATGTGACTTTCACCGACTGACTGAAATACAGAAGACAAGGGCAGCGGTAAAATGGTCGAGCGCACAGAGGTGTCCTTCTGTGGATCAGGCGGTTGCTCCCCGTCGGAAGTTCGAGTTCTTCCTCGGCCATGGGTGTGTGTCTTCTCCTTAGGTCAATGTAAGTAGTTTGTAAGGCTAGAGACTTATAACCTCAATAGGTACGTCCCGCAAATTTACAAACATTTGAACATTTTTTTAAGACAGGGCTATAGTCAAGGAAGAGTTTAATATTTACTGTGCTAGACTGTGACATTACAATAGTTGGTAACCAGGTCCAGATTTAGACTTGAAAGGCCCTATGCTACTTGAGATATGAGGCTCGTTAGATATCCAGATTTAAAGGATTTAATTGATATACAAATATATGTATGGAAATAATGAATGTTTAACTTAAAATAATTTTTATTCATCACAAACTTGAAAAAAACCCTGGTAAAAAGAAACTAAAATTGTCTAAAAGAACCAAGTTACAAAGTCTTATAATCTAATCTCTTGAAACATGTTTTAAGGAAACTGAAATAATACTAACAATAAAATATTTTCTTTCTTGCCTTTGCCATAGCAAAGTTACAGATAACATCATCAAATGATAAACTGCGTAATTTGTCACTTTCTATGCACTTGAGACTGAGAGAACATAATTTGAGATGTTGTTATTCTAAATTATTTTTTATCCTCTTCAGTTGAGAACAACATCTTTCTCCAGAGCAATTTGGAACCATCGTAGTAATAAACAATCTCAAAACTTCTTCTCCATTAGGGAATGCTATTTGGACACAATCGTCACCTACCCGGATCCTGATGTGTCATACTATCATGTTCTGCTGAACCATAGACTTGACAATGTCTAAGATTGATGATAATGCTTGATGTGTCCTACAAGATTCATGTCCACATCTGCAGGATATGTTTGCCAATAAAGCAGTAACCGCTTCACGGATCTCTTCATCTGTAGCTTCTAATTCTGTTAAGAATGATAACTTTTTTTTGCAGCATCATTGTAAACTGAGGCCTTCTGTGCCAGACTTTAATGCATCCATCAAAGGTATAAATGTTTTGATTCTGAACTTGTCTCTTGGCTCAAGCTTCTCTAAAGCATCATCTTCATCATCATTGATATGTCTTCTTCTATATCTGCTAATCTGCAAAATTCTGCCAGGTGACTTCCTCTTTCAGTCCTTTTCCCGAGTCCATATTCACCTGCTATTCACTACCAATACGAAGACAAAAATAATATTAGCTTCTCCTTTTCACATTAGTTTAAATATACGACAATTTTATGTCTCACAAATGGTCGGTAGGCCAATTTTTTGGGGCCTCCAAGCAATTGTATATATCACAATTTTTTTCGGGCCCCCAAGAGAGCAAGAGAGTGGGGCCCTAAGTTTTAGCTTGCTTAGCTTATACGTAAATCCTGCACTGTTGGTAACACAATCGAGACTGAGTATCGTCGCATCCACTGCAAGAGTACCAACCAATCATTACACCGCAATAGGCCACGCGTCTGCATAGTTCTGTGCCCCTCCACATCTCCAGGTTTTTATGAGGCATACATCTGCCAAAATCTGTGTTGCGTTAGGTTTAATTAGGTAGGGCAAGAAGGCTCCGTGCGCATAGTACTCAGTAGTATTACTCATCTACCATGCGCGATAGTCTCACGCTTGGCAGAAATATATATTCGATCAAGAATTAATCTCTTCACGTATTCAGTCTAGCCACTTTATTTCAGTCTATTCTTTCTGTCTACTGTTCCACTATCTGTAGTTAAGTATTCTGTCAGTCAATTATTTATATTTTTTCCACCTAATAAGTTTTGACCTGTTTCAGATTATTTGGGCACCTGTCCTATTACAAACTGACTCCATTCCTGCAGAGTGATACAAAAGGGATGAAGGGGATCGATCCTCAACTCCCCCTCCCCGTTCTCCTCCCCCGATATTATGATGTAATATTTGTACTACAGTCGTCATAATCGACTTGTCAGAGTCAGTAACTGCACTAATATTGGAAATGATTTGCTGTCTGATTATCAGTCAACAGTTGCTATATATATATTGCAGGTTTTGATCCTTCAAGGAACATCTTCAGAATCTTCGTAATTGCGACTGCAACACGTCTCGTCATGTTATGGCAATTACTGTAATTTTTATAACGTAGACGAGACGTGTTGCAGTCTAGGAAGATTCTAAAGATGATCGTGATGGATCGAACCAAAAGTAAGAGGCGTCCTAAAGGGATTTGTATTACTGTAGTGGCCCTGGAGCGGATACCTATCTCCACACAGCAGGTGAACAAATAGAATATCCACTGACGAGCATGGCATCATCAGAGAAGTATACAAAGACACGCAAGAAATGGTGCGATGACGAAGTTTGTTGCTGGAACACGTTGGTGCAAAGTGGCTCAAATTCTAAAACAGTGGACGCTAATGGAAGAGGTTTCTATCCGGCAGTGAACAGAGGCATGCTAAAGAAGAAGAAAGGAAAGAAGAAAAAGCTCTGCTTAGTAGTGATGGATAGTGAGCCAAAATACCAATATCTTTATACTGTTAATGTATTTAGTCTGCGACAGTATATGTGGAGATTTAAGTCAGCAACAGAATTAATATTGGGACTGTAAGATTATTATTTCTGTTCTATAATGAAAATGATCATTAGACCAAGGGCCATTCCGAAAGTTTTACCCCTTAACTAGGTGGTCAATAGAGCCCGAGATATGAGCCCCTAAAAACCGCGAATTCGCGCGCCGTTTTCAAACATAAACCGCGCACTGCAGTCGCAGTATGATAAGGAAAGGCGAACAATGGGCAATTGACAATGAAAGCAAAGCGGGGTACACAATGCATTCGGTAACAGTCGCAGCACTATTGTTTACCGAAACTGACATCGTAAAAGTACTAGTGTGATGTGGCCTGTACTGCAGGCATACGCTGAGGTGGACAATAGGATAGATACATTCACAGATACAGATAGCGGTAGCGTATGGTATACAAAGTATAAAAGTGACGGTGGATCGGCCGATCTGACATTTGTACTCCGATGACTCCTGCGAAAAGGTCCCGAGTTTACTGAGCGAAAGCGGTTGTTGATTATTTTAAGGCCTTTGGTTTATTTATTTATTTTTATTTATTTGGTTATTTAACCTGACCAGATTAGGGCCATAGGGCCCTCTCTTACATCTGATCAGGAACAACATAAACAAATGATTTAATTACAAAAAACACTGCATTAATAATATTAAATAATAACAATATATAATAATAATAATGATGATAATAATAACTCAAAAATCAAAGTAATATTAGTAATAATAAGAGATATTTACATGGAGATAGATGTTTAACACATTTGAATTAAGTTTAATATAAACAGAAGGGGGGAAATGATTAGTGAAAGAGGAGAAGATTGAAAAATGACAGTGCCAATGGATGTGAGGAAGTGGAGATACATATTAATAGAGATCTCTGCTGACGAGAGGAAAGGGAAACATTTATGGCGGGAGGGGGAATTGACAACAGTGTTCTACAGACTGGTAAGTGGAGAAAAAGAAGGCTATTGTGACAGAAGATGAACCCTTAGCTGTCTTTTAAAGTTTTGAATTGATGTTATCTCTCTTAACGTTTGAGGAAGATTGTTCCACAGAAAATGATTAAGAGAAGATTGCAGTGTTATGTGTTGGTAGAGAGAGAGTTTTATTTTGGTGAGAGCGTGTTTTTCTGCTGTGCTGTTCAAATAGTAATATAATCGTTGACGATCAGTAAGAAGGTTTGCAATGATTGAGAAAGCGATGCAGCAAACATAGTGTATGATAGCTTCGACGCTTATCTGCACGTAGCCAAGATAACTGCTGGTATGCGGGACTGATATGGTCGTAGAAACGTAAGTTACAAATGTATCGGATACAAGAATTCATCGCCAGCTCCAGCCTACGTGAATTTTCGTGTGATAGTCCTTGCAGAATAGCATCACCATAATCTAGATTGGGAAGTATTAGTCTCTCAACGAGCTTCCTTTTCAGCTGTAAAGGAAATGCTTTTTTGTATTTCTGCAGTGAATGAAGTGACGCACTGTCGTTGTGTGCTCTGTCCAGTCTAAGTGCTGATCAAATATTACTCCTAAGTTCTTTGCTGAATGAGAAAAACGTATTTGTTTGTCGTTGAGTATTAAAGGTGGATGAGTTTCTCTGAACTGTGGTGTGATGGGTCTTTTATCACTTGATAGTGAAAGTAAGTCCGCGTTTACATGCTGGATGGCTGTGCTTAGGTTTTTATGACTTTCACTGAAATATAATTGTAGGTCTTCAGCGTATAGATGCTATTTACAGTGGGACAGAACAGTGGACACATGATTAACATATAGTGAGTAGAGGCCCCAGTACAGATCCTTGTGGAACCCCTGATACAACAATACAACATCCCTCCATTTTGACCTATTTTTTGTAGTTATTACACACTGTTTACGGGTGGTGAGGTATGAGTGGAACCACTGAATAGCACCTGTAGAGAAATTTAGATTAGAGAGTTTAGCAAGTAAAATTTCGAAATCGACATTGTCGAAAGCTTTGCTAAAATCTACAAAACACATAATTGTCGCCTGTTGGTTATCCATAGCATGCTTGAGATCGTCTGTAACTTTTATAAGAGCAGTCGGCGTGCTGCGATTTTGGCGGAAACCAGATTGATATTCGTCTAGTAGGTCGTGTGATGTCAAATAACTAGTTATCTGTTTCCAGAATGAAACTTTCACTCTGCAGCGGAGTGTGCGCTGATATGAAACTTCCTGGCAGATTAAAATTGTGTGCCGGAACCGGGACTCGAACCTGGGACCTTTGCCTTTCGCGGGCAAGCGCTCTACCGACTGAGCTACCCCGACACGACTCACTATGCCGCCTCACAACCTTACTTCCGCCAGTACCTCGCCTCCTACTTTCCAAACTTCACAGAAGCTCTCTTGCAAACACGCAAGACTAGCACTCCTGGAAGAAAGTATATGGTGGAGACATGGCTTAGCCACAGCCTAAGGGATGTTTTAGTTATCTGTTCATGGACTATATATTCCAAGGCCTTGGATAATGATGGTAGGATGCAAATAGGTCTGTTCAAAATGTTCAAATGTTTGTTAAGCTTATGGGACTTAACTACGGGGTCATCAGTCCCTAAACTTACAAACTACTTATGAACTACTTACGAACTAGGACGGCACAAATATCCATGCCCGAGGGGGGATTCGAACCCCCGACCGTAGTGGCCGTGCTGACCGTGACTGGAGCGCCTCAGTCACCTCGGCCACCGCGGCCGACAATAGGTCTGTAGTCGGAATGTTGTGTGGCAGATTCCTTTTTTGGTAATTGTTTAATAAGACCATGCTTCCATAATGTTGGGAAGGTACTGGAAGTCAGAGAATTGTTAAACATGTCAGTTATAATTTGCAGTAGCGGGTCGATGAAACTACTAATCATGTGAACATTAATATTATAATGTCCTGAAGCTGCTGAACGAATTCGCAAAATCGAGCCTTTAGCCTTATGGGATATCGTCAGATTAAAATCCAAAATAATTCTGAATGTTTATCTGGCTGGCCATCAGGTCTGGCGTTTGAGCTCGCTGCATGTCGTTTGTATATTCGCAGCTCCGTTCTGTGCCCACAGAGACATTGTTGTCACCATAAGCCTCGCATTACACACATTACAAACAGCTAAACAAAAAGAGAATTACTAATTTCATACAAAGAGTGTATAACTTTCACACTATCTGACCAAAAGTATCCGGATACCTGGCAGAAAATTACTTAAGCCGTCGTCACACGGAGCGTGTGTCTGAACGTGTGTGGTCAACGTGCCGAGTCCACCGTACGGCTGAACGCTCGGAGACGGCGCGACTTGAGCATACGAGGCGAGGCGTGTGCCTCAACGAGCTGCACGCGACCGCAGCGCGCTCCAGCGTCAGTTGTCGGCGGCGTCAGTTGCTGGAATCACACTGTTTACCAAATCAGAAGAGTGGAATTCCTGCTTTACCGCTACTGAATCGCTTATTTCCTTGCTCGTGCACATGTTCGTTATGTTCCGTGGTATAGGTCTACATAAGTAACAACAAAATATCTATGAACATAAGACTTTTATAAAAGTTGCGTGTTATGTCAATAAGTGCAGCGAATTACAAAAGCTTTATGACGAACTGTCGGATATAAAATTAGAAAAGGCCTTGACATGATGCAAACATGATTGCAACAGTCTCGCGTTTTGGCAAAACTCCCACGGTCAATATTACTATTCAGTAGAAGATTGTTAAGAATGTGTAAAAATGCAATACGTGACACAATAAAGTACGAATTTTACTCTAAGTAAGCTGCAAACTGTCCTGTTCATAAAACGAATCCAACAAACTCACTCCTCAGAGGATGCGCACTTATGTTTACTTAGCATCGAATATTACGCAGTACACGTCTATGATATTTATGGGAAAGTCTTTGAATCTATCATAAAGCCCGAATATAAGAAGAAAAAATATTTGCTTATGAGGAACCATGATTCAACGACATGGGATAGGTTCCATTTCATACTCTTCGACTTTGCTGCCTACGCTATGGGCAGTAATGTGGCTACGTGTTATCGACGAAGGTATTAGACGCGTCGTATACTCTACTGGTAGATATCTCGGTTGTTGACATGTAATTGTAACAAATGATGTAAGGAATAATGCGTGTTGATAGTTGTTCAGTCCTCCTTGCCTTGAGACGGCAGATTACTGTAATATAAAATTTTTTAACCACATAGATGAAGTTTCGAGCCATTTATTCCAACAAATAATGACCGGCTTTCGAGAGATTCTCAGTTTACTCAGTTACTTTTACTTGCTTTGAAATGTCATACATTCATAAGTCCTATGTTATATACATAAAACCCATGAAATACGACTCTATCGAAATGAACTGCTCCCCATCCCCGGATAGTCACGTGGTGTGACGTCGGTGGTGTTCTTCCGCCCACTTTCATTTGGATGGCTCCGTCAAGAAACAAATTTGAGGCATTTGATGACGGACTTCGTGATTCAGAAACTTCTTCATCCTCAATGGGTGATTGTGTGGTAAGTGACGTCCACTAATACGATAAGCGGTACGAAATTCCTTGATGGCATGGTGACTTCTGAACAGTACGCAAAGGTTTTAGATGGTGATTTCCCCCCAGTTATCCCAAGTGGCCCACATTTCGACAATATGCGGATCATGTCAGTCGGATCTTGACACTATCGTAGCAGGAGAGAGAGTCTGACGTTCTGTAGGAGCACTATGTGGACCGCATTCTGGCTCTGGGGTACCCAAAAGCTACTGCCAAGGGCCTATTTTGGCCGCCACATTCTCAAGATGTGAACACGTGGGACTCAATTTATCGTGAACCTATGATTGGAAAAAAGCGCAGGTGACGCCCGTTTATAAGAAAGGTAAAAGAACTAACCCACGTCGGCCGCGGTGGCCGAGGGGACTGAGGCGCGTCAGTCACGGTCTGCACGGCCACTACGGTCGGGGGTTCGAATCCCCCCTCGGGCATGGATATTTGAGCCGCCCTTGTTGGTAAATAGTTCATAAGTAGTGTCTCCAGTTCAAAAAGGCGTTCGACGCGGTGCCACACTGCAGACTGCTAACGAAGATACGAGCTTATGGAATAGGTTCACAGATTTGTGAATGGCTGGAAGACTTCCTAAGTAATGGAACGCAGTACGTTGTTCTCGACGGCGAGTGTTCATCAGAGACGAGTGTATCGTCAGGCGTGCCCCGGGGGAGTGTGATAGGACCGCTATTATTTTCAATCTATATAAATGATCTGATGGACAGGTAAGTTGTAATTTGCGGCTGTTTGCTGATGATGCTGTGGTGTATGGGAGGGTGTCGTCTGTAACTGACTGTAATAGCATACAGGATGACTTAGACAAAATTTGTAGTTGGTGCGAAGAGTGGCAGCTAGCTCTCAATGTAGAAAAATGTAAGGTGATGCGCATGAGTAGAAAAAACAATCCTATGATGTTCGAATACAGCATTAGTAGTGAGCTTCTTGATGCTGTCGCGTAGTTCAAATACCTAGGCGTAACATTGCAGAGTGATATGAAATGGAACGAACATGTAAGGACAGTTGTGAGTAAGGCGGACAGCCGACTTCGGTTTATTGGGAGAGTTTTGGGAAAATGTACTTCACCTGGAAAGGAGACCGCGTATAAAACGCTTGTACGACCACGTCTTGAGTATTGTCAAGTGTTTGGGACCCGCAGCAGATCGGTTTGAAGGAAGACATAGAGGCGGTTCAGAGGCGAGCAGCTAGATTTGTTACCGGTAGGTTCGACCAATGCGCGAGTGTCACAGAAATGCTCCGGCAACTCAATTGGGGATCGCTGGAAGACGTTCTTATCGTGAATTTCTGTTAAGTAAATTTAGAGGGCCGGAATTTGAAGCTGAGTGTAGTACGATCTTGCTGCCGCCTACTTACATTTCGCGTAAAGATCACAAAGACAAGATAAGAGAAACTAGGGCTCGTACGGAGGCATATAGGCACTCTTTTTTTCCTCGTTCAACTTGGGAGTGGAATAGCAAAGGAAATGCCTAGCAGTGGTACAGTGTACCCTCCGCGACGCACCTTACGGTGAATTGCGGAGTATGTATATAGATGTAGATGTAGATGTAAGTTTAGGGACTGATGACCCCGTAGTTAAGTCCCATAAGCTTGACAAACATTTGATTTGAACTGACCCACAAAATTACAGACCAAACTCGTTGACATCATTTTCCTGTAGAATTTTGGAGCATTTTCTCAGTTTGAATATAGTGCATTTCCTTGAGACGTAAAAACAGGAGTTTAGGAAACATCGGTCATGTGAAACTAAGCGTGCCCTTTTCTCACATGACATATTGCGAGTCATGGATGAAGGGCAACAGGCGGATTGTGTTTTTCTTGACTACAAAAAGGCGTTTCACGCGGTGCCACACTGCAGACTGCAAACGAAGATACGTGCTTATGGTATAGGTTCATAGATTTGTGACTGGTTGGAAGACTTCCTAAGTAATAGAGCACAGTACGTTGTTCTCGACGGCGAGTGTTCATCAGAGGCGAGTGTATCGTCAGGCGTGCCCCAGGGGAGTTTGATAGGACCGCTATCTATATAAATGAACTGATGGACAGAGTAACTTGTAATTTGCAGCTGTTTGCTGATAATGCTGTGGTGTATGAGATGGTGTCGTCTTTAACTGACTGTAATAGCATACAGGATGATTTAGACAAAATATCTAGTTGATCTCTTGAACAACAGAACGTCTTGAACGCAAATATGTTGTATTACAATGACGCGTTTCGCCCGGTTAGAGCATCTTCAGATATCTGACAAAGAATAAAATATTGATACAGAACTTATAATATTTACATGACATTATTTCGAAGATTTTAGCTACAAGCCAATCTGAAACTGTCTTAAGAAATTGTGATAATGTACGGAACTACTGTTTTATATATTGTGGTGGAGTATATAAAACAGTATATAAAACATTAGTTCCATACATTATCACAATTTCTTAAAACAGTTTCAGATTGGCTTGTAGCTAAAATTTTCGAAATAATGTCATTTAAACATTGTAAGTCTGTATCAATATTTTACTCTTTGTCAGATATCTGAAGATGCCCAAACCGGGCCAAACGCGTCATTGTAAAAAAAAAAAAAAATATTTGCAGTCAAGACGTTCTGTAATTCAAGAATTCAACTGAACACGGTAGCTGTACAACACCACCTAAAATGGAATGGGAAGATTTCTAAAATATCTAGTTGGTGCGAAGAATGGCAGCTAGCTCTCAATGTAGAAAAATATAAGGCGATGCGCATGAGTAGGAACAACAATCCCATAACGTTAAAATACAGCTTTTGATGCAGTCGCGTCGTTCAGATATCTAGGCGTAACATTGCAGAGCGATATAACATGCAACGAACATGTAAGGACAGTTGTGAGTAGGCGGACAGCCGACTTCGGTTTATTTGGAGAATTTTGGGAAGTATTTGTAAAGGAGACCACGTATAAAGCGCTTGTACGACCACGTCTTGAGTACTGCACAAGTGTTTGGGACCCGAAGCAGATCGGTTTGAAAGAAGACATAGAAGCAGTTCACAGGCGAGCAGCTAGGTTCGTTACTGGTAGATTCGACAAATGCGCGAGTGTCACAGAAATGCTCCGGGAATTCAAATGGGAACCGCTGGAGGAAAGACGACGATCTTTTCGAGATATTCTGTTGAGAAAATTTAGAGGGCCGGAATTTGAAGCTGTGTGTAGTACGATCTTGCTGCCGGCTACTTACATTTCTCGTAAAGAAAAATGTTTGTTAAGCTTATGGGACTTAACTACGGGGTCATCAGTCCCTAAACGTACAAACTACTTATCAACTACCTTATACTAAAGACGGCACAAATATCCATGCCCGAGGGGGGGATTCGAAACCCCGACCGTAGTGGCCGTGCAGACCGTGACTGGAGCGCCTCAGTCCCCTCGGCCACCGCGGCCGGCTCTCGTAATGAGCACGAAGACAAGACATTTAGAAATTCTTCTTTCCTCGTGCTATTTCGGACTGCAATATGAAAGGAAATGCGTAGTAGTAGTACAGTGTACCCTCCGCCACGCACCTAACGGTGGTTTACATTGTATATACGTAGATGTAGATGTAAAGTCGAGTATGCACTAATAACCCGAAAAACACTGCTGAGCTGTTAATAGATATCCAAGATGTTATCGACAGCATCGGGTCAGCGAAATTTCGCTAATCTAACACGTCATTACCTAAATCCGAGTATCTGTAGTGAAATTTGCTTGCTGAAAAAGTGTGTGCACGTTATAGTTTGTTAAAATATCCGTTTGGTCCACATAGGTCAATAATTGTCAACCAATGATCATAGTTTCAGAAAAATTGGTGACCATGTCGGTACCGCGTAGGTGTGTCTCTCTGCTTGTGTTACAGAAGACATCTAACCATCGCCAATCCCCTACTGCGCTCCAGTAGACATTAGGGGCTGATGCATTCCTCTCAGAAAGAAGAGTATATTTCCGCTGTTGGCCTTTGCTCTTCGATAACTTTGCAGACGACACGTTGAAATGCAAATCATGACAATATACTGTTTTAACGGGAATGGTAGATTACAGATCTGTCATTAACGCTTCGTTTTGGTACATTAAATGTCAATGACAAAGAAATATCAATAAACTATGAAATAACCATTAAGGGCTAAGCAGAATGTATCTGAATTAAAAACAGTACTTCTTGCAATAGTTCTACGATTCTGGTCTTATGGTTAGCGTGGTAGTCTATGGTAGTAAAGAAAACTAACATTTTGGGTTCGAATCTTATTAAACCTAATTTTTCATATATTTGTAACAAAATAGAGGATGAGAATATTAATTTATTGAAAGTCTATAGGTAGTTTTCTTCGTATTTGTTACTATATATGAGCGTGAAAATGTGCAGAACTAAAAGGATGTTTAAATTTTTGAAACTGAATGATATTTATAATAGTCCTTCTGTATGTCTGTGTGACGATTTCCAAGTGATTACTTGCGTGTAAACCCAAGAAAATAGTTTAAAATACCAAAGGAACCTTAAACGAGTAACTTTCCAGTGACATTTATACTCTACCTTTTCACAAATAATTGGCTGCTTTTACATGAACATGTTCCTAATTTGCGTGTGTAATTACGCAGTAACCTAAACAAACTGCTCTAATTATTATGACTAAAATAAGTACCATGGACATTTATGTTCTCGTAAGTAATAGTTATATAAAACAACCTGGCAGATTAAAAATTGTCCACCGGAACTGTGACTCGAACCTGGAACCTTTGCCTTTCGCGGTCAAACATTCTACCAATTTGCTACCCCGACACGACTCACGATGCCGCCTCACAACTTTACTTCCGCCAGTACCTCGCCTCCTGCTTTCAAAACATCACAGAAGTTCTCCTGCGAACCTAGCAAGACTAGTACTCCTGGAAGAAAGGATATGGTGAAGACATGGATTAGCCACAGCACGAGGGATGTTTCCAAAATGAAACATTCACTCTGCAGCGGAGTGTGCGTTGATATGAATCTTCCTGGCACATTAAAATTACCAAATTTTAATGTGGTGGGAAGTTTCATATCAGTGCACACTCCGCTGCAGAGTGAAAGTTTTATTTTGGAATAATTATCTAGTGTGTCCAGTCACCGACCGACGAATGATGTGGCTTTGTTAATGAATTGGTAAATTGAGGGGGATCACAATAACATCGATTCATTTTCCAAGGGAATTAGACTGTCATCAATTGATTTTTAATACAATTATCGCCGGCCGCGGTGGCCGAGGGGACTGAGGCGCTCGAGTCACGGTCTGCACGGCCACTACTTTCGGGGGTTCGAATCCCCCCCGCGGGCATGGATATTTGTGCAGTAGTAGTTTGTATGTTTAGGGACTGATGACCCCGTAGTTAAGTCCCATAAGCTTAACAAACATTTGAAAATTTTAATATAATTATCATTTCGATCGTAATCAAATTCATAGTCACCAAAATAATTTAAAATAGTGTGACATCAAATCACCATACATTTAGTTTCATAAACCACTTGTCAAATCCATAACTGAGAAAAAATCGAAAATGTACAGTGTCAGTGCACAGAAACCAGACATAATGAAAAAGTACAATTAATTTGATACTGAACATACTGCTACGACCATGTTTTGATTTTGTTCACAATAAGTAGCATTACCATTTACAGTAACAAAACGCGAAACCATGATTGTGAATTAAAATATAACTCTTATGTACTCTTCCGTCGGTTTTTGTTGGAACATAGACATATGGCCTAAGAAGCCGAAAGCTAGTTCACAACAAAAATAAATATTATTGTAGAACAAATACATGGTGTATACAGTTATTCAAATGTAACTGTTTCCTTGAAAAATATTGTTGGCTGCTTATTTTCAAATATTAGTTGTTAAACAAGTTCCTAAGAGAACAACTGCGAGTTGCAACAAGTCACATTCGTCCACATCCAGTGTTTACCTTTGAGCTCACTGTCCACATCACATCCCAGAGCAATGCATCAGCCGCTATCGTCTACTCTGGCTTCCCCCAGCGGCCAGCAGCGCAATGCGGTGGAAACGTTGAGTTTTTTAGAGCACGGAACAGCTGCAGCTACTGTGCCAGACCTTTTTTCTTTTCTATTTTTCCAGGAAAGCGCAGCAGCAGGAGGGTGAGGTTTTCTGTGGAAGGGAGGGCCGCAGCCAGCCACACAACGGCCGAACAGCAGCGCCGCAGCGGCGTATCGGCGAAGCCATCAGCCGCAGACGAGCAAACGATGGCCGAGCACGTGTCGTTACAACACGGGCCGCACACGTGTCATGTCGCGTCACGCGCGCAACCTCCTGACGTGCTGATGCGCTACTTTTTAATGACACATCCTGCCACAGGGAAAATTACAAACACGACTTAATAATCCATCTGCCCTTCCAGCACTACTATCGGTTTGTTAACTTTGAAAGAACAATGTAAACATTGTTATTGATCAAATATATCTATAATGATTGGTATTATAATTAAAATAATACTTGATTCCATTTTTTGGAACGGTTTGCTCAACGACCACAAAATAATGAATACAGTAAATGTAGTGTGCAGCATTGGTCGTATGTTTCTGCAGATCAATTTCGATCATATAGTGATCATCTTCAATGCACCAGTCATCGTAATGGCATACCACATGCTTAGTTGATATTACGATGACTGGTGCATTGAAGTTGATCATTATATGATCGAAATCGATCTGTAAAAGCAATAAAAATACGACAAAAGCTGCATGAAACATTTACAATAGTACGTTTAGTATTGTACTCGCAGGTTGTCAATAAAAATTGCTTGACTGTACTTTAATGGCTTCTCAATGTATTGTGTCGTGTGTAGTTGAGTGCGTTTGGGCAGTAGCGGCGATTGGACGTTAGAAGTGGGGGTGGGGGCAAAATAAAATCTAAAAAAAAAAGTTCAAATGTTTGTTAAGCTTATGGGACTTAACTACGGGATCATCAGTCCCTAAACTTACAAAAACTACTTACGAACTAACTTATACTAAGGACGGCACAAATATCCATGCCAGAGGGGGAATTCGAACCCCCGACCGTAGTGGCCGTGCAGACCGTAACTGGAGCGCCTCAGTCCCCGCGGCCACCGCGGCCGGCAAATAAAATCTAAAACTAAAAATGACATTGTAAGAAATTGTTTCAAGTTATAGTTTAATTTTTGCACCTACAGGCCTATAATACTGTACCAAATGCGAGGAAAAACTAAAGACAATATACAGTTGTAATTGCCATAGGTTGTCTAATTTAGTTTTCTAGTAAATACAAACTTGACAAACAAAGGAACATTAGTTTAATTATAAACAAAAATAACAGACAATAGCGTAATTTAACATGATACGTCTTGTCAAAGCATAATTGCTTTAAAACAAAGCTATGTGCCTTGGTTTCCGCCTGGCATAAATTTCTACACATTCTTCTAATTTGATGTTTTTAGCCGCATCTTTTTCAATGGCTAGTATAGCTAAATGTGTTAAACGTTCTTAAAGCATAGAATTCCTCAAGTAGTTTTTGATCCGTTTGAGGACATTGAAAGATCGTGCTGCCGTTGCAGTGGACACCGGGATAGTCAAAACCAGTTGCAGTAGCTTGAACAAATTAGGAAATACATACTGGTTGTGAAAATTTTTAGACTTAAATTGTGAAACCAAATTTGGCACAAGATGACGATCTATTTGGTCTGAATCATGCTTCTTTCTTGAAAATACATCGATTTCTGAGACTTATCATTTTCCAAACCAAATGCGGAACTCACAGCAAAACATGCTTCTTTGATACGGTCGTTAAGTTTTTTTTTCAAATCGTGACCTAATGTTCTCACTGAGTGTATCTAACAGAGGGTAGTAAAATGTTTTTAAAAAGTAGGCTTCAGGTGAATCATATTCAGGATTAACATCTCCTCCTCCTATTTTTTGTGGAAGTTTTGGCCCCTCAAAGCCATGTCATTCACAAAAATCAAATGCTTCAGTAAAAAACTTTTGGAACCTCTTCTTCATTTCTCAAACAATTTATGGACATAACTACGGTGTCAGCCACCTGGACTTCAAATGTTCAAATGTTTGTTAAGCTTATGGGACTTAACTACGGGGTCATCAGTTCCTAAACTTACAAACTACTTAACAACTAGCTTATCCTAAGGACGACACAAATATCCATGCCCGAAGGGGGATTCGAACCCCCGACCGTAGTGGCTGTGCAGACCGTGACTGAAGCGCCTCAGTCCCCTCGGCCACCACCTGGACTACTTCATGAATGTGTACATCATGATTCTGAATGTACTTTGAAAGAATATTAGTTTTTTAAAAAAGTACTTCATAGTATTCAATAAAAAATAAAGTCAAACTCGGTAATACATGTGATCAATCCGTGAGCATCTCCACCAGTTTTGGAGTCAGTAGCTTCAATATTTTCCAGAGTGTGCAGTATATCTATTAAGTGTTGTTGAACTGCTCGCAAGCTTTCATATCTGCTGCTAAATCTTGTGTCACTTAGTTCTTTCAAGGACAAATCCTTATTTATTCCTTCTTTGACTGCACATGCTGCACTTTTTACTGTGGCAAATACTGCATGTCTTTTAGGCGAAGCCTCAATAAAACAGTATAGTTGTTTGACTGTGCTAGAAACGTTGCGAACAGAAGGAATGTTTTTAGATGCATCGGCAAATGCAAGATTTAGAGAATGCGTATAGCAATGTACAAACATAACATACGGGTTTTGTTCTTTCATCCTCACAGCGACACCCTTGTAAGAACCACTCATGTTTCCCGCTCCGTCATAGCACTGACCAATTATATTTTTAAGGTCAATGCCAAGTTCATCGAAAATTGAAACAAGCAGCTTGTATAACGTTTCACCGTCAGTCAAATCAGTTTTGTAAAAACCAAGAAAGCTTTCTTTGATTTCGAGCTTTTCTGTTACATATCTTATAACAAGAGTCAATTGCTCTTGATGTGACACATCTGGAGTTTCATCAACAATCACGGAGAATTGTTTCGATTTTTAGCATTATCAAATATGTACTGCCTGACCAAATTTGCCGTGATTTCAATCATTTCATTTTGAACATCGTAATGAACATAATTGAAAAACATATCTCTATCTAAAAATTTTTGTTTTAATAAAGATTTTTCTGTTGATCTCAGCTTCAATAACTCGACATAATTACCCCTGTTATTAGAATCCTCATTTTCTCTGTGACCCCGAAGTGCTATTCCCTGCTTGGCCATGGAAAGTGGGGACTGGAATAAAATCTTCAGATAGTCACAATTTTTTTAACTTCTTCTTGATGATGTGTCATTTTGCTTACCACACTTTCCTTACTTTTAAAACCTTCCTGCCAACGTTGAAGAGCACTGAGGTGAGAAGCTTTTTCGTGCTCTTTAAAGCGTTGGACTGCTTTTTTCCAGTTTTTGAACCCATTCGATATAAATGTTTTATCATAACAACCTGTGGAACCGAACAAACGACATGGGAAGCAAAAAGCTTTATCAGCAGCAACACTGTATTCTAACCAATTGTAATTTGTGTACCACATACTTCTAAACTTTCTACCCTTTGTTTCTGGGTACTTATAAGTAATAGGTTGAAAAGGACCATTTTTTAAAAACTGTGATGCAGCTTGTCTACCATGGATTGGATATCTTGGTTCAAATTGAAGCGGAGAAGGACTATTAGACTGAGTAGTCTTACTTACAAGGCCGGCCGCGGTGGCCGAGGAGACTGAGGCGCTCCAGTCACGGTCTGCACGGCCACTACGGTCCGGGGTTCGAATCCCCCCTCGGGCATGGATATTTGTGCCGTCCTTTGTTGTAAGTAGTTCATAAGTAGTTTGTAAGTTTAGGGACTGATGACCCCGTAGTTAAGTCCCATAGACTCTACAAACATTTGAACATTCTTACTTACAGGCAATACACTCTCAGCACTTGAAGGTGTAGGTGTAGGTATACCGGTAACTATTACAATTGTTGATACTGTCACTGACGAAGTTCTCTGTTGTTCATCTATTGCTGGTGCAGCCGACACAGACACTTCAGCCAAGTCACTATCTGGATCCGGAGCAACACCAATATTTAGGGCTGTGTGGGACTGTAATCCTTCTTGGGATTTCTGCCTTTTGTTGAAGAAATCGAATAACTTTTTTCCTGAAGAACGCTTCATTGTTAACTAATAGACACAAAAGTGCGTACACAAACACAACTGCAATCAATTTGACCAGAACTACGACAAACACAGAGGACAACCTTTGTGCTGGAACAGTACTATCCGCTAACTGTAACCTGGCTTGCGGGCCACCTCTCGGAAACTCTCGGCAGCAGTCGGTAGATTTCGTGGCGTAGCGAGTTGCAGAAGTTCGTTGCCAACTGTGCAGCGTAGACTGCTTTTGTCGTTTCCTTTGTTGCTTAGGCGTGCTGTTGCTGTCAGTGTTTAGTTGCTGCGTTTACAAGAAAAGGAAGCTTGATCCTGTAGAGGTTGTTGTTGTGGTCTTCAGTCCGAAGACTGGTTTGATGCAGCTCTCCATGCTACTCTATCCTGTGCAAGCCTTTTCATTTCAGAATATCTAGTGCAACCTACATCCTTTCGGACCTGCATACTGTACTGATCGCATGGTCTCCCTCTTACAGTTTTTACCCCCACACTTCCTTCCAGTAATAAACTGGTGATACCTTGATGTCTCAGAATGTGTCCTATCAATTGCTCCCTCCTTTTAGTCAATTTATGCCACAATGTTCTTTTATCCCCAATTCTATTCAGAAACTCTTATGTAAATTTGAGCATTCTTCTGTAACACCACATTTCAAAAGCTTCTATTCGGTTCTTGTCTTCACTATTTATCGTCCACTTTTCGCTTCCATACAAGGCTACACTCCAGACAAATACCTTCAAAAAAGATTTTCTAACACTTAAATCTATATTTGATGTGAATTTCTCTTCTTCAGAAATGCATTTCTTGTCATTCCGTGTCTACATTCTCTATCCATCCTGTTTCAGCCATCGTACCTGTAGAGGTATAGCTTATTAATGCACCGCACAGAAAATCCAGTCGGCATATGCCTTTTTTTTTTTTTTTTGCGGGATAGTCCCAACTCTGGAATCATTTGAGGACGATGAGGTAGTAGAATTTCAGTTAAGGGTTATGCAAATTGTTTCTGAAATTAAGAGATGTAAAATGTCATGGGATAAAATTAATACTGTTGCTCACCGTAGTACATCACGTGCAAATGCGTCATGTTTAACCCTTTATCACTAACAAGCACTTAACAAATGCAAAAGAAAAATAGTCTCCCACCCCCTACCGACACAAAGCGTTACGAAAAAGCAGTGGAGCAATTTTCAGGGACATGTTCCAGATCCTCCCCGCCATCACAAATCTCTGAAAATTAATGTATTGGGTCGTTCGATTTTTAACCTATGTTTTACTTTTTTTAACATGATTTGAAAAATGTACATACTTTAGAATAACAAATCTTTTTAAAAATTTTCGGATTGTAATTGCTAGCATCTTTATAAGCCGGAAACATTCCCAGAAGGATGTGTTGCTGTGCTGAATGGAACTCTTCATTCGTGCACGTAGTCCTCAATAGTCCATAAACTCATCCGAAAATAATTAAAAACTTATCTCCCCTTAATTCCTCAAAAAGGACAGAGAATGCATCCACTTCGTCTATTCTCGTATTGAGTGGATGAACCCAATGCAACCTTCTTCTTCTTCTTCTTCTTCTTCTTCTTCTTGTCTTCAAACGTATGTACAAGATAAGCCACACTAATAACTGATCGTGCTCCATTTGCAGTCTGGGAAGGCAACTGCAGACGGAAGGCTGTCACGACACGGCACGGCATGCCGTGTAGCTGTTGAGTGGCTGTGAAGAGGCGTGGATCTCGTGTCGGCCCGGCAAGAATGCCGGGTCGATGTGAACTAAGCCGACCACCCGCTCACCAGAAGCCAACTTACAGTTTGCGTATAGTACTGGCGCGCATAGAGATATTTACGATGAGGCACTGCACATGTCACTGGGTTTGGCAACGATCGTCAACTGTATTCAGATGTCGTGTGCGAAGGCGGAGCCTCCTTCTCTACTACAATGTCGCGCCGAGCATGTGTACCACCATAATTTCCACTTATAGCTATGTTACAATTGTGCAAATCAGTTTTAAAAGTATACAAGTGTTACTACGCTAAAAAGGGAATAATTTAATCATATTTCCCAGAAAGTGGGGGGGGGGCAACCGCCCCCCCTGGCCCCCCCTGCCCCCCCCCCCCCTAATCGCCGCCACTGTGTTTGGGTAGCTGTAAATGATTCTGCACTTCAACTCAAACTTGCTAATCTGACTGAACGCTTACCCAATTACTTAAACATGACTTTAAACGAAACCAGATCTGTAATTAAAAAAAACGTTTCTGACGCTGTGACTTTATTCATAGAATGGGCAATTTGACCTTCATAACAGTTACGCTGTATCATTAAAGATTGCAATGGTTTGGACATTAGGACACCAGCTTGCTGCAAAAGTTACTCATTACCAAATAGATTTGAGTTCGACTTTTATTCCTGAATTATCTCACTCTACGGTTTACACTGACTTTATTGTATACCTGTGCGCAAGGAAACATGCTCTAAAATTACTGCAAAAATGCTGCTGCTGAAGGCCAAAGTATTAGGTACAGAATTCGCAAGTGTACAATGCGAATACACTAACTACACAAGTACTAATTTTGTTCATCTCTGTAGTATTTAAAACAAATTATTAATTTGGGTTTGGGGTGAATGACTAACACGAAACAGATCTGAGGTTGGAATTTAAAATGAAACACTTTATATTTTTGTCTTTTTATAAAAGGAGAACATGACATTGAACAATATTGTACAAAAACGATGTTTACAACTTGGGAATTCTTTACACAATTTTTTCCTAAAAGTTATTACTTCTATTGTCTTTTCCAATAAAGCAGCAAAAAGAAAAACCAGCTAGTATATTATACAATGTAAATTTATAAAAACCTAAATTTTCTACATCCCACTTCCTCCGTTTCTTTGTACACTAAAAAGATACTAAATTCCTGCTTAGATTTAATTGTTTAAAGAATGAACATAAAAGACGAAAATTAAAACCTTTATGTTTAATGTCTGTTTGAGATGGACCTCAGTTAGGTGAATCACCTAATAATTAAGAGATGACTCTCCTTACCTTTATTGTTCACAATCTCACAACATTTTCAAACTGAAGTACTTCTCAACATTATCGGAGATAAAAATATTCAAATCATGAATGCTCATACCGCAATTTACAACTTCATTCCATGACTGTTTGCACGACAATACCACTGCCCACCCGTCGGACGCCGACAACCAAACTTCAAAGATGAAACGCGGGGCACCGCATACCAAAGATTGTCATCGCGAAGCCAAAGATACGAGTTGCAGACGTTCAACGTTATCAACATTATATACCTACGTTTCATCTTATAGCAATGCAGTTGTTTTAAGATAAAATACATTTCCTCAGAATATTGTACCTGAATATGTTATTATGTAGTCAGTGTTCATAACTAACACAAAAATCAGTCAACTGTAACATATCAGGGAATGAAGTGTTTGAGACTATCAAGGAAACTTTTCCTTAACTAAACAATTAGTTTCCACTTCTGATATTACAACAAAATTATATTCATGAAACAAACAACAGGTAGTCAAAGTAATTGACTTCAGGATATTTACTTCTTATACTTCAAGATTGACTGATATTTTAAGGTTTCATGCTCTGTGGAGATGAAAACAGAGAGTAGCGTACAAATATCGTTAATCTACACAGCAGATTTCGCAATGAAATGCTCACTAACTTATAAAACACAAAAAAATGTAAAATATGTCACTCATAAGATTTTCGTTTAGCTGTAATGGACCCAGCACAGGACGATGATGTTGGAAAATAATGAGTTAACAGCACGAATCAAAGTCATCTGAATCAGCGTTTTCCAACCTGTCGGTCGCGACCGCCAGGGGGATCGCAGAGCGTTATTCGGGGGTTTCGAACGGGAGATGACGTGGCTGCATCGTAAAACAGCCAGCCCAGCGCATATTTCAATGCAATCTGCGTCTGGAGAGTTCTGCGAATGGCCCCGTATTTTACCAACACCGCCAGAAGACAAGGCCTGACAACTATCCGTGCTCACGTCACTCCAAGAGGCGGCGGCTGGCAGCTGACTGGCTGGCAGCTGGGGCACGCCCACCGCCTCGTAGCGGCCGGCCAGTCAGCAGCCAGCCGCCGCCTCTTGGTGTGACGTGAGCACGGACAGTTGTCAGGCCTTGTCTTCTGGCGGTGTTGGTTTTACAGACCGCGCTGGAGGACCTGTCAGCAAGCGCCCCCTGTCGTGCAAAGCACTGCAGTGCAGTAGCGGTACACACTGCGACCCAGCTAACAGGGTCAGTGTCAGAACTCGAATCTTGGCAACATGAAGCGCCAAATGGAACAAAGCGTTAATATCATGTTTTGTTTCAAATTAGGCAAAACGGCGACGTAGATCCATGGAATGTTAGTGCAAGTGTAGCGAGTTGAAGCAGTAAGTAAAATGAGTGTGGCTGAGTGGTTGCGAAGATCAAGCAACCCGTGACCTCATTGCTTAAAGCGGTTCCTCAAGAAGCGTTTGCTGACAGTTTCCAACAGCTGTACAACCGATACCAGGAGTGTATTGTAGCCAAAGGCGATTACGATGAAGGCCAGTAAAGGTATTTTGTTTGTAAATCTTGTTTCCTATAATACCTGAGACCATTCACCGGGTTTCGTAATACAAATCAGTCCTCAGAAAATTAAAACGTATTTAATGTTAAAATTACGTAACGTAATTTCTTTTTGAGCCGCCAGTGGACTGTTCTTAGGAACCAATCTATAATTAAATTAACAAGATGCAGTCACAAATTTTAAGACATTCCGGGGTGGGGGACATGGGTCTCCAGAATATAATGACTTGAAAAGCACTGATCTGACTGATTATTAATTAAAACACACGAATGCGAGGTTCTGGTTGTTACTGCAGTACTACACTGATTTTACATCCCCTGTGGTGAATGAGTAACGCCGAAATGTGGCTCACTGTGGCGTAATGGTGTCCTTTACTGGCTCATGTTCTGAGTAGCGAAGATCAGTGACAGTAAACACACTTGAATGTGCTCGTCGTCCGAGTTCATGAAATATTCTTCTTGATGTATATGGCTTCGAATGAAATAGCCACACATCACTACCACTGTCAGAGCGTCCAGACAAAGTTGCTTTTTAGTCGTGCGCGCTAGCTACTTGGTGCGCTTTTTTACCACCTTTTACTTCCACGTCAAACTTATTCGTTGAGATGGGTATGCACCACATCATTTATACATCAATAGATTTTACAGAAACCCCAGTCCTGCCGCGCGGGAATGGGCGTTCAGTCTGGAGCGTCACGTCACGGATCGAGAGGTAGCTCGCGCCGAAGGTTTGAGTTCTCCCTCGGGAATGGGTGCGTGTGCTGTCCTTAGTATAAGTTAGTTTCAGTAATATTGGAGGCTCAGGATAGGAGGCAGGTGTAGTTTGGTCCCATAAAAATACAAACATTCGATTTCACCCTAAGACGGAGTCTCTACAAAAAAACGTATTCGGACACCTGGCTAAAAATGAGTTAAGAGTTCGCGAAATTCAATAAAGAGTTGGCCCACCCTTAGCTTTGATGACAGCTTCCTCAGTCGCAGTGATATATTCAATCAGATACAAAATATTTTCTTTGAAAATGGCAGCACATTCTTCAAGGAGTGCTGCACTGTGGAAAGGTGTCGATGTAGGTCGGTGAGACCTGTAGGTGTTCTGTAGGATTCAAGTCAGGACTCTGTGTAGGGCAGTCCATTACAGGGATGTTACTGCAGTGTAATCACTCCGTCATAGGCTGTGTATTTTGAACAGCTTCTTGATCGTGCTGAAAGATGCAATCGCCATCTCGGAACTGGTCTTCAACAGTGGGAAGCAAGAAGAAAAACACAACTATAACATCACACCATTGCTTTGGAAGTTTATTGTTGGATCTACATGCGCTGGCAGATGTTCACCGGACATTCGCCATTTCCACACCCTGCCACATTGTCTAATGTGATTCGCCACTCCACACAACGTTTTTCCACTGTTCAATCGTCCATTGTTTAAGCTCCTTACACCTAGCGAGGGGTCGTTTGGCACTGAACAGCGTCATGTGTGGCTTGTGGGCAGTTGCTCGACCACGATATCCAAGTTTTCTCACCCCCCCTCCTATCATAGCACTTGGAGTCAATCCTGATGCAGTTTTGGACTTTCTTTTTACATTATCTGGACAGATGCCTGTCAATTAGACTGTACGACCCTGCTGTCTCAGTCAACAGACGACGTCGGCCTGAACGCTTTCTTGATTTACGGCTCTCTTTGCGATTCCACGTCACCATCACGTCAGAAATAGTGGACCTAGGGATGTTTAGGAGCGTGAAAATTTCCGACCACATTCCAAGTCTGTTAGTTCCACGGAGCGCCCCATTCATCTCTCTCACTGCTGAGGCTGTTGATATGGAATACGTGGAAGCAGGTGGCAGCATATCGCACGCAGTATGAGAAAAATGTGTTTCTTTGGGTGTCGTGATACACATAGTGCATATAAATTTACATAACAACTAACAAGGATGGTATTACAGTTTAAATTATGTTTACACAATATTTAAAAATTGATGGATATCCATAGATCATAATCTTACATAGATATACACATTGTCAACCAGTACAGCTCTTTGGAGACGAGCGTAATCGTCCACTTGAAGGAACACATCTCCTATGGCACCAAAAGTTTGAAGGATCCAGTGTCAATACTTCTGAGCAGTTAAAGCGTCATTCTGAACTACATAGAGGTCCGAACGTCTTCCAATACTGACTTCTGCCCACACCATTAGTCCACCACCATGATATGGTAATGTTTCCTGCACATAGTATTGTTCCGAGTTCCACATTGTCTCGACATAACGGAACGAAGATTGTACAGAAATTCTTCACGTATGTGTAAACAGAAACTGATGTCATTATCTGCAGACTAAACGGTGTGGTTTTAATGACATACAGAGACACACACACACACGCACGCACTAGCACACACACCATAAGCCTCCGTGCGTAGAAATCACATTCCTCAAGGTGATCTAGGACTGTGCTGATATTGCGCGTCGTGTTGCTGCCTGGAGGGTGCGTTGCAGCTGAGTTGCATTCAGCCTCCTGTCTCCACAAGCTGTTAACCCAAGATAACGGTCATCTGTTACTAATGTCACCCACTAACGACCCTGGCTTTGCCGTCTTTTAATGGTTCCTGTTTTCAGAAATTGCGTGCAGGTCCTCGAAATTACACTTTGGAACAGCAGGTTTCTCTTATTATCTCTAAGTCGGTTGCCGTATTGTTGTTGTCTCAATTTCGTAGAACCGATAGAAAGACGTCGAACCATATTTCTTCAATCTGCCTATGAGAACAGAACGCAGACATCGTAACCGACCCCCCCCCATTGTTTTGATCACTGCAGTTTCTTTGAATACTCTAGCTCTTGCAGATTAAGACCACTTGGTCAAAGGGATCATCAGGGATTGAAACAAAGGAAGGCGGATGTACCGCACTCGATTCTATGGTTACTATTCTCTGAATCTGTTCCTTGATGGTACAGCACATGCTAGTATAACTGGAAGTGTGTTTTAGTCGAGAGGGCTGATGCTGTCGTCTATTGCTGCTCATTAATGGTGTATTTGCCTATCCAGCAACAGCACGGAATCACAGAATCACGTCCTAACCTCAGCGATGAAGTCGGTGGCAGGACATTCGAGATCCCACTCCTGTTCAACGCCAGGCATCTGACGGTGCTATCTTCGGGTAGAAAGTAGAAGAAATTCGGATAAAGCGCCTTCACGGCTACCGGTAGCAGTGACGCCTCAGGATGAGTGCTCTGAGGTGAAAGTAACAGCTGGGCGGGACAGAGCACAGCCAGATAGCTGTTGCGTATTCACACGAGACGCCAGCGCGCCTCGTGCCAACACCACCTAGAAGACGAGGCCTCACAACTGGCGTGCCTACGTCACACCTAAAGGCCTCGAACGCGAGATGACTGTCCGGCCGCTAAGCGGCAGGGCGTGCCCCAGCGGCCAGCCAGTGAGTTGGCGGCCGCGGCCTCTAAGTGTGACGTAGGCCTAGGTGGTGTTGCCTGTGCCAGCGATCACACCTCTGTCTTCGGCACGCGCTGCTGGAGGGTCAGCCCCGAGCTACAAGGGTCGTCGTGACGTCATTGCTTGGTGACAGCGTCCGACGTTAACGAGATTCCTTATCGATGGCTAGCCAAGCCTCTCGTATGTCCCGCTGAGAATACGTCTCGAAAATCAACTGGTGTTGGTTTTCATTATTATTTTCTTAGCGTCGAAGCGCTCACAGGAACCACCTCCAATCCATACAAGTAGACTGCAGTCTTTAAAACTCGGCGAATCCCACAGATCGCGCATTCGCCATTTTGCACACGGAAAGTAGCCAGTCCTTATCATGTGACAATCTACTTAACGGGTATATACCGACAGTAGACGAGTGGTCATTATTTGCAGGCTGATCAGTGTACTTGATAGTGCTGTATGCAGATGTAACTTTTACCGAAAGGTACTTTTTCTCTCTGTCCACTACTTTCGGGCCGGCCGCGGTGGCCGAGGTGACTGAGGCGCTCCAGTCACGGTCAGCACGGCCACTACGGTCGGGGGTTCGAATCCCCCCTCGGGCATGGATATTTGTGCTGTCCTAGTTCATAAGTAGTTTGTAAGTTTAGGGACTGATGACCCCGTAGTTAAGTCCCATAAGCTTAACAAACATTTGAACACTACTTTCGGTTTCTAAATTCAATACTGATATCTTCGACAGCGTAACAGAAAAACGTTTATCAGTAGCTTAATTTCTTCCTTTTTCTTAAATGGAAAGCCAGATTTTCCTATTTCCTTAATGTCCAAGAAATTTGAACTCCATTCTTGTTTCCAATACTCATTACGACAGGACAGCGTTTTGTAATAGTAGTGTAAAGAATTTTTGTGTGAATCATAGGAACGAATATACAGGGAGTAATATCGATAGTAACAATTGGCCAGCGGTAAACAAAAAAGACAGGAATATTGGGGGATCGGATGTCAGGTCAACATCGTGGTCATTAGAGACTGAGCTAACGCTTCCATTGACTTTTACTAAGGGTTGAGGAAGAAAATAGGCCATCCCCTTTTTAAGAAACTATTCCGGCATCTGCCTGGAGTGATTTACAGAAATTACTCAAAACCTAAATCAGGATGGCAGGAGATAAGCTTGAACCATCGTCGTTCCCAATGCGGCAAATCACAAACAATACCTTCACTACGCGAAAGCAATGGTAATACTACCGATGACAGGACAGCTAAACACAGATTTCCGAAATTCTTTCACTAAAGAAGACGAAGTAAAACGAGAATTTGAACCAAGAACAGTTGCCAGCATGTGAACCTTAGAATTAGATGTTCCTGGAGTATTAAAACATTGTAAGTCACTAAACAAAAACAAATCTTCCGGGGCAGATTGTATACCAACTAGTTTCCTCTCAGAGTATGCTGATGCAATATACTTAGCTATCATATACAACCGACCACTCAGCGAAAGACTGGAAAGTTGCTCAGGTCACTCCAGTATTCAAGAAAGGCAATAGGAGTGATCCCCAAAATTACAGGCCTATCTCATTGATGTCGATTTGCAGTAGGATTTTAGAACATATACTCTGTTCGAACATTATGAACTACCTCGAAGAGAACGCCTTATTAACCAATAATGAACACGGATTCAGAAAGTATCGCTCTTGCGAAACACAGCTTTCCCTTTATTCACCTGAAGTGATAAGTGCCATCGACAAGGTATCTCAAATCGATTCCATATGTCTGGATTCCCGAAGGCTTTTCACACTGTACCTCTCAAGCGGCTTCTAATGAAATTGCGTGCTTATGGAACATCGCCCCAATTGTGCGGTTGGATTCACGATTTCCTATCAGAAAGGACACAGTTCGTTGTAATTGACGGTAAGTCATCGAGTAAAACAGAAGTGGTATATGACGTTCCCCATGGAACCGTTATAAGTCCCCTACTCTTTCTTGTGTTTGTAAACGATTTAGGAGACAATCTGAATAGCTCCCTTAGACTGTTCGCGGATGATGCTGTCGTTTATCAGTTAGTGAAGTCAACAGAGGATCAAAAGCAACTGCAAGGAGATTTAGACAAAATTTCTACACGGTGCGAAAATTGGCAATTGACACTAAATAAAGAAAAGTGTAAAGTAAAACACATGACCACTAAAAGAAATCCGCTGAACTTCAATTACGCGATAAATCACTCAAACCTTAAGGTCGTAAATTCTACCCAATACCCAGGAGTTACAGTCACGAACAACTTAGACGGGAGAGAACACATAGAAAATATTGTGGGAAAGTCAAACCAAAGGTTACGTTTCCCTGGCAGAACGCTTCGAAGATGACCAGCTCCACCAAAGAGACTGCCTGCATCACACTTGTGCGTTCTCTCCTGGAGTACTGTTGCCTAGTGTGCGCCCCCCCCCCCCACTCCTCCAAGGTGTGACTGACGGACGACATTGTGAAGGTTCAGAGAAGGGCAGCTCGTTTTGTTTTATAACGTTACAGGGGGAAAGCGTCACGAAAATGTTGCACGATTTGAGGTGGTAATCATTAAAAGAAAGACGTTATTCGTTGCGGCCAAATCTATTTGCGAAATTTCAATCACCAACTTTTACTTATGAATGTGAAAATATTTTGCTAGCATCCACCCACATAGGGAGAGATGATCATCCAAATAAAATAAATCAGATCGAAAACGGAACGCGCTGGTAGAGAATGTAACGATAGAGAAAGGTTATGAAAGTGGTTATGAACCCTCTGTCAGGCATTTAAGGTGATTTGCAGAGTATCTACGTAGATGTAGATGAATGCGTGCCCAGAGTATATAAGAGAAAAAATGTTCAAATGTTTGTATAATCTATGGGACTTAACTTCGGGGTCATCAGTCCATAAACTTACAAACTACTTATGAACTACTTACGAGCTAAGACGGCAGAAATATCCATGCCCGAGGGGGGATTCGAACCCACCCGTAGTGGCCATGCAGACCGTGACTTAAGCGCCTCAGTTCCCGCGGCCACCGCGGCCGGCCAATATATAAGAAATAAAGCTGTCTTCCACAATATACAAAACTTTAAGTACATAATCCAAACAAAGAAAGATAGTAATCAAAGTACAAATGATATAAGACATTCATACATTCATTTAATTCACAACTTTACTATAAACAGTATTTCTTGTTACTTGTCCAGGATGTAATATGAATAATTTCTTTGGTGAGGGCACCCCTGAGCATGTGACAAAGTTGTTTTGTTAAATACACTCTGTTTCATTCTCTTCCTTTCCTTATAACTCTATAGAAATCTATCGCAACCGCCTGCGTCCGTGAGGGCTTCAGAGCTCAAAGTTCTCAACACTACTGTCAGCTTTGCTGGAATTTAGCGACTGGAATACGTGCTGCATGATGAGAGAGGTTTTTACCCATCTCAGTATATAGGATCTAATATTTATTTAATTATATGTTGTAAAACTGTATAATTTTGCAGTTATATATTCATTTGGGTAAGTGCTGTATGTCGTAAAATCCGTTGCAAACAAAGTTAGTTGTAAAGAAGAAATAGATTAAAACTTGATGCGTGATGGGGAGGTTCCCATGAACGTTACTGTTATTGTTCTTATAACTCATGAACAACATGTCGTACTGACACACAATATCTAAAGTACATTTATCTGTATGTGCGTATACTATCTCTAAAATTTCATGCGAGTAGAATTTGAAGTATAGAAATTCAAAATGTTCAAATGTCTGTAAATCTATGGGACCAAACTGCGTGGTCATCAGTTCGTAGCTTACAAACTACTTAAACCGAGATAAACTAACCTACGGACAAACACACACACCCATGCCCCAGTGAGGACTCGAACCTTCACGGCGAGCAACCGCGCGCTACGCAGCGAGGCGCTTGAGACCGCTCAGGTACTCCACCGCGGCTATAGAAATTATAAAATCCGACGTCGTACTGAATACCGTAGGTTTGTTCCATTAAAAAAGTAGTAAGCGAGAATTTTTTTCCTTTCATTATTTTTATGGAATTGTCAGAGAGAGAGAGAGAGAGAGAGAGAGAGAGAGAGAGAGAGAGAGAGAGAGAGAGAGAGAGTTTAATAAAGTTTTGAAATTATGTTTAAAGTTTATTGCAAGTCTCTTGGTACTGTCATTCTCATATTATAGTAATTTCATAAAGTCTCGTCGCACAATGTGGAAATTTCTTGCAATTATTATTTTTGATGTCATATCTCCTGAAACATTTGTCGTATGTTCTTCTTTCTCATAGATCAATTGTTATCTCACGTAAGAAATATGTGTATCAGATTTGGTTGAAATTGGTCCAGTAGTTAGGAGAAAATGAACAGCACCGTCACTTAACGCAGCAGTTTTTCACGCAGGAGAGGGGTATATTCCTGAGGAGTCCCCCATTCGGATCTCCGGGCGGGGACTACTCAGGAGGATGTCGTCATCAGGAAAGACAATTCTGGCATTCTACGGATCGGAGCGTGGAATGTTAGATCCCTTATTCAGGTAGGGAGTTAGAAAAATTTAAGAAGGGAAATGGGTAGTTTGAAGTTAGATATAGTAAGGATTAGTGAAGTTCAGTGGAAAGAGGCACATGATTTCTGGTCAGGTGAGTGCACGGTTATAAATACAAAATTAGTTGGGGGTATTACAGAATAAGGTCTAATAATGAATAATAAAATAGCAATGCGGGTAAACTACTACGAGCAGCGTAGTGACGGTATTGTAGTAGTCAAGATAGATTCACCGCAAACACCGACCACTGTAGTACAGGTTTACATGTCCACTAGCGCTGCCAATGATGAGGAGATGGGAGAAATGTTTGAGAAATTAATAGAAATTAATCAGAGAGTCAAGGCACAGGAAAACGTAATTGAAATGGGGGATTGGAATTCGCTAGTAGAAAAGGAAGGGAAAGAAAAATAGGTGAATATGGTCTGGGCAAAAGGAATGAAAGAGGAAGCTGCTAGGTAGAATTTTGTACGGAACATAATTTAAACAGACAGTTGGTTCAATAATCATGAATGAAGGCTGTATACGTTGAAGAGACCAGGAGACACCGGAAGGTACCAAATAGATTTTATAATGGTAAGACATAGGTTTCGGAACCATGTTTTAAACTGTAAGACATATCAAATGAAATAAATCGCAATTTGCGATCACTTATGGCATCACTGTACTAGGTTTAGATGGAATACCAAAGGGCAGCGAATGAAAATTTGTGCCTGGACGGGATTCGAACCCGTGATCTCTTGCTTACGAGGCAGGAGATGTGCAGGGAAGAGTCCTCTGCAGTCAGGCTGGTCACTGTGTCCTCGGTGGCGGAGTGGTCAACGCGTCTGCCTAATAAGCCGGAATCCCGGCCAGGCACAAATATTCATTCGCTGCTCTTTGGTATTAAATCTAAACCTAGTACAGTGATGCCATAAGTGATCGCAAATTGCGATTTATTTCTTTAAATGAACGCTGTAACGTCAAAAATATAAAATTACATATCAAGTGCCAGATATATACTCAGGCCATATCTTATTGGTTAGGAACTGTAGACTGAAACTGAAGAAACTGCAGAAAGGTTGGAATATAAGGAGGTGGTCCCTGGATACATTGAAAGTAATTGACGTTTTAGTGAATTTCAAAGGGAGATTTGTACAACAACTGACAGAAATGTGGAAAAATAAAACTGTAGAAGAGGAATGGGTAGCTTGAAGAAACGAAATAGTCAAGGTAGCAGAAGACCAAATAGGTAGAAAGGCAAGACCCACAAAAAATTCTTGAATGTCACAAGAAATACTAAAAATGCAGTAAATGATGCAGGTAAAATTGATTACACACGACTAAGAAATGAGATTGTTAGGAAGTGCAAAATGGCTAAGCAGGAGTGGCTGGATGCCAAATGCAAAGCTGTAAAAGAATGTATAACTCTAGGAAACGTAGATATCGCCTACAGGAAAATAAAAGAGAATTTTCGATATGAAAAATGGCTGTCTGTGTTAATATAAAGAAATCAGCTGGAAAACAAGTTCTGAGTAAAGAAATCCTCAAAGGAAATGAACTTAGAAACAATGTTGTAGGAAGTGAAGAGGATGTAGATGAAGATGAAACAGGAGATACTATACTGAGACATGAATTTGACAGAGCACTGAAATACCTAAATCAAGACAAGGTTCCTTGAGTATATGTCATTACCTCACAGCTGCGGAAGTCTCTGGGAAAACCAGCCATGAAAAAACTATTTCACCTGGTGAGAAGATGTATGAGACAGGCGAAATACTTCAAGAACAATGTTGTAATCGTCATTCCAAAGAAATCAGACGCAGACAGGTGTGAAAATTACAGAACAAGCAGTTTAACAAGTCATGATTGCATAATTTTAACATGAATTGTTTACAGAAGGATGGAAAGGGTGATGGATACCTCAGGGAAAATGAGTTCGGATTCAGGAGTGCAAATGTGCCAATGTTTGTATAGCTTATGGAACTTAACTACGGGGTCATCATTCCCTAAATTTACAAACTACTTATGAACTAACTAATACTATATCCATGCCCGAGGGGGGATTCGAACTCCCGACTGTATTGGCCGTGCAGACAGTGACTGGAGCGCCTCAGTACCCTCGGCCACCGCGGACGGCTCGGATTCAGGAGTAACGTAGGAACACGGGAGACAATACTCAACTTACGTTTTATCTTAGTAGATAGATTAAGGAGAGGAGAATCTACATTTCTAGCTTTTTCAGATTAGGAGAAAACTTTTGACAATTTTGACTGGAATTCACTCTTTCAAATTCTGAATTCAGCTGGTGAAAGCAGGGTTATTTACTACTTATAAAAAGGCCAGACCGCAGTTATTAAAGTCGAAGGACATGAAAGAAAAGCATTGGTTGCTAAGGGGCTAAGACAGGGTTGTAGCATTTCTCCAGTGTTGTTCAATTTGCACTTTGAGCACGCTGTGAAGGACAGCAAAGAGAAATTTGAAGGAATTACAGTCCAGGACGAAGAAATAAAAACATTGCGTTTTGGTGATGATATTGTAATTCTGTCAGAGACAACAAAGGTCTTGAAAGCTCAGTTGAACGGAATGAACGCTGTCTTGAAAGGAAGGTATAAGATGAACTTTAACAATACAAAAACAGGGGTAATGGAATGCAGTCTTAGAAAATCAGGAGCTGCTGAAGGAACTAGGTTAGGTAACGAAACGATAATGGTGGTAGATGAGTTTTGTTAGTCGGTCAGTAAAATAACATATGATTGTCGCAGTATAGTAGATATAAAATGGAGAATGGCAATGGGAAGAAAAGCGTTTTTGAAAAAGATAAATTTGCTAACATCGAATACTAAGCGTAAAGAAATTTTTCTGAAGGCATGTGTGTGGAGTGTTGCCTTGTACGGAAGTGAAATTTGGACGATAAACAGTGCGGACAGGAAGAGGATAGAGACTTTTGAAATGTGGTGCTACAGAATAATGCTGGAGATTAGATGGGTAGATCGTGAAAGTAATGAAGAGGTACTGAACAGAATTGGGGAGAAAAGAAACTTTTGGCATACCCTGGCTAAAAGAAGGGATCGATTGGTAGGAAACTCTCTTAAAATTATGGGATCGTAAATTTAGCCTTGGAGGAAGATTTGTGGGGTAAAAATCGCAGAGGGAGACCAAGAGACGAATATAATAAGCACATTCATATAGATGTGGGTTGCCGTTATTATGAAGAGACGAAGAAGCTTGCTCAGGATAGAGTAGGGCGGAGAGCTGCATCAAACCAGTCTCCGGATTGAAGATCATAAAACACAAACACCATTGTTTATGACGTCATATCTCGTGAACTATGTGTTGTACGCGACTCTTGCGGCGACCGTTCTCATGGATTGAAGTTTACGTGTACAAAATTTCATGAAGATTGGAACAAATATGTAGATTTGTATGCAATACGAACACACAATCACACAAACACACGGATATTCTGCTTTATATATAAAGACTACCTAAGAACTCGTCGTTGCCCGGGTATTTATTGATTTATTCGTGCTTTGATTACGTACTTCTCCTACCCCTTCTCTCTCTGCCCATTTCCTTTTTCTCTAAAATCATTTTATATTTATCGAAGAATATATAAGAAATCAGTCAGTCTTGCAAAATGTACAAAATTATATTTGCAGTATTCAAACAAAGAAAGATAGCAATTAAAATACAAATGGCATACAAGATTCTCAAGAACTCATATTTATTGAGTGGTGTATAATTATATAATTTTTCATGTATATATTAATTTTTATAAACGTCGTATGTCTGTAAAATCTGTAGTAGTAAAGAAGTAATAGATTAAAACGTAGTGCGTGATGGAGCGATTTTCCATAAACTTTACTGTTTATGTGCTCATATCTCATGAAATAAGGGTCGTACTGTGATTGCATTAAGCTGTATGTGTGTATACTGTCTGAAAAATTTCTTGCGGCTGCAATTTGTAGTGTAGAAATTAGAAATTGTAATGTCATACCGAATGCTGTACTTTTAGTTCATCAACAGCGGAAAAGTATTAAGCGACATACTTTCTTCATTATTTTTATGTCGTCAGCGAAAAAAAGTTTAATAAATGTAAGAAATTATATTTAAAGTTTATTGAAAGCCGCTAAGTACTGTCATTCTCATATAATGTAGTTACAAAATTTCGTCGCATTATGTAGCAGTTACTTGCAACTCATTTTGTTTATGACGTTGTACCTCCTGATGGTTCTTAACTCTACAGCAGCAGTTACCTCACGGCAAAGGTTCTGTATCAAATTTTGTAGAAATCGGTCCAGTGGCTTAGGAGGAAATGTGCAACCCTGTCTCGTGATGTAGCAGTTTGTCTCGCACCTTAGTGTGTATGATGTTATATCTCATGAACTATGAGATTTACGTCATCATTACACTTACAGAGACAGTCGTCATGGATTGATGTTTACGTGTGCAAAATTTTATAAATATTGGAAAAAACTGTAATATATATGCAATACGTACACATAAACATACGGACATTCTGCTTTATATATGAAGATGTCATAAAATCGTTGTCTGATGCAGATCGGTTTTCATTGTTGGAACTGTAATATATTGAATTCATAACTGTTGCTTGTTATTTTCATCGGTGTCATATCTAGACTGTTCATTTGAGCGTAAACATGGGAAAGGATTACAGAGTTTGTGCCTAGTGCAACAAAACAGGGAAAACCATCATTATTTGCGTTCACAAAAAGGAGCAATTTCTCATATATTACATACGTGTTTTTAAATCTTTGTAGTTAAATGGAACCAAACAGTTTAAGTAATCGGTTCCTAAACTATAAAAATGCTTAAGTTATATTACGCTGAGAACGGCACACACACCCGCATGATGGAAGATTGAACCTACGACGGGACTGGCCACGAAATCCGTAGAACGAAGCCTTAGACCAGGCGGCCATTCCAGCGCAGCTAAGTGCTTTCAGTCCATCACCATGATGACTTTTTTCAAGAAGAAATCATCATCATCAACTTCATTAGACACTTATTATGCCTTTCAGCGTTCCCTCTGGAGCATAGTACGTCTAATAAAATTCCTCCATAATCTCCTATTCAATGTTAACATTGATGCCTCACCTGATGTTATGCCTTTTACTTCAAAATCATTCTGCACCGGATCTTAGTACTTTCTTCTTGGTCTACCTCGACTCCTCTTACCCTCCGCTGCCGACCTCATGAGTCTCTTAGGTAACCTTGCTTCTCCCATGCGTGTAACATGACCCCACCATCTCAGACTGTTCGCCCTAGTGCTTCATTTATGGTGTTCATTCCCAGTTTTTTTTTATTTCCTCATTATGGACACCCTCCTGCAATTGTTCCCATCTATTAGTGCCTGCAATCATTCTTGCTACTTTCATATCTGTAACCTCTACCTTAGGAATAAGGTAACCTGTATCCACCCAACTTTCACTCCCATACAACAAAGTTGGTCGAAAGATAGAGCGGTGCACTGTTAACTTGGTACTTACTTCTTTCTTGCAGAAGAGAGTAGCTCTTAGCTGAGCACTCACTGCATTAGATTTGCTGCACCTCGATTTCAGTTCTTTCACTACGTTGCCGTCCTGTGAGAAAATACATATCAGGTACTTGAAACTGTATTCCTGTTCTAACTTGGTTCCTCCTATTTGGCACTCAATTTGCCAAGAATAATAAGAAATCTAAATACCTAATTGTTCGCTGTATGAGACTAAAGTGGGGGTAGATATGAGTGATAAGACGCCAGTACGTACAACAATTGTTGAACACCGAAAATTCATCAAAATAGTGGATAACGTAGCTTTCAATGCATATATTTTGTTTATATATTTATAAACGTATTCAGAACGGGAGAAAGATTCTACAGGGATCAAGACGTATTTCCTTGAGGAACTTGTCCTGAAGTAAGGGAAATCGCACATGGAAGAACGAGCAAGAAATTTATGTTATAACCGTCACAGAATGTATTCAATTGGAAGTACAGATGTCACTGAAATCAGTTGTAATGAATCCCAGAAACGAAGACACAAAAACTAGTTTAATATACACGAAGAGGAAGAGACCAGTGTGCCAAAAGCCAGAAAACACACAATTGTGACGACTTTTCACACTGTTAAAAGAAGTAGTCTAACAATATTCAATTTATTATTTAATAGTTTGAATTTGTCTTCAGGCAGCAAAGTAAGAATAAAACAACAATGGTTGCCACAATTCTTGAATAAACCATCAGTTTTAAATGATATTTGACCTTCATATTTATTTTGTGACTGTATGTCGTGTAATATCAAACAATTGTGCATTTTTAAACCAGGGAAAGTGTGTTAACCCCTTGGTAAACGGAAGAAGTAAAATGGTCTTTGTAGTGAAACGACTGAGTGCTACATATATAACACGTGTTTTTCTATGCCCTTTGGATGTAACTGCTATGGAGACGTGAGCTGTATAATTTTCAAAGTGAGTAAACATACTTTATAGTTTGATACGATAGCGTTCGTAAATTGCGTCGTCTGCCATCAGTTTCCGGAAATCGCCCAAGAGAATCAAGCTCTCGCTTTCAACTCAACCAACTTCCGTGGGACGAGAAAACTGAATGTGGGGTTCTATTTACAATTTAATATCAATTTACGTTGCCACACAGTCATCAGTAAAAACAATGGACGACGCTGATTACAGCGATAAGTCAACAGGAGATTAGCCTAATCCAAGATTGTCTGTGGGATTTGTTCTAGAACTGTATGCAATTTAAATACTTTTAATTTACTAAATTCAGACAGCTAGTTACAGCGAAATAAACATGTATTCCATTAGACTATTTCTATCTAACCTTCGGACAAACACACGATAAACAGTCTTGTAAATTGCACCTCAGGGAACCACTTCCTCCACTGCTAGTACTGAGGTAGTCAAATTGTTTTCATTGAACATTTCTTTGACGGATTCTTTTTTCTTTAAAATTCGGTTATTTTCAATACAGACGGAAGATCGCCACGTAATGTGCAGTATATTAAACAACATCCCACAACAATGCGAACACACATTGCTGGAAGAGGACGTGTCGTGGTTAATAGACGAACGACGAGGGTTGTGGTTTCACAGGGCTCTAAGTTTGTCTAAACAGTCCTCAGAGGCCGCAGTGGATGAAGACGTATATGTACCCAACATGAAACTTGCAAATTGAAATGAATGTCCACAATATATCCATCCGAGAAGTAACTCCCCGATGTTGTAGGGCCGTACGGCTGCTACAACGTTACTTGTATTTTGCAAACCTGTTTACGTTGTGAGGTGGAGGTTACTTCCCGTGCTTTCTGTAGTCTGACTTTTCAACCCACTTTTTTCGTCAACGATTTTTTTTCCTTTGAACTGTTACACTGAATCTCAGCCCGGAAGCCGCCTCCACTACAATTGAGTTCATTCGTTTTCAGTAGGTCATTTCTTGCACGTCTCAAAATTCAAGAAACGACTTTTTTAAAATGTTGATTCCGACGCTTCTGTTTATTACTTGGTTGTGTAATCTTTGGTGTACATGGTCATTTCCTTTAAGCATTTAAGCACCAACTAGAGAGGAAATTGACTTTAGTGGTGGATACGTTGCACAGAGGCAATCATTTTCGCGTGAGCCATACTCGACACTTTAGATAACACTCATCTCATCTTTGCGGTCGCTTCGCGAGATACACGCCAGAGGAAACAACAGTTTGGTTGACTCATGGATACAGAACGTCTGTCTTCCCGAATCAGCCTGCGGACTAGAGACAACAACAACAACATTCATGTGTGGCTCAATGCGGAAATTTTTTGTAACTCTCGTTATTTATGATGCCGTCTCTTTTGAACTACGTGTCGTAGGTGACTTTTACCAACACAGCATTTGTTTCCTGATGATAAAGAATGTTTATTCCAAATTTTGTTAATAGCAGCCGTTTCTTATCATAAGGAATGTGGAGCATTATTGTATTTTGTGACAATTTTCCGCGAATTTCGAATTTATAACGTCATATCTCCTAAATCATGTGTTGCGTGTGATTGTTATACCAGCAGACATAGTTGTCTGATAGTAAATAACATCCATAACCAATTTGGTTGAAATTTACAGGCATACATTTTTTTTTATGTCTTCAGATTATTCAATGACAGAAAAATCGTTTCCTTCTATGAAATATCTGGCAGTATGCATATGGAGCACAATGAAGTGGTACCAACACTTAAAATTAATCGTGAGTGAAGCAGTGCCTGACTTGAGATACACAGAGGGGTCCAAAAAATGTATCCACTGTTTAAAAGCCCATAACTTGCAAAATAATTGCCGGAGTGATCTCATTTTTAGTGAAAGTGTAGGCCTAGCTTAAAGTTCAAATGGAAATGGTCAGCATTAACATCCACACTGAAATGGTGCCGCCGAACTGCAGTACGAGCTGCTGACCGCTACGTGTTCAAATGGATATCTGCACATGAATGTACGATGGATTCTCGAACTTCATCCAATATGCGCGGATTTTGGCGATAAACGACGACCTTTATTGTTCCCTACTGGTGAAAGTCCAGAGGACGTAATCTGTGGAGCCTGGTGGATACTCCACAGCACCTCTGCGGCCTATCCATTTTCCTGGCACATTTCCGCCGAGATAAGCCCTAACACGATTTGGTAGTGGGCTGGGGCACCATCTTGTTCAAAGTAAAATCTTCCGTCTCCATATAATTCCTGGGTGGCAAGTAAAATATATGTCTGAAGCTTCTGAAGGCACAACTCACCGGCAACTGTGCCGTCAAAGAAAAATGGCCCAATCAAGCCTCGGCAAGACAACCCACATCACACATTTTGCAACTGGCAAATTCACGGCTTTGTGTGCATGGATGTTCGGATTTTCGACAGCACATTAGATGCGATTGTGACGATTTACTGTACCACTGAATTTGAACTGTTCCTCATCAGACCACACAATCATCTCTGCAAACTCTTCATCGTTGCGCACCATGTTATTAAACCACTCGTAGTACTCCATTCTCTGATCCTCACTCATTGCGTGTAGCAATCGTGGGATGTAGCACTTCCACTTTGCTGTCTTAAAAATTCGCCGAATACTTGAGCGACTCACTCCAGTTTCACGGGCACACTGTCTCACAGAGTTCTGTGGTGAGCGGGTGAATTGTTGTAACACACGACGGGAGTTAGCTGGACTTGTTACTATTACAGGTCGTCCAGATCGTTGTTTGTATAAATTAGGCTTTAAATTTGTCTCGAATGCGACGAATCTTTAAAGGTGGCTCTGTTTGATACTCATTTCGCCATTGGCGTTAAACCTCAATGTTTTCTTACTTAAGATACCACCTGAAAACTAACTTCCTTTCATCGAATGTAAGCCTTGCGCCAGCCATGTTTACTCGAGGAACTAGGTGCAACTAAGAAAAAAAACACTGAATATCCGGCGACTGTCATCTGACAAAACAAAACAACGCAATTCAACTCTTGTGTGGCGACTGCCGGAACTACACACTATTACACCACCAGAGTTGAGACAACTCCGTCAATTTATTAGTTTGAATGTTATGGACCTTTAAACAATGTTTACATTTTTTGGGCCCATCTGTATTGAAAGCACATTCAGGAAGTGTTGGCCATCAACAAAGAAAGTTGCTTACAAAACATGAGTTCGACTGATACCTGAATATCCTTTGGTGCTGCATCTGTAACAGATGATTACGATTGAGGATACGGATCGATGTGAGTGATTTTAGCATCACAGAGATGATCGGCTAACTCCATTGGCAAACACTACAACAGAGGCATTCTGTATCACGGTATAAGTGATAAAGTTCTGAGAGAATACTTTTCTTGAATAGCCATCCGATATATGGCTTCCTCTTACATATATCATACGGAAAAGCCATGTGGTGGAAATTAGAACCCCTAGTTTCATATTGTCTGATGTGGGGGTGAGGGGCACTGTCTGTAAGCTGATGCCAACACATATTGTTTCTACAGGGTGACGTAAACAATGACTTCTACATCGCGCAGGCTGCTGTCCCAGCAGTACCACCGTTCATCTGACACTACCGTGGGGATTCCTCAGCAAGACAATGCACATCCGCCTACCGCACCTCTAACAACTGCCTGGACAGAGTAAGGTAATCGGATCTCCCGCCAGTTGAATACGTATGAGACATAATAAAGCGGGAACCCAGTCGCTCTACATTGCAAGTAACGGCGCAAGTCGTTTATGATAATCTATCGAAGAATAAGGATGTCATTTGATTCTTTTAGAGAACAGCATACGCGCTTGGGTTGTCACCAAAGGAGGGACATATCACAGTGTAACATATACAGTCATGACACCCCCCTGGTTTTGTTATACGCCACGACAGCAGCGCTCCAAGCGGCCGGCAAGGTACATTACCGAATATAATATCGGATGAGTGTGAATAGTATCGTTTCAATTAATTTTAACATACTTTTTACAATAGTGAAGGTATGTAGTGCCATAGAAACCGGTAATTACTACACAATAACGTCACATCTGTCTCTATTGGGTTTCCTAAGAAGAATTGGAATGTATGTATCGGTAGTTTTCAGGCCAGTTTATTTACGATTCTCTTGAAACCTGTGATTTTTTAATGACGAATATCATTTTCTATTAAGAAAAAAATAGGGCTAATAAACAACAGAAGACCTCACCTTTTTTCAGGAAGACGTTGGTTTTCTACTCAGAAACATGAATGTTTCTTCACTACAATTCCAGTCAATCAGTAAGTGTTGAACGTAAGAAATTTATACGGACTGCAATGCTAACATTATTTATTGTACAGATCAATCACCACAGCCGTAGGTGAAGGATAAACCTCACAAATGTCACAATAAACATCAAAAGCAACCAAACAGTTTACCAACAAAGCACAAACCAATCCACAATTGTTGCATCATCTGAACTACTAATGGCGAGATTCCTCGTGAAATTTGTTTTATAAACAAACGCAATTACACTCAAAAATAAATGCGTTTGAAAGAAAGACGAGTGAAGTGCAAAAATATCAGAAACATTGGACTCCATACCGAATTGTTACACGTCATACCGAATTGTTACACGTCATATATAGTGCGTATCATGTAAGAACACACCGTTACAGGAATTTATGTTTCTTCGGATGTTTATATTCTATTACTTTCAGAAGAATAAGTTGCAAATATACACATATTCGTAAATATCTCCCAATGATTAAGGTGTTGTTTATAACACTGAATCAGTAATTCTGCTGTTTTTACATTTATTTCACGATTATTTATAACTTTCGATATTTTACTAATGCTTGAAACGCAAAATTACAAAACTATTAGTTAATTGCGTATAAAAATAATTATAAACAAACATTACTGCCGGCCGCGGTGGCCGAGGGGACTGAGACGCTCCAGTCACGGTCTTCACGGCCACTACGGTCGGGGGTTCGAATCCCTCCTCGGGCATGGATATTTGTGCCGTCCTTAGTCTTAGCTAGTTCGTAAGTTGTTTGTAAGCTTAGGGACTGATGACCCCGTAGTTAAGTCCCATAAGTTCTACCAACATTTGAACATTTGAACAAACATTACTCTTACGGCTCCCTACCTACCACTGAGAGCGCTAGTGTCGTTGCAACTGTCAGTTAGTGCCAACTTTCACAGCAATGAATGTCGCGATATTCTATGCTAGGCTCATTGTGTAATGAAAAAGCCTTAGAGCGCGCTCTATTGTAACACGCCTACTACATTTTGTCAGATTTTACCACATGCTGGTACTCCCATAACAAGGACATAACAATAAAATGACCTTCATCTTGTGCGTCTTGAATTTTATTAAACATTAAATAAAGGAAGAGGCATTTGACAACATAATGAAACGAACCGAGATATCATGTAATGTACTAGTTTAAAGTTGTTGTTCACACTAACTTTTACACCCACATATTTATATCAATATACCTGATGATGGCGTAACAGCCGAAAAGCCTTTCATTGAATAATACATATTGTAGAACATTTAACAATTACATTAGGTGCTTCATTCAATTGTATCAAATATTCTACCAAGTACCGCAGTAACACTCATTAAACTGGCAGAAAGTTAGCCTCTTCAACACGCTAAATAGGAAATATTAGCGCCTCTTCCTTACTACGTCAGCAGTGTAGGCGTACTTTTTTCCTGTATAGAAAATTGCATCTTCGATGGAGTCGATGTCTTCTCGCTCCTGCCACTAAATTTTCACCCTCAGGGCTGCATTACGTCTCAGTTAAGTGCCTTGGAGCGCGGTACTTCATCAAACCGCCGTAGATTCACTGCAGGTCGCCTTCCTCGCGGAAATTCGGGTGCACAGAAAAGGCACGACGCGCTTTGCATTTGGAATAATTACGTAATGAGGAAGAACAGCGAAAAGGTGTCTCAGAGAAACGTTGAATCGTTAACCCATTTAAAAGTCGAGTTGCTTCCTTATGCGTTGAAAACTTCTTTTCACGAATTTTTGTTACTTTATAACAGGATGAGAAATCCCGAGACATAAAGTCACGAAACATTTAAATGTAAGACAAAATTCTACATGTAGTGTGGTGGCGTGTGTTTATTCTACAACAAAGTTTGACTCTATAAATTTTTATGAAGATTTATATCCAACAGTCTGATCTTATGTCCAGCAATCGATGGACAGCATAATGCTCTTAATATTTAGTCATGCATCCCATATTTCAGCTCGTCGAAACTGAAACAGAATGTTCTTAATATTTGTTAGATTAAGAGAATTAAGGAACTACAAAGAAAATGAATTTATTTAATAATTCTTAATATTTGTTTTCCCAAAGGTTCAAGCTCATAAATTATCAGTAGTTTCCTGAACAGCCATATAAAGTTAGAAGTAATTGGCTGATTATTACGGATCTAAAGACAATAGCGCTCATCTCTAAACTATAGGAAATGTCTAATGATTTGCCACTCGGATATTGAGATATCTACAGGTGGCAACGCAAAATTAAATACCGAAACAGAACTAAAGCACACACTTACTTTTTTATGTTTACGAGCTTTCACATACTATCAAAAAATGTTCAAATGTTTGTAAATCTTATGGGACTTAACTACGGGGTCATCAGTCCCTAAACTTACAAACTACTTATGAACTACTTACGAACTAAGACGGCACAAATATCCATGCCCGAGGGGGGATTCGAACCCCCGACCGTAGTGGCCGTGCAGACTGTGACTGAAGCGCCTCAGTCTCCTTTTTTTTATTTTTTTTTTATTTTTTTATTTTTTTGGCTCTGTGGTTAGTTCTTTTCCATGCGGACGCTGATCGTGTTTGTTCGTAGTTGTTCGTTGAATGGTTGGCTCAGCTTTTTTATTACAGAGGACGTTGAGCCCTCTGACCGGGCGCGCTGAGCCACGGCGCCCGGCTGTCTCCTCGGCCACCGCGGCCGGCTCACATACTATCGACAACAACTCATGCCAGTAGTCGTTGAAGGCCATCCCAATCTAGAAGCGACAGGATGACTTCGATTCAAACGAATGACGTGTATTGTATGCCATCTTGACCTGAACTCCCGACTTCACCTACCGTTCCTTTGTATATTACGGGCGTCAACGCAAAACGGAAGATTTACCTCTTATGAACTTTTACAACCACAGCATAATGCTATTTAGACCTGCCTCCTAATACAAAACTACTAATATCTATGTTAACTTGCAAACTTACAGAGATGCAAATTTTTATGATTATAGAACGGGTAGAACCGAACACAAAAATAAAATTTTCAATTATACATCTTCGAAATTCTGATTTGCAGAATTTTTTTTTAAACTGCGGATTAAGCATATTCCTATTCTAAATTCTTTTACAACAGTAAAACGCCTAACCCTGCTACTGCTGCTCATTGGTTAGGCCGGTATTACACTATTAAATTATTTAACAAAGATTTGGACGAAAAAATGGGATGAAATATTAGTCCTATTATTTGACGAAGATGTTGGATGAAACGCTAAAGGGGGTATTACACTATCATCCAATATTCTGTTAAAGTTGCTTCAAAATAACGGCATTATGCTCAGCTGTTGTTTATCCTACAGTTGCGTTGTGTCTGCATTTAGAAGAGAAGGAGGAAAGAAAAGGAAACGTACTTGGATGCAGCCGTGGGTGTCACGGTGGGATAAATAAATGTTCAATAAAATTTGTTACGGTATGGGATTTTCTTTTTTATGTCGTCGACAATACAGCCGGGTCGTAACTCACTGCTAATTATTTTGAAGCTCTCCATTCCTCACAAATTACAACGAGTAACAGAAAAGACTGACGCAAAACAGTGTATAGGAATAAGATTGTCAGTTGATAAAGCAAGTTTCATTAAATAACGTTTTACATGAAAAATGTGAGCACTGACAAAGAGGAATATCCAAGTTGTTTGACGTTATTAACAATGTAAGGGGGGGAAATAGCTGATAAAGTAAATAGACTCTATTTATTACCTTACAAAAAATTTTCTGACGTGTTTATGTGTATATATTTTCGCTTGCATACAGATGTCGAGGTTTTAATGTTGTTTCACTTCCCAGCTCTTAGCATTTCAAGTTGACCAAAATCATACAATATAGTCTGCTTTTTCCGCAAATAAGTATATAATGACTTTTTAGATCACTGATTGTAACTCAGTATCTGTCTTTCACCGTAGGGTAATGGGCTACGCGAATTGACGTGACGGACAATCTGAATTGTCGGATGTTATACAAAGCCCCATCTGATTTATACATAACTATTAATTTTGTTGTTGTTGCTGGAAACCACTGCACAAACTTGCCAATATATAGTAGCCATGTTAATGAATACGAACGCTATGTCAAACATAGCTGTAGTGGCATGGAGGTAGGTGGTGCTGGCTGTACTATTACCACTACTAGTAGTGCTCTTAGTAGTCACATTTCTCACTGCAGGAAACAGAAGACGAGCTATTCCTTTGATCAAATCTAAACAGAGGCCTGAGATTTGATGAAATATTGGATGACATTCGCATTACACTACGTCAAATATTTCTTTGTCCAATTGCTTGTCCCATAAGTTGATAGTGTAAAACCGCCCTTATCCCATGTGCGCGGGATCTCCGTCTTGCATAGAAATGATCCTCTCCATACAGACATGCTATTGAAGGGTTGTAATGGTGGTGTGCTGAAAAGACACTCATAGCGTTTAGCAGTGGCTGTAATAGCAACAGCACTTGAAGGTGATTTCTCGGCCAGAAAACTAGGACCCTGTGATGCTGCTAGTGCCTTCAACCTACAGCACACACGTCACCGTTGCACAAGGTGCTTCGAGTGCGCACACAATGCTTGATGTATAGTCATCGTTCACGTACAAGGCAGCAAGATATATAAGCTCGATAAGTTGTCTTCCTGGGAGGTCCGTGCAAGCAGAGGCGCAGCCAAGTGGGAGAAAAGGAGGGGGGGGGGAGGCGGCTAACGGGGATGAAGCCCCGACCCAGGCAACTCTCAAATATTTTTCAATGTTCTTATATTTTATTGTTTTCATTTTTTATTATGTTTTTCTATGAGTCGGCACCGAAAATTCTGAAATAGTACACTTCTAATAAATCACAATGTAACTATTATTTGCCAAGCACAAGTGAACATGACAGTGGGTCGTCCACGTGATGCCGCCACTGAGAACGTGAGCTGTTGTTACTGTGAGCGGTTTTAATGCCGCCGCGACCAGCTTTCATGCTGCCGTTACTGTTACTGCTATGCTGAAGTTACGAGCCGATTGTTCATACGCGGCGTTCCGCTGCTTAGCAGGTCAGAGGCGCCATCGAGTGGAATCTTATGAACAACAATAATGTGATTTAAGTTCAATTTTTACATATACAGTCTCATGTTAATCAAACTGTAAAGATCTTTCTTTTTGTCTAGTACCATAGATGCTGCTTAATTATTTTACGAGCTGATTATATACACTACATTTCCACCACGTTGCTCCTCTTCCTTTCTCAAATTAATGCGAGCCTACTCATTATATATCTTGTTATCTTGTTTTCGTAATTTTGTTGTTGTTATGGTCTTCACTCCGGAGACTGGTTTGATGCAGCTCTCCACCCTACTCTATCCTGAGCAAGCCTTTTCATCTCCTCATAAGAACGGCAACCCACATCCACCTGAATCTGCTTACTATACGCGTCTCTTGGTCTCCCTCTGCGATTTTTACCCCACACACTTCCCTCCAATGCTAAATTTACGATTCCTCGATGTCTAAGAATGTGCCCTTCCAAGCGATCCCTTCTTTTGGTCAGGTTATGCCAAAAATTCCTTTTCTCACCAATTCTGTTCAGTACCTCTTCATTAGTTATGCGATCTTCCCACCTAATCTTCAGCATTCTTCTATAGCACCACATTTCAATAGCCTCTATTCTCTTCCTGTCCGCACTGCTTATCGTCCATGTTTCACTCCCGTACAAGGCAGCACTCCACACAAAAGCCTTCAGAAAAGACTTCCTTACACTTAAATTAATATTCGATGTTAGTAAATTTCTCTTTTTCAAAAATGCTTTTCTTCCCATTGTCATTCTGCATTTCATATCATCTGTAGTGTGACTATCGCATGTTACTTTACTACCCAAGTAACAAAACTCATCTACCACCTTCATTGTTTCGTTACCTAATCTAATACCTTCAGCATCGCCTGATTTTCAAAGACGGAATTCCATTACTTTTGTTTTGCTCTTGTTAATGTTCATTTTATACGCTCTCTTCAACACACTGTCCATTCCATTCAACGGCTCTTCCGGGTCATTTGCTGTCTCTGATAGAATTACAATGTCATCAGCAAAACGCAATGTTTTTATTTCTTCCCCCTGAACTTTAATCCCTATTCAAAATTTTTCCTTGCTTTCCTTCACCGCCTGCTCGATGTACAAATTGAATAACACCGGAGAAAGACTGCAACCCTGTCTTACTCCCTTCCCAACTGATGCTTCCCTTTCATGCCCTTCGAGTCTAATAACTGCGGTCTGGCTTTTGTACAAGTTGTAAATAACTCTACTTTCCCTGTATTTTACCCCTGCTGACTTCAGAATTTGAAAGAGTGTATTCCAGTGAACATTGTCAAACGCTTTCTCCAAATATACAAACACTAAAAATGTAGGTTTGCCTTTCCTTAATCTATCTTCTAAGATAAGACATAAAGTGAGTATTGCCTCCCGGGTTCCTATGTTCCTCCTGAACCCAGACTGATCTTCCCCAAGGTGAGCTTCTACCACCTTTTCCATTCTCCTGTAGATAATTCGTGTTAAAATTTTGCAACCATGACTTATCAAACTGATGGTTATGTAATTTTCACACCTGTCTGCTCCCGATTTCTTTGGAATGGGGATTATTACATTTTTCTTAAAGTCTGAGGGTATTTCGCCTGTCTCATACATCCTACACACCAGTTCAAATAGTTTTGTCATCGCTGGCTCTCCCAGAGACTTTAGTAGCTCTGAGGGTATGTCATCTACTCCTGGGGCCCTGTTCTGACCTAGGTCGTTCAGGGCTCTGTCAAATTCATCTCTCATTATAGAATCTCCTATTTCATATTGATCTACTTCCTCTTCCCTTCCTACAACATCGTCTCTAAGTTAATTTCCTTTGTAGAGCTGCTCTATGTACTCTTTCCACCTTTCAGCTTTCCCTTCTTTGCTGAGGACTGGTTTCCCATCTGAGTTCTTGATATTCGTAGAGTTGCTTTTTTTGTCTCCATATGTCTCTTTTAGTTTCCTGTAGGCGGTATCTACTTTTCCCTTTCTTATACATTCTTCTACAGATTTGCATTTGGCTTCTAGCCACTCCTGCTTAGCCATTTTGCACTTCCTGTCAATCTCATTTCTTAGTCTGTACTCCATTTTGCCTGTTTTATTTACTGCGTTCTTATATTTTCTCCTTTCATCATTTCGTAGTGTAATTGGTTAAATGATTAAAAAAAATGTAGCCGATGATCACGTACAGACCATGTGATCCGTCGGCTACACACGCTATGATGGGTTTGCTAAGGTTTTGGACACAAATGATTAATTTTCAATGGCATTATGACAAACGTCCAATACCACCAACATCTGGTTCATCTTATGCTTTGACTGGACAAGATTTTAACTTATGTAACTGCCAATTTTATGTTCTGACTGGACATAATTTTTAAATTTTTTTTAATTGGTGGAACTGCTATCTTTTGACCGCTTAGTTTCACTCCTGTGTCACGAACTCAATCAAAGAACAGTGGTTCTATAATGACCGATAGGTCGGAACTGGTCCCACTATATGATATTATAAAAAATTCTTACACTTTGCGGTCTAGGCCGATTTTATTGATTTTAAATAAATTGCTTATAATTCTTAAGCAATTTATCTAATTTTATATTTCACTGCCGCAAATAAAAAAAATAGCACGCCCTCTCAGATTTTTTCAAGTCACTCAAAAGTTACTGTCGAAATAGTGCGTCTGAAGTACATGACTACATTTAGAGATCAATAGCTCTGGCGGTACTCACGGTGTTCACTCATATCGGTAGGCTACTTGTTGTAGCCTCGAAGCGCGGCAATGCCGGCACTGGCATCCTTTAGATCACATAGATGTGGAATACTGTAATCGTCTACAGTATTGCACGCCTCCACGACCCACTCACGTAATTCCGTAAGATTTTTTGGTTGACGAGTCGCAGTGCAGCAGTCTCCCCATCAAATCCCATGTGCTAGACTGGAGACAAGTCCGGAAATTGTGAAGGGCGCGTAAGCTACTGCACACCTATGGCCGAGTGCACCAACCTCGGTCAAAAAGCACGATAATCAAGGGTTCCGAGAACACGGTCAAAAGTTAACCGCGGTTAAAACGTCTCTGCGGTGCACCAACGTTAATCACCGGTCAGCAAACCGTCGTCAGCCAATCGTACATTTGATCGTGATCAAGTCCGTGTAGCGCAATGGAAGGCACCCAAGTGATGCAAAGGTGTTAGTTGAGCTTACCTACATGTGTATTCTCGACTATCTTTGGTGAATGACGACAGTACCACGTGATTTGTATGTACAATATTGTAAATACGGTAAAATTGTACGACGCTTCTCGCCGGGCTCCAGTGGTTATGTTGGCATCAATGGTAATGACGGCAACTAAGATGACCAATAAATATTTTTTCGTGACAACTTCAATTAAAATCTGAACGAACAAGGGTACATACAAGAACCTTTCAACCATAGAGCAGGTACAGTATTAATTTTGCTGCGAGTGAAACGAGCAGCAATAACATTTACTCTGTAGCTTGTGAAAAATATTAACGCAATTCTACAATTCATTGTTCATCTGTTGCCAACATAAGCACTGGAGCCCAGCGAGAAGCGTCGTAAAATTTTACCGAATCCATTCATATTGCAAAGAGAAATGATTATTAAAAAAAAACACCCAAGGACAGATTTATATAATTACTTAAATTATGATTTATTGTTTCGAACAAATCAACTCAAATGTCATTGTTGTTCACAGCGTACTTTCCCATGCACCGCATGTTCACCTGGTAACAGAAATATACAGATAACATGTTTTAATAACACGAAAGCTTTACGTATCTACGGAACATATCATAATTTTTTTATTCAAAACTTTTTTGAATTTGATAGTTACTTTACTGGAAATATTCATTAATTATGGTGCGGCGAACTGCTCTTCCTGGCAATGTGTCGTCGCGATATATGTTACTGTTGCCACCAATAAGTATGTTAAATGCACCAGTTGCATATGCTCTTAACGTAATCAATAGTTGTTCATGGGCGAAATAGGGTTATTTCTATCGGTAGGAAATTCTAACCTGTCACTGATTTGGTTTAACAACCACCACACTTTCTTTGGACAAACAAAATCTTTCTTCGAACTTTTTGTCACTGTAATCTTCAAAAGAGTCCCCCTTTCCACAATCACGACGCTCCGGTTTTGATCCCGATTTAAATGATTGAGGTAAAATAAATCTTTGTCAATTCCGTCTAAAACAGCAAAACGCGCCGCCATCTTGATACTGCACACTCCTATAACCCTGATCATCTCGACAAAACCGGGCGTCAGCCGCGATCAAATTTAACCGCGATCAACTCCCTCGTTTAACTATGATCGGTGTCGGTGCACCAGAAACTTGAGTTGACTACGGTTAAATGCCGTTTTGACCGCGATTAACTTTTGACCGAGGTTGGTGCACTCGGCCGCTAGTAGCAGAACTTTCAGAGTGCGTGCGGGTGCGCGAACCTCATCCTTTTGGACCAACGCGTCATCTCCCCGTTGGAAGAATGCCAAAAGAATGGGTCTTACAAATTCTACTCTTTCTAATCCCTTGGCAGCGTTCCCTCGACAACGGTGAACGAGAGTTGTAGGATATGGCACCACACTCCATAAGGCCTGGGGGTGAGAAGGCGGGAGTGCAGGCGTTAAGTGTGTCTTGGGCGATTACTCTAGGAGACAGCGTCCGTAGTTATGAGACTAGCGCTACAACATTATGAAAAACCTATCAGGAAACCCAATTAGACATATTAGCACTGTAATGCACTGAAGCACCAAGTAAGGGCCGCGGTGGAGTAGCCGAGCGGCCTAAAGCGTCTCGCTGCGGAGCGCGCGGTTGCTCGCCGCGGTGGTTCGAGTCCTCCACGGGGCATGGGTGTGTGTGTTGTCCTTAGGTTAGTTTACCTAGGTTTCAGTAGTTTCTAAGCTACTGACTGATGACCAGGCAGTTTGGTCCGATAGATCTACAAACATTTGAACCAAGTAAGACTGTCCACTGGTGAATGAAGGAGATTTCGCCCCATGAGCCTGTCCTCTTAAATTATACTCAGTCAAATTCATGCATCAACTCAATGAGAGGGTTTGGGTTTTGGAAACGAAAGTGAATAAATGTTCAAATGTTCAAATGTTTGTTAAGCTTATGGGACTTAACTACGGGGTCATCAGTCCCTAAACTTACAAACTACTTATGAACTACTTAAGAACTAGGACGTCACAAATATCCATGCCCGAGGGGGGATTCGAACCCCCGACCGTAGTGGCCGTGCTGACCGTGACTGGAGCGCCTCAGTCACCTCGGCCACCGCGGCCGGCCGAAAGTGAATAATGAATTATTTAAAAACACGGCTTTTCATAAAATAAATACTAAGTACAAATGAATTATTAAGTGGTTCTCTAAAAATGGACTCCTCATAAAATTTTGATAAACACAATTTAATACAATAAATAACTTTAGACTCTGAACATAAATCTGTAGCTAAGGTAGAATATTTAATATTTTTAGGTGTTTGCATTGATGAGGGATTGAATTGGAAGAAACACATTGAAGATCTGCTGAAACCTTTCAGTTCAGCTACTTATGTTATCAGAGTCATTGCAAAATTTCGTGACACTCATCTCAGTAAATTAGGTTACTATTCCTTTCTTCATTCACTGCTCTCATATGGGATCATATTCTGGGGCAATTCAACATTTAGTGAAAAAGTATTCATTGCAGAAAAGCGTGTAATCAGAATAATTGCTAGAGTCCGCCCAAGATCACCCTTCAGACATTTATTTCAGGACCTAGGTATCTTCACTGTAGCTTCAGAATATATATATATATATATATATATATATATATATATATATATATATATATATATATATATATATTCATTCATGAAATTTGTTATTAGCAATCCTACCCAATTCAAAAGTAATAGCAGTCTGCATACAACAACACTAGGAGAAAGGGCGATTTTCACTATTCAAGGTTAAAAATAACTTTCGCACAGAAAGGGGTGAATTATGCAGCCACAAATGTCTTCGGTCACTTACCATCTGATAGATATCCAACTGTTATTAAAAAGGATGAGTTTTTAGGTAAAACTTAAAAAATTAAAAATATTTTTTAAAAGTTTATTAAAAAATCCTTAAAATATTGTCACGTATAGACACCATTTACTAAAGTGTAAAAGTCGACCAGTGTACTAAACAAGAGTCTTTGATTTATCACTAAAATTAGCAAATGAGGTCCGTGTGAACTACTGGTTACTCCCTGGCCCAAACTGAGAACTGACTCGTTTCAAATTACTTCAATAACGGGAAGTTAATACTACAGTGGTCAATATACATAGCATCTCACACGTTATTACACACAGACATTAATTAGGAAGCCACCACAATTAAAGTCATCTTAGAAAGGTGGCTAAGAAAACATTTATGGCGCAATGGAATTTAGTCGTAAATAAATTGCATCTGAGCTTGTTCTCAGCAATTGTGAAGAACAATATTAAATAAAAGACGGAAGGTGCTCTAAATATACAATTTATAGGCAACTTACGGATTATGCTGAACTTAAACTTGTTTGTTCAGATAGAAAACAAGCAAATTGGGGAACCAATTTGGTTAATACAATCAAAATGCATCTCTTACATGGATTAATGCGGACGGTGCCCAGCCTAAATTATACATGATTTAACGCTACTGGGGGAAAGGATTCACAAACACTCATTCATTGACACACACGCAACGCCACAGCATAACTCACCAAAATCAGCGTGCTGATAACGAGGCGGAAGCAGGCGCCGCTATCGTAGGCGAAATTCAGCAAGTCGGAAGTATCACAATACACAATATACAGAAACACTTTTAAGCATCTCTGGTCTGTCGTGCCTGTTTTGACATGGTGTGTGGGTACAGCCAAGTTAAAGTACATCTGAACTGGACGCGAGCAAACACGCAAACGGCGACACATGGCTAAGTTACATGAACTCACTCCACTGAAGGTGAAGTGGTCGAAAATCGGATTCATTATACAAAATCACGATGGATTATTAAATTGCAGTCTGTTAGAAATCGATCTAGGTACTGGTTTTATATGAGAAGTGGCGTGAATTCGGGCGACAAGCTACAAACCCCGGAAGTCGGAACTCGGACACACGTGGTTCCGAAAACCGATAAAATTGAATAAATTCAGTTTCCGAAAAATAAAGAAAATTAACTACGACATGCAACCCATAGAAATGCTCAGAATTATATAAGGAAGCGAATGAAAGACAGCTACACGCGATAGGGGGCGATTACAGAGACGGATAAAGTCCAGTCTCCAAAACTCGTAAAAGTGAAATAATTACAAATTCGAAAAAATAAAATTAAGAATTACAGCATGCAACCCATAGAAATGTTTAGAATTGCATAAGGAAGCTATTGAAGGAGGTTGTACAAGGCTCAGATAGAATTACTGACGAATACAGAATGCGTACTACAAGTCAGAGAAAAGACAGCAAAATTAAAATAGGCGGGGAGAGCAGATCGCGAAATATTAGAGGAAATCAGAAGGATACCCGCATAGTTACTTGCCTCATGGGCATGGAACAAACAAGAATGGAAGCGGAAGGCTTTATTCTATGAACCAACCACGTGATCAATCACGGAAGGAAACGATGAGAAGATTTTTACATGCACTGTAGAAAAATGAACATATTACCTATTATAAATCGGGCCCCACAAAGCTAGAAAGTATTAACACAGAGTTCATACACCCCCACATGATCAAAAAAGGTTTTACCATATCAAGCCGTTATCAAACTGCAACCAGAATCTCACACACCGCGTTTATCTATTGGAAATCACTGAATTGAAAAACGAGAACACATTTCCGCACACGATCGGATGGAATATTAAAAAAAAATGATTCTAAGTTCACGAGCCTCAGTTAAACGTGCTAGACAATGAAATGCTACGATCTCGCGGATACAAGAGAAGAACCAACCTTACCTTGGCAGACGCCCAGTATAGAATGACCAAACAGAGTGGCCACAAGACGTGGGAAGCCACCGGAAGCCGGAAAAATCAAGATCTGCAGTGGTGGGGACGGAGAGACTCGCCCTAGAGTAGGCTCGACGACTGAACTGTAACGAAAGGGGAAGAAACCTCTTTGGTTGCCTCAGCAGCTATCCACTCTGAGCCAGAGAGAACGATGCAAAGCGAGCTCTCACACCCCCCCCCTCACCCCCATATTCAGACAGCCATAGATTCTCGCACATCCACTTAAAAGTAAGTCAAGTACACATTCTCACAGGGACAGTGGCGTAGCGGAGAAGTTACATTTATGCCACATTAATTAATACAATAATAAATTATTAACATAACAAAATAAGAATAACCTAGCAATATTAACTAATATTTTAACATGTAAAATAAAAATGCTATTCCTCAAGCCTTGAAAAGAGTGGGGTTCACGTTTTAACAAAATTATAATCTAGCGACATTAAATAAATTATAACTTTACAGAAATATACAAAATATATATGGAAGACGACAGACGGTCGTCTTTCAACTGACACGTTCCACATCATTACGAAGTGTCGTTAATATTATCTATGGAACAAGTATTAATCTAATCTAATCTAACAAAATGGCTACATATAAACGAGGGGGAGTTGGATAATAAGTTTCCGTGTAGACTTGGGGCAGAGTTCTATACATTCCATGTACACTGAAACATTTGTCAAAGCACTTCATAAGCTTTCATAAGCTTGAAAAAGCCGTCCATGAAAAAATCAGGGCGTTGCATACTGAAGAAGTGTTGAACGGCTATGGAGTGGAAACATGCATCATCACCTGTCCGAAAGAAATTCAACAGCACTACGTCTGCAAGTCAAGGAGTTTTGCTGCTGAACTCTTTGGAGGATGCTACCATCAATGCTCCGCGGTACCGTGCCACTCTGTCGAAATTGAAGGAGGTGATTCGGAAAAAAACGTCCTGGCCTTCTCAGATCTGGCGTTCTGCTATTGGATGAGAATGCGAGAATACACTCAGCAACTGCAGCGCAAAATCAAATTGCAACTCTTCGTTGGGAGCGGCCTGATTGTTTCCTAGAAAGCTTTTTGAAGTTTATAAAATGCTATGACAATTGTTTCAATATACCTGAAAATTATGTAGGAAAATAAAGATGTCTTATCTTTAATGTCTCATTCTAGTTTTTTTTTTTTTCTTTGAAACGCAACTCTCACCTCAGTCGACAGGGGAAACGTATTTTCCATGACCTGGTTTGAGGGCGTGGCTGGTACTGGAGTGTGCAGCGATATATATATATATATTATATATATATATATATATATATATATATATATATATATATATATATATATATATATTTTTTTTTTTTTTTTTTTTTTTTTTTTTTTTTTTTGCTTTTACAATTCTGTCGAACGGTACCGTTCTTAATTTTCTGGAGGCAATAAACTTGGTGCTAAAACGAGTTTTCTCTTTACATTTTGTGAGGCAATTTCTGCGATACAGGCAATAGCATCCTTCCAAACTCCTCTAAACGCTCGCATAAATGAAATAAAATCTTTCATTTTCTCAAATACATAAGTTGGAACAGAAGTAGTTTTTAAATAGATACCTTCACATACGGGCATCGATGGAACTTAAACGACAGACTTTTTATCCAGAACAGAGACAAAAAGAATCGTTCTTGACAAATTCAAGAAGTAGTTGTATGACCAACTGACAACACAAGGGAGAGAAGCAGCAGAGCTTAGACGGTGAAAGAATAAGAGCACACTCCACGAACGCCTAAGAACGGAAATGGTGGCAGCATTTCAAAGAGTGACTGGCCATGACTGCCTAGAGGAAGATTTGGACAGAACTGGAATCTTCACCTCACCGAAGTGTGTTACATGCTAAAGAGAACTGGGAGCATCTTCGGTTCCGAGAAAGACTGGAATATTGTGATGGGACGTCTGATGGTAAATTGTATCTGGACGTAAGGACACTAATGACGATATATCAAATAAGTGAGCACTGAATAAATAAATAAACGATTTAGGTGGACTGTACTTCGGAAGTAGGTTACATTAGCTCGAGTAGCTACTATAAAATGAAAATTAATGTGTTTCTTCTCCTTGTTTTCTGTTTTGGACCAAGCTCTTTCAGCTGCTGGACTCTGATATTTGCCCAGTACAGCCACATCCCCTGCCGGTGCTACTCCATCTTGTTTTCTTTCTTGAAATCCTCGGACTTCCTACTCGGTGCGTCCCATATACTGCCTGTTTTGGAGACCAGTTATTTCCAGTGCTTCTCGGTTTCTGTCAGCCGGGTGATTTTAAACTTAATGGACGGTTGAACAATCTGTTTGGAGTCAATCTTACTGTGTAGCTATAGTAAGCTACCCTTCTTGTCATTCTGCGGTTCTTGCACGGTCCGAGATCCTATCGATATATTCGTTAGGCCTAGAGTTACGTCGCCTTTTGAATTTACAACTTATTCTATCGGCCCTAGGATGAGATTTTCCTCTAATTTCTCCATCAGATCTCCCCGGTTCGTGTAGAACATTCAATGGAATACAGGGCTTCTCGTCGTATATATAGTAATTAAGCTTCATGTTGTGTGACAGGGACAGGCTGTTGTAATTGTCCATAGTCAGTCGATAGGCTAGTTCCAACTCGTTCATACTCAGGGAAAATGGCGTTTTTTCTAATAAGTTGGATTCAATCCCTTCACCGAGACAACTCTTTTAGAACTTTTGATGTCTCCCTGGTCTAGCAACGTCTCTCTATTGCATCTTTGATGTTGGTGAAGATCTTTTCTCCAGCTACACTGGAAGATGCTCTTTGACAGTCTGTTTTATGAGGTAGTATACTTGGCATGATAGGTGTTGGTTATTTTTCTTCCTGTGTCTGTCCTCTCCCTCGTATCATGTTCTATACTTAATTGTATATCACTCTACAGGATGTCCAGAAAAGGACTCCCTGATTACAAAATTAAATACCTCGAAAACAAAGATCGATAGAGGAATGCATTAAACGGAATGTTTATTGTGAAAGATGTAAGAAGTTTATACAGCAGTTTGTAATAATAGTTACAAAAGCTGCTATCAGATGGCGCTATACGCTGTACAGCTCATAGCAACATACATAAGTGAAATAATCGTATGGAAAAACCCTTTGCAAACAATCACAGCCGGCCGCTGTGGCCGAGGGGACTGAGGCGCTCCAGTCACGGTCTGCACGGCCACTACGGTCGGGGGTTCGAATCCCGTCTCGGGCATGGATATTTGTGCCGTCCTTAGTATTAGTTAGTTCATAAGTAGTTTGTAAGTTTAGGGACTGATGACCCTGTAGTTAAGTACCAAAAGCTATACAAACATTTGAACATTTCAAACAATCACATCACAATGTTTTCAAAATGTTCACCATTGGCACTACAGAGCTGGCGCAACTGAAGAATGAAATTCGCCATCACATTTCGTAGTGTCTCAACTGAAAAGGATTTACATGCCACAGAGATCGCCGATTCAAGCTCGTCCAGCGTGGCGGGATGCTTTGGGTAGACCATGTCTTTCTTTCACTGTGCCAAAAAAAAAAAAAAATAAATAAATAAATAAATAAATAAATAAAATAAATAAAATAAATAAATAAATAAATAAATAAATAAATAAATAAATAATAAAAAAATAAAAAAATCACAGGGAGTCAAATCCGGCGAATATGACTCGATTCCCGGAGTATTCCTCAAGAAAGCGAAACACTTGTTCGGTCTGATGTGGTCTGGTTCTATCTTGCATGTACCATTCAGTACCTGGTCGATCTCCTAACGCTTGCTGTGTGGCGACAAATTGTTGCAAAATTGCAACGTAATGTGTACCAGTGACTGTTTCTCGAATGAAAAAAGGGCCAATAATGCCTCTGCTGCATACTGCAGCCCATACAGTAACTTTAGGAGAATACAGGGGTTTCGCTTCACACCAATATGGCTTTTCGGAACTCCAAAATTGCTAGTTCTGCTTATACACGTATCCATTTAGGTGGAAATGTTCTTCATCTGTAAACCAGATGCAGTCAACATCAAATCCTTCACTTTCAATCTTTGTGAGCATCTGATAAGCAAAGGCAACCCTTTGTTGCACTGCTCGTACGGGTATGGCCTGGAGCGTTTGAATTTTGAATGGAAACATGTGTAGGCTCTTTCTCAGTATTTTCTGCGTGCTGGTACGCTTCAAATCAGTCTCAGATGCAATTCTACGGACGGATGACATTGGAATTCGCTGAATTATTCCACAAACTGTGGCGATATTTTCAGGCGTAACTGCGGTTTGCTTGCAGTCAACATGCCCCACTGGATCATCAGTTAGCTGCCTGTTCGTTGAAATTTTGCGAAGAGCGTAGGAATGGTTTTCGCATCGGGTCCTTTTGGAACATTAAATCCTGCGGTACGCTATCATCAGAAAAACGCGTTGTTCAATGGAGTACATGGTTTTAATCTCTTCCTTCGGTACGGTAACCTCCTTTCACGTTGCAATAGTAGAACTGATCGCTCTGGGCTGCGGATCACTATTTATACTAGGCATTACGTATGGCGATTACAGCGTCATATGTTAGCAGCTTTTGTAACTATTATTTCAAACTGCTGCATTAACTTCACACAGCTTTCACAATAAACATACCGTTTACAGCATTCCCCCATCGATCTTTGTTTTCGAGATATTTAATTTTAAAATCAGGGAGTCCTTTTCTGGACACCATGTATCTATCAGTATTTAAATTTATTGCTGTTATATCTTATTATTGCCCGTCCTTTTACCACTGATGGGGGAATGGGTGTATAAGAATAGCTTTATTGTGTTAAATTCAGTTCTTACAGAAACTGCATTTCATCTATCCTGCTTCCAGGCTAGCTGTCGAAACTTGTCTGTGAGCGGAAGGTACGCCGAGCGCGTTACCTTTACTCGGGGCGAGGTACGAGTATATATTTGTCTGTGGTACGAGACACCGGGCGTTTGCGGCTGTCTGTCTGCTAGGGGCCTGGAGCCTTCGGCTTAACGAAATGCAGCGGGCGCGGAGGCGGTGACGCCGTTTGATCTTCACGGGAACTCGGTATCTCCCGTCTGTTAACTTGGCGGAATACCGTGAATTTTGACATTTGTTACATTGCTGGGACCACCAGGCTGGGTGAGAAAGGAAAGCAAGATGCGCCCCACACAGCGGTTGGGTGCCGCAGAGAGCTGATTGCGACAGCTGACTATTTTTGCAGATTTTCTAAGAATCTAGCTGGACTACGTGACTAGTACTCCGGCTTTTTGGGGGACGAATGTGCCTTCAGATGGCACGAAAGTGCGCCATTGGCTGATTACATATTGCCGCGAGAGACCACGAACAGCGACTGCCGGCGTGGCGCAGGGGATATCGTCACGGACTGCGGTGCTGAAAGTCGCCGGTTCTAGTCCGTGTAAGCGACGGCTTTTACGTTGCCTAATCGGAGCCACGGTGATGCAGCTGTTGTACAGGATACCCGGCGCCCCCACCAAAACCTGTCACGTTGAAATGGAAGCAGGCTTGACTTCGAAGGCAACTGAACACAGCACTTATACTGAAAGCACGTTTATTACGAACTCAACATACACGCAGCACTGACTGCCTCTAGGGCAGAGTACTCTATTTATACACAGACAGAATTTACCAGAAATTAGAAGAACAGTTAACATAAGAAACAAGTAGAATTTACAAATGAACATTAGAAAGACGTAGAACATCCTGGAATTGTTAATTCGAAAGAAATAAATTTTTGCCAGTGGGTGGGATTGAACCGGCGACCTTAAGCATCGCAGTCGTGATGCTGTCCCCTGCGCCACGCCAGCAGTTGGTGTACGTGCTCTCTCGCGGCAATATTTTCTTTTTGGAAGGCAGTTGGTGGCTCCCAGGTCGTCTGTTTGATTGGCGGAGATGTTCTGAGGACGAACCCGATTGGCCTGAGGGTTCAGCGTTGGTGGCTGCCGCCGCGGCTACCGAGCTTTTGTGGGGAGCTGAGAGACGGCGAGAAAAGGAAAGACATTTGTGAAGACCGTCGATCAGAAAGGTCTTACGGCGTGGTCCTAATCAGCCGACGTGCCGCGAAATTTTTCTAAGTATTGAGCAGGCAGTGAAGGAATGGAAGGAGAAATATGCAGAGGGCATTAAAGTGCACGGAGAAGAAATAAAAACATTGCGGTTTGCTGACGATATAGTAATTCTCTCAGAGACCGCAAAAGATTTGGATGAGCAATGGAATGGGATGGACACTGTCTTGAAAGGAAGATATAAGATGAACATTAACAAGAGTAAAACGATGGTAATGGAATGCAATGTCAGAAAATCGAGCGATGTTGAAGGAATTAGATTAGGTAATGAGACAATAAAAGTAGTATATGAATTTTGTTATTTGGGTAGCAAGATAACTTCTGATGGCCGACGTAAAGAAGATATAAAATGCAGAATGGCTATGGGAAGAAAAGCATTTCTAAAGAAGCGAAACTTGTCAACGTCCAATATTAATTTAAATGTTAGGAAGTGATTTCTGAAAGCATTTGTCTGCAGTGAAGCATTGTATGGCAGTGAAACGTGGACGATAAGCAGTTCAGATTAAAAGATGATAGAAGCTTTTGAAATGTGGCGCTACAGACGAATGATGAAAATTAGATGGGTAGGTCACGTAACTAATGAGGAGGTACTTAACCGAATCGGGGAGAAAAGAAGTTTCTGGCATATCCTTACTAAGAGAAGGGATAGATTGGTAGGACACATTGTGAGACATCAAGGAATTGTCAACTTAGCGTTAGAAGGAAGCGTGTGGGGTAAAAATCGTAGAGGGAGACCGAGGGACGAATATAGTAAGCAGATTTCTTTCCGAAATTCGTTCACCAAAGAAGGCGAAGTGAATAATCCACTATTCAATCCAAGAACAGCTGCCAGCATGCGAAACTTAGAAGTAGATGTTCCTGGAGTAGTAAAACAACTTAAGTCACTAAACAAAAATAAATCTTCCGGGCCGGATTGTATACCAACTAGATTCCTCTCAGAGTATGCTGATGCAATAGCTCCGTACTTAGCTATAATTTACAACCGATTACTCAGCGAAACAGCCGTACCTAAAGATTGGGAAGTTGCCCAAGTTACTCCAATATTCAAGAAAGGCAATAGGAGTGATCACCAAAATTACAGGCCTATCTCATTGACGTCGATTTGCAGTAGGATTTTGGAACATATACTTTGTTCGAATATTATGAACTACCTCGAAGAGAACGACCTATTAACTAGTAGTCAACACGGATTCAGAAAGTATCACTCTTGCCCTCTTGCCCTCGACAAGGGATCTCAAATCGATTCCATATTTCTGGATTTCAGGAAGGCTTTTGACACTGTACCCCACAAGCGGCTTCTTATGAAATTGCGTGCTTATGGAATATCTCCCCAATTGTGCGATTGGATTCACGATTTCCTATCAGAAGGAACACAGTTCGTTGTAATTGACGGTAAGTCATCGAGTAAAACAGAAGTGATATCTGGCGTTCCACAGGGAAGCGTTTTAGGTCCCCTACTCTTCCTCGTGTTTATAAACGATTTAGGAGACAATCTGAATAGCTCCCTTAGATTGTTCGCGGATGATGCTGTCGTTTATCGGTTAGTGAAGTCAACATAGGATCAAAAGCAACTGCAAAGCGATTTAGACAAAATTTCTGCACGGTGCGAAAATTGGCAATTGACACTAAATAAAGAAAAGTGTGAAGAAATACACATGACCACTAAAAGAAATCCGCTGAACTTCAATTACGCGATAAATCAGTCAAATCTTAAGGTCGTAGATTCTACCAAATACCTAGGAGTTACAATTACGAACAACTTTGACTGGAGAGAATATATAGAAAATATTGTGGGGAAGGCGAACCAAAGGTTACGTTTCATTGGCAGAACGCTTAGACGATGCACCAGCTCCACCAAAGAGACTGCCTACATCACACTTGTGCGTCCTCTCCTGGAGTACTGTTGCCCCTTCTGGGACCCTCACCAGATGGGACTGACGGAAGATATTGAGAAGGTTCAGAGAGGGGCAGCTCGTTTTGTTTTATCACATTACGGGGGGGGGGGGGGGGAGTGTCACGGAAATTTTGCACGAATTGGGGTGGAAATCATTAAAAGAAAGACGTTATTCATTGCGGCGTGATCTGTTTGCGAGGTTTCAATCACCGACTTTTACTTCTGAATGTGAAAATATTTTGCTAGCACCCACCTACTTAGGGAGACACGACCATCCCAATGAAATAAGAGAAATCAGATCGAAAACGGAACGATTTAGGTGTTCTTTCTTCCCGCGCGCTATTAGAGAATGGAACGGTAGAGAAAAGTTATGAAAGTGGTTAATGAACCTTCTGCCCGGCACTTCAATGTGATTTGCAGAGTATCTATGTAGATGTAGATTCAAAAGGATGTTGGTTGCCTAACGGATTTTCTGATGAAGAGACTTGCACAGGACAGGGTAGCGTGGAGAGCTGCATCAAACCAGTCTGCGGAATGAAGACCACAACAACAACTTTCAGTTTGGACTTGTAGTTTGCACCGCTTTGGTCGGTCGTGAACTTTGATTATTTTTCAGAGTGTTGGTCTGTTGATAGCACACTTTAAACTTTCATTTAGTGTGGCATCGCCATCTGCGACCACAGTTAGTCTGCGACCGCAGTTAGTCTAGCTTTCCGTAGACACGGTTATTTGCTCATCGCGTGTCGCTTCCGCGAGCGCACACAGTGGAGGTAAATATCGCCTCTCCGCGGCTTTGGCGCAGTTGTTCTTCACGTTTAACGCCGGCCGCCGCTGAGTCTGGTGACTGCAAACGACGCTGCTGCTGCTGCGAGTTCCGCATGACCCCTATTTCGGTATAGTATAGTGCTTGCGCAACCCCGACCTCTGATAGGGCACTGATTATTGGCGTCAGTAATCGTCTTGTTTTCTAATCCGCGACTTGTTTCAGGTGCAAACTACTTGCATTCATAATCGTGAGGGTATTGTATCTATAGATATAGCCAGACATTTTCAGTCATGTTTGAGTAATTTTGTAATAATCGTTCTAGTGATTCATCTTTTATGCTATTACCGAAATTAGTGTTCGAACTTTGTATACGTTAACAGTAACAAATGGTCACAAACTTAGATTTTTCTGGTAAAATTCTGTCAGGCTTCCAGCCGCGTGGTTTGATATCCGTGAGCTTTCGGCCGAAATCTGCTTTAGCTCCTGTTATTGCCAATTGTTTATGGAATTTGAGAACATCGCCATAGACACGGCTCCTGCAAAGCCCAACTGGTTCTATCGTTATGTTGACGATACGTTCGTTGTCTGGCCACATACGTGAAAAAGTGGGTGAATTCTTGGACCACATTAACGGCATCCATGACAAAATTAATTTCACGATGGAGGTAGAGAGAGATGGTGCCCTTCCGTTCATTCACGTACTTTTCAGGCGCAAAACAAAGGGATGCCTTAGCCATAGTGTCTACCGGAAACCCACCCACACGGACCTGTATCTGCACCCAACGAATCACCACCACCTATCGCAAAAACGATCTGCTCTAAGCACGCTGGTGCACAGAGCAGAAGTTGTCTCGGACAATGAATATCTGCAAAAGCAACTGAGCCATTTACGGAAAGTGTTTAAGAAAAACGGCTGCAACAACCGCCAGATAAAAAAAAGCCCTCCATCCGAAGACACGCAAGCAGGAGACCGTCGAGGAGGAGACAAAGAAGCTTGCGTTTTTGCCGTTTTGTGGCTCGGTAACGGGAAAAATTAGCCGGCTTCTTAAGAGGCACGAGATCGACACGTCTTCATGCCTCCTACAAAATTGCGACTTACGTTAAGACCTGTGAAAGATGATTTATTAATAGTTGCGTTCCATTATAAACTGCAGAACTGAAGGTTCTGGTTAGATTCCCCCACTGGATGATTCACCTGGCCCCGGCGAAGTCGCAGAGCGCATTGAGGCGCTATGACCCTTAGCGCGAGGCCCCTCCCCGTAGGGGGTTAATATCCTCCCTTGGGCATGGATGTTTGTGTATACTGTAGTATATATGACCCCGCAGTTAAGTCCCATAAGCTTAACAAACATTTCAACATTTGATTTTTGATTTCTCTTCTTGGGTAAATCGTGTATTTAATAAACTAGCTGAACCCCCGCTGCTTCGCATGCGTAGGCTGGTTGGTCTGCACCAGTTGTTTCTTTTTAATCCTGATGAAGAATCCATATCTTAAGTTTCTTAGTTATAGCTTTAAATCTGAGTTAACAGCACCATCTTTTTGCATCTCGTATTTCACCCCCTTATTGGTCGAATTTCCAAAAATACCGAAACACGTGTATTTTAAATTTGAACCCCGAATCTAGTTCTAGCTTCAAAATTGCCTAAATAGCAACATATTTTCGAAAAACACCCCCTCCAATTTAACCCCATTGATGGTTGAATTTCCAAAAATACCGAAACACATATTTTTAAAATCATAATGAACAATACAAATAGCAATTTTTGTGGATATAGCTTCAAAATTGTCTTGACAACAATGTGTTTTCGAAAAGAATTTTTGATCCCCTCTTTTACCCCCTTAGTTGTTGAATTTCCAAAAATACCGAAACACATGTCTTTTTATTCATGATCAACAGTCCATATCCTAAGTTTCGTAGTTATAGCTCTATATTTGAGTTAACAACAACACATCTTTGAAAATACATTTTTGCACCCCGTATTTCACTCCCTTATTAATCTAATTCTAAAAATAACGAAACACGTGTCTTTTAAATTCGAACCCCGAATCCGAAAATTTGTACTTCTAACTTCAAAATTGCCTAAATAGCAACATATTTTCGAAAAATACCCTCTCCAATTTAACCCCGTTGATGGTTGAATTTCCAAAAATACCGAAACACCTATTTTTTAACGTCTAACCAACTATACAAATTTCAATTTTGGCAGCTCTAGCTTCGAAATTGTATCAATAGCAACGTGTTTTCAAAAAGAATTTTCGATCCTCTATTTAACCCTCTTACTTGTCGAATTTCCAAAAATACTAAAAATCATGGATTTTTAATTCTGACCAAGATTCCATATCCGACGTTTCGTAGTTGTAGCTTAAAATTTGAGTTAACAGCAACATATTATTGAAAATAAATTTTTTGTGTCACCTATTTTATCCCCATATTTGTCGAATTTTTAAAAAATGCGGAAACACGTGTCTTTAAAATTCGAACCCTGAATTAAAATCCGGAATTTTGTAGTTCTAGCTTCAAAATTGCCTACGTACTTTGAAAAATACGTTTCGTCCTATATTTCACACCCTTACGGAAGGAATATCGAAAAATCACTTCTTAAATGACGCCTACATAGTAAGATCAACACCCTGCACAAATTTCAAGTTTCTATCTTCAGTGGTTTGGGCTGGGCGATGATGAGTTAGTCAGTCAGTCAATCGGGACATTTGCCGCGGTGGAGTAGCCGAGCGGTCTAAGGCACCAGGTTGCGGAGCGCGGATTGCTCGCCGTCGGAGGTTCGAATCCTCCCTATGGAATGGGTGTGTGTGTTGTCCTTAGGTTAGTTTATCTTAGTTTACGTAGTTTGTAAGCTACGGACTGATGGCCACGCAGTTTGGTCCGAAATATTTACAAACATTTACATTCGGGACCCTTCCTTTTATAGCCGTCCGCGGTGGCCAAGGGAACTGCGGCGCGGCAGTCGCGGTCTGCACGGCCACTACGGTCGGGGGTTAGAATCCCCCCTCTGGCATGGATATTTGTGCCGTCCTTAGTAGTAGCTAGTTTATAAGTAGTTTGTAAGTTTAGGGACTGATGACCCCGTAGTTAAGCGCCATAAGCTCTACAAACATTTGAACTTCCTTTTATACATAGAGATTGTTCATGTCTCCCGGTTCTTTTTTCCCATTTATGAATCTGAATGTGATGACTGAAAGATCTACCATCCTAACATTTGTTACTTATGTAACTAAATATGTGAGTATAAGCAGTTTAGAAAAGATATATTGAACCATTTGTTGACACGGCTGTAAAGGATAAGAAACCAGTGTGTGGGCAGGTTACCAGAAGCCCATTCTTCTGAAAGGGCATGTTCTACCTCCGACACGGGCTTCGGCTTTCTGCAGGAGTCTCATAAATCGATCAGAAGAAGTGTAAAGGAAAGAGAGATACCACTACCGCCCTGGCGCGTCAGTTTCTATAACTCATTTCTGGAATAATATCGCGGAGTGGCGCCCGGGCCTTTGTAGCCGCCGCTCCGCCATCCATCACCCCTTTCTGGGCGCGCCTTTGTGGGGGAGACCTGCTGCGGCTCCGTCGCGTTGGCAGCCCTGCGCCGCGCCCCAGACCGCGCGGCCGCACACGCGTGCCGCCTGCTTCTGCTGCAACAACCGGCGGGTAATTTATCGCCGGCGATGCATAAATCCGGCGACTTTGCGCGGCCGATACACGCATTAGGCTCCATACATCAAACCCGCTGCCCTGCCGGACCCCAATAAACCAATACCGGCCCCACCAGACGCCCTGAACACTGAAATATCTGCCGCGCCCGGGGTTTAATACGAATTAATACAAATTTATTCTCGCTTCACAACGCACCTATTACGCTCCTATCTTTCTTACTTTGTACAGATGTGATATATTCGCACAAAGAGAACTGCAGCTTTTTAGCCCAGCTACAAATATGTGTCGCTGATAGGAGAAAGAGCGGAAAATATTAATATCGTTGCTGTGAGCAGATATAGGGTGTAAGTTCAGAAGAGTGCATATGCATCGTTTACATGGTAACCTTTTCGGGTGAATTTGAAACAGGTGATATTGGACCGACATCCATTTATATTACGGCAGGGACCAATATTTAGCCGAATATTGCCGCTATAATCAATAAAAGTTGCCTCAATAACTGCCACTGCTTCGCTAATGTCAACAAACATAGTCTACAATTTAGTTCACATACCTGTCGAAACGCCATTGCCCAACTATTTTGAACATGCATTACTTGCGCTTTCACGGCGTATTTCGGGTTTGTCAGTTATATAAAATCTGCCAATCAGATGATAAAAAAGACCCTTTATTGCCCACATCAACACCTATCGCTACCGACACGTGTCCTAATGGCATGCTATCGTCGTGCCTCATGACATACTACTGCGCGAGATAGCGATGGGTTCACGAACTAGACAGTTGTCAAACTGACCGCTAGGCGGAGAACATGTATAGTAGTGATATTTCTCTTAATTACCAATATAGCTCGGCTATAGCACAGTTTCAATCGCGCGGTAGGGGGATTGCTGATCTCATAGTATATTATCGAAAATACTAAATAAATTGTTATCTAATGTCTTCAACTGATCTTATATTCTTCAAAATGAGAGGTCAGATCGAAAATTAATAAATTATTGTCACTTTTTAACTTATGTATTTTTGTATAGTGACTAAGTGCTGCGTTGCAGTTATTATTTTATATCATTTTAAGTAATATGACCAGCTTGTAAAATACATATGACCAGATAATGGCGATACATTCAATAAATTATTAATTGACGATCTTGGCATTTTATTTTAAAGAATATGAAACTATCAGATCGCCTCCAAATCCGAAAATTTATCTTCAATTGATCGTTTAGCACATTAGTCCTTTATATCAGTATACTTTATATCTCCTCGGAGCTTAATGTAAGATCTTCATACTCTCACGAAGCCCTTGGTTTTTATGCTTACTCATCCGTATGTCTTTTCCGAATGTAGTTTATTATGGTTACCAATATGTTCGCAAACCCTATCAGAAAATGACCTAACCGTTTTCCCATCCAAAAAGCCTTTACAACCCCTGAATTGTACTTCGTACATATACTCGTTTGTCATAGCTGAAACAAAGAATTAAGGAAGACACTGGTTAAGGGTCTAATATGGAGTGTGGACTTGTGTGGAGCAGAAACGTGGACATTGAGAACGCAAGATGGGAAAAAATTGAAGTTTGTGAAATGTGGATATGGCGTAGGATGGAGAAGATCAGCTGGATCGATAAAGTCAGAAATGAAGAAGTACTGAATGGAGTTGGAGAGGAACGGAGGATGTTGCTCACGATAAAAAATAGGAATCTAAACTGGCTAGTCCACAGTTTAAGAAGAGATTGCCTTCTGGTAGACGCCATTGAGGGTTGCGTTCCGGGAAAGAGAGGGAGGGGCAGAAGAAGATACCAGATGCTGGATGACGTCAGCAAGCCACTAGGAGGGTACCAAAGAACGTAGATGCTTTGCCGTCTAAACCTGCCGTTTAGGCAGACAACAAAGTGATGAATGATATCATAACTTTGTACCCCAGATTTGTTTACAGCTTCTTAGATGTACAAAATTCGGAAAATCGGCGGTATAGCCGGCCGCGGTGGCCGAGAGGACAGAGGCGCTTCAGTCACGGTCTGCAAGGCCACTACGGTCGGGGGTTCGAATCCCCCCTCGGGCATGGATATTTGTTCCGTCCTTAGTTGTAGCTAGTTGATAAGTAGTTTAGGGACTGATGACCCCGTAGTTAAGTCCCTTAAGCTTAACAAACATTTCCTTTTCGGCGGTATACAAAGTACATGCGGGGATTATATAGCTTTTTATGTCGGACAAACGAATATGCCTTTTTTTGCTAGCTTTCGCGAGAATACTGGCAATCGTAACGAAACTATCTGTGGAGAACAGATACGGGTGAGCATGCATAAAATACGACACATAGGTAGCCCCTGCCTTGATGGGCTGTTAACCGGGGATAACCGTCAGCTCTTGCTGATGTTACCCGTGGACGGCCTCGGCCACGCTTTCATTTAGCGGTTCCTGTTGTCTGAAATCGCGTCCAGGTCCTGGAAATTACTCTTTGGGACACTCCAACAGCTGCAGCCACCTCCCTCAGTGCCGTCCCGCTTCCAACCTTCTGTCGCTGTGCATGCCATAACTTCGGGTAAGTCACATTGTTGCATTGCCGGCCGCCGTGGCCGATGGGACTGAGGCGCTCCAGTCACGGTCTGCACGGCCACTACGGTCGGGGGTTCGAATCCCCCCTCGGGCATGGATATTTGTGCCGTCCTAGTTAGTGAGTCGTTCATACGTTTAGGGACTGATGACCCCGTAGTTAAGTCCCATAGACTATACAAACATTTGAACATTTGATTTTGTTGTTGCATTGCACTACCTGCTCACTACAGCTGCTTGTGTGATTCGTTTCGTAGAGTAAACACGAGTGAACAGCAAACCCTCTGCAGCGTCTTTCTGTTACTGTCACAATTACGGTTTCTGTAAAGTAGTTGTCTCCACTCCGTAGAACAGACAGAAAGACGTCGAAAGATTTTAGTTCATTCTGCCGATGGCAATAATTGAGGACTTAAATATCTCAACTGATTCTTTTAGCAGTTTATATTTATTTACCTCGAAGGATCGTGAATACTTATTCAATTGAAAATTAAATGAAAATGTAAAAACGCATTGGAATCCATCCTGTGGGGCTTTTTTGAATGAAAAAATACGGCATTCCGGAAATCGCCTTCTGGTATTTTATTACTTCTAAACGGACAACAATCTTTGGTAGCTGGTCCTGTCACCACGGTGATCTCCCAGCTATGTCAGCTACCAAGACAATCCAGAATGGCTCTTGTCAGGGCCAACAAAATTGTCAACAAAACGATCTGAACAGAGCAATAGGTCCAGTCCTAAACGTGTGCCATTTGAATATTCAGGGGGTAAGTAGGTCAAAATGTGACTTCCTCAGTAAAAATCTTCTGAGTAACAATATTGACGTCCTTGCTCTACAAGAAACCCATGCAGAAGATCTTAAAAGTTGTTCAAGAGGCAATATCCATGGCTACAGACTTGTGGGAGAGATAGGCCATAGAACATATGGCGTGGCTACATATGCTAGACAGGACTTGGATGATGTATCTATAATTCATGAAAGCTGTGACGATGACATATTTGTTTTGGCAGTGAAAGTGTCTGGAACTACCATAGTTAATGTCTACAAGCCTCCCAACATCCAGTGGCAAGATACGGTTCTCCCAGTTTTCGAACACCCTTCCCTATATGTCGACGATTTCAACAGCCACAGTAGCCATTGGGGGTACTCGTCTGATAATGAAAATAGAATAGCCTTAGCTGAATGGGCTGAAAATAATAACCTTTCCTTGGTTTTTGACGCAAAAGACTCCAGCACATTTTTCTCAGCCCGCTGGAAGCGTGGATATTCACCTGATCTGTGTTTTTGTTCCTGTGATCAGACATTAAGATCTCTATCAGTTACGAGAAAGGTACTTGGCACATTCCCACGGTCGCAGCACAGGCCAGTGCTGATATCAGTTGGGATTAAGATTCCCCTAATAAGATCTTTTCCGAGATCCAGGTGGAATTTTAATAAAGCAGACTGGGAGGCATTTACTTCCAAATTAGAGGACAACATTAGATTCATTCCTCCAACAATAGAAAATTATGATAGATTCGCTGGACTCCTTAAAGCTATAGCTAAAGCCTGTATACCTCGAGGCTACAGAAAGACACATATTCCGGGATGGAGCCAAGAGTGTGAAGACCTGTATAATGAATTTATCAGCACTGAAGATTCAAACACTGCCGACATCCTACTGAGCTCCCTTGATAATGCCAGAAGAGAGAAATGGGTGAAAAAGTTCAGAGTTTAGATTTCACTCACAGCAGCAGAAAGGCTTGGTCACTTCTGAGGAAATTGTCTACCAGTGTATCCGAGAAAAAGCTGCCTCCTACACACCCTGATCCTTCCGACATAGCCAAACGAATCGTAGCACTATCCAAGTCAAAACGGCAACAGTCTGACAGATTAATATCCTATAAACTAAATGAAATTAAGAAATGCCAGCAGGCTCCCCTGGAAGTATCAAAACCTTTTTGCTCAGACGAACTGCATGTGGCTATCTCTGATGTGAAGACTGGGAAAGCTGCCGGTATAGATGATATTTTCCCAGAATTTATTAAACATGCTGGACTCAAGACCCGATTGTGGCTTCTAAAGTTATTCAATAAATTCTTAAAGACAGCTCTCTACCAAAAGCTTTTAAGAGTTCTAAAGTAATAGCTGTTTTGAAGCCTGGTAAACCAGCCGAACGTGCAGATAGCTACCGCCCAATTGCACTTCTCAGTGTATGTTACAAGCTGCTCGAGAGACTCATCTACAATCGTATTGTTCCCATTCTCACTGCTAGTATCCCTGTTGAACAAACTGATTTCAAACAAGGCCGTAATTGCTGTGACCAGGTCCTAGCACTGACATCTTTCATTGAGACTGGTTTCGAAAAGAACTGTACCACTTCCGTTGCTTTTCTGGATCTCTCGGCAGCTTATGATACCGTGTGGAAGAAGGGCCTCCTAGTGAAGCTTTACAATCTCATTCCTTGCCCTATTTTATTGCGACTTGTGAACTCAATGCTAAGTGGCCGTCTGATCAAGATCTATCTCGGCAACACAGAAAGTGGGTTTAGACAGCTTCACGATGGCCTCCCCCAGGGTTCGGTTCTTGCTCCCATTCTTTTTAATGTTTACACCGTTGATATTCCAGCTACGCAATCTAGAAAATTCATTTATGCCGATGATATTGCCATAGCGTCACAACACAGAGACATCCATGTGACGGAAACTACTTTAACATCTGACCTAACTCTCCTCAGAAATTACTTCGCAATGTGGAAACTAAAGCCAAACCCAAATAAAACGGAAGTAGCTTGTTTCCATCTCAATAATAGGATGGCCGACTATAAACTTAATATCTTATTTGATGGTGTTCAACTTGAACATAATGAACATCCAAAATACCTGGGAGTCATTTTGGATAGATCTCTTACTTTTAAGTACCACCTTCATAAAACAGCAGACAAAGTTAAAACTAGGAATAACATATTACAGCACTTAGCAGGATCATCTTGGGGAGCTAGTGCTAAGGTTTTTCGTACAACAGCTTTGTCCCTAGTTTACTCTGCAGCTGAATACTGTTCTCCTGTCTGGCTCAACAGTGCTCATGTGAGAGACATTGATGCACAATTAAATAGAGCAATGAGATTGATCAGTGGCCCTCTGATGGCTACACCACTTCAATGGCTCCCAATATTATGCAACATTGTTCCCCCAGATCTAAGACGGAAGGAAGCCTTAATGAAAGAGTATTATAAGATCTTGTCCACTCCTGAGCTTCCTATCCTTCCACCACCGGTAAGCCGGCTGAAATCACGTAAACCACCTTTTAAAACAGCTGTGCAACTACATGAGAGTGGCTTCTCGCCTAAATCAAACTGGGCAAGAATTTGGGATTCGTGTAATGGAAAAAACAGCATCTGGATAGACGATCCCTCTAAGCAGCTCCAAGGAATCGACCTTCCCAGGATAGAATGGTCTTTGATCAACCGTTTGCGAACTGGTGTTGGTCGCTGTAACTATTGGAAATTCAAATGGGGACAGATAGACGACCAGTCATGTGACTGTGGAGCAGACATACAAACGATGACCCACATAATTACTAATTGCCCATTAAGATCAATCTCAGGAGGGTTGACCGAACTCCATATAGTCAGTCAAGAAGCTGTCCAGTGGTTAAAGGAGTTGGACTTGGCTCTGTGACAGAGATATGTTTTATCTTATTAATTAGACACTAGTATATCTTACTAAAGTATTATATGTAGCTGACATTATACCATACGATATATATATATATATATATATATATATATATATATATTACTTCTTCCGTGAATTATTTCGGTGAACAACGGTTTTCTGCTTAAAAATAAATCCAGGAAACAATTGAAAGTAAGTGGTGACAAGCACTACGATTAACGGACATGAAAAAAAACCATTAAATAAATAAATATTACAGTAAACTGAAAAGAATGGAATTTTTTCTGTTAAACGAATTCGTTAAAAGTTATATTTAAAGTTTACTTTTAGACAGATACAATTTGCTATTATTCAAGCTGTTCATCAGTGTTCACAATAAAGAAATGGAAGTTGTCACTGATGTATAATAAGTTGAAATCTTGTGTGTCGCAGTAAAGGCGTAAGTCCTATTTTGATTTGGCGGTCGAATACTGCATAGTACACCATATGTTCCACCACAACACTAAACCTTGTGGGTAGTGTCATGAGACTGATGAGCCTGCACTTTTGTCCCCTTTAAATAACAACAACATGAATACTTTATCCATTTTACTATATTGTTGAGCTCCGTGGCTGTAGATTATATTATTTTATTTTTATAAATAACAGCAACCAGCCACTTTTTTGTTGTTGTTATGTTGTTATGGTCTTCAGTCCGGAGACTGGTTTGATGCAGCTCTCCACCCTACTCTATCCTGAGCAAGCCTTTTCATCTCCTCATAAGAACGGCAACCCACATCTATTTGAATCTGCTTACTATACGCGTATCTTGGTCTACCTCTGCGATTTTTACCCCAAACACTTCCCTCCAATGCTAAATTTACAATTCCCCGATGTCTAAGAATGTGTCCTACCAAGCGATCCCTTCTTTTAGTCAGGGTATGCCAAAAATTCCTTTTCTCACCAATTCTGTTCAGTACCTCTTCATTAGTTATGCGATCTACCCACCTAATCTTCAGCATTCTTCTGTAGCACCACATTTCAAAAGCCTCTATTCTCTTCCTGTCCGCACTGCTTATCGTCCATGTTTCACTCCCATACAAGGCAACACTCCACACAAATGCCTTCAGAAAGGACTTCCTTACACTTAAATTAATATTCGATGTTAGCAAATTTCTCTTTTTCAAAAATGCTTTTCTTCCCATTGCCATTCTGCATTTTGTATCCTCTGCACTACGACCATCGCATGTTATTTTACTACCCAAGTAACAAAACTCATCTACCACCTTCATTGTTTCATTACCTAATCTAATACCTTCAGCATCGCCTGATTTTCTAAGACCGCATTCCATTATTTTTGTTTTGCTCTTGTTAATGTTCATTTTATACGCTCTCTTCAACACACTGTCCATTCTATTCAACGGCTCTTCCGGGTCCTTTGCTGTCTCTGATAGAATTACAATGTCATCAGCAAAACGCAATGTTTTTATTTCTTCCCCCTGAACTTTAATCCCTATTCCAAATTTTTCCTTGCTTTCCTTCACCGCTTGCTCGATGTACAAATTGAATAACATCGGAGAAAGGCTACAACCCTGTCTCACTCCCTTCCCAACGGATGCTTCCCTTTCATGCCCTTCGAGTCTAATAACTGCGGTCTGGCTTTTGTACAAGTTGTAAATAACTCTTCTTTCCCTGTATTTTACCCCTGCTGCCTTCAGAATTTGAAAGAGTGTATTCCAGTCAACATTGTCAAAAGCTTTCTCCAAATCTACAAAAGCTAAAAATGTAGGTTTACCTTTCCTTAATCTATCTTCTAAGATAAGACGTAAAGTGAGTATTGCCTCTCGGGTTCCTACGTTCCTCCTGAATCCAAACTGATATTCCCCGAGGTCAGCTTCTACCAGCTTTTCCATTCTCCTGTAGATAATTCGAGTTAAAATTTTGCAACCATGACTTATCAAACTGATGGTTCTGTAATTTTCACACCTGTCTGCGCCTGATTTCTTTGGAATGGGCATTATTACATTTTTCTTAAAGTCTGAGGGTATTTTGCCTGTCTCATACATCCTACACACCAGTTCAAATAGTCTTGTCATGGCTGGCTTTCCCAGAGACTTTAATAGCTCTGCGGGTATGTCATCTACTCCTGGGGCCTTGTTCCGACCTAGGTCTTTCAAGGCTCTCTCAAATTCATCTCTCAGTATAGTATCTCCTATTTCATCTTCATCTACTTCCTCTTCCCTTCCTACAACATCAACTCTAAGTTCATTTCCTTTGTAGAGCTGCTCTATGTACTCTTTCCACCTTTCAGCTTTCCCTTCTTTGCTGAGAACTGGTTTCCCATCCGAGTTCTTGATATTCGTAGAGCTGCCCTTCCTGTCCCCAAACGTGTCCTTTATTTTCCTGTAGGCGGTATCTACTTTTCCCCTTCTTATACATTCTTCTACAGATTTGCATTTGGCTTCTAGCCACTCCTGCTTAGCCATTTTGCACTTCCTGTCAATCTCATTTTTTAGTCGTCTGTACTCCATTTTGCCTGTTTCATTTACTGCATTTTTAAATTTTCTCCTTTTATCTATTAAATTTAGTATTTCCTGTGATATCCAAGGATTTTTTGTAGGTCTGGCTTTCCTACCTATTTTGTCCTCTGCTGCCTTCACTATTTCGTCTCTCAGTGCTACCCATTCCTCTTCTACTGTTTTATTTCCCACTGTTTCTGTCAATTGTTGCCTAAATCTCCCTCTGAAATTCTCCAGAACTTCATTTTCCTTCAATTTATCTACATCCCATCTCCTTAGTTTCCTACCTTTCTGCAGTTTCTTCAGTTTCAGCCTACAGTTCATGACTAACAAGTTATGGTCAGAGTCTATATCTGCCCCTGGGTATGTCTTGCAGTTTAGGACCTGGTTCCGGAATCTATGTCTTACCATTATAAAATCTATCTGATAATTCCGGTGTCTCCTGGTCTCTTCCACGTATGCAACCTTCTTTTGTGATTCTTAAACCACGTGTTTGTTACGATTAAATCATGTTCCGTGCAAAATTCTACCAGGCGACTTCCTCTTTCATTCCTCCTGCCCAGTCCATATTCACCTACTATTTTTCCTTCTCTTCCTTTTCCTACGACCGAATTCCAGTCTCCCATCACAATTAAGTTTTCCTCTCCCTTAACTGTCTGAATAATTTCCTCTAGCTCCTCATATATTTCTTCGATCTCCTCATCATCGGCAGAGCTAGTTGGCATATAAACCTGTACAACTGTTGTCGGTGTTGGCTTCGTATGTATCTTGACAATGATAACGCGATCACTGTGCTGCTCATAGTAGTTTACCCGCATTCCTATTTTCTTATTCATTATCAGCCCTACTCCTGTGATACCCCCAACTGATTTTGTATTTATTATCCTGTACTCACCTGACCAGAAATCCTGTTCATCCTGCCACCGAACTTCACTAATCCCCACTATATCTAACTTCAAATTATACATCTCCCTTTTTAAATTTTCTAATTTTCCTACCCGATTAAGGGATCTAACATTCCACGCTCCGATCCGTAGAATGCCAGTATTGTCTTTCCTGATGACAACATCCTCCTGAGTAGTCCCCGCCCGGAGATCCGAATGGGGGACTATTTTACCTCCGGAATATTTTACCCTGGAGGATGCCATCATCATATGTTCATACAGTAGAGCTGCATGTCCTCGGGAAAAGTAACGGCTGTAGTTTCCCCTTGCTTTCAACCGTTCGCAGTAGCTGTGTGACAAAGCCACATTAGCTGATGTTACAAGGCCAGCTCAGTCAATCATCCAGACTGTTGCCCCTATAACTACTGAAAAGGCTGCTGCCCCTCTTCAGGAACCACACTTTTGTCTGGCCTCTCCACAGATACCCCTCCGCTGTGGTTGCACCTACGGTACGGCTATCTGCATCGTTGAGGCACGCAAGCCACCCCACCTCGGCAATGTCTGTGGTTCATGGGGGTGGGCCACTTTTTTTAAACATTGAATTTATTTCGACAAAAGGCGTTTCGGGTTTTCACCTATCATCAGTTGGATTTCTCCTAGTAGTACCCACTGAAGAATTATGTACAAAAAGAACGTCAATTGATGATGGGTTAAAAGTGGCGGGTTGTTGTTATTTATAAAAATGAAAATAAAATAACAACAAGAACAATAAAAACATATTGTCATTTACATTGAAATGTTCTTGACTTTCAGAATTATGATCACTTTGAAAGATGTACTTTAGATCTCTAAAACCTCATTAGAAGGCTCTTCGTCGAACAATCCAGTATCTGCTACTTACCTACCTACTTTCTAAATAAACAGAATTCTGAAATTTATTATGAATATTTTGTAAATTTAAGAATAAACACTGTCATTACACGTGAACTGATGACAGAACTGCATCAAAAGAATACACTGTGCACCGCATCTGACCAGTTTGCTGCTTTACACAGTATCAAGTGTCGCCAATTATTTTTTAAAAAGTTGAAATGTTTGTAAAGCGTAAGAGACTTAACTGTGGGGTCATCAGTCCCTAAACTTACAAACTCCATATGAAATAACTTTTACTAAAGGCAACACAAATATCCAAGCCCGATTGAGGATTCGAACCTCCGATGCGGGGAGGCCGCGCGATCCAAAATGTTGCGCTCTAGACAGCTTGCTCGGATACTCCCGCGCGGCGGTCTTCAATTAGTGACGATTATTTATAAATGATGGACGGGAAGGTAGAGAAGGCCGCTAATGGACGTCTGGAATTCCTAATTACCTGCTGACGGAGAATTAAATCTGGCGAATCACAGTACGCGTCACGTGTAACGGACGGCTAGACACAAAGGTGGGATGTATTTCTAGTGACTGCTATAAAATGTTGCCAATATGAGGGAACCAGATATGAAAATTTAGTCTGAAAAGAATAATATTTGGTGGACTGATTGTTGTCAGTAGCCATACAGTGAGATTCAACATAACCTTATGAATAAGGCATTTGAAAACACATGCAGTGTGGTTTTTGTAATAAATTTCGTTTTTGTTTCAAACTCCAGTAACAAGATACACAGTGTTTCAGGATAATCAGTAAACGTCTTATGAGGTGGTAGTATAGACGAATTGTAACAAAAACAACGAAATAACGTGTGCCCAATTTTTAGAATTGGTAACCAACTGAGTTCAGTAGATCTCCGTTTCGTGTGGTGGCGGATCGGTTGTTATAGGCGTATTTATCGAATGTCACTAGTAGAGTGTTAGTGTTTAATTTATTGAAGATTTGATTGTAAACTTCTGGCCAAGACTGCTGTGATGAAGCGTGTAAACATGCCGCACGCATTGAAACACGTCCACTGAATGTGTGGCCAGGTTCCATTTTGATTTATTCATTAACCTAAAGTGTTTCTGCACCAGTGGCGTAGCTATCATAGGGCTAGGCGGGGCAGTGCCCCGGGGCCCTCGAGCTCTAGGGGCCCCTCGGCCTACGTAAACGACGTTCGGAAAAAGTTACAGTAGATCCACGATTTTTCTTTTTTAAAATTCTCCTACACTACTGTCCATCATCTCCCACTCCCCTCAAACCAAATTTCCCACATTAGCCGCACTGGGGCACCGGCTGGCGGAACATTGCTTCTAATGGGGCCTTCACTTCACACGAAGACACTCGGTGGCGCTGCTGACCGGCCAAGCCTAGAGCCCTGTATTGGGAGAGTACCGCCAACCGGGCGAGCGCCGCCATTGTAGGCCTGTTATATCTCGCAATAGCTGCGCTATGGGCGGCGCTGTGGAATTCACATTTATGAAAAAGAGAACCGGTCTGTACATCGACGTGGTATGACAATACGTTAAGTAAACAATGAACTTAAGGTTTTAATCATTTCATCACATCTACAGCGAATATTAAAGAAAAATTGGTAATCTGAGATCAAGACCTTTATTTTTGAGCAAAATAACTGTAACATTGTTTCGTGTTCAAATTTAAACCCCGTACCAAATGCACTGCGTTCGCAATAAGTGACGTTCCTCCTTTCAAATTAGCTAGGGACTGACGTTTTTATATCTAATATATTGGTTTTAATCAAAGAAGATGTAATTAATACATGTTGCTTTCCATTAATCTAGTGCCTAATATTGATAGGTGTTGTGTGCTAACCTACATGTGATATTATCACATAACATTAACTGAGCTAACATTTTGGGAAGGTTTAAGTTTTTACACATTGTTATCGCACTGCTGGGTACTTCAGTAAAATAAACTTTATCTTAAAATTCGAGTTTTGGAGATCTATTTAATGGGCGGTTTCATTTGCCGCCCAAACTTTCGTAATATGCAGGCTAAATATAAATACGAAATTCGTCAAATACGGCACATTATGTTAGATTTTCATGTATTTGTATCTTTTAAAAATATCTTTTCTCTTACATGTGTTATCCGCCCAACATTGTTCGCAAGAAACTTGTATGAACAGATAAACCTAGAAGTTTACTCGATATTTCAATACAAATTCACTTACTTCACAAAATTTTGCATTCTCGTATGGAAATACATTTTTTCTTCCAATGCGGTGTACCCATAATTCGCGTCTTTTCGTATCTCATTCGCCCGTGGAATGCGTAAAACTTGCTACCTCGGACTGTCTTAGTATAACAATTCACTGCCAACAATGCGGCATTTTTCACCATATAAAAATGGAATATGCTATGTTAAGCTCTTAATTTAATACATAATGAGTTTACACAATTCCAACACCTCTAAATGCTATAATAACAGCTAGTTAAGTGAAATATGCCATTTACGCTGATGGATTACTTAGGCCGAAAATGGCGGACGTGCCCCACCCGCGCTCAACTGACCAATAGCAGCCGGCGGTTGTCGGCAAGCCACACATCAAAGGTTGGCGCTACTCTCCCAACAGGGCTCTAGCCAAGCCGCCAGTCGCAGTGCACAACAATTTAGTCTGCCTAGCAGCAGAAGTAGCGGCAGCATCAAAGCTGATCACAGCGACGGCTGAGCCTTCCAAGTGTTGCCGCGTGTAGGTCGCACAGTGTGGAGGATCGCGAACCTCAAATACTGAATAAATATATTTAATGTACAGTACTTCATATAGGCAAACAGAAGTGTTCAGTTCGATTATCCGAATAATCGTTTTTCCGAACAGCTATGTCCCCCCATTATTTCGCATAATGAATAATTTCGACTTTTAACTTTTTGAACCCTGACCAACAAACCTCAAAAGCACGAAGTGAAATCCAAAAATTATTCCCACCTCAGAATATAAACGTAACAAGGTCTATTGCTTGTCCGCTAAAATGTGTACCCTGCCATCGTTAGTACGTTGTCGTTGAAGTCGGAGTTCCCACGGTTGCCAATCGTTGCGAAATAACGGTGAATGGAGCTGAATTACTAGCAGTGTGTTTGACAATACACAGCGTGACCACATTTGAATATGAAGTCTCTAAGTGTATTATTGGAGAACGGTATTATTATGGGAACTCAACTGTTTCTGTAGTGAATTCCCCCAAGGGAGTGCTCCTTTATCATAGATCCCAATGAAGTGCTGTAACCATTTGCACCCAGAAATTCGTGCCAGAAGTAGAGAAAATATGGTTTCTTTGTCACAACAATAGTGATTTGTGCATTCAAGAAGCTGCCCTCTACCCTAGGGTGAACAGACGTCCCGTATTTCATGGATTATCCCTAATTTCGTCTTTGTGTCCCGTTGTCCCGACTAAGTAAATACGGGACGTATGTTGTCCCGAATTTTACCAACCGTCACATATATTTTCAATTAAAATTTTTTAAGTAGCGTTAGCGCAACCATACCGAGAACAAATATAGTCATGATCAAAATATCCCGGGTGTACTGCCGGTCTATAGTGTCCAACGAGCACAATATTTCGGCGATCATACATGTCGCCATCATCAGGTGAACTGACGGACTGAGCTCCTGGAAACGCGCCGGCACGGAGATCCGCACGCTACGGCTGCTCGAAGGGAACTGGGTTCTAGCCCGGTAGCGGGCCATTTAAATACCCTCGGCCCGCGGAGCGCCGCGGCCGCGCAGTGGAACCGATTGCGCCAGCGTCTGAGAAGGCGTCGGTGTGAGGGCTCTGTCCGCCGTGGTCGTCACTTCGTTACGTTTGCTAGATTTACTCTTAATTAACCCAATCGCTGGTTCCCAAGCTTTGCTAAGATTATAGCCAGAGTCACGGTTTATGAGGTCGTCACTTGTGCGAATTTCAATGGCCTCTCTAACGACGCAGTCCCAGAATCTCGACGTCTGTACTAGAATCCTAGTGTGTTCATACTCCATGGCGTGATTCTCCGACAAACAATGTTCAGCGACCGCCGACTTGCTCGGATACATCAATCGTGTGTGCCTCTGGTGTTCAACGCATCGATCCTCGACGGTACGCATCGTCTGTCCAATATATGACTTTCCGCACTGACACGGAATCTGGTACACGCCCGCCTTCCTCAAACCGAGATCATCTTTAGCGCTCCCCACCAGTGCACGAATTTTATTTGGCGGACAAACAACAGTTCCAACCTGGTGTTTTCTCAAAATGCGGGCGATCTTCCCTGAGAGTGCGCCGGTATATGGAACGAACGCAGTGCCTACATCCTCCCTTGCGTTTTCATCCGTTTCCACAGGTTGTGTTGTAGTGGTTGGGCGGAGAGCCCGCTGAATCTGCCACTCTGAGTACCCATTTTTTCGAAATACAGTTCTCAGGTGTTCCAATTCCTGGGGTAGACTCTCTGCGTCGGAGATAGTGCGCGCCCTATGTACTAGAGTTTTAAGTACCCCATTCCTCTTTGAAGGGTGGTGACAGCTGTCTGCGTGTAAATACAGATCAGTGTGCGTTGTCTTCCGATATACACTATGACCCAGGGTGGACACTATAGACCGGCAGTACACCCGGGGATATTTTGATCATCAAATACGCCGGGAGAAACTGAAGAATCACATCATACACCTTTACGGGGAGGAGATGTATCGCAGCATGAAGAAATTTGAAAAGTTGCGCCACCGTAGATGTCGTTTGCTAAGTACTCTTGTTTTTCTAAAGAGATGTCGTTCCGAGAATGTTGTTCCAAATTTTGCTAAGGTTACGCATCACATCGATTCTGCAGCAGCCAAGAGAATTAAAAAACGGGCCGGCCTCGCATTGCTTCGTGAGAGAGTGCATTTCACCCGCCGTAGTCTTGAGTTCGTCTCTCTGGAACTATTCCATCTGCATTTGCAACTGGCTAGTCACTTCACGTCTTTTTCCTTGGATTGGATTGATGGTGTTACTTCGTTTGCAGCCGATTCCGCCCATAAGAAGGCAACGGGACGTCAAACAGCTAAGTTCTCACGTCTCCTTGACAAGCCATCTCTGCAGGCTCCGTGCAAGACCGTCATCAATCTGAGTAGCATGGAGTTGAGTGATGATGCGGTCTCAGTTTTAGAGAAAGGACTCAACTTTGCTCCTACCCCCAAGTTCACACCGGTCGCAGAAATTATTAGTGCCGTTGAACAGGTTGCAGCTCGACTTCCGCCTGATTCAGCTGAGGAAATACGTCGTGAAACCTGTCGTGCATTGACGAAATCCAAGCCCATGAAGTCGAACATCACTAGTAAAGAGAGGGCGGCCATTCGTGACCTGAGGGAGCGCCCTGATATTGTTGTCTTACCGGCTGACAAAGGCAATGCTACGGTTGTTGTCTCCCATAAGGACTACACTGAAAAGATGCAGAGCCTGCTAAATGACGATTCCTACCGGAAGATCAGCGTTGACCCCACAAAGAAGGTGGAAAACAAGACGAGGGCGCTTCTCAAGGATGCGGATTTACCGGAGGGTGTCGCCAAGAAACTGCTACCTCAAGGTCCGGTACCGCCAAGACTTTATGGACTCCCTAAGGTTCACAAAGATGGGGTGCCGTTACGTCCCATTGTCAGTAACATCAGAGCACCTACATATTTGTTGGCCAAATACTTAACGGGAATATGAAGTCCTTATGTGGGTAAATGCCCTCATCACATCCGTAATTCCGTGGGTTTTGTGAAACGCCTTAACAAACTTCAGGCTGGATGAGTCAGATATCATGGTGAGTTTTGACGTCGTTTCGTTGTTTACGAGGGTGCCCCTTCGAGAGTCACTAGATTTGATTGGTCAGAAATTTGACGAGAAGACCACCGAACTTTTTAGGCATGTCTTGACCTCCACCTATTTTCTTTTCAATGGCGAATACTACGAACAAACGGAGGGAGTCGCCATGGGTAGCCCACTTTCCCCTGTGGTCGCAAATTTGTACATGGAGAATTTCGAGGAGGAAGCCCTGGCATCATCTGAATGGAAACCCACTTGCTTTTTCCGTTATGTGGACGACACTTTCGTCATCTGGCCACATGGTATGGATAAACTCCTTGACTTCCTTACACATCTGAACTCCATATACCCCAACATCAAATTCACTATGGAGACTGAAACGGAGGGTAAATTGCCGTTCCTTGACGTCTTGGTCAAGAGAAGAGCTGATGGCACCCTGGGTCATAGTGTATATCGGAAGACAACGCACACTGATCTGTATTTACACGCAGACAGCTGTCACCACCCTTCACAGAGGAATGGGGTACTTAAAACTCTAGTACATAGGGCGCGCACTATCTCCGACGCAGAGAGTCTACCCCAGGAATTGGAACACCTGAGAACTGTATTTCGAAAAAATGGGTACTCAGAGTGGCAGATTCAGCGGGCTCTCCGCCCAACCACTACAACACAACCTGTGGAAACGGATGAAAACGCAAGGGAGGATGTAGGCACTGCGTTCGTTCCATATACCGGCGCACTCTCAGGGAAGATCGCCCGCATTTTGAGAAAACACCAGGTTGGAACTGTTGTTTGTCCGCCGAATAAAATTCGTGCACTGGTGGGGAGCGCTAAAGATGATCTCGGTTTGAGGAAGGCGGGAGTGTACCAGATTCCGTGTCAGTGTGGAAAGTCATATATTGGACAGACGATGCGTACCGTCGAGGATCGATGCGTTGAACACCAGAGGCACACACGATTGATGTATCCGAGCAAGTCGGCGGTCGCTGAACATTGTTTGTCGGAGAATCACGCCATGGAGTATGAACACGCTAGGATTCTGGTACAGACGTCGAGATTCTGGGACTGCGTCGTTAGAGAGGCCATTGAAATTCGCACAAGTGACGACCTCATAAACCGTGACTCTGGCTATAATCTTAGCAAAGCTTGGGAACCAGCGATTGGGTTAATTAAGAGTAAATCTAGCAAACGTAACGAAGTGACGACCACGGCGGACAGAGCCCTCACACCGACGCCTTCTCAGACGCCGGCGCAACCGGTTCCACTGCGCGGCCGCAGCGCGGGGCGCGGACCGCGGAGGGGTCGCTCCGCGGGCCGAGGGTATTCAAATGGCCCGCTACCGGGCTAGAACCCAGTTCCCTTCGAGCAGCCGTAGCGTGCGGATCTCCGTGCCGGCGCGTTTCCATGAGCTCAGTCCGTCTGTTCACCTGATGATGGCGAGATGTATGATCGCCGAAATATTGTGCCCGTTGGACACTATAGACCGGCAGTACACCCGGGGATATTTTGATGATCAAATACGCCGGGAGAAACTGAAGAATCACAAATACAGTCATTTTCAAGCAATGAAAGAAATAAGCTTCAACTCAAAGGGATTGAGGCACAATTTTGGACGTAATTCTTTCATAAGTTTCTAATATTTCAACCTTTGGGTAGATCTTTTTTTATTTTAGATGCATAAAAGCATAGGTTACCCAAAATCGCCATATCAATTTTAAAGCATTATATGGCAACCTAAGACATTTAAATTTTATTTATTTGTTTAATTTTATTTTTTAAATTTTTTTTAAAGTAATGCTTTCACGTGACATGTGCACGTCTTCCAACTATACAAATTCAGTGATTAATGCATTCATTCCAAGAAGACAGCGTGATGAAAGAGTATGGTGTGTGCGTTAATGCTGCAAGTAAAGGCAACATTTGTGTTCCATATTTTTACTTTGGAAATCTGGTCACCCTACTCTACCCCTCTGTCACGATAATAAGCGAAGATGTCGACTTATTTTACTTATTACTTTTTCCTGGGCAGACACTAACGTATACTTCATGAAGCCTGGGGCGCGGCGGAGCGGCCGAGCGCATTGAGACGCTATGCTACGATGCGCGAGGCAGTTCCCCGTCAGGGGTTCGAATCCCCCATGGGACATAGCTGTTTGTGTCGTCTTTATTTTAAGGAATTTCATAAGTAGTTTGTAAGTTTAGGGACTGATGACCACGCAGATGAATCTCTTAAACTTGACAAACATTTGAACATTTCATGAAGCCTGGTATCGGTACGGCTCAATCCAAAGTGTTTCATCAAACAAAATCCGGCAAAGTCCTTGCTGAAACTCTCCTATACGAATATTTCCCATATTTTCCTTTTTTGACTGGGCTAGCAACGAAACAAGGCTGAACGGTATGGAGCAATGAGCTAACAGCGCAATACTCTGGCGAGAGTGAGGTGTCGGCATTGACAACAGTCCGTCTGTCGTCGCGGCCGCGCGAATTCTGACTTGACTGTTCCCGGTTTGCTTCGTGGGAGGTGGCCATGTTTTCGTGGTTGAGTAATAATTCTTCATTGTTTATTTTTTACTAGCTTCTGTCTGCGACTTCAGTTACCTAATTTTGGAGCAACTTGTTAAACTATCACATGGGGTCGTTTTATCTGTATGTCCTACCCAGGTCCAACCCTATCTCTCCGAAAATTTCATCCAGATCCACCCAGTAATTTTTGCGTGAAGGCATAACAAACTTTCAGAGTTATAATTATATTAGAGAGTACGATTAATTATTATCTGCTGCGTAACACACAATAATTTACTTAGTAGTATTTAGGTTTTTTTGTCTTCCAGGGGGCGGTAAGGAGCTGATGATGAAGTTGTTTTACATATGTATAGTTTTAGTCAAAAGAGGGCCCCAATGTCATTTTTGCCCCGGGGCCCTTGGTGACATAGCTACGCCACTGTTCTGCACCATTAACGTTATATATCTTTGTTAATTATTTTATTCTTTTTATTAATAATCAATGCCCCATGTTTATATATGTTTGCTCCATATTTATATATGTTTTCACCCGTGTGATTGAACGTTTTTGTTCATGAGAATGTGAAAGGTTGTTTTTCAATATTGACTGACTGCCTTGCGCTCTAGGCGTCGTTTTGCTGTAGTTAAGAACGCAAGGCTTCGTTGTCGTCTGCGCTAGTGTCTGTTGGGTGGCCAGAGAGAAGCTTACTTGGCAAGATGGTGAGGTGGCCGTGTTCTTAGTGTCGTACCAACCTAATCTTGGACGAAAGAGGCGACAGGAGACCTCTCTGGGAGCGGATGTAGAGGGAATTGTCTTCTCCAAGTAGGAATGTTTGCTAAACACTAATCTCTCTACGCGCTCTGCGTCGCTTTTAGCGCGCTCTACATCTGGTATATCGCAGGGGAAGGTTTGTCCGTGTCCTTAGAGCTGCACATTTCACATTTGATTCTGGCTCCGACGACTCAAGAAGTAAGTACTCCGCTAAATCATGCTGAGGGGAAGGCATGCTGTTAGGACTTTGCCTTCTTTGTGATCAAGCGGTCTTGGTTTTTCAGATATAGTTCTCTTGAGTAATTCTTTCACTATGTGAGAAGAAGTGTTTCTTAAGTTACGGAACTCGAATAAATTAAGTGTAGATTTATTATTTGCATTTTCATTCCAGTGATGAATGTGTGCCCAGTTTTTCTCAAGTTAGAATACACGTGTGTGACCTTCACACTTTGTGTAAACCTAGTATGTTTGAATTTTCTTCGAGTTTTTAACTAACTTTTCACATCGTATCTGTATCCGCAAGTATGCTAAATATTTCTCAGATTTTCTAGCTTGATTCCATCATCCCTGTCTTGTATGACTGACTGCATCACGTGCTTTCGTAATGGTCGCTACTTCGGCCTTCAGCCATGCTTTTTTAATACTAGCTTTCTTCTATACGAAATATCGTGTGTGCTTTACTTGAGTATTGTAAATTAATTCCTGTTTGTAAATGTCATAAAATATGGCGTGGTCGCACACCATGTGGTACTTAAGAATAGTGAGCCGCTGACTTCCCACACATAAGTTCGTTTAGTGCAAAGCGTACTTAAATTTGAGATCAAGACACCCACCATCTCGTAAAAACGCAGCTGACGCTTCGTTGGTTGCTGCTAAGAAGAGCTCCTGCAGAGTATTGTAGCGCCAAGCATTATGCATATGTCTGAATGACTGAATGTGCTTTCAGCTACCCATTGTTTGTTTGCAAATTTCCTCCCACATTACCTCTATATTCATAAAGGGCAGATACAATTTTATTATGGGCAGTAATTACATGATTACATTTTTTTTACGAGGTGTGTGCTTAATTTGGTCTCCCCACATTTAGTTACTTATTCATTTTTCTGAATAGATTATGATTTTAAAGTATCAAACTCGGCTTTATGATTTCATGCTCCCGGTCCCATGTGTAATTATCTATTCATTTATTTTTTAATATTGACTTTGTGTTTGTTAAAACGTTGGCTGCTCCATTAATGAGTGAGCAGTTAGATAAATTTCCGTTGCGCATGAACTGTGGCCACTCATACAGTAATTTAGAGCAGCAGTGAGCGTTTTAACTTACATTTGCAGATCACAACTGCCCGAGATCTTGCTTATTTTAATAACAGGCTACTTTCATCATTTACTCATGCTCAGTATGCCGATATGCTATTTGTGTAGGGATTTTGTAATGGAAATGCTGTTGTTGATTGCAGTGAATTCGGTACGGGAATTCCTAATAGCAGACTACACTGCATTACGCTGGTGCAGTACCTAGCCATACTACATCTCAAAGTGTAAATGAACAGTCTGTGGATGAAGCTGAAGTTGGTGGAACATTGTCCTTGATGAACCAGATGTAGAATTTCTATAGCGAACCGTGTTCCAACTTCAAGAGTACGGCGCACATTACGTAAGCACAGGTTCCATCTTTATGTGTTACCGATCATTTAACACCTTCGAGCAGAATTTGAAGTTACATGATTGCAATTTTGTCGTTGGATGCTGAAAAACTGCCAAGTAACGCCAGTTTTACTCTTCGCTGATGAAGCCACGATGTATATATAACGCTCGTAATTCACAAAACCGTTCCTAAGAAAACCCATACCCCATTGTGTAGACGCATTTTCGAGCACATTTCTCAGAGAATATGTGTTGTGATTTGATAGAAAATCAGTTTATTTGGCCTTCTGTGTAACCGCGTCGTTTCCCGGGACACTTTATTGGAAATCTTCTAGCGTTATTTAAAGAGACTTCTTCGTCTACAAGAACGCAAACGTCCTTCCAGCATGGAGGGGTTCCTGCACTTTCAGGTCGCAGGCGACACGGCATCTAAACGTAACGTTGCCGGAAGACAGATCGATAAATAAGGGCACGTTTCTTGGCCAAAAAGGTTCCCAGACATTCCTATCATGGCTTTTTGTATGTGGGGGTATTTAAAAAATGTCTACGAATACAAGAGCCGATTTGATCTTTCATATGATGAATAGTGAATCTCTTATAAAGGAATGGAAAGATGTTAGAAGAGCTACATTTAATGTTATGAAGAGAAAAGTGCATTGCAGTTGTTGGTGAAATGTTTGATAGTCATATTTGTTACCAACAGCTGCATCTCTGTAGAGTCCATACTCATAAAAATTAAGTATGTGTTATACGGCAATTTTATTTCACTTCGTCTTTATAAAGTAAAATGTTTACTATTCCTCCATAAAGTCCCTATAAATTTTAAAATAGTAAATACTGCCCATGATGTTATTTTACTAATTAGTTAACGTGTATGTAAAATTCTGGATTAGTCGAATGAAACCATAACACACATCAAAGCATGGTTGTGATACATTCCCATACACATGTAAACCTTATATGCATTAAAGCATTTATCGCACACGTGTAGCAGAGTACTTGTGGAGTGCACATGGTCTTTTTACTTTTTAGTATTTTTTTATATTTTTTTTATTTTTTTCAGTTAAAGTGACAGTTGATGAACACTCGTGTGTAGATACACAGATAGTGAAATCAGGCCGAATTCAAAAGCACTAGTCAGCTGTCAAAATATTAGGCATTAATTGAATACCTCCCTGGAATAAGGACGTAGCCATCAAGTCTGTAAGTTTTCAGGAGAGAGGGAAACTTGGACCTATTTCGTGATATACACTATAGGAACTCGTTGCATATGAAAGTGTACAAATGTATTCAGCTACTAAAAACAATATTTTATTGTTGTAACTTAAGGTTTTACAAATAACATAATAATTGGAAGTGATACAATGGAAAAAGTATGTATGATCAGCAATATATTTTGGAGTATTTCTTACATGTAACATAAGAGAAATATTATACATGCACTTAGTATTCAAATTAAAGAAAGTAATATTATAATAATAAAGAAAATAACGTGAATGAAAATGTCAACAAAATACTATGACAAAAAATATTTCACAATATAGATGTGATTTCGTATTAAGCATGATTTTACAATGTTATTATGGTTTGCAGGTGTCATTATTTTACTTATTTTGAAGTGACATTGGTATGCTGAAACCCTTTCAAAAAATCACATTGTTAAACTCTAATGCTGTCTACGAATTCAAGTGGAAATGACGGTGCTGAGCATGTGGAATGTAGTTGCACATGTGTAGAAAATCTTTTTTCTTTACATCGGTAATTGGCAATGAATCCTCATTTAAAGGCACCAGTGACTCAGGATTAATACAACAGAGGCAGAGACAGATTGTCCTCGTTGTTTCTTGTGGCGTAAAGTATAAACACATAATGGATGTAAAATACCATGTGATTTCTTCATGTGACAGAAAATAGATCATCTATTGTAATTTTAAGCCAAGTAGCCTCGGTTATTTTGAATTCTTTTGGACGAGAGACATTAATACTTGTAAATGATATATATATATATATATTACTTTTCGTTGAGAGAGTTATTGTCATTAGGGTCTTACAGGGATAAAACTAAAGCTTCTAAACCATAGTTTGAAGATGTCACATCCTTACTCCAATTACCCCTGTTTTGGCTTCTTTGCAACTTTGAGAGCGCATTTTGATGTTGTATATTCTTTTCCACTCTGCTTTAGACACTTTCTTTGCTCATCTTTCAATTCATCTATATTTATTTTTCGCCTACGGCCTTTGTTTAACTGATTTATTACACCTGGTGTTGAACCAACACAAGCACTATCCGCCATCTTGACTGATGTTCCATTCTTATTCCATGGGGGGAAACGTTCAGCGGGTTGTAAACCAACTTGATGTTCAAATATATGACACAAGATGGCACCACAGCATAGAGGCATTCAGATACATCCCATTTCCACTGAAATCACACTTTTAGAAAATTTGTGGGTTACATCCTCATTCCAGCGAGGTATTCAGTTGTCGGAGTATTACAAATAAAGTTCCAAAATTTACTGCATTGCCGCGGTGGAGTAGCTGAGCGGTCTAAGGCACCTCACTGCGGAGTCCGCGGTTGCTCGCCGTTGGAGGTTCGAGTCCTCCCTGAGGCATGGGTGTGTGTGTGTTTGTCCTTAGGTTAGTTTACCTTAGTTTAAGTAGTTTGTAAGCTACGGACTGATGACCGCGCAGTTTGGTCCGATAGATTAACAAACATTATTTTACTGCATTGTAGGCATGTTGACAAGCTCAACTAATCCTGGGGACTGGTTGTTGGCTGAATCCTAACGTAGGAAGCACAGAAATATTTAGCGAAGAAGTGGATGTGTATCGCAAAGATATATCAGGTTCAGACGAAGGGTGTGTGTTAATTGCAGTCACTTCTAGTGAGGTCGAAGTCTAGAGTGACTGTGAGGTTATTTGTACTAGTGTAACAGGTACAGGCGAAATCAGTTTAACGATTGGTCGTTTCTCATCGACCACCCAGTTCCACCATCACAGTGCTTAAGTCATTCAAAGAACTTTTCTGTAAGTAGCGCGAAGGTGAAAGGTTGTTTTTCAATATTGACTGACTGCCTTGCGCTCTAGGCGTCGTTTTGCTGTAGTTAAGAACGCAAGGCTTCGTTGTCGTCTGCGCTAGTGTCTGTTGGGTGGCCAGAGAGAAGCTTACTTGGCAAGATGGTGAGGTGGCCGTGTTCTTAGTGTCGTACCAACCTAATCTTGGACGAAAGAGGCGACAGGAGACCTCTCTGGGAGCGGATGTAGAGGGAATTGTCTTCTCCAAGTAGGAATGTGTGCTAAACACTAATCTCTCTACGCGCTCTGCGTCGCTTTTAGCGCGCTCTACATCTGGTATATCGCAGGGGAAGGTTTGTCCGTGTCCTTAGAGCTGCACATTTCACATTTGATTCTGGCTCCGACGACTCAAGAAGTAAGTACTCCGCTAAATCATGCTGAGGGGAAGGCATGCTGTTAGGACTTTGCCTTCTTTGTGATCAAGCGGTCTTGGTTTTTCAGATATAGTTCTCTTGAGTAATTCTTTCACTATGTGAGAAGAAGTGTTTCTTAAGTTACGGAACTCGAATAAATTAAGTGTAGATTTATTATTTGCATTTTCATTCCAGTGATGAATGTGTGCCCAGTTTTTCTCAAGTTAGAATACACGTGTGTGACCTTCACACTTTGTGTAAACCTAGTATGTTTGAATTTTCTTCGAGTTTTTAACTAACTTTTCACATCGTATCTGTATCCGCAAGTATGCTAAATATTTCTCAGATTTTCTAGCTTGATTCCATCATCCCTGTCTTGTATGACTGACTGCATCACGTGCTTTCGTAATGGTCGCTACTTCGGCCTTCAGCCATGCTTTTTTAATACTAGCTTTCTTCTATACGAAATATCGTGTGTGCTTTACTTGAGTATTGTAAATTAATTCCTGTTTGTAAATGTCATAAAATATGGCGTGGTCGCACACCATGTGGTACTTAAGAATAGTGAGCCGCTGACTTCCCACACATAAGTTCGTTTAGTGCAAAGCGTACTTAAATTTGAGATCAAGACACCCACCATCTCGTAAAAACGCAGCTGACGCTTCGTTGGTTGCTGCTAAGAAGAGCTCCTGCAGAGTATTGTAGCGCCAAGCATTATGCATATGTCTGAATGACTGAATGTGCTTTCAGCTACCCATTGTTTGTTTGCAAATTTCCTCCCACATTACCTCTATATTCATAAAGGGCAGATACAATTTTATTATGGGCAGTAATTACATGATTACATTTTTTTACGAGGTGTGTGCTTAATTTGGTCTCCCCACATTTAGTTACTTATTCATTTTTCTGAATAGATTATGATTTTAAAGTATCAAACTCGGCTTTATGATTTCATGCTCCCGGTCCCATGTGTAATTATCTATTCATTTATTTTTTAATATTGACTTTGTGTTTGTTAAAACGTTGGCTGCTCCATTAATGAGTGAGCAGTTAGATAAATTTCCGTTGCGCATGAACTGTGGCCACTCATACAGTAATTTAGAGCAGCAGTGAGCGTTTTAACTTACATTTGCAGATCACAACTGCCCGAGATCTTGCTTATTTTAATAACAGGCTACTTTCATCATTTACTCATGCTCAGTATGCCGATATGCTATTTGTGTAGGGATTTTGTAATGGAAATGCTGTTGTTGATTGCAGTGAATTCGGTACGGGAATTCCTAATAGCAGACTACACTGCATTACGCTGGTGCAGTACCTAGCCATACTACATCTCAAAGTGTAAATGAACAGTCTGTGGATGAAGCTGAAGTTGGTGGAACATTGTCCTTGATGAACCAGATGTAGAATTTCTATAGCGAACCGTGTTCCAACTTCAAGAGTACGGCGCACATTACGTAAGCACAGGTTCCATCTTTATGTGTTACCGATCATTTAACACCTTCGAGCAGAATTTGAAGTTACATGATTGCAATTTTGTCGTTGGATGCTGAAAAACTGCCAAGTAACGCCAGTTTTACTCTTCGCTGATGAAGCCACGATGTATATATAACGCTCGTAATTCACAAAACCGTTCCTAAGAAAACCCATACCCCATTGTGTAGACGCATTTTCGAGCACATTTCTCAGAGAATATGTGTTGTGATTTGATAGAAAATCAGTTTATTTGGCCTTCTGTGTAACCGCGTCGTTTCCCGGGACACTTTATTGGAAATCTTCTAGCGTTATTTAAAGAGACTTCTTCGTCTACAAGAACGCAAACGTCCTTCCAGCATGGAGGGGTTCCTGCACTTTCAGGTCGCAGGCGACACGGCATCTAAACGTAACGTTGCCGGAAGACAGATCGATAAATAAGGGCACGTTTCTTGGCCAAAAAGGTTCCCAGACATTCCTATCATGGCTTTTTGTATGTGGGGGTATTTAAAAAATGTCTACGAATACAAGAGCCGATTTGATCTTTCATATGATGAATAGTGAATCTCTTATAAAGGAATGGAAAGATGTTAGAAGAGCTACATTTAATGTTATGAAGAGAAAAGTGCATTGCAGTTGTTGGTGAAATGTTTGATAGTCATATTTGTTACCAACAGCTGCATCTCTGTAGAGTCCATACTCATAAAAATTAAGTATGTGTTATACGGCAATTTTATTTCACTTCGTCTTTATAAAGTAAAATGTTTACTATTCCTCCATAAAGTCCCTATAAATTTTAAAATAGTAAATACTGCCCATGATGTTATTTTACTAATTAGTTAACGTGTATGTAAAATTCTGGATTAGTCGAATGAAACCATAACACACATCAAAGCATGGTTGTGATACATTCCCATACACATGTAAACCTTATATGCATTAAAGCATTTATCGCACACGTGTAGCAGAGTACTTGTGGAGTGCACATGGTCTTTTTACTTTTTAGTATTTTTTTATATTTTTTTATTTTTTTCAGTTAAAGTGACAGTTGATGAACACTCGTGTGTCGATACACAGATAGTGAAATCAGGCCGAATTCAAAAGCACTAGTCAGCTGTCAAAATATTAGGCATTAATTGAATACCTCCCTGGAATAAGGACGTAGCCATCAAGTCTGTAAGTTTTCAGGAGAGAGGGAAACTTGGACCTATTTCGTGATATACACTATAGGAACTCGTTGCATATGAAAGTGTACAAATGTATTCAGCTACTAAAAACAATATTTTATTGTTGTAACTTAAGGTTTTACAAATAACATAATAATTGGAAGTGATACAATGGAAAAAGTATGTATGATCAGCAATATATTTTGGAGTATTTCTTACATGTAACATAAGAGAAATATTATACATGCACTTAGTATTCAAATTAAAGAAAGTAATATTATAATAATAAAGAAAATAACGTGAATGAAAATGTCAACAAAATACTATGACAAAAAATATTTCACAATATAGATGTGATTTCGTATTAAGCATGATTTTACAATGTTATTATGGTTTGCAGGTGTCATTATTTTACTTATTTTGAAGTGACATTGGTATGCTGAAACCCTTTCAAAAAATCACATTGTTAAACTCTAATGCTGTCTACGAATTCAAGTGGAAATGACGGTGCTGAGCATGTGGAATGTAGTTGCACATGTGTAGAAAATCTTTTTTCTTTACATCGGTAATTGGCAATGAATCCTCATTTAAAGGCACCAGTGACTCAGGATTAATACAACAGAGGCAGAGACAGATTGTCCTCGTTGTTTCTTGTGGCGTAAAGTATAAACACATAATGGATGTAAAATACCATGTGATTTCTTCATGTGACAGAAAATAGATCATCTATTGTAATTTTAAGCCAAGTAGCCTCGGTTATTTTGAATTCTTTTGGACGAGAGACATTAATACTTGTAAATGATATATATATATATATTACTTTTCGTTGAGAGAGTTATTGTCATTAGGGTCTTACAGGGATAAAACTAAAGCTTCTAAACCATAGTTTGAAGATGTCACATCCTTACTCCAATTACCCCTGTTTTGGCTTCTTTGCAACTTTGAGAGCGCATTTTGATGTTGTATATTCTTTTCCACTCTGCTTTAGACACTTTCTTTGCTCATCTTTCAATTCATCTATATTTATTTTTCGCCTACGGCCTTTGTTTAACTGATTTATTACACCTGGTGTTGAACCAACACAAGCACTATCCGCCATCTTGACTGATGTTCCATTCTTATTCCATGGGGGGAAAAGTTCAGCGGGTTGTAAACCAACTTGATGTTCAAATATATGACACAAGATGGCACCACAGCATAGAGGCATTCAGATACATCCCATTTCCACTGAAATCACACTTTTAGAAAATTTGTGGGTTACATCCTCATTCCAGCGAGGTATTCAGTTGTCGGAGTATTACAAATAAAGTTCCAAAATTTACTGCATTGCCGCGGTGGAGTAGCTGAGCGGTCTAAGGCACCTCACTGCGGAGTCCGCGGTTGCTCGCCGTTGGAGGTTCGAGTCCTCCCTGAGGCATGGGTGTGTGTGTGTTTGTCCTTAGGTTAGTTTACCTTAGTTTAAGTAGTTTGTAAGCTACGGACTGATGACCGCGCAGTTTGGTCCGATAGATTAACAAACATTATTTTACTGCATTGTAGGCATGTTGACAAGCTCAACTAATCCTGGGGACTGGTTGTTGGCTGAATCCTAACGTAGGAAGCACAGAAATATTTAGCGAAGAAGTGGATGTGTATCGCAAAGATATATCAGGTTCAGACGAAGGGTGTGTGTTAATTGCAGTCACTTCTAGTGAGGTCGAAGTCTAGAGTGACTGTGAGGTTATTTGTACTAGTGTAACAGGTACAGGCGAAATCAGTTTAACGATTGGTCGTTTCTCATCGACCACCCAGTTCCACCATCACAGTGCTTAAGTCATTCAAAGAACTTTTCTGTAAGTAGCGCGAAGGTATTCGGAACGTGCAATGTTAGATAGGGACGACTTCAACCTGCCGAGTATAGACTGGGACTCCTATGCTTTCACTAAAGGGTTGCACAAAGAAACAGTCTTGTTAACTATTGTTTTCGGAACACTGCTTTGAGCAGCTAAATCGTCAGGAATGGAAATATTTTAGACATTATAACTACAAATAGGCCACAGGTTTTCAATTATGTCACTGTAGAGACTGGTATTAGTGATCATGATGTTGTCAAAGAGAGAATAGCCACCAGTAAGTAAACCGGTCAAGATGCCTAGGAGAGCAGATAAGCAATTGTTAATATCCAACTTAAGGAATGAATGGAGATCGTTTAGTCTCGGTACGGTGGATGTAGACGAATAATGGGCAAAATTAATTTCATTTTAACTAAAGCGCTGGAGAAATATATGTCGACAAAGGGGAATAACATTCAAAAAATGCTCAGAAAGCAAATGTTGTACTCAGTGTTCAAAAATGTTCAAGAATATGAAATGAAACAAAATTTAATAGACATTCGCGCGACTGTAAAGGAGCAATGCACGAAGCATATAATAACTATCACCGTCATACTTTAGCAAAAGAGCTTAGAAAATTCTGGCCCTTTGCAAAATCGATAAGCGAATGAAAGGCCTCTATCCTCTCATTAGTTGATTATTTTGAGGTGGTGATAGAAGACAGCAAAATGAAGGCCCAAGTTTTAAATTTAACACCTAAAAATACATTCACGCAGAAGAACCATGCAAATATACCTTCATTTGATGGTTGGACTAACTAAATGCTCATTATGAGAGAAAAGTTCTCGTAGCTGCGGCACGGTACCGATTTTTCAGACTTAAAAAATTACCGCAGCAGTCACACCAAGAGTGGATTACGGAATTGATGGGCTTAACCCGCAAATGTAAATTTACTTGCTCTTGTGGACTTTCGTATAGTGACGTGATGTTGAGGGATGCGATTACGCAGAATATTCAGGACCCCAGAATTAGAGCAGCAATTCTGAAACAGTCTGACCCCTCATTAGACAGTGTACTGCAGCTTATAGATGCGCATGATACTTTTGACTTAGCAGATGTAGAAATGCAAAGCCACAGTGTTAATTCAGTGCGCCGCAACGGTCGCTTTCCTAGCCGTAGTTCTCAGTGTAGCACTAGTGATTCTTACAATAGTACAGGCCGTGCTGATCAGACAGTGAACAGTAGCCAGTGTAAAAGTGCGACACAAAGGTCGCCCCGTCGTGTTAGAAACAGTGATTTGAATAACGGGCGCCAACGCTCATTTCAGAAAAATGTACGTAAATCTTGCCCCTAGTGTGTGTCTCGCCACAAGCGTGCTCATTGCCCTAGTCGCACGCAACCTGTTATCAATGTGGCAAATCAGGACATATACAGTCTGTGTGTATGCAAATTAAAAACTCAAAGAACGGTACCGTTAGAAACAGTGTTTCGCAGAGTGCGAGAACAGTTCATTCTGTAAATGTTATACGGGCTGTGGAATTGAACAGTGCTTTCCTTGGATCTCAATTGCAAGAAAGTAGTTCTGCGCCTATGGCAAAACTATATAGTGCACCACGTAGCAAGCGCCGACGAGCGCGTAAACCAGTGCAACGGAAAAGGGTTCGGGACAAGCAAAATGACTATGAACAGTGCATTCCTGTAGTGAAAATAGTGCCTTCTGCAACTGTTCCTTGTAATAGTGCCCAGTACTGTGTAGCTAGTGACAGTAGACTTGTTGTAGCTACTCAAAAGTGTAGTGCAGTAGTTAGTACATCTGGAGTAGCTTCGCAGGCTTGCGCGGACGCCGATCCGGCGGTAGTGCCATCTAGTGACAGTGTTGTTAATCCGCTGCGTGCCGAGTCTGCGCCGCTTACTTCACAACGCGGCCCGCGCAAGCGCAGTAAACAAACCGTAGCAGACGTTGCCCACATTCGCGCACCTGTCGAGCGCCGCAAGCAAAAACTGTTTGTGACTCTCTTCATAGAACATAAGACGGTGCAATTTCAGCTTGATGCTGGGTCCGCTGTCACATTAATAAATAAAGATTCTTATGAACTTCTGGGTTCGCCAAAATTGTCGCCGTCACAGCAAGTGTTAACAGCTTATACAGGTCAAAATATTCCCGTGCTAGGAACGTGTAGCCTGTCCGCCTCTTTTCAAGGTGCAACAAAAACAGTTGCTTTTGTAGTTCTTCAGGCCAAATCGACACAGAACATTTTTGAACTAGATGCTTTTGACTTGTTTGGATTATCAATTCAAAGAGATGTGCTTCAAATTTCGTCAGTAGTGCCTCAGGACAAAATCAATGCATTGTGTGAAAAATATAGTGACTTGTTTTCGCCGGAACTAGGTTCTGCAAAAGACTTCGTGGCACATGTAACTTTAAAAGAATCTGCAGTTCCAAAATTTCGTAAAGCTAGACCAGTGCCTATCGCAATGCGTGATACAGTTGCGGAAGAACTTAAACGTTGGCAAGCTAGTGGGGTGATTTCTCCTGTTTCTGCGAGTCAGTGGGCCTCGCCTATAGTAATTATACCCAAGCCGTCAGGAAAACTTCGTCTCTGTGCGGACTTCAAATCAACAGTGAACAGTCAAACAATTGTAGACACTTACCCCTGCCCAGACCTGAGGAACTTATGGACAAATTAGGACAGCCTCGCTTCTTTTCTAAGATTGATTTAGCAGAGGCATACTTACAAATTCCGCTTGATGACGAGTCAAAAAAATTTTTCGTCATTAATACTCACATGGGCCTTTTTCAATTTCAACGCCTACCCTTTGGCAGTTCTTCCGCCCCCGCTATTTTTCAGCGTTTCTTGGAACAGCTGACAGTTTCTGTACCGTGTTGCTCGAACTATTTAGATGATAATGTGGTATCCGGACGTACAGTTGAAGAACATTTAGCAAACCTGGAGTGCCTTTTCAAAGTTTTGACTGCAGCAGGTCTACGTTGCAATAAAGCAAAGTGTTCGTTTTTTCAAACTGAAATAGAGTACCTAGGCCATGTGATTAATGCCCAAGGAATCCATCCTTTACAGTCACATCTTCGAACAATCAAAGACTTGCCTCCTCCTAAGAATGTGCACGAATTGCAAGCAGTAATGGGAAAGCTAAACTATTATTTCAGATTTATTCCCAATGCCTCTCAGATTGCAGCTCCACTGCATCACTTACGTAGGAAGAATGTTCCTTTTGTTTGGTCCAAAGATTGTCAGGTTGCCTTTGACAAACTAAAGCCTGCACTACTCAGTGATGCATGTTTGATTCCTTTTGACCCACATAAGCCTGTAGTGTTAGCAGTTGATGCCTCGTCGTATGGTCGATCGTATTGGATGTCACGAACGTCCTATTGCCTTTGCATCCAAGCTACTGACGCCAACGCAACAGAATTACAGTCAGATAGAAAAGGAGGCCTTAGCAATCATTTACGGCGTCACAAAGATTCATCATTATCTCTATGGTAGAAAATTCTATTTCTTGACTGACCACAAGCCTCTCACGTCGTTGTTCTCACCCACAAAGCCAATTCCGCCACGTACGGCACAAAAGCTTCAGAGATGGTCCTTGATATTGTCTAATTATCAGTATGAGATTTTGTACTGACCTACCACTAAACACGCCAACGCGGACACACTTTCCCGACTTCTGGTTGGCCAGGATGTGTCGTTTGATTCTTCGGAAATGGCATGTTGTCAGATAGACTCCAGAGATGCTTCCGCTGTCGCAGATTTCCCTTTGAACTCTCGTCGGGTTACACAGGAAACAGCTGCGGAAGCAGACTTAAGTGTGGTAGCACGTTTTGTTCGCTCTGGGTGGCCTGCCAGAGCCAAAGACATTGATCGGCCTCTTGTTCGACGTTATTTTGCGCAACGTCATGCATTATCTTTAAGTCAGGGTGTTCTGTTGTTACATACGGACAACGACCAAACAAGAGTGATTGTTCCTCGTTCCCTGCAACGAGAAGTGTTACGCCTCCTGCATCAAGGACATTGGGGTATTGTTCGGACAAAGCAATTGGCCAGACGTCATTGTACCTGGGTTGGTATGGACACTCAGATAGAGAACATGACGTCACAGTGTACTGTTTGTTCGGAGCATCAGGTGGCTCCTCCGCAACGTTTCTCAGACTGGCCACGCCCCAAGGGACCATGGCAACGTTTACATATTGACTTTGCCGGACCTTTCTGGAATACGCGCTGGTTAATTGTTGTAGACGCTTTCAGCAAGTTTCCTTTTGTGATTGCCATGAACTCAACGACAGCTTCTAGTACAATCAGTGCCTTAACATCGGTGTTTTGCTTCGAAGGCTTGCCTGAAACTATCGTCAGTGACAATGGACCTCAGTTTGTTAGTGCGGAATTTCAACAGTTTTGTCGTGTGAATGGCATTCAGCATATTACCACTGCACCTTTTCACCCTCAGTCCAATGGTGAAGCAGATCGTTTCGTTCGAACATTCAAGTCTCACATGGAGAAGATGAAAGGTCAGCACTCCAGGCAGCAAGCTCTTCAAATTTTCCTGTCTACGTATCGATGCATGCCACGTGACGGCCCGTCTCCTGCCGAGCTGCTACACGGCCGCCGTCACCGCACTCTCCTTCACCTGCTGCAGCCTCCCACGCACCGAGTCGGTTCGTATGGCGCTACGCGTTTTCAGGTTTCTACGCCGGTGCTGTGCAGGGTATTTGCTGGTATGAAGAAGACATGGTTGCCAGGCACCATTCAGCGCGTGCTCGGTCGCAATATGTATGTTTTACGTTCTTCCACAGGGTCGGAGCTGCGGCGCCACACAAACCAATTGCGCTTGCACAGGCCGCGCGATCCTGTCTCCGGTTTCTTGATTCCAGACCCAGTTCACCGCCAGGGAGCACAGCCACATCGATCGCCGCCAGGCCCAGCTTCCCCGGGCTACGAGCTCCCGATGGATGTCGACGCGCCTCCTACGCAGTCGGCCCCTCCGCCTCCGTCGCCGCCGCAGATGACAGCGTCACCGAGAGGGACTCCGGGACCGTGCGGGCCCCCCCCAGCTTGGGCCAAGCACCTCAGAAGATGACCTGCTCCCTCTGGGCGGGGGTGTGCGCCCTTCCTCAGGTTTCGCCGGGTTTCCTGGAGGATCGCAAGGCGGATGCCGGGGCGCGGACGGCGTCTCGATCCCAGCCTCAGCTACGACGCCCGTCCCACCAGTAACGCCCCCGCCCAGGCCCTCCTCCCAGAGCCGTCGCCGTGGCCCTCAGCCCTACGCCACGACGGCGCGGCGGTTTGGGGGGGAGGGGTGTGGTGTCGCACAAGTCCAAAGTGCGCGCCACCTACTTTCGCCGCGCGCCGCCATGCACGCACGGCGCGGCGTTCTTACGACGACAGCCACGAGCGCCCTCTGCTGCAACTCCGCTCGTGGCCACCACTGAACGACATCGTTCACTTGGGACTGAGTTAGGAACCAGTAAAGACTTCGGAATCCGATAGGCACCAGTGAAGACTTGGCTATCAGTTAGGCACTAGGCAGGACTCTAGCTCAACTATGTATCAACATTCTGCAGTACTATGTAAAAGTTAAGTATTGTGTAAATTCTGTTCAATATATATCTCGTTCTAATTTACTCTAGTAAACCTGCACCAGCGTGCTGTCTTTATTCCTGTGTCGGTCGGACTTCCTACTCGGCCACCGACACGTACGACGGAACGAGACACAAAAGCAGCGACGAGGCTGGGACACAAAACATGGTTTTAAGTTAAGCGGGAAATTTACTGTACAAAAACAGAATAAATTTACTTAGCAGATAAATTAACTGACTGAATTTAGTATGCTGGACTTGGAAACAACTTCAGACAAATTAACACTTCTCATAAAATGTTTAATTATTGTAACTTCACTACTCAAAGTTTTAATTATACTGAAAGCAAATTACGTTTAATTTTTGGAAAAGCATAAGATCTTTGCTTTACGGTTTAAGGTATCAGTTAATGCGACCAATTCTTATTTATTTATGCTTTCACTATTTGATTAAATTATTGCACTTTATTACTGGGCCTTTTTGAGTGCCTGTGTGCGCTTGTGTAGCCATACGAAACTTTTGAAATTTTTCACTGTAATGATGAAGCTTTAGAAAACATTTAAACACTTGAATTATAACAAGGTCGATGTGGTTAATACCTTGGGGCAATGATACTTAAAACTCTCTTAAAACTAACCTACTCTTTCTTGAAGTACATTAAATAGTCATACAGTGACTGCAAGTCCCTGTACAGATTTGTGTTAAAATTGTTGCCTTGAGTAGCATGTGCATGAAGTCGATGTTCGTGCTTTGTTGTAGGTGTTCAGAATTGCTTCGCGTCTCAGTGCCAGTGCAATTATTTGCAATGAGCGGTGGTGCTCGTTGCTGCCATTACGCACTGCCTAGTGCGTAGACCAATTTACACACCAGCTTTTAGCACAGCAAATGTTGCGTCCTTTGTTTATTTCCATATCGACACGAGCTAAGGAGATCCTTCGTGTTGTCGCACTACATGTAGCGTAACTTACACACTTTTTCCTCGCCATAACTATTGGACAAATACTAGTCGAGAAGAGGCGTAACATACGTCCTTTCGCTAGTCGCATTCAAACGCGAAATATTTTTCGGCCACCGCCACTAGCGCCCCACTGAAGAGCGTCGGCACGTTTACGTTATCCCGTTTTCGATTCGTATCTGTTTAATTGTTCTTTCAAGCCATTCCTTTTAGTTAAACTTGCAGTCATTCTTATTCAGATTTATAATATTACACAAGCATTACTTTAACAACATTCTTCTTATCTAGGTACAATCTAGTACAATCTCCAACCTTACATCTCTCCCCAATCACTACATATGGTCACCTCAAGTTTTCTGTGTCCCCACATATCGCGACCATTCTACATTTTAATTCTTCTTTACTTCTGCCATCAGATGTTGTTTTGCTACCAAAATAACAAACTTCATCTACTACCTTTATTGTGTCACTACATAATCTAATTCCTTCAGCATCGCCTCATATTCTTGCACTACTTTTCATTACCCTTGTTAATCTTATATCTTGCTTTCAAGATACTGTTCATCCCGTTCAACTGCTCTTCCAGGCCCACTCCTGTTTCTGACAGAAATTGCTAGTCGCTGGTAAACTGCATACTTTCTGTTTCTTCAACCTGAACTTTAATTTCTTCTCCACATATCACTTGCATTCTTTCACAGGTTGCTTAATATACAGATTCAATAACATTGTGGAAAGGCTACTACTTGCCTTACACATTTCTCAGTCACTGCATACCTTTCATGTCCTAGTCTAGTTCTCAGTCACTGCATACCTTTCATGTCCTAGTCTAGTTTTTGTACAAGTTGAATATAACCTTCCACTCCTCGAATTTCACCCCTCCTACCGACAGAATTTGAAAGAGTATATTTCAGTCAATATTGTTAAAAACTTTCTCCAAGTCTACAAAATGTCGTAATGTATTAAATTTCTCCAAAATGCAAAATGATTCTCCCTAGTTTCGGATTCAACCATCTGTTCGTCTGTAAGTAAATGGTGTTAGTGTTTCGCAAGAATGACTTCTCAGACTGATGGTTTGTAAATTTGCAGTCGACAGAAATTGCTTTCTTTGGAATTGCAATCATTGTATTCTTTTTAAAGTCTTGGACTATTTCCCCTGACTAACACATCTGTCACATGAGATGGATCAATTTCTGTGGGTTTCTCGACGATATCATCAGTTCAGAATGAATATAGACTACTCCAGGTGCCTTGTTTCGACTCGGATCTTTCAGTCCTCTTTCAAATTCTATCTCATTATCATCCATTTTCTCAACCATTTCTACAAAAGTGTCTTGTATAGTCACACCACTTTATTCTTTCCACTTTTCAGCTTCCCCTTCTTGAAGTGCTGGTTTTTCATCTGAGCTATTGATATTCATACAGCTGCTCCAAATGTGTCTTTTGTAGATTTATTTGGTATAAATCTCTAAGTTGCTATCAATATTATTTCTTTGAGTGTTGCCACATATGACCTACGATCGCGTTCTCAAGATTCGAAAACTGCCCACTCTTGCTTGAGAGTTAAGCGAATTTTTATCTGCTTTTTGGAAAGAACAATTTTTCGTTTAATTTTTGTCGATTTGAAAATTTATATATTCAGTCTCACTACGACAGATTATCGCTATATATGTTTTGAAGCTGTTTTTTAGCTCCCGATTATTTGTTTCCAGGAGGTCCAGTACGTTTTCTGAATGTACTATTCTAGTGAGTTCATGAATTAATCGACAGAGATTGTTTTCGGAGACCGCATTTCGTACAATTTTAAACGATTCTTATGCTTGCCTACGGTTTTGAAAGTGTACTTTTGCCAACATATAGAGGATAACTTAAAGCCGTCATCAATTAAAATTTTATGCCTTGGAAATTTGATCCAAGCTTTATTTCAACATTTCTGCAATCGAATCTTCTGAACCAGGGGAGCGATGATAAGAAGCAATTATTAATCTGTTATGGTTGTCAGGTATAACCTCTAACCTTAGCAACACGAAGGAACTGTCAACTTCGATTTTTCTCCAAGATAAATCTCCTGCAACAACAATAAACACGTCTTCGCGTATTTCCTTCAACCTGAACGTCATGTATCCCTCTATAAAAATTTCAGCTGAAATAATGTCCGGCATTTGCCAGCTTGCTCTACCTGTAATGGTTTGATCTTCTGTGCTTTCTAGTAGTAATCTCGCGTACTTTCCCCCACACAGCTTCGACAATTTGCAGTTGTTGGACCACTCGTTCTTAGATCTGTCTTTATGTGCTATCTGTATCCTGTACCCTTTCAGACTAACATCCTTGTTGTTTGTTCCAGAGTCCCTCTAACTTAAAAACTGCTCAGTCCACGCCACACAGCCCCCACTACCTGTGCAGCCGCTTACTGTGTGTAGTGAACTCCTCACCTATTCAGCAGAATCTGGAGTCCTATTACCCTATGACGCAAGTCAAGGGATCTGCAGCTTACACGGTCGCAGAACCGTCTGTGCCTCTGATTCAGACCCTCCACTCTACTCGGTACCAAACGACTGCAGTCGTTCCGGTCATCTGCGCTGCTCAAACCCGGCGAGGATCTCTTCCGATCCAATGCGACACACATCACTGTGACCGTCTGAGCCACCGGTTGCACCCTGTGGTCTTCATGGCATCCGGAAGAACATCTGGAATGAGTTCGCCCGATATACACACGAAGAACTCAGTGGATTTCTTCACCTTCCTTACAGCCACATATGTAAGCAGACCCATTACCCACCTATTGTTGGAGCTCCCTACTACAAGAAATCACCACATCTATGATTGCCCGGATACTGCAGGCTGAGAGGTGAGTTAGCGACAAGCGACAAGGATGGTATAACAACAAGACATTTAGGCGGAGGAGATCGTCTATGAAATGAAATATACAAATGTAGATATTAGGCAGAAAATAAAGGCGCCAATGGAAAGTTTTTCGTATAATAGATTAGATAAACTGACTACAAATAAAATTGTTGCGAAAGGTCAAAGAAAATTTTCGTTAAGAAAAACACAAAAATTAAAATTCAACTGGCTTCCTTACGGCCCATTTTTGCAAATATTTCGGATAATAAGTAACAAAAATATAAATCATATAAAATCTAATATATAAAGCAAAGTGTCCGTGTGTTTGTACGTGTTGCATACAAATCTACAGTTTTGTTCCAATTCTTATGAAATTTTGTACACGTAAGCTTCAATCCATGAGGACGGTCGGCGTAAGTGTAAGAATCATATACAATATATAGTTCACGAGATATGACGTCATAAACAATGAGATGCGCGAAAAACTGCTGCATTTTGCGGCAATGCTGCTCATTTTCCCCTAAACCATTGGACCGATTTAAACAAAATTTGGTACACACATTCCTTACCGTGAGGTAACAATTGCTGCACGGTTAAGAATCACATACGGCACTTGGTTCAGAAGATAAGACGTCATAAACAATAGGAATCGCAAAACACCGCTACATAGTGCGGCGAGGCTTTATAAACACGCTGTATGAGAATGAGAGTACTTAGCGACTTGCAACAAACTTTAAACATAATTTCACACCTTTATTAAGCTTTTTCTCGCTGACAACCATAGCAAAATGATGAAAGGAAAAAAATTTCTCGCTTGCTAGTTTTCCACTGTGTGTGGAGTGAAACTATGGCATTCGGTATGACGTTACAATTTATAATTTGTACACTACAAATTGTAGCAGCAGGAAATTTTACAGACAGTATACTCGCATATAGCTGAGTGTGGAAAACCGCCCCGTCCCGCACCATGATTTAATCTATTACTTCTTTACTACTAACTTGATTCCCAAGAGATTTTACAGACATGCAGCTCCTTATACAAAGGAATATATACCTGAAAAATGGCAGGGCTAAATAAATAAATTACCGGGCAACGCCGGGTTTTCAGCTATTTAATATATATATATATATTATAAATTTTATATGGTTAAGTTGGTATCATTATCTGAAGTATTATATGTCACATCTTTATACGTTGTTTATGTTTACATTATTCAATTGTTCAATATATTTGCAAACTTCATAAAATTACAAGAAAATAAAAATTGGGACCTAAGTCACAACAGTCGATTTTTGTCTATTTCCTATGGGTGGAGGTCGTTTGGTGAAGTCGCCACTTTGTTTATAGAAAATGAACGAGAAACTCATCAAAACAATAGGGCTGTGAAGAACTAAAATAAAGAAAATGAAAAAAAGAAAGAAGAAAATACCATACGGTACCGGTAACGTGTAAAAAGAAACTTTTTTGTTAAGCTCACGTAACACTCGGTCGTAAGAACCTGACAGTGTTAATAATCTACCTGGAGCCACCACTAAAGAAAATTACACTTTTGGCGGCCAGATTAAGTTGTCACTTCCGTGTATTTCGGCACTGAGAATAATGCGCTCGCCGTGGAAAGGCGCACGGCGTTTGCTGGGAACAGTGGCTGCCATTACGGCGACTATAAAAGGCCCCCGCCTAAAAGAATGTTCGCCGGCGAGAGGTAAGTCGGGGCCTTGACACCGTCCGGACTTTAATCTCAAATTAGCGCGCGTGGGCGGCGGTTCCGATACAGAAAACAGATTTCTAAAGGGCCGCGGCATATATCCCGCCCTGCAGGGTAAAAGCCACTCGGCGACAAAGTGCTGCTTTTAAATTCAAAGCGGAGGCTCAGGCAGCGCGAGCCAAGCGTAGCGCGGGTTGCATACACGGCTGGCGGCCGCGCTCACGACGCGCTGCACCTTCCGACGTCTAATGCGACGGTAACAAAACGTTGATGACTTTTTTATCTCATTCCTCTCTTATCTCTTCACAGTAAAAATGAACAATATGGAGATACAATCTTGAGAAGTATGACCATTCCAAATGAGCACTTAAGAAGTCTTTCGTCTAGAGAAAGGCACTTATTTTTATATCCAGTTTCCTCCTTGAAAAGCATTTCCGTGTTCACCGTCATAAGCCTGATGTTAAAAAAACACAGTACAGGTACATTACTTTCCAGATAATGCCTTTCCTTGTCTCATTAATTTACTCTCCTCCTGCTTCTTTAATGGTTTTTATTACACTCCTTATTGCGTGTTTCTATTTGATAATAATTAGCATTTATCATTCACCAAATTAATAACTTAACGAACGGACAGTAAGTTGTTTCCTGAATAATATTACCTTTTTTACTATCGTAACTTCAGCTGAGCGAAACATTCTGCTACTATTTCAAGGTAATGAGCGGGGAGTTCGGAGACCAAGTGCCAGGTGGTAAAATAAACTTCACTCACAGAAAGAAAATTTTTCCCCGTTACTCAGGCAATAGTAACAAATGAAAAGTAATATCATAAAATAAATGCTTAGGTATGGTCAGTGGTGCAGCCCAAGGACGGGGGGGGGGGGGGGGGCGCCCCCCATCACCTCCCAAAGATTTCAAATAAATAAATAAATAAAAAAACAGGCCAGTACCGAAATCTGAAATAGTGCACATGTAATAAATCACATCGTAAATATAATTTGCCAAGCACAATGTGATGCCATAGTGATGACCATAGTGATGCCGCCACTAAGAACGTGTGGTGCTGTTATTGCGAGCGGTCTCAATGCCACCGCAACCACCTTCACTGCAGCTGCTATTGTTCCTGGTATGCTGAAGTTACGAGGCAGTTCTTCATATGAGGCGACCTACTGTTTAGCAGGTCAGCGGTGCCACCGAGTAGTGGAATCTTATGAAGGCCGAAAAAAACTACGAACAACAATAGTGTTGACATATTGAGTAATGGGTTTACTGCCGAATGTTTGTGTTGCTCTGGCACAATATTATGGCCGTTCATCTCGCTGCCTTCTTCAGGTGCTACCTGAGACTTCTTGCAGGATCGTGTCCAGTGATTGTGCCCAGAAGGCGCAGGGCGCTTTGTTTGCGGTCCGCGCCCACCAGGCGCTGCTAGTTGCTGTTGTCCCTTCCGCGGTGCTCTGTCGGACGACCGCGCCCGACTCGGGCGCCATCTGTGCCTGTGGGAGCTCTCTTAGGCCTGTCGCGCCTTGGGCGCTCCGTTCACGGTCCGCGCTCGCCTGGTGCTGCTTCCGAAGTGTCGACACTTCCCTGGTGTTCCAACGGACGTCCGCGCCTGGCTCATTCACCATCTGTAGTCGTGGCAGGTGTCTGCAGCCCATTCCACGGCTGACCTTCCGATCGCGGTCCTCGCCCGTCGGGTGCTGCTTGACAGTTGTTGACACTCTCCTAGTGCTGCGAGCAACGTCCGGCTCGTTCACCGTCTGTAGTCGTGGCAGCTATCTGAGGCCCGCCCCGCATTGAGCGCTCCTTTCGCGGTCCGCGCCTGCCTGGCCCTGCTCGTGACGTAATGACACTTTCCTGGTGCTCCAACTGACATCCGCGCCCGGCTCGTCCACGATCTGTGGTCCTGGCAGCTGTCTGAGGCCCGTACTGTGTAGGGCGTTCTGCTCGCGGTCTGCGCCCATCTGCTCCTGAGGTGTCTTCACTTCTTGAGGAGTTTCTTAGCTCCTTTCGTTGGTTCCTGATAAGTTCCAGAGCCGGACTCCACGCCGAGCTGAGCTGGTAACCGCTGTCTCGGTTTATTAGATTGTCTGTGACCTTGATGTTGATGGCCTCCTATATGACACTATCCCACAGTGTAGGCGTCTATGTCACAATTGCCGGCCGCGGTGGCCGAGGGGACTTAGGCGCTCCAGTCACGGTCTGCACGGCCACTACGATCGGGGGTTCAAATCCCCCCTCGGGCATGGATATTTGTGCCTTTTTTAGTATTCGCTACTTCATAAGTAGTTCCTAAGTTTAGCGACTGATGACCACGTATTTAAGTCCCATAAGCTATACAAACATTTGACCCTTTTTTTTTTGTCACAATTTTAGTGTTGGTGTAGTCCATCGAGTGACTGCGCTCCAGACAGTGCTCTGCTATGGCTGATTTAGTCACCTGTCTCAGTCTGGTGTACCTCTGATGTTCTTGGCACGTTACGTCCACTATCCTGGTGGTCTGGCCGATGTATGACATAACACACTGGCATGGGCTATTGTAAATGCCTGGTTTACGTAGCCCCAGGTCATCCTTCACACTCCCCAGCATTGTCCCAGTCTTGGTGGGTGGACAGAATATGTTCTTTGAACGAGCTGGGTGCGGACGTCCGTTGGAACAACAGGGAAGTGTCGACACTTCAGGAGCAGTGGCAGGCGGGTGCGGACCGAGAACGGAACGCCCAAGGTGGGACAAGCCTGAGAGACCTACCGCAGCCACAGATGGCGACTGAGCCAGGTGTGGACGTCCGATGGAGCACCATGTAAGGCACAACAGCTTACTAGCAGCGCGAGGTGGGCACGGACCGCACCTTCTGGGCATAAGTACTGAAATACTGGAAATGATCCTCCAAGAAGTCAGACTCAGGTAGCACCTGAAGAAGGCAGTGATTTATGTGGCCGAAATATTGTGCCAGAGCGACACAAACATCCAGCACTACACCCGTTACTCTATACGTCAAGTGTTCGCTGGGACCGCCTCAAGAAATACAACAATAGTGTTATTTTAGTTCAATTTATACACATAGAGTATCATGTTAATTTAATATTTATAACATTGACGAGTTTCTTATATTTCTGATAGCGAATGATAAGATCCCTTAACCATAAATAAATTCAGTAAGCCAGAGGTGCCCGCAGGCAAACTGTGTCATTGAAATTTGTGGTTGGGAGTGAGCACTTTTGGCCACCCTGAGGGGTGAGGGAGATTTGTAAAACATTTTACAAAACCTGAAATATAAATTATTCAATTGTAATATTAAATGGCGGGAGTCACTGGCCAAGGGGGGCGGCACGTCTGTAGTCGGCTTTTTTTTTAATGAGCCCCTCTCTGCAGCACCAAATCCTGGCTGTGCCACTGGTATGCTTCACCATTACCTAATGTATTTAATGCCCAAAATTTATATGAGTCCCATCTAAATAAAAGTCTCCACCATTGGTAGAATTAAGACTAGTTCTAAGACAGAAACCTGCACAGGAGTAAATAATGCATTGGCGCAAAAAATATAATTCAATGTAACCAATATATACACTTTACTGATTTTCATTTACATGACTGGACGATACTTTATTGCCTGTCTTTAATTCACTTTTACCAATATTTTAACTTGAAAACTTTTTATATACTAAAACTCATAAATTTTAGAACTGTTTCCTGTACATTCACGATCAATAGAATAAATTCTTTAAATACATTTTACACATACAAAGCTCACTGCTGTTCGTTGCTACACTTGTCACACCAGTATTCTCTTCTCACATTACCAACATACTACTTTCTTAAAACCTGAACGAACATGAACAGTGTCAGAAAGTGTAATTTAGGAGACTTGAACGCGATTTTGGACAACAGGAACCATTAAAATAGGGAAAATCGAAGGTCTTGCACGGGTCACATCAGCAGCAGATTACCGTTGAGCCTACTAACAACCCGTCTAGGCAAGAGGCTGAATGCAGCTCTGTTGTAACGCACCCTCCATACAGCAACAAAACGCGCAAGACGAAGTCTGCGCACGTAGGTCTATACTGTGTGTTTTATTAAAAGCACGAAATCCTCTAGCACACGAAAACTGGTCGGGATTAAAGTCGTAACGAACGGCGTCGGGTTCTCTTCTCAGATGAGTCAAGATTTTGTGTTCAGTCGGACAATCGTCGTTCCCTCATCTGGAGAGAACATGTGACTCAGAAAACTCCACATTATGTGCAGGAAACGTCACCATATCATCGTAGTGAACGAATGGTGTTGGCAGGAGTCAGTATTGAAGGAAGTAGGTACCTCGATGTCTGTTAGACTACTCAAAGGTACATAGACGAGATCGAGATCCTGTTGTGCCCAACGCTGTTGCCGTAGGAGATAGATTCGTTCTGGTGGTCGATGACGCTGGTCCCCACAGAGCTGCACTGGTGGACAACATGCTTGAAGCTGCGAGAGTTAAAAGACTGGAGTGGGCAACTTATTCACCAAACAAAATCCGATTGTGCATGTCTGGGGTGCACTGGGCAGACGCATCGCAGCCAGACCAGCACCTCCCACACCTGTTGCAGATCTGGATATTGCACTCAGGGAAGAAAGTCCAAGTATCCCTCAAGAGCTGATTTATAACCTCATACTTTCAATGCTGCTCACGTGTGCAACTGCATTGGCCGTCCGAGGTGATCACTCACACAATATTATTGGCCAACGATAATGACGTTTACAATTTTATGGTAGCTGCATTGTGCCTCGTTCTAGGTAACCCCATGTAAACCTAAAGCACAGAGATGAGACAGAAAACTATCGTACTGTATCATTCACTAATTACAATAAAAACCAATATCTAAATAAAATATGTTACCCAATGTACGCTCCTGGCCATTAAAATTTGTACACCACGAAGCTGACGTGCTACAGGCGCGAAATTTAAACGACAGGAACAATACGCAAATGATTAGCTTTCCGGAGCATTCGCACAAGGTTGGCGCCAGTGGCGACATTTACAACGTGCTGACATGAAGAGAGTTTCCAACCGATTTTTCATACACAAACAGCCGTTGACCGGCGCTGTCTGGTGAAACGTTGTTGTGATGCCTCGTGTGAGGAGGAGAAATGCGTACCATCACGTTTCCGACTTTGATAAAGGTCGGATCGTAGCCTATCACGAGTAAGGTGTATCGTTTCGTGACACTGCTGCTCGCGTTGGCTGCGATACAATGACTGTTGGCAGACTATGGATACGGTGGGTTCAGGAGAGCAATACGGGACGCCGTGCAGGATCCCAACGGCCTCGTATCACTAGCAGTCAAGATGACACGCATCTTATTCGAATGACTGTAACGGATCGTGCAGCCATGTCTCGATCCCTCAGTCAACACCCATCACAAGACAACAACCATCTGCACGTAAAGTTCGACGACGTTTGCAGCTGCATGGACTATCAGCTCGGAGACCATGGCTGCGGTTACCCTTGACGCTGCATCACAGACATGAGCGCCTGCGATGGTGTACGCAACAACGAACCCGGGTGAACGAATGGCAAAACGTCATTTTTTATGTATCCAGGTTCTATTTAGAGCATCATGATGGTAGCATCCGTTTTTGGCGACATCGCGGTGAACGCACATTAGAAGCGTGTATTCGTCGTCGCCATACGGGTGTATCCCCTGTCGTGACGGATTCGGGTACCATTCGTTACACCTCTCGGTCACCTGTTGTTCGCATCGACGGCACTTTGAACAGTGGCCGTTACATTTCAGATGTGTTACGACCCGTGGCTCTACGCTTCATTCGATCCCTGCGAAACCCTACATTTCAGCAGGATAATGCATGACCTCATATTGCAGGTCATGTACGGGTCATTCTGGATACGAATAATGTTCGACTGCTGCTCTGGCCAGCACATTCTCCAGATCTCTCACCAATTGAAAACGTCTGGTCAATGGTGGCTGAGAAACTGGCTCGTCACAATACGCCAGTCACTACTCTTGTGGTATCGTGTTGAAGCTGCTTGCGCATCTGTACCTGTGGACGCCATCCAAGCTCTGTTCGACTGAACGCCCAGGCGTATTAACGCCGTTATTACGGCCCGAGGTGATTGTTCTGGGTACTGATTTCTGAGTATTACGCACCCAAAGTGCGTGAAAATGTAGTCACATGTCAGTTCTAGTACTATAAATTTGTGCAATGAATACCGTTTATCTTCTGCATTTCTTTTTGGTGTAGCAAATGGTCAGTAGTGTATATTGTGTGTGATATTGTACTCGATTCCGCTGTTGTTTTGGGCAGAGTACAGAGGTCTATTAATTCGACTAACAGTGTTCGCTATTTTCTACAAACATTACCTGCATGATAAATTTGGTATGTATGTGTGTACTGGTTCCTAGGTCAGTATTACTTGTCAACCGGCTCTACTTCCACTCGCTAAACACTGGTGACTTTCCGGCCATGTTTAGCAGCCCTCAGCCCCCCACTTCGCGGCGCCCAGCCCGCACGCTTGCGTCCACACTGAGGCGACTGCGGTCTGCGGTCGGCGGCTGGAAGCGTTGGCAGCCGCGACTCTCTACCAGCGGATATTTGGACTGCGCGGCCGCTCCTTCTGCTAGATTACTCGCCAGACGAGCTCCAGCCATAAACTTCGTAATTGCGAAAGGCAATTTCGGCTGATCGATTCCCGGCGCCATGCTGTCTGTGTCTCCCTCCTCCTGCTCCTCCTCAGCCTCCCGACCACCCGCCGCTCCCGTCATACTCCCTGACAGTGCAGTGAGGGAGACGCCGGGCCACGCGTCAGCCGCGTCAGCCGAGATATTCCCGGCGCCAGCCAAAGCCGACGTTCTCACCTGCTGCCGGCAGCGGCAACGCAGCCGTCTTCACATCTCACTGGCAGCTGCCACCCTGAAACGTCTAAATGCCACGTCTCTTCAAAACACTCCCGAATTCTATTCACAAATACTGCGTATGCTTGGTCTACTTCGAAACATTATTTTATCCATTATTTTCTTTGAGAACATAGCAGCTGATTTCGTAATAATACTGTAGTAGATAAATATTGCAACAAGCCACTAGATTTATTTTGTAAATCAATATGTTTCTCCGTTACCAGTTTTAACCTGAACCCATCATCATCTACATCTACATGGGATACTCTGCAAATCACATTTAAGTGAGTGCCAGAGGGTTCATCGAATCACCATTATTCTATTTACCTGCCATTCCATTCTCGAATAGCGCGCGGAAAGAAAGAAGACCTGAATCTCTACGTTCGAGCTCTGATTTCTCATATTTTATTCTGATGGTCATTTCTACCTATGTAAGTGGGAGTCAACAGTATGGTCGTGGTCGCTCAGAAAGAGCATAATCTCAAGACGAGATTTCTGTCCTTGCAAAGGGAGGAAACTATGCCATAGCACCTATGAAAATACCAGTTGAAGAAATTATTGCAAACGTTGAAGCAGGGATTCGAACCCTCCCCAAAGAAACTGCAAATGCAATTCGAATCGAAACCACTAGAGTTCTGTGCCACAGTAAACCTTTCCACAGTAATTTAACGAAAGGAGAGAGAAAGGCTCTAAAGGATTTAAATACAGATGAAGAGATAGTAGTTCTTCCCGCTGACAAGGGCAACGCTACTGTTGTTTTAAATAAGGAGGATTATCGTAGCAAAATTTTGATCCATTTAACCTCAGAACACTACAAAAAACTGAAGAAAGACCCTACAGCCAGCGTACTGAAGAAAACAAACTCACTGATGAAGTCATCCACTTCGATTCAGAAAGAGGATAAGATAGCCCTATTGAAGTCTGAAGCAATGTGTCCCAGACTTTATGGGTCACCCAAGATACACAAAACTGATTTTCCTCTGAGACCGATCGTCAGTGCTATCAATTCACCAACATACGAAGTAGCAAGATATCTGGCAACTCGTCTACAACCATACATTGGTAAGAGTGACTCTTATATAAGAGACTCACGTCATTTTATTGAGAAAATTGAGGGACTAATCCTGGCTCCTGGAGACATTCTTGTAAGTTCTGATATGATTCCTATCAACGAAGTTATGGTTTATATAACGGATCTTTTCCCAGGAGATTTGATCGCTCTTTTTCGACACTGCCTTACTTCGAGTCAGTTCCAATGGGATGATGAGTTTTATGAGGAAGTTGACGGTGTCGCAATGGGTAACCCGTTAGGTCCTGCAATCGCTAATTTTTACATGGAAAGATTCGAAGAGTCAGCTCTGGAAAAAGCAAATAGGAAACCGAATCGTTGGTTTCGCTATGTGGATGACACATTTGTCGTTTGGGCACACGGTAAAAAAACATTGGAAGACTTCTTTAATTATCTGAATAGTGTAAATCCTAAGATCCAATTCACTATGGAGATGGAAATTTGAAGCATAAGGTTTTCCTGAAAGTCACGCATACAGACAGATACTCGCACAAGGATTCCAACCATCATCCTCAGCAAAAGAGAGGGGTCATTAAAAGTCTTATTGACAGAGCTAAACGAATTTGTACGCCAGAACACCTAGATGCCGAATTACAACATCTGATGCAGGCTTTTGAGAAAAATGGAAAGAAGTAAATAGGGTTCTGTGACCAAGGAAAGGTAAACAAAAGGGCAGCAACAAAACACAACGATGGAAGAACACCGTTTCTCTCCCCTTCATTAAAACAGTTACGGATCAGATAGGAAAGATTTTACGTAAACACGATATCAGACCGGTTTTTAAACCAACAAAAAAGATAAGTCAGGCACTCCGATCTGTAAAGGTCAAACGCCCTCCTCTATCATCCAGTGGGGTGTACAAAATTCCGTGTTCTTGCGTTAAGGTGTATATTGGTACTACAAAAAGGAGTGCGAATACAAGATTAAAAGAACACAAAAGTCTTTGCCGACTACGTAGAATTGAGAAATCAGCTGTAGCTGAACATGTTTTCCAATCTGGAAATCATGAAGTTTACCGAAACGGAAATTTTATCTAGAACGACGAACTATTATCCACGACTGTACAGAGAAGCAATTGAAATATACAAACATGGGGATAATTTTAATAAAAAGGAAGAAGCAATGAATCTTAATGACATATGGACTGTGGCTCTTCAGAGTAGGTAGTTACGCTTTTATCTTGGACCATCGACTATCGAGAGTTATGTTTTATCTTTGACAAGGCTTATCTCTGCTGCGCACGTGAACACTTGACCACGCCCCCTTTTGGACAGTATTTATACCGCTCTCCGACGCCCGACTCGTCAGTCGGCAAGACTCGCCGCTACCAGTAGCACCTCTGAGGATGTCCAGCGCAGCTCTGGACGAAACGTCAGGAGCAGATATGTTTCTTCGACCACGACCACATAACCCGGAAGATTCAACAGCAATTATTTCAGCCGGTCGTGAAAGCCTTCACTGCATGAGTCAACAATATATTTTCGCATTCGGAGAATGTTGGCGATTGGAGTTTCGCAAGTAGCCCACGCCGCAGCGATAAGCACCGTTGTTGTCATGATTCCCATCCCAGATCCTGTATCACTTTCGTAACGCTGGCTCCCCTGTATCGTGACATAACGAAACGAGCTGCCCTTCTTTGGACTCTTTCGATGTCCTCCGTCAAACCCACCTGATAAGGATCCCACACTGGGCTGCAGTACTCCAAAAAGTGACGGACAAGCGTCGTGTATGCAGTTTGTTTTGTAGTTCTGTTGCATCTTTTAAGGGTTCTGCCAAAAAACGCAGTCTCTCGTTCGCCTTTCCCACGATATTATCTACGTGTTCTTTCCAGTTTAAGTCTGAAGTAATTCCTAGGTATTTTGTGTAGTTTACGGTCTTCACTTTCGATTCATTTATGCTGTAAGCAAAGTTTTATGGATTTATTTTCGTATTCATGTGGACGACTTCACACTTCTCATTATTTACAGTCGATTGCCAATTTCTACACCATAGTGACATCTTATTCAGATCGTTCTACAGTTGTTTTTGATCTTCAGGTGATTTCACTAAACGGTAAATGACGGCGTCATCTGCAAACAACCTAAGGAAGCTACTTAGACTTTCCCCTAAATCGTTTATGTATATAAGGAACAGCAGAGGACCAATAACACTACCCTGTGGAATTCCCGATATCACCTCTTTTTCAGTCGATGCCTTGCCATCGATTACTATGAACTGTGTCCTCTCTGATAGGAAATCCCCTACTCAATCCCAAATTTGGGGCGATATACCATAACCACGAATTCAGATGGTAGTGATGATTTCAGATGTACACCGGTGCCCTAAAATAACATTCTTATGTGAATCTATAGCTCACAGAGTTTATATATTTGTTTCCTAAATATAACAAAGTTTTCTTACTTGTATTGTTTACACATGAATTAAGATTACATCTATCCTTATACACTGCACTTACTTCAGAGAAAGTTCTTTTTGTATTGTTCTGCGTTGATCTGTGAGGTACGGTCTATTCAAGATGGCGGTGTTTGTGTACATCAAATTATTTGATGCACCAAAGACTGTGACATATTTACAGATATGGCATACTACAGTGCAACTGCAAAGACACACCAAAGAACGTGACTTATTTGCAGATATGGCATATTTATTTAAAATGAGCATAGTATCTTTGAAGTTGCACTGCAGTATCCCGCATCTTTAAATATGTTAGTGTTTCTTGACTTTCGCAAGGCTTTCGATAAGATTCCGCATCGTTGCTTAATGAACAAAGTAGACGCATATGGAATATGACACCAAGTGTGTAACTCGGTTGTGGAGTTTCAAACTAACGGCCGGCCGCGGTGGCCTAGAGGACTGAGGCGCTCCAGTCACGGTCTGCACGGCCACTACGGTCGGGGGTTCGAATCCCCCCTGGGTCATGGATATTTGTGCCGTCCTTAGTCTTAGCTAGTTTATAAGTTGTTTGTAAGTTTAGGTGCTGCTGACTCCGTAGTTAAGTCCCATAATCTATACAAACATTTGAACTTTTCAAACTAACGGCACATAGCTGACATTCTCAACGCAGAGAACAGACATGGAAGAGATAACTAGCGACAGCGAAGGAACTATATTTACGACATTTACTTTTAACAAATGACCTCTTAGGTAAAATCCGAAGTTGCTTTTCGCGGATGAAGCAACAATGGAAAACTGTAGCGAAAAGCAGGAGTATCTGCATCGTATTGACGCATGTATTAGGGAGTGCCAATTGAGCCACAACTTAAGCAAATTGCTGCAGTTATCGGAAAAGATTATTTTCTCATGAGCAGTAATGAGCCTACAGACGATTAGACGTAACATTACAATAGTCACATACCAACAAGGAAGATTGTGTGGGTGTTTGATCGTAATGCAGGAGCCATGAATTTTCTCGGCGTATACCAGACCGTTTGTCACATGTTGTCGAAGACGCTGCAGCACGTTCAATATTTTTACCTGTGGCACGAATTCGTGAAGAACTAATCCTTCAAAGTCACAGCTTACTATCAGCATGGATTTGACATTTGATCAAAATTGACGACTTCTTTTTAGTCAATGAGAATCTTTATCGACAAATGATACCCTCATAACCATAGACCAATGTCCCATCGCCAGTTACAATTGTCTTTACGTGTACTTCGTTCTTACTGGCGTGATCCCTAATGTCTTGACAGCTAGCGAGGTGATGCTCTTCTTGTCTTTACTCATGTGGCGTGAGACTAGCTTGTCGAGATTCATGACTGGCTCCAACCAAATTGTTACACTTCAAGGTTGACGTTCCTGATATGAGCGTCGAAGGACAAGCTGAACGGGGTTATTTTTTACTTCCCACCGGCCGTTTCTAAACTTCATGAACCATTCGTAAAAAAAGTACTGCTTTATTGTATTTCACAACAGTCAGTGTCGCGACTGTATATGTTAGACTGTGCTCCTAAAGATTTTACTAGTTACGAGAAATCGAATTAAGTTGATCGCTACTCTGGTAATTCAGCCATTTTGCTGAAGAGGAGAAGTGATGAAGTGGAGACAATTGTGGTGATCAACTGTTCGTTCTTGCACGTCGACCTACTGGGGATTTGAGACAGTAATATCAAAAACGCATTGGTTGCATATAAGGGTACCCAGATATTTGCACAACATTTGCAGTCCAGAATTACGCAGCATGTTAAATTCATGTGCTTTGTCAGACACAGATTAAATAAGTGGTTGGTTCGTAGCGGTTTGATAAATATTGTGAGGATGAACGTGACGACCGCGTTTGAATATCAAACTTTACGTTCGGGAGGAATTCGAAACTCTCTGATCTCAAGCAGTCCTACAATACCGAACAAAGTTCGGTATTTTTCTTCAGCACTTATTCTCTTCAGCAAAGAACTGGTTGTGTTGAATACAGATCAGTAATGAAATTGAATTCCTCGAACGGATATCAGTAGTCGTTTTCGAAACTAGATCTTCGATCCGCTTTCGCATCTCCTTGAACTGTCTCAATGTATGGATGTCAACGCAGGAGGCATGGTATTGACTGGAAACACCATGTTATGAAATGGGATAATATCTCCGTGAGTTCTGCGACTGTCTGTCACATCAGTGGAAGTGACTACTTCGCTGAAAGTTTTGTATCGGAACAATTGAAGCAGACTTTACTGTTTCATGGCGTGTTACATACATGCACTCCAAAATGACCTCTAGGTTCCTTGCAAATTACAAGCTTATTAGGGAACAGGTATCCACTTGCTACCATAACTGGTTGGGTGGTGTAAGAATGGGTTGTTTGATCGTACTGAGTTTCGTAGCGACTTCTCTCCCACGAAATGCCGATTTTGCAATGACTGCAGTTTCTTACGTGTACCACTTTCATCAGTAATGTATTAAAAGTTGAATTATACCGTATTTTGTGTATCAGTCCTTAAAGTCATATTGAAGAAAACGTGCTTCTAGTAAGACATTTTGCTATTTGGTTCTGCGTGCAGCCACATATGAGGGATTACTATATCCGTCTTGGAGTTTCTGTTACGTTGCCGTCTGTACGTGGCTGAGAGTGTGAGCGGGAGTGTGGTTCACGCTATTTTAAAATAGCAGTGAATTGTCTTGTCTTTGGTGATGTGGCGAAGGTCCTTGCTAACATTATTGATCTGACAGTGTCAACTGACAACAAAATAATGACCAGTAATAAAATAACTCGATACAAACGTCTTTGTTGTGAATGAAATACATGACATAAAAATAATATCTCGATCAAAAACTGCAGAACACATATTTTCAAGTTTAGTGCACTGTATTAATACAGAAAACACTGAATTTTAATTTTTCCAAAGCTGAATTCATATTGTGGGACTGAAAGGGTTAAAGACATTAGCTGGAGAAATTTCGGTGGGAACAGAATCCATATACCAACTGACTCCGAATTCAAGACCGCCTTTCTTGCAAATATTTTTATTCGTTATTAGCGCGTATCGCCGATTTCGTAAATTATCACAAATCTTAACGTTCATAGCTAGGTAGCTAGGTAAAATAATATGGGTCAAGGCCTGTCAAAATCTCAACCAGGTCCATAAGAACGGCGACGATGATGGTGTTATATGGCGACATTTGTAATGTTTCACCTACATCCCGATATTCTCGGGAGATGCTTGGCTGTTTTCCAACGTTATTTTAACCAATTTTTCGCTTCATAGCAAAGGCACGGCATCGTTTTAATGTAAACTGATGTGACATTAATAAATCTGAAACGTGGTCATGAAAAATTAAAATATCTGCTGCTAATATGGTTGTAACTGTAGGTTGAATCTGTTTATGATGAGTATAGGTTCACGTTGAGCGGTTTATTTTATCTTCGGAGTGTAATTATCAAATGGCAGTTAACTTATACATTTCGGTTTATACAAACCACAATTTAAGCACAATATCGATCGAAACTTTCGCCAGTTCCCTTGTTAGAACTGAGGGTAGTTTTAAGCCACCTTAATGCGCCGGCGCCTTAAGCGCTGAAATTACAAGATATTACGCAGCAATAAAGTGTCGCCTGTATTAACACCAGAGGCTCATAGCGAACATGCAAGTAATCCATCTTGCGTGGCAGTTTCTCGATGCCGTCGCATCTGCGCCACTTAATCATTATAACACCATCGCCATTTATAACTCCGAGGCGGCACCACCGAAGACACGAGTACATCGTCCCTTTCTCTTCGCTTCGTATCAGACGATGCTCACCCTCATTAACGTTCGTAAACAAGATGGACTTGAATGGAAAGAAACACGCTTTTACACTATAATAATCATAACATCGAACATTGACTATTATTCGTGGCCGGCCGCGGTGGCCGAGGGGACTGAGGCGCTTCAGTTACGGTCTGCACGGCCACTACGGTCGGGGATTCGAATCCCCCCTCGGGCATGGACATTTGTGCCGTCCTTAGTTGCAGGTAGTTCATAAGTAGTTTGTAAGTTTAGGGACTGATGACCCCGTAGTTAAGTCCCTTAAGCTTAACAAACATTTGAACATTTGAACTATTATTCGTGCATAGGATATAACAGAGATTTCATTGCCTACACTGAATATCGCGTGAGTATTGCAGATAGCGAAACAAAAAAAAAAAAAAAAAAAAAAAAAATCAATTTATAGAATATCTGTAACCTCTACCTTTTGAATAAGGTAACCTGTATCCACCCAACTTTCACTCCCATACAACAAAGTTTGTCGAAAGATAGAGCGGTGCATTGCTAACTTAGTAAGTACCAAGACTAAGTTAGCAGTGCACCGCTCTATCTTTCGACCAACTTTGTTCTATGGGAGTGAAAGTTGGGTGGATACAGGTTACCTAATTCATAAGGTAGAGGTTACAGACATGAAAGTAGCAAGAATGATTGCAGGCACTAATAGATGGGAACAATGGCAGGAGAGTGTCCATAATGAGGAAATCAAGGAAAAACTGGGAATGAACAGCATATATGAAGCAGAGCGAACAGACTGAGATGGTGGGGTCATGTTACACGCATGGGAGAAGCAAGGTTACCTAAGAGAGTAAGAGACTCATGAGCTCGGCAGTGGACGGTAAGAGGAGTCGAGGTAGACCAAGAAGAAAGTACTTAGATTCGGTGCAGAATGATTTTGAAGTAAAAGGCATAACATCAGACGAGGCATCAATGTTAGCATTGAATAGGGGATCATGTAGGAATTTTATTAGAGGTACTATGCTCCAGACTGAACGCTGAAAGGCATAACCAGTCTCTAATGATGATGATGATGATGATGATGATGATGATTTTAGAATTTCACTCTATTCAGATTTCGTAACTTCTACTAAATAAAAATCTATACGTTGTTCAGACCTGCATAGAGGAATTATCAAACATAAATCACATGACGTATATACGAGGGTTGGAACTTAAATTGTGGTAACATTGCTGTGGAGGCACTATGCAATGGAATCTACTAATTTCACCGATAGCACACGTTGTTGACATTTACCTCACCTCCGAGCAAATGGACTCGCCCGTCCCACATCACCGGCGTGCGCATAATCGAGGGAAACACAGTCACTTGTGAGTGAGCGAGCGGTCTAACGTAACGCTGTCACTGTGTTTTCGAAACAGGAACAACGGAGTTGGATGAAGATTGAATGTGCCACAGATCTTACATCGCGACAGTGACATCAAGGTATTCAAGAGGCGTGCATGGAATCGGCATTGCTGTACAAAGCAGTGGCACGTTGGGTAAAAGCCTCTCGGAAGAAGAAGTGCCTACTGTTGCCGCGTTAGTGGACAGTGATCGACGCCAGACGAATCGTAAGCGCGCCCACGGAACCGGACCAGAGCATACTACTGTACTTCGCATCCTGAACGTACGCCTGGGCATGCGAAAAATTGCATCACGATGGATTCCGCACGATGTGTCGGAAATGCAGAAATGGACGCTTTTCGACGCTCCTAAGACGCATTTGGAGCGCTATGTGCGCGAAAGAGAGACTTTCTTACGCCTTATCGTAACACTGGAGGACATTTGTGCCACATCGTACGAGCCAAAACTGAAACGCAAATCGTACGAATGGCGTCATTATGGGTCGCCGCGAAAGTCAGAAGTGCGTTATGGTGATTCCCGTGTACGACTGTGATGGTGGTACCCTAACGCGATCCTCCACGGCCGACGTCAATGCACAGTATGTTTTGGGGACATCACCTTGTGACATTACAGATACAGGAGGAAGCTGATTGTTTCCATGTGAAAGGCGGGTTTTGTCAGGGTGTTGGGTTCCCCAGCCTTTCGGTTACCAGTTTTGACCTAATGAATGGGATACAGCAGGTAGTTCAGGGTTTCCCTAATGTGCTCGGAAAACGGAAACGCTTGGCTGAGCGAGGGCTGCTATTCCAGATTGCTACTGAAATACAATAGAACCACAAACATTATTCTAAAAGTCCATGTAAGATCAGGGAATGATCATACGGAAAATATAATTATATGAATGGATTCAGGAGACTTGGGAGAATGAAACGCCGTAATTACAATTTAAATATCCCTTACAGATAAAAAGACGATAAATTTCAGTAGTACAATAATAATATTATAATTCTTATAGTTACTATTATTGATACGTATTATTTGGCAGTAACATTTTAAGAAGCAAATGGGCAGCATTGCACCACACTACCTACCTTAAAAGATGCACCACGTTATTTTCGTATTCTTTCAATAAACTTTATTTTACTCTCTTGTTCTGCTTTTCGTTGAGGTAGTAATATTCTTGTGTCAGAACATAGTTTCACCATAGAAACACAGAACATGAACCCAGCAAAGCGTATTACATTTATATATGTATATTATTATATTTAATATTATTCATAGTAACTTTCGTTTATCTTGTAGACTGCCACTTCAGTATATCATGGCCGACTAAAAATAGATATGCAGAATAACTGAATATATTTGTATAAAAAACCATGATAAATGAAATATTAATTGTGTAACTATATTTCGACGGCGGCAGTATGTTTGAACAGTGAGTTGTTATGCTTAATGGCTATCTGAACAAAGAGCTTCAGTCTCAACTGTTTTTTTAGTATTGTTAAATATATATTTGTTTGTTAAATGTAAACAATATTTGTAGGGAGGTGGTCAAAGCATTTAATTCTGTGACATTCAAATGTATAATATTTTGGAAGGGAAATTGTGTTTTAAAGATGAGGCGTTAGGATGTGCGGAAGGATACAATTTTGGAAGCAGGGAAAGTATGCTTTGGAACGCTTGGGGAGGGACTCGTAACTTGGACGTGGTGGTGAAAGATTGTGACGCTGGGTGGTCTGAAGCTGCATTACGAACTTGTGATTTGAAGTGATAGGCATGTGTGGACTGTGACTGCAGAACTTAGTCTCTGTCTGCACAATGATAAACTTTGCACCTATGGAACTGTTATAATTCAGCAATCGTGTACTAGTGGAGCAAACTGTGTTTTATAACAAATACTTTAGTGTGTTGTTATGGTCTTCAGTCCGGAGACTGGTTTGATGCAGCTCTCCACCCTACTCTATACTGAGCAAGCCTTTTCATCTCCTCATAAGAACGGCAACCCACATCCACTTGCATCTGCTTACTGTATGCGTCTCTTGGTTTTCCTCTGCGATTTTTACCCCACACGCTTGCTAAATTTACGATTCCCCGATGTCTAAGAATGTGTCCTACCAAGCGATCCCTTCTTTTAGTCAGGGTATGCCAAAAATTTCTTTTCTCACCAATTCTGTTCAGTACCTCTTCATTAGTTATGCGATCTACCCACCTAATCTTTAGCATTCTTCTGTAGCACCACATTTCAAAAGCCTCTATTCTCTTCCTGTCCGCACTGCTTATCGTCCATGTTTCGCTCCCGTACAAGGCAACACTCCACACAAATGCCTTCAGGAAAGACTTCCTTACACTTAAATTAATATTCGATGTTAGCAAATTTCTCTTATTCAAAAATGCTTTTCTTCCCATTGCCATTCTGCATTTTATATCCTCTGTACTGCGACCATCGCATGTTATTTTACTACCCAACTAACAAAACTCATCTACCACCTTCATTGTTTCGTTACCTAATCTAATTCCTTCAGCAGCACCTGATTTTCTAAGACCGCATTCCATTATTTTTGTTTTGCTCTTGTTAAAGTTCATTTTATACGCTATCTTCAACACACTGTCCATTCCATTCAACTGCTCTTCCATATCCTTTGCTGTCTCTGACAGAATTACAATGTCATCAGCAAAACGCAATGTTTTTATTTCTTACCCCTCAACTTTAATCCCTATTCCAAATTTTTCCTTGCTTTCCTTCACCGCCTGCTCAATGTACAAATTGAATAACATCGGAGAAAGGCTACAACCCTGTCTCACTCCCTTCCCAACGGATGCTTCCCTTTCATGCCCTTCGAGTCTAATAACTGCGGTCTGGCTTTTGTACAAGATGTAAATAACTCTCCTTTCCCTGTATTTTACCCCTGCTGACTTCAGAATTTGAAAGTGTGTATTCCAGTCAACATTGTCAAATGCTTTCTCCAAATCTACAAAAGCTAGAAATGTAGATTTGCCTTTCCTTAATCTGTCTTCTAAGATAAGACGTAAAGTGAGTATTGCCTCTCGGGTTCCTACGTTCCTCCTGAATCCAAACTGATCTTCCCCGAGGTCAGCTTCTACCAGCTTTTCCATTCTCCTGTAGATAATTCGTGTTAAAATTTTGCAACCATGACTTATCAAACTGATGGTTCTGTAATTTTCACACCTGTCTGCGCCTGATTTCTTTGGAATGGGGATTATTACATTTTTCTTAAAGTCTGAGGGCATTTCGCCTGTCTCATACATCCTACACACCAGTTCAAATAGTCTTGTAATGGCTGGCTCTCCCAGAGACTTTAGTAACTCTGAGGGTATGTCATCTAATCCTGGGGCCTTGTTCCGACTAGGTCTTTCAAGGCTCTGTCAAATTCATCTCTCAGTATAGTATCTCCTATTTCATCTTGATCTACTTCCTCTTCCCTACCTACAACATCGTCTCTAATTTCATTTCCTTGGTAGAGCTGCTCTATGTACTCTTTCCACCTTTCAGCTTTCCCTTCTTTGCTGAGAACTGGTTTCCCATCTGAGTTCTTGATATTCGTTGAGTTGCTTTTTTGTCTCCAAATGTCTCTTTTATTTCCATGTAGGCAGTATCTACTTTTCCCCTTCTTATACATTCTTCTACAGATTTGCATTTGGCTTCTAGCCACTCCTGCTTAGCCATTTTGCACTTCCTGTCAATCTCATTTTTTAGTCGTCTGTACTCTATTTTGGCTGTTTCATTTATTGCATTTTTATATTTTCTCCTTTCATCAATTAAATTTAGTATTTCCTGTGATATCCAAGGATTTTTTGTAGGTCTTGCCTTTCTACCTATTTTGTCCTCAGCTGCCGTCACTATTTCCTCTCTCAATGCTACCCATTCCTCTTCTACTGTTTTAGTTCCCCCTGTTTCTGTCAATTGTTACCTAAAGCTCCCTCTGAAATTCTCCAGAACTTCACTTTCCTTCAATTTATCTAAGTCCCGTCTCCTTATTTTCCTACCTTTCTGCAGTTTTTTCAGCTTCAGCCTACAGTTCATGACTAACAAGTTATGGTCAGAGTCTATATCTGCCCCTGGGTAAGTCTTACAGCTTATAACCTGGTTCCGGAATCTATGTCGTACCATTATAAAATCTATTTGATACCTTCCGGTGTCTCCTGGCCTCTTCCACGTATACAGCCTTCTTTTGTGATTCTTAAACCACGTGTTTGTTACAATTAAATCATGTTCTGTGCAAAATTCTACCAGGCGATTTCCTCTTTTATTCTTCCTGCCCAATCCATATTCACCTACTATTTTTTCTCCTCTTCCTTTTCCTACTATCGAATTCCAGTCTCCCATCACAATTAAGTTTTCCTCTCCCTTAACTGTCTGAATAATTTCCTTTAGCTCCTCATATATTTCTTCGATCTCCTGATCATCGGCAGAGCTAGTTGGCATATAAACCTGTACTATAGTTGTCGGTGTTGGCTTCGTATCTATCTTGACAATGATAATGCGATCACTGTGCTGCTCATAGTAGTTTACCCGCATTCCTATTTTCTTATTCATTATCAGTCCTACTCCTGTGATACCCCCAACTGATTTTGTATTTATAATCCTGTACTCGCCTGACCAGAAATCCTGTTCATCCTGCCACCGAACTTCACTAATTCCCACTACATCTAACTTCAACCTATCCATTTCCCTTTTTAAATTTTCTAATTTTCCTACCCGATTAAGGGATCTGACATTCCACGCTCCGACCCGTAGAATGCCAGTATTGTCTGTCCTGATGACAACATCCTCCTGAGTAGTCCCCGCCCGGAGATCCGAATGGGGGACTATTTTACCTCCAGAATATTTTACCCGAGAGGATGCCATCATCATATGTTCATACAGTAGAGCTTCATGTCCTCGGGAAAAATAACGGCTGTAGTTTCCCCTTGCTTTTAGCCGTTCGCAGTAACTGTGTGGCAAAGCCACATTAGCTGATGTTACAAGGCCAGCTCAGTCAATTATCCAGACTGTTGCTCCTGTAACTACTGAAAAGGCTGCTGCCCCTCTTCAGGAACCACACGTTTGTCCGGCCTCTCCACAGATACTCCTCCGCTGTGATTGCACCTACTGTTCGGCTATCTGCATCGTTGAGGCACGCAAGCCACCCCACCTCGGCAATGTCTGTGGTTCATGGGGGTGGCAAATACTTTTCTCTTAAATACTTTAATCGAGAGATAATTTGGAAGTTTTCTCTCGGGTGCGCGTGATACTTACTGTGCCTCTCATGAACAATAGTTGGGAAAATATTCGCATACTTACCGATGTATAAAGTAGGACCACCTCCGCATTCTCATGTCCAGAAAGAGGAATAAACTCTATCTATAAAGAATTACTGCGTGAGTGAACCACTTCTTTATCTTAGAATCCATTTTGTTGATTATTCAGACGTTTGATTTGTGTTTGTTTAAATGTATTTTCACGCCATATGCAGATTAACAGACTGACTAAACTACAGATCAATTATTCTTGTTTAGACAAATTGGATAGCTGTTTAGGGCACACAAGCTGACATACATAACCCACCCATATGTACAGAGACAACGAGCGATAACCTGTTTCTACTCTGAGTTGTATGTTGCCCAAGTTTTATTGGTGAGAACTGATAGGAAGGTCGCAACCTGAGGCCAGAGCAGTAACGCTTTCTGCGCAACCCACCCACACATTTTGTGTGGCTGTTCTGTTCGCTCGGCGGGGCTAGTGAGTACTGTACCTTCCAGCATATTGCTCGGACTTCATTCTTTGTGATTTTGATTGATTCCGAAGATGAAGGAACCACTTCATGGCATTCGCCTCAGCACTATTCCAGAGAATCGACACGCAGGTGACCGCTCCATCCGCACCATCAACAGAACAGGCCGTGCTAACGGTATACCACGCCTTCCAAATCGCTGGCAACAACGGGTTGTACACAATCCTGGTGATTCCTTTGAAGGACAGTACGTGACGTTACCGGCTTGTACCCCATTCTCTCTTGAAGTTCTCGTTGATCGGCGTTCTCGGTAACGGTTAGCTGAAATATCCATGTGGCAAAACTAATCAACTACAAATAAAGTAGGCCACACGTAGAATTGCCGTTTATTGACACATTAATGAATTATTAGCACCCAGCTGTCCCCTTTCATGGCCAGCGTACAAGCCTCACTAAAAACATTTACCACAACCCAGTACGCACATTCCACACGTCATTAATTCAAATTTGCAGAGTTCGTGTGTGGAATACAAAGGTCCGAGGTGTACACATAGTGTGGCACGAAATGAAGGATTAATAACTGTAGATACACTTTCTACACACCTAACATTGAAGAACTTTTACATAATTATTCATAATCGTAATTCAGAATGTCGCGGATTGTGCATAAGATACATCATGTTACACGACTCGAAACAATATTCCTTACTGGAGTGTATTGCACCTCCTAACAAAGATGAAACAAGACTCATTTACATGGCGCAAAATCATCCTATTTATATCATCCAAATAACGTTGGTGATATATTACGTATTGTTAATTAGATAAATTAAACTCATTACAATGGAAAAGTAAACAATTGCATAAAACTGGCTATAGTAAAAAAAAATAGCGTAAAATTACTAAGTAAATTGATATACAAATTTCTCTTAAATTAATATTGCCTCAGTTTACAATATATTTAAATACGTTCCTGAAGAATTAATTCGTAATAAACGGTAATTATACAGAAACAAATGAGGGCTGAACTTTCCTAACATTAATTGTGACACATAACAACACCTACTTTAATTTTATGAGAAAAGAATTTACTTACTTTTATCAGAGATACTAATTAGCCTAATATATGAGCTACAACAATATGTCTCTTGCATGATGTAATTGATATTTGCTAATTAAACAAACTTCTGCAATGTCAAATAATAGAAAATAACTACAGATAGTCACGTTAGAAAAAAGAATAATACAAGTTTTGGAAAAGAAAACGATAATAAATTACATTCCCGCCTGTTATTATGCAACACTGGTATCGGGAGGTTCGGTAATGCAAGCAGTTTTGAATAAATCCAACCTGCTTCGTTACAAGTAGCAGATGCAAACATGTAACGCATTTGTATTGGTTGCGAATGAATACTTGCCACTATTTAAGTTCCGGCACTCGTAAAAAGATCTACATTAGAACTGTAATGTACAAACTTGTTCACAACTATTTCGTGAGAAAATGTACGAAAGAGCTGAAACGTTTGTATGTGCTTACTTAAAGTGCTTCGAATGAAACATACGATCCGAATCCGCCAACGAAAGAAATAATATATATAACGTGTATTCAAGTTATATTCTGCGATTCATGATTGAACAACGGCAATCTGTGCCATTGTCACAATCGATGAAAGAAAATCCCAATCATCCAGTAATCACGCATCAAAATTACCCGACAACATGCCACGCACAGAGTGTTGAAGACATCCAATTGGCAGCACACACCTGGGGGAATGTTGCGCACTTTCAGGTCCTCGTGTAGGATTGTTTGCACAGATCCCACGACAATGATAACTTTGGAGGGTATGTGTTGCACAGTCCGTCGGAAATCCGTGGAAATCAGTTTAAAAAAAAAATCAAATGTTCAAATGTTTGTATAGCTTATGGGATGTAACTACGGGGTCATCAGTCCCCAAACTTACAAGCTAAACTAACTTACCCTAAGGACGGCACAAATATCCATGGGCGAGGGGGGATTCGAAATCCCGACCGTAGTGGCCGTGCAGACCGTGACTGGAGCACCTCAGTCCCCTCGGCCACCGCGGCCGGCAGACAGTTTTCCCCACTCACTCGATCATGTAATCAATCAACCCCCATGAACCACAGACATTGCCGAGGTGGCGTGGCTTGCGTGCCTCAACGATGCAGATAGCCGTACCGTAGGTGCAACCACAGCGGAGGGCTATCTGTGGAGAGGCCAGACAAACGTGTGGTTCCTGAAGAGGGGCAGCAGCCTTTTCAGTAGTTACAGGGGCAACAGTCTGGATAATTAACTGAGCTGGCCTTATAACATCAGCTAATGTGGCTTTGCCACACAGCTACTGCGAACGGCTGAAAGCAAGGGGAAACTACAGCCGTTACTTTTCCCGAGGACATGAAGCTCTACTGTATGGAAATATGATGATGGCATTCTCTCGGGTAAAATATTCCGGAGGTAAAATAGTCCCCCATTCGGATCTCCGGGCGGGGACTACTCGGGAGGATGTGATCATCAGGAAAGACAATACTGGCATTCTACGGGTCGGAACGTGGAATGTTAGATCCCTTAATCGAGAAGGAAAATTAGAAAATTTAAAATGGGAAATGCATAGGTTGAAGTTAGATATAGTGGGGATTAGTGACGTTCGGTGGCAGGATGAACAGGATTTCTGGTCAGGTGAGTACAGGATTATAAATACAAAATCAATTGGGGGTATTACAGGAGTAGGATTGATAATGAATAAGAAAATAGGAATGCGGGTAAACTACTATGAACAGCACAGTGATCGCATTATCATTGTCAAGATAGATACGAAGCCAACACCGACAACAGTAGTACAGGTTTATATGCCAACTAGCTCTACCGATGATGAGGAAATCGAAGAAATATATGAGGAGCTAAAGGAAATTATTCAGACAATTAAGGTAGAGGAAAACTTAATTGTGATGGGAGACTGGAATTCGATAGTAGGACAAGGAAGGGAAGGGAAGATAGTAGGTGAATATGGTCTGAGCAAAAGGAATGAAAGGGGAAGCCACCTGCTAGAATTTTGCACAGAACATGATTTAATCGTAACAAACACGTGCTTTAAGAATCACAAAAGAAAGTTGTATACGTGGAAGAGACCAGGAGACACCGGAAGGTATCAGATAGATTTTATAATGGTAAGATATAGATTCCGGAACCAGGTTAGAAACTGTAAGACGTACCCAGGGGCAGATATAGACTCTGACCATAACTTGTTAGTCATGAACTGTAGGCTGAAACTGAAAAAACTGCTGAAAGGTAGGAAAATAAGGAGATGGGACTTAGATAAATTGAAGGAAAGTGAAGTTCTGGAGAATTTCAGAGGGAGCTTTAGGCAACAATTGACAGAAACAGGGGGAAATAAAACAGTAGAAGAGGAATGGGTAGCATTGAGAGAGGAAATAGTGACGGCAGCTGAGGACAAAATAGGTAGAAAGGCAAGACCTTCAAAAAATCCTTGGATATCACAGGAAATACTAAGTTTAATTGATGAAAGGGGAAAGTATAAAAATGCAGTAAATGAAACAGGCAAAATGGAGTACAGACGACTAAAAATGAGATTGATAGGAAGTGCAAAATGGCTAAGCAGGAGTGGCTAGAAGCCAAATGCAAATCTGTAGAAGAATGTATAAGAAGGGGAAAAGTAGATACTGCCTACAGGAAAATAAAAGAGACATTTGGGGATAAGAAAAGCAACTCTACGAATATCAAGAACTCAGATGGGAAACCAGTTCTCAGCAAAGAAGGGAAAGCTGAAAGGTGGAAAGAGTACATAGAGCAGCTCTACCAAGGAAATGAAATTAGAGACGATGTTGTAGGTAGGGAAGAGGAAGTAGATCAAGATGAAATAGGAGATGCTATACTGAGAGATGAATTTGACAGAGCCCTGAAAGACCTAGGACGGAACAAGGCCCCAGGAGTAGATGACATACCCTCAGAGCTACTGACGTCTCTGGGAGAGCCAGCCAAGACAAGACTATTTGAACTGGTGTGTAGGATCTATGAGACAGACGAAATACCCTCAGACTTTAAGAAAAATGTAATAATCCGCATTCCAAAGAAATCAGGCGCAGACAGATGTGAAAATTACAGAACCATCAGTTTGATAAGTCATGGTTGCAAAATTTTAACACGAATTATCTACAGGAGAATGGAAACGCTGGTAGAAGCTGACCTCGGGGAAGATCAGTTTGGAGGAACATAGGAACCCGGGAGGCAATACTCACTTTACGTCTTATCTTAGAAGATAGATTAAGGAAAGGCAAACCTACATTTTTAGCTTTTGTAGATTTGGAGAAAGCTTTTGAGAATGTTGACTGGACTACACTTTCAAATTCTGAAATCAGCAGGTGTAAAATATAGGGAAAGGAGAGTTATTTATAACTTGTACAAGAGCCAGACCGCAGTTATTAGACTCGAAGGGCATGAAATGAAAGCATCAGTTGGGAAGGGAGTAAGACAGGGTTGTAGCCTTTCTCCGATGTTATTCAATTTGTACATCGAGCAGGCGGTGAAGGAAAGCAAGGAAACATTTGGAATAGGGATTAAAGTTCAGGGGGAAGAAATAAAAACATTGCGTTTTGCTGATGACATTGTAATTCTGTCAGAGACAGCAAAGGACGTGGAAGAGCAGTTGAATGGAATGGACAGTGTGTTGAAGATAGCGTATAAAATGAACTTTAACAAGAGCAAAACAAAAATAATGGAATGCGGTCTTAGAAAATCAGGTGCTGCTGAAGGAATTAGATTAGGTAACGAAACAATGAAGGTGGTAGATGAGTTTTGTTAGTTGGGTAGTAAAATAACATGCGATGGTCGCAGTACAGAGGATATAAAATGCAGAATGGCAATGGGAAGAAAAGCAGTTTTGAAAAAGAGAAATTTGCTAACATCGAATATTAATTTAAGTGTAAGGAAGTCTTTTCTGAAGGCATTTGTGTGGAGTGTTGCCTTGTACGGGAGTGAAACATGGACGATAAGCAGTGCGGACAGGAAGAGAATAGAGGCATTTGAAATGTGGTGTTACAGAAGAATGCTTAAGATTAGGTGGGTAGATCGCATAACCAATGAAGAAGTACTGAACAGAATTGGTGAGAAAAGGAATTTTTGGCATACCCCGACTAAAAGAAGGGATCGCTTGGTAGGACACATTCTTAGACATCGGGGAATAGTAAATTTAGCATTGGAGGGAAGTGTGTGGGGTAAAAATCGCGGAGGGAGACCAAGAGACACGTATAGTAAGCAGATACAAGTGCATGTGGATTGCCGTTCTTATGAGGAGATGAAATGGCTTGCTCAGGATAGAGTAGGGTGGAGAGCTGCATCAAACTAGTCTCCGGACTGAAGACCATAACAACTAGTGTCTTGTGCCTTCTCTGAACTGTTGCACACACAACCCAAATTGGACCATTCATAAAATCAATCACCTCATACCTCACTCAAGATGAGACGAATTTCAATTGGTAGCACACCACACAAACTGAGAAAAATAATGATTACACGTTGTTGCGTCGACAATGTCGCCGTTCCATGTAACAATAACTGGCTGAAGACCAATCGCTGCCGACAGAGTTATATGTGCCGTACATTGCTCCAGTCTCTATCACGCAGTCACAATGAGTCCGCACGTTTATTAAGACGAACCATATCTTTCTACCGAGAGGCGATCCTGAGGGAAAAAAATCGGATGCGTTATTATTCGAATGCACCTCGTAATCGCAGACACGAAACACACACAGAAAAAAACTTGGTCCTGCTGATAATACAACGACGTTTTCCACAGGAGGTTACTATATGTAGCATAGTGCTTTTCTTCTCCATAATTCAGATATGAAGACTCTGTGCCATCGCGTTGGTTCTCATCTCTCTAATTTTGATCTCGTGGTTACTTAGCAGGATATTCGTAAGGGGAAGCAATATATTGGTTCACTCTACTAGAATCGTACGTCCCTCTTGCATCGTCTGTGACTGCGGTTGGTCGACCATATTCGAGATGTTTTCGCGCTTCCTAAATGAACATGTAAAGAATTGTGCTTCTTTCTACTCCCAGGTACGGATGCCATATAAATCAGCAATAGTTAAATATTCGTGGAACGGGTGTTTTGTACGTTACCTCTTCTGTTGATGGACTACACTTCCTGAGCATTCTTCCAAAGTCTTTCACTGACATCTACTTCATTCAATAAATGTTCAAATGTTTGTAAATCTATCGGACCAAACAGCGTGGCCATCAGTCCGTAGCTTACAAACTACTTAAACCTAGGTAAACCAACCAAAGGACAACACACACACACCCATGCCCCAGGGAGGACTCGAACCTCCACGGCGAGCAACCGCGCCCTCCGCAGCGAGACGCTTTAGACCGCTCGGCTACTCCACCGCGGCGTTTGTTAATCGTGGCATGCCATTAATCGTATGTAACTATATATACTATGTACAATCAAAATTTGCAGAGCAATACTTAATAATTTTCTGAAAGACATTATTTACAAATTCTTGTTTGTCGAGTTTGGTTACTATACTTTTATCTTCAGGAAAAGGAACCCGACTGGAAATTTTTTTATTAATGTCAAAAGTAGTAAAACATCCAGTTTGAGGGATCAGCTGATTTTTGTGCTTTACCTAATCTACTTATTTAAGGGGTTTCACCCTTCCAGTTAAGTATGAGTTAAGCCACTTCTGCACTGCCCGACTAATACGACAATGTTTAAACTTATCTAGAAGATTTGTGTGATTTACACAATCAAAATTCTTTGAGAGAATACAAAAATTCGCAATGAGTGATGTACAGTTATACAGAGGATTTGGTATTTGATCAGTGAAAGCACATATATCAATATCTGTAGTTTTAGAAATGTGAGAAAAACTTTGAATAAAGCTTTCAGATTAAGTGGTAGTATCGGTAATAGACGTTTTCTCCTTTTTTATGTAATGGTTTAACAATAACAGTATATTTTAGTCTCTCTGGGAAAATTACCTGTATCAGAGAGCTATTAGATATGTGTTTGAGAATCCTACGTAATTATCTGTTGGGAACACGCCTTTAGTACTCTGTTGGAAATCTCATCAATTGCATACGAGCTTCTACTTTTGAGTGAGTTTATTATTTTTTAATTTCAAAGGGAGAGGTGGCTGGAATTTCAGTTGTATCAGACTGTATAATTATGGGCCCTCTATATAACGTATAAAGCTGAGGTGACGTTGGTGAATTTTAACGAATTTCATGCAAGAAGAAGTGGTAATGTAACTCAGATTTCACAGTGCTATCAGTTCCATATGAGCTTTCAATTTTGAATGAGTTTATTGTTTTCTTAATTTCAAAAGGAGAGGTGGCTGCAATTTCTGTTGTATCAGATTGCATAAGTATAGCCGCTCTATATCACGTATAAAGCAGAGGTAACGTCGGTTAAAATGTGTAATTTAACAGATTGCATGCAAGAGGAAGTGCTATGTGACTCAGAACTCACAATGGCATCAGTTCCACATAAGCTTTTACTTTTGAGTGAGTTTATTATTTTCTGATTTTCAAAGGGATTAGAGGGTGGAATTTCAATTGTATCTGATTGCATAGGTACGGTCTACCTACATATCATGTGTAAAGCAGAGGTGACGGTTTTTATAATGCGTATTCTAATGGATTGCTTGCCAGGGGAAGTGGTAATGTTATTCACTAACTACAGTATACGAAAAGAACGAAGATTAGTTTGAAAAACTCCTACGTTGTGCTTCATTTGGTTTTCAAAATACCTAGTTGCTGTTACAATTCCTTCACAGTTGAACGCCACTCCCACATTCTTAGTTCTTAGCTTCGGGAACCATTTGAAGTAACTTCCCGAGAAACGTTCTTAGACGCCCATTTGTTCCGAAGAGACGGCCGAGATTTATTAATTGGGAGTTATCGGGAGCGCTGTGTACCAGCCAGGTCGCGGAGAGTTCCTGTCACGTCATAAATCACGTTCTCTGCGAGTTATTTATCTGCAGGTCTGCAGCGGGGAGTGGGGAGGGGCGCACTTTTCCGCCGCCTGCGGGCTGCCGGCTTTAATTATCTCTTGCAAATACCGGCGGAAGAGACACGAGTTTCAATTAGGCTAATGTCGCGGCGGGGCGGGGCGGGCGTGGACAATTTATAAGGCGCGCCTCTCGCCGAGTCTTGGCCGGCGCGGCGCTGGCGAGATTGATATACGCAGATGAAGTCATTAAAATGCATGAGCCGCGGCCTGAGCTATCTGCGGCTTTATGAGTATCGATGGCGGGCAGGGCGCGTTTAGGGGACTCCTCACCTCTGCCGGCCGCCACTTGGCACCCCCAGGCGTGGCCGAGACGGGGCGCAGGGCACTGCAACTGGCGACCCTGCCAGGAGAGCACAGGAGCTTTATTCAGGTCTACCCAGGCTTCGCACAGGTGGAATTTGAAATGTTCAAATGTTTGTAAGGCTTAACCCTCCGTCGGGCGCAGTCGGTCTCACAGGCCATCAATACACTGTTTTGATTTCCGTGCTTAACAGTGGTGGCCCAGCGGCCCGCCGCTCCCTTTACTCGCGTAACTTTGGGAACCTCACACAGTGCCGATCCGCAGGCTGCCATCGATTTCCACGCGGATCACGGGGAACTCATTGGGCCTCACAGGCCGTCTGCGCCCGATTACGTTATAGTTTTTAAGGTGAGATTTTTCAAGATATTTTTATTTTATTACTTCGTTTCAATCAAACTAAGACTGTCCTCTGTGATTCTCACCGTTACCTTCGGAAAAAAAGAAAACTTTGACGACCCTGGCCCTTCAGACTGAGTGCGCCTGATCGAGTTCTAATTTCAGTTTTCCTTTCTTTTCCGACGTTATCACATCCATATTTTCTGCTGAAATGTCCAGAAAAGTATATTATGCCTCTAAGCCAATGATCTTGTGGAAATAATGCGCCTCCTCGAGGACGAAACTGCTGAAGATCCAGCCGCACTCGAAGATTTAGTCGATGAGAGAGACACCCACTCTCAGGATGAGGTAGGAGAAGGCAAGAGGACTCAGCAGCTAAACAGGAAGTTTAGGGAACAGCTCGGGAATATGAAGAGGAGAAGAAAATATGTGAGGAGTTTTTATTTTGGCAACGATAAGACGACGAAGTAGTCTAAGTAGATACCTTCTACTATTCATAGTGTGAAGAGTCACATCATTATTACACAACATCCAGTGTAAAAGATGTTGCTACAAATGACGCCACCAATTGCAAAACTTTGTGTCATCAATTTCTAACTGGACAATTTAGCCTGTGTATGCTATGAATGTATGTGGAATGTCGATTCGGCTGCAACCTCGAGTGAAAATTTTTTTATCCCACAACGAACGGGAAAGTTCTCCCACATTACCTCCCAAATGGCTAAAACGTCGACCATGCGTGGCTGAAACAAGAGTTAGGAGGATGAAGAATCACGAATGTTCAGCTTGTCATCAACCAATATGCTTGAGCTGTGCCATACCTGTGTTTCACCTGTTGATTTGGGAGCTATAGCATCGGTTTATGGCTGCAAATGTGGCGAGAAAAGATGATTCCAAGTCAGAATAGACTGCCTAAAATCTTTTAAAAATAACTTCATTACTTTTATGGATGTCTGTTCGAGCAATTTTTAATGCTCTTTGTGGGAAATTGGTAATTTTGGTTACTTTAGTTTAAGGTGTATTGTGTTCAATAAATCCATTATTATGCTTTAAGTTTGCTGTAATTCCTTCCTTTAGATCCTCTTCAAGACTAGCCAACACGCATTTTGAATCTGATTTAACATGGCGGAGCTAGTCCACAAAATATGTGGTTGGCCTCTCAGGCCGGGTACACCTGATTTTGTTTCATCTGGAGGTGCGCCCGACGAAGTGTTAAGGGACTTAACTGCGGGGTCATCAGTCCCTAAACTCACAAACTACTTATGAACAATTATACAAATATTAATTCCCAATTTGCGAGATTTTCCGACTTTAGCTGTTATTCTTTAGATGGTCTATGCTTTTGCAACACATCATAATTTGTGCCGGACTGGGACTCGAACCCGGGTCCCCCGCTTATAGCGAGCGGTCGCCTTAAACCACTTGACAACCCGAACATTCTCCCCAGCCAGACCCAGACTTGCACTTGTCTACTTCCCCTGGTGCTCGGAGTCCCGTTTCGGCACAAATTTTCATGTGTTGCAAAAGCATAGACCAACTAAATATTATCAGCTAAATTAAATAAATCGCAATTTGCGATGTTATGGCTTCACTGTATTCCGTTTAGATGGAATACCAAAATGTGGCGAATGAAAATTTGTGGCTGGCCGGGATTCGAACCCGGGATCTCCTGCATACTAGGCAGACGCGTTGACCACTCCGCCACCGAGGATACAGTGATAAGCCCCACTGCAGAGGACTCTTCCCTGCACGTCTCCCGCCACACATTAATCTCCATTCGCCACGCTGTCTCTTTCCTATACCACAGCCTATTTATTCTATAATGCTCGCAGCCACAATACAGTTTGGTATTCCATCTAAACCGAATACAGTGAAGTCATAACATCGCAAATTGCGATTTATTTCATTCACGCTGTAATTCGTCAAATATATATATATATATATATATATATATATATATATATATATATATATATATATATATTTGACGAATTACAGCGTGAATGAAATAAATCGCAATTTGCGATGTTTTATATATATATATATATATATATATATATATATATATATATATATATATATATATATAATTGTATACAAGCTGAGGCTGGGCTCCTGACAACAATTAAATGTGTCTCGATATCTCATGGTCTGTTCTCTCTGATGCGGGAATACAGTATTGTGGCTGCGAGCATTATAGAATAAATAGGCTGTGGTATAGGAAAGAGAGAGCGTGGCGAATGGAGATTTGTGTGTGGCGGGAGACGTGCAGGGAAGAGTCCTCTGCAGTCGTGCTAGTCACTGTGTCCTCGATGGCGGAGTGGTCAACGCGTCTGCCTAAGTAAGCAGGAGATCCCGGGTTAGAATACCGGCCGACCACAAATTTTCATTCGCCACAGTTTGGTATTCCATCTAAACCGAATACAATGAAGCCATAACAACGCAAATAGCGGTTTATTTCATTCATTTGAACGCTGTAATTCGTCAAAAATATATATTAACAGCTAAAGTCGGAAATTCTCGCTAATTGCTAGTTAATATTTGTATAATTAACATTTATAGCTGCGGACCATCGGCAATTCTGTTCCTTTAGAACAGAAGTATCTTTGATTATTTATGAACTGCCTTATACTGAAGACGACACAAACGTAGATGCCCGAGGGGGGATTCGCACCCCCGACAGGAGACTGCTGCGCGCACCGCAACATGGCGCTCCAGCAAGCGCGGCTAATCCGCCGCGTCAGGTGGAATTTATACACTGCTCAATACAACAAGGAGTTCAGATGAGATATATACATGATATACACATGGTAAAGATTTTATTCAAATATTGGTTACAACTGAAATGTGTGTGTCATATTCTACTTTCAGGTTTACGTGGCTTTTACTTGGCGAGTAACCATGGAGGAACCAGAATAGTGAACAAGTCAACACCGTTGCCAGTACTGCCACACACCTGCATGGCATGGACAGTGTGAGATTATCAATCTGCTTTAAGGGCCATACTTCCATTAGTGCAGTATCTAGTCCTGCAACCGTTGTTGTAGGTTCGGGTCTGGCTACAATGCGTCGCAGATCTGACCAATCGGTTTAGAGTACGGCAAAAAAGCTGAACATGGATAGTCCAGCCATTCAGTTCCCTCAGTTTCAAACATATTGTACACCAGTGCTCTATTGGGACGACCGTTATAGTTCACCAGAAAAAAAAAACATCCCCCATGACACCAGCGTGCAGCACAACAAAATGTCGAACAATCTCGTCTCTATACCTCTGAGCAGTAAAAGCGCCATTCTGAGAGATATGGAGATCAGTACGTCCGCCAATACTGTCTTCTTCCCAGGCCTCCATCACCGTGACATGATAATGTTTCCTACATATATGTAGATTAGTTTGGAGTTTCACGTTCTCTCCAGATGAAGGATCGCCGATTATCCGGCTGAACACAAAATCTTGAGTCAACTGTGAACTGTAACGGGTTTGGGGTGTATTTGATGGCGAGGTACTGACGGAAGTAAAGCTGTGAGGCGGTATCGTGAGTCGTGTCGGGATAACACAGTCGGTAGTGCGCTTGCCCGCGAAAGGCAAAGGTCCCAGGTTCGAGTCCCGGTTCCGGCACACAATTTTAATCTGCCAGGAAGTTTCATATCAGCGCACACTCCACTGCAGAGTGAAAGCCTCATTCTAGAAAGTACATTTGGTTACAAACCACAGTTAAGGTATTCGATACACTAGCCGAATAAATCGCGCTTACGTGAAAAGCACTTCAATACAGTAAATTACTCACTGCTTGCTACCCAACTAGCACTCAAAACATAACAGCAAGTTCCATTACCTCAATTGCCTCAAATTAGAAAATCCAAAAGCATAAAGCCGACATGCAAATCATATATATATATATGAATAATATCGGCCAAGTCACTTCGCGTCTTATCAGATATTGACGCCATTTCACTGAACTCAAACTCACTTTACAGAGACCGGTGGAGTAGACACAAGCACTAGTAAGTAATTCACTTAGACTTCCATTCCATCCCCATGGTTCACCGCCTGGCCGTCAACCAAAACAAGCAAGCTGCCTGCGTCCGTCCACACACGCCGAGCAGCGCACGAGGAGCGAGCCGCGACCAATAGCGACCCCTAGCTACCGCTACAGAAACTTCCAAAACAATACCCCAAAAAGAAAAGGACGACCGCCAGTTTAAATAGGGAAGCCCAAAGATAATAAACCACATGAGATCTAATCGAAAGTCGAAGGCAGGCGACGGGAAGTCGCCACGAACCAAACGGTTCATACTCTATATCTACAAAAAGCTATGAGTGTATGTATTTTATTTGCTGCTATATTCTACGCAACATAACACAGTGCATACTTTGTTTACACACTCCTCAACTTGTTTAATCCATATGTACATACTAATGGTACAATGCAATGTATATTTACCAGTTTTTGGGCCTTTCCCATAATCATGGCTGACTGGAGATCAAATCTAACTGTACTTCACAAATTTAAGTCTGTTCAGGGCTCCGCTCTATAATATACTTACGCTTCGACTGTATAAATTAATCGATACACATTATCGAGTATCGAAACTCTCATGATGTAAAGATGGAAGGAATTACACTGAAAGTTCTCCCAACACAGAAACACTTCAGAGAATGTAGGCTTTGAATGACCATATAAAGACGTAATACAGAGGAAAAAACGAATAAAGTTACTACAGCCTACAAGGAACATGCGTGGACAGAAGTTTCTGTTGAATTTAATTCCCACATTGTCGGAAATGGCAGAGTTTGAACTGTGTTATGAAAATCTTAAGACCACGAAAATAATTTCACATTAACAGATACTACTTTTACTACTATCTTTACAGTTATTACGGTACATTTCATCTATCATTAAGTCGTAAACAATAATGTGAAATAGTTTTGTTGCCCAACAATAGCCTAGAATGCTCTGAAAACTGACAGTAAGGTTAAGTAATGCAATTGTATTGTATCTATACTTCTTCCCATTAAAATTGCTGCATTATCACGCTGACACGAAACAACTGTGTCAGTCTGGTTTTATCCCTTTAAGTTTAGCTGAAAAACAAAGTTGTAGACAAGAATCGTTAGTTAAAAGAACGGAGTAATGTGTCGTAGTGGTGGGATTAGCTGAGTGAGCGCGGGTTCTAGACAACACACAATAAATTCAAATTGTAAATTAAAACAGAATATTGAGTGAAACTGACGATGTAGGAATCAGGAGGATGAAAAAACACCGGATAAATTGCGAGCAGAAACAAGGCCGGACGGATTTATTTGGGATGAATTGGAAACTCATGAGGACTTATTATGGGAAAATCATGTGTCAGAATCAGACCAATGCAAACAGATTGTAATCCCTGTAAATACGCACGGATTGCAAATTCAGGTGCTAATTGATACTGGAGCTGAATTGAGCGCCATGGCGGAAAAAGTTTTTCATATTTTAAAAGAAAATCCAGAGGTAATACTAACGCCGATTATACGCGTCAGAATTTTAAGAGCTAGCAGGAAAAGTAATAAACCCGTTAAGCATCATGGGTTTGTTACTTCTGATGTACAAGGAGTGAAATTTGAAAATAAATTTATTGAATGTTTGATCTTAACACAGAATTTATTCTCGGACTTGACTGGCGTTTTAAGCGACGGCAGTCATTGACTATAGTAATAAAATGCTGACATGTGTAACTCATGGTTTAAAAAATACGTACAGATTAAATTTGTGGAGGTGAGAACCAAGGGGTACAAGTGAAATTTTTGGAAAAAAATGAGTTAAGTGGAGAATTGGGTTCCTAACATGTGTAAAATTATGATGACCAAGAGGTAAAAGTGCATCTCTGTCTGGTGCTGCAATCTTTCGGCAGAAAATTTAACTACTTGTCGGTATTGTTTGAAGGCCAGGGGTGTATGTGTAGTAGCAATAACGGCGCCGTGTGTGTAAATGTAGTGTTACAGTTGTCAAAGGAAATTCGTTGTATTAGTGCTTGTAAATGATAAAACGACCATTTACTATCTTTATTCAATAAATACGAATATTAATAATATTTTATTATAAATTGGACACAAAATACGTGAGTGCACAGTAAGTATGACATCTCCAGAAGCGGACGTATTTTTGATAGCTCAAAACTTTTCCAAAGTACCACCACGCGAGTAAGCAGGTAATAAGTATCTGCCAGGAAAGTAAACCAGAAGAGAACGTATGAGCTTTATAAGGAGTTTTGTGAAGGAAGGAAACAGAAACAGGAAGGGAAAACTTTTAACGCCACTTTTTAACACGTGCTTTAATCTTAGCTTCCTCATGCCTATATACAAATACATGTATTATGTGTGACAAGCTGAAAAATACCATTGATCATGGAACGCTTGGTGATAAATAATGCTCTTATTGAAATGGAACTCCATCTAAGGAACGCAGAAAGTGCTCGGAAACAAGTGGTGGATGCAAAAAATCTCGTCGCTAAAGATGCTTGGCACACGGCTGTATGTTTTGACTTGCAAAAAAATGCAGAAAAGTCCATCCACAAAAGGAAAGAAATCACTAAGCTTGCAGAAGAAAACGGAAACAGACATAAATAAGTGTCGGCACTTGCCAAGAGCACGTGCAGCCCACCATCAATGACAGTCTCTCCTAGAGAGCGATTACTCAGAAGATGAAAAGACAAAATTTTTGACAGCGATTCAGATTAAGAATAAAACAATAGAAGAAGTTACTTTCCTGTGATTTATTTTTCAAATCAAAAGAGAAATATAAGGAATTTACAATTTTTCCATAATTTGAAAAGAAACATTGTTTCTAAATTTGTTTTGAACATTTATTACTATTGTATTTCATGTGCATTATGTATTATGAATTAGAATAAACTAAAGCATTTCAAAATTCTTTTAATTTTTCTTTGAGATCATATCTTTGTAACTCTCATTTAGAAGCCAAAGGGCTCAAGTGACACTTTTAACAAATTACTATTGTAAACTGACTGAATTTTTTGTTCCAATAATACGAGCCAGGTAGATATAAAACATTATCTTCGGGTAATATACAATCGATTTTTCTATATTTATGTCCTGGAATTAACTATTCAACTTCAACTTTAAACTTGATTATCTCAAAACCAACTCTTTGTCACTTGTACCCCGTGGCCTCTCACCCCCACATTCGATGATGGAGATAATGACCAGAAGGGTGAATATCAGCCGCTTCGTGTTGTTATGCTTCCTGCTCAGGCAGGTTTAGGCGAAGATGCTGAATACTATGGTATTCGTAACATGAATATTGACAGCTTAGAGGAAGAGTTACAGAAAATTGTTAATAATGTGTCAGTTACGCCTGAACAGAAGAATGATTTGTACGAAGTGACAAAGAAGTGTTTTCTAATAAACTGGGACTAGTCAAAGATTTTGATTGTCGTTTGGATGTAATTCCACACGAACCGTTTTTCGTGCGACTGTATTCCGCTATCTAAGAAGGAGGTAGTACAGGAGAGATAGACCGGATGTTAGAGTGAAATGTGATTGAAAGAAGCTCGAGTCCATACAAAATCCATTAATTATTGTTATGAAGAGTGAAGGCATTGTTCAACGTGAGAGAGATAGACCAGAGACGATGTATTGCAAAGATTTCATTATGTGCAATTCAGGAATAACTGGATCTCTCGGCCAGTTACTGGCAAATTGTCCTTGCAGAAGTGTATCGAAAATTCACGGCTTTCCTGATTGCTGGTAGTATCATTCGGACTGAATATATCTGTCTCCGTATTTATTCGTGCGCTTGACAGGGTGATCGGCTATGCCTTGTGTTCGAAGCTGACTATCTATGTTGACGATATCTTAGTTGCCACCACAACTTGGCGAGAACATTGTTATTAGATGAAGTTTTCATTTCATTGCGAAAACAAGGAATGTCACTGAAACTTATAAAATGTGAATTTGTAAGGCAAGAGTTGAAATTTCTTGGCCACATTATTACTACTGCGGGAATCGCTAAAGATCCACAGAAGTTGAAGACAATAAAAAACTGCCCTGAAAAAAAAAAAATGAAAAAGTTTCCGCGGTTAATGAGTTTTTGAGAAAATTCTTAAAGGACAACCAGTCAATGATCCAAATTTGAATTATATGTTAAAAATGCACCATTAGTGTGGACTGACGAAAGTCAGGCAGCCTTTGACCGATTAAAGAGTTTCTGAAGAGTTACATTCTATACCATCCTGAACTTTCTTCGCCACTTCGTATGTGAATGATTCTTCGTTTTGTGACTTAGGCGTTGAATTATTCCAAGATGTAGGTGAAGGGGTAACAAAATAACATAGAACGGTCGTATTCGCAAGTCGGACACTGTCCAAATGCGAACGCAATTACACGATTTCGGAGAAAGAAGCTCTTGCGATCGTGTGGGTACTTGTAGGGGCATAAGGTGGTAATACACTCTGACCACAAGGAATCTGACTAAGGAATGATTGTAGCACGATAGATTGACCAAATGGGCAGTTTCTTTATGGTGGAAAACACGTCACAACTTCTATGTAAGTATGGAAAAGAATTTTGTGAAGTTTGATATTAAAGCCTTGTAAAAGTAAATGCATGTATAGCATCTTAGTTTTTCTAAAACAACTAGATCTTTATGTACCAGAATGAGGCAGGTGAAACTGCGTTTCAAGTACAGCATTGAAACCAATCTGTTGCTTGTTGTATTAACACATTGCTTCTAGTGTAAGTATATAAATAATTATACATCTACATAGATACTCTGCAAATCAAGTGCCTGGCAGAGGGTTCATTAACCACTTTCATGACTTTTCTCTAACGTTCCATTCTCTAAAGCGCTCGGGAAGAAAGAACACCTAAATCGTTCCGTTTTCGATTTGATTTCTCTGATTTTATTAGGATGGTCATTTCTCCTTATGTGGGTGGGTGCTAGCAAAATATTTTCAATTCATGAGTAAAAGTTGGCGATTGAAATTTCACAAATAGATTTCGGCAACGAATAACTTCTTTCTTTTAATGGTTTCCACCTCAAATCGTGCAACATTTCCGTGACGCTTTCCCCGCTGTAACGTGATAAAATAAAACCAGCTGCCCTTCTCAATGTCCTCCTTCAGTCCCACCTGGTGATGGTCCCACAATAGGCAACAGTATTCCAGGAGAGGACGCACAAGTGTGACGTAGGCAGTCTCTTTGATGGAGCTGTTGCACGATAAACTTGTGTAAATAAGCGTTTCATCTTATATCCAGTCTTCGTTTTTCTACTTTTAAAGTAACACTGTTATTAGTGGCCAATGTAAAAATTACATGGTAAGCGCGCAACTGTGTATTTATAGTTCGGATTTAGATTAATTCTCATAAATACGTAAATTAATGTAGCGGAATCATCTCTTTCCGCATATCAGTATGCATTTTTCTCATGCAACTAAAACTTCTCAGGTTAAATCGGACATGGGATGTTAAAGAAGAGTGAAAAATAAGAGAATAAATATTATGTAGTAAGTGGCAACATGAAATATTTTCGATGATGAAACACCTTTCCTATTTTTTCTCTCTGTTCATTGTCGCGAAAGAATGTGATAATGTGAAGTAGCCTCGAATTATTGACCAAATCAGTAATCATTTAAATTCAGTTTAAAATAGTTGCATTTACCTGATGCGCTCAAAAATCGTTTTAGAAACACAAAGAGTTGATTTATCCATCATATATTATACTTCATGACTGATGTAAATATTAAAACTGACAACGTACATGATATATGTATATTTACCTACTACATTAGAAAACAACTTTAAATACAAATAGTTGGCGTGCGATATAGTGAACAGCTGTTTCTTCTTGAATGTAAATATCGGCACACTAATATTTTTCATAATAATACTTTACCCATTTGAAGCTGCGGAGCATGATACATCATAGTGGTCCAATAAAGAAATAATTATTTTACAGCGTATTTAATCAAAATGATCCTCAATAAAAAAAAAAAAAGTAACCGCTATCTAATTTAGATCTCAGGCAGCTGGAGGATGAGCGCAGTCCACTTTTGGAATCTAGGGATTAATATAAGTCATAGGTCTAAGAAAATTAAAACTTATTTTATATTAAAATTACCTTGCGGAATTCGTTGTTTATCATAATAAATTATCAAAATTAATTAAATGATTCCAGAAAACAATGTATATTTAAATTAACAAGAAGTAGTCAATCTTTGTGATAAAATAGATCTACTTCTTCACAAAAGAACTCTACGGTAGGAACTTTATTACCTGCAATGCTTGACACTTGCTATGCAACAAATATTTAATATTAATATTAATATGTGCTCCATTCCGAAAAGTAAATTAAAAACTTTATCATATAATGTACAATAATGTACATTTTTCTTCCAAGAAAGATGTGTCATCGGAAGCGAATTAAATTTATTGGGTTTGAAATCACACACACAGTTCTTTTGCTGTTCGGGAAAGGGTGTTGGATGTTGAAAAAGGTTGAAATACACTCGGCCACCCTATAAAAGCGCGAACAACCCAAGGAAATGTATAGAGAGGAGGCAACGGTGCCTGAAGACATAGAGTGTACGAAAGGAAGAGATATAAGCAACGGCAGAGAACAGCGGTAAAGAAGAGAGAAATGATGGAAGAGACTTACAGTAGATAGTGGGAGACAGTCATATGTAGTGACAGCGAAAGGGGGGGGGGGGATTTCACTTATAACGAGGTCTTTCACTGTGTTTGTTAGAAAGAAAAAAAATGTTGCAGGTGAATATGAAAGAATATCATGTAGGAGGCAATTTTACCTCGCAATATAAGAAAATAATCCAGTAAATAATTAACCTAGAATAAAACATGTACTGCAGCTACTAGAAATGGAAGTCAACGTTTGTTCTCCATTAGTTGTGGACTTGGATGTAATGCGATCGGTTACGTTTGTCTGGCCTAAGCACACGTAGTACTAAGACAGTGCTGCAAAATTTGAAAACTTGAAGCACAGATTAAGTTTCTAAGAGTCACTCCACCGACTATACTGTCGGTCATGACCGGGCCTTTGGTACAGCATAAATGAGTGGAAACACCGCAGTAGCAGGAACAACTAATAGCGTGGTTCTTGTTCTTAGTATTAATACCCGCGATTCCTCTCACTGTGACGTATGTTGGCCGACAGGGTTGCCACATGTGTCCGTGAACATGCACGCAATACTGTGAATATCTCTTACGGTCCTGCGAGCGGGAAGAGAGACACACACGGAGAAACAAAGGAATTCCACAGAGTTAGCCGTTTCAAAGAGAGCACAGGGCTTAATTTCCGTGTTGCGGAATAACCGACTTCACACACAAACAGACACGCATGCACACACACTCACTGAAACACACACACACACACACACACACACACGCCATAGAGAGGGAAAGAAGAGACGCTTTAATGTTATTGCAGGCATTTTTAATAATTATTTCGCTGGCGATTCACTGGAGAGCCGGGCTACATTATTTCGTTCCGACCCCGCATATTCCCAGAGCTCTGTTACAAATAACGGAGACAAAAAAAATTTAAAAAATAGGAAGAGAGAAGGAGAAAGCAGCGCATTCTGTTGCCATGTTTCTGATAATTCGCTCGCCTTTGTCCGGAAATGCGTTTCATACGACACGCCTCATTCGTTTCATTTGCAGTTTCTCCTCAAAGAGATGTCCGAAATTGTGAGGTCCGTTATATTTAATTGCAGATTAATGAAATTTATTTTAGATTTGGAATACAGCACGGAAAATATTCCTTGACAAGCCCTTTATAAATGTGAAACACAGAGGAGAAAAATTCTTGCGATTTCTTCTATACTAGCAACATAAAGAACGTCATTAACGAGGATGTGACTGTACTCAATATCGGTTGAGAAATTGCACGGTCAACTTTTCCGCTTCGTTGGCGTACGTTTATGTCACTACAAGGCTGCGTATATCTTGCATGAAGCTCTGTAACGTAACTACAGGCTATAGAAAAAAAATCAAACAAACAAACAGAAAAGAGATTGCACAGTCCTTGTCTCTGCCGTTTCTTATGTCTCTATTTTTTTTTTTTTTTTTTTTTTTTTTTTAATCCAGTTAGCTCTGTACCATGTGGGTGACTCTCACTACTGTCAAAATATTTACCACTTCACAGTTGAAACCACCTCTGTAAGAAATTGAGAGGTGGAAACATCTTATCCTTGGTTGAATACTTACGAATTTGTATTTAATCGCATGTTTCTCCCCAGAATCTACGAGAAAATAAACGTTCGAGAAACATAAACTTCTGGTATTGTCTGTTCTTAACTGAAAACGCAATCACCTCAGACTAAAATAATTTTCTCCCCCTAACTAGTTTCCGAACAGCGCAAAACTCACTGGGCTATGTAAATTTTATGAATTATCTTGCTAAAAAGTGCAGTATAAATTCCGTTGTGTGCAACGGGAGACGAAAAGAATACTCGCCCGGAATAAATTGAAGTCATTGCGCATGCCCTAGTTCCGAAGTGGGAGTGTTACCACATCTAGCGGTCATCTGAGCTTGGTTTTTACATCGTCAAATAGAAATAATATGATAGGATACATCTAAATCTACCTCTGTATGGATATTCTGCAAAACACATCGAAGTGCATGGCAGAGGGTTCGTCGAACCACTTTTGTGACATTTTTCTATAGCTCCACTCTCTATTAGCTCGCGGGAAATAGGAACACCTAAATCTTACTATTTTCGATCTGATTTCTCTTATGTATTATGATGGTCATGTCTCCCTATGTAAGCGAGTGCTAACAATATATATGTTCGTAGTGTGAAAAGAAAGTTTAATGAAAGAAATTTCGCAAGTAGATCTCGCCGTAACAAATGAAGCCTTTCTTTTATTGATTTGCACCCCAATCGAGCATCATTTCCGTGATACTCTCTCCCGTATATCGCGATGATACAATACGAGCCGCCCTTCTCTGAACTTCATCTAAATCGTCCTTCAGTCCCACCTGGTGTGGATCACACAATACGCAGCAATACTCCAAAATAGGACGTAAAAGTGTAGTGTACGCATTTTTGTAGTACAAATGTTGCATAATCTAAGTATCCTCTCAATGATATCATTGGTTCGCCTTCCCTACAATATTTTCTATGTGTCCTTTCCAATTGAAGTTGTTCGTAATTGTTACTCCTAGGTATTTAGTTGAATTTACGGCCTCAAGGTTCGACTGATTTATAGCGTGACTGGTTTAACGGATTTCTTTTAGTGTTCATATGGATGAACTCACACTTATCATTATTATGGGTCAATTGCAATTATTTGAACCATGCAGATATCTTATCTAAATAATTTGCAGTTGCTTTTGACATTCTCGTGACTTAAGTAAAAGATAGTTGACAGCATCATCCACGAATAGTCTTAGAGATCTACTCAGATTGACTCCTAAATCTCGATCTATACATAAAAGGCAATGTCCCCACTGACTGACTGATTGACTGATCATCGCCCAGCCCAAGCCACTGAAGATAGAAACTTGAAATTTGTAGAGAGTTTTGATGTTAATCCGGAGGCCTCATTTAAAAAGCGATTTTTCGACATTCCGTCCATGAGAGGGTGAAATAGGGGATGAAACGTTTTTTTTTTTTTTAATACGTTGCAATTTAGGCACTTTGAAGCTAGAACTACAAAATTTCGGGTTTTAATTTGGGGTTCGAATTTAAAAGACACGTGCCTGTACATTTTCTGAAAATCAACCAATAAGGGGGTAAAATAGTGGACGCAAAATATTCATTTTCAAAAATATGTTGCTTTTACTCAAATTTTAAGGTACAACTATGAAATTTCGGATATAGAATCTAGGTCAGGATTAAAAACCACGCGTTTCATTATTTTCGGAAATTTTTACAAGTAAGAGGGTAAAATATGTGATGAAAAATTCTTTTTGAAAACACGTTGCTGCAAACAATTTTGAAGCTTGAGCTGCAAAAATTGATATTTGTATTGTTGGTTAGAATTTAAAAAAATACGTGTTCCTGTATTTTTCGGAATTCAACCATAAACTGGGTGAAATTGCAGATGGGATGTTTTTCTAAAATCTGTTGCTATTTAGTCAATTTTGAAGTTAGAACTGCAAATGTTCGTAATTAAAATAAGACAGTCTAGATCGCAATTTGTTGCTTTATTACTGGCAACCGGTTTCGGCATCAACTTGCTCAGCAGTTGGCGCATACTCCGGCCACCACCACCGTCCCCAACAAGGTTACCAAAGGCCTGAAGATGCTCCTATAGTACCGAAGCCGGTTGCCGGTGTTGAACGCAACAAATTGCGATCAAGACAGTCTTATTTTAATTATTACAATTTTTAAGATCGCTGTTCCAAAGAAGATGCTTTCAAACATTACCAATTTTCAGATTTTGATTCGGGGTTCGAATGAAAAAGTCACGTGTTTCGCTATTATTTGAAATTCGACCAATAAAGGGGTGAAATACGGGATGAAATAATTGATTTTCAAAAATATGTTGCTTTTAACTCAAATTTCAAGCTATAACTACGAAACTTAGGATGTGGCCCCTTGATCAGGATTAAAAAGATAGGACTTTCAGTATTTTTTGGAAATTCAACAAGTGGGTAAACTAGGGGATCAAAAATTCTTTTCGAAATCACTTTGTTGTCAAGACAATTTTGAAGCTTGAGCTGCAAAAATTGGTACTTGTATTGTTCGTTTGAATTTAATAAATACGTGTTACGGTATATTTGGAAATTCAACCATCAAGGGGTTTCAATTGGAATGTTTTTCGAAAATCTTTTGCTATTAGGGTAATTTTGAAGCTTCAACCAATAAATTGATATGTTTTTTGGTCAGAATTAAAAAGTCTCGTGTTTCTGTATTTTCAGAAAATTAATCATTTAGTGGGTGAAATATAGGATGCAACATTTTCAGAAAATACGCTACTACTAAGCCAATTTTGAACCCAGAATTACAAACATGAAATTTGCATACTTGGTTGGAATTTATAAGACACATGTTGGTGTATTTTTCGAAATTCAACTATTAACGGGTGCTATTGGGGGGTTACAAGTAGTAAAATGTCTGTAAATCTTAAGAGACTTAACTACGGGGTTATCAGTTCCTAAGGTTTAAAAACTAATTAAACTAACTTAAACCAACTCAGACTAACTTATGCTAAGGACAATGCAAACACCCATACATGAGGGGCGAATCGAACCCCCGACGGCGAACAGCAGCGCGCACCGCAGCAGGGCATTCAATATGCACGGCCATTCCGCCGCAGCTACAAGTAGTATCACAACATTTCGTAATTATAGTACTTAAGCTATAACTATGGAAATTTATATTCCGAGGGGGAAACAACTGGTGCAGACCAACCGGCCTACGCATGCGAAGCAGCTGGCGTTAAGCTAGTCGTTTATGAAAATAAGGAGAAGCAGGGGCCCTATAACACTTTCCAGGGGAACGCCAGAATCACGACTGTTCTACTCCATGACTCACCGTCATTTACAACGTACTGTGTCGGAATACGTCGAGATTCATAGGACCTAAACTAACGTATCATTTATTTCAAGCACGTAGAACACGAACAGCGACGTCTAGAACACACACACACTCACACACACACACACACACACTCACACACATTAAAAAAAAATGCAAGGGGCGCAGGATTTGAGTAACACTAGGGACAACTATTTCGGTTTTCCTTAAGGCCTGTGCTGGTAATATCTTTTTAACCTTAATTCGCTACGAAATGTGCCGAGGTGGAGCCGCCGAGCGCATTGAGGCCGTTCCCCGTCGGGGGTTACAATCCCCACTCGGAGATGGATGTTTGTGGTGTCTTTAGTGTAAGTTAGTTCGTAAGTAGTTTGTAAGTTTAGGAACTCAGTTAAGTTTGTTCTTCGACTCCGCTAGGACTATTCGACCGCTACGCTAACGGGACAGGAGCTAGCTCATTAATAGAGTGTCGGCCTTTCTGGTTAAGTGGTGTGCATCGAATAAGATGCCACTTTCTTTTTCCTTTATCGCAGTTCAAATGTTTTCTTGCTATAGTTACTTTTTGTTCATAAATTATATTGGTACACTTTTTTCAGTAATGTCTTTAGCAAATTACTATTACAGTTTGTAAATTTTATATCTGAAAATAATCTTCCATGAAAGGTAATAGTTATTTTACACCCATAAAAATAATCTACCTATTGGTATGATCTCGCATTTAAATAATTTAACGTAGGGTACGTATATCTTCAGTATTTTGTCCACATGCTATTGGCATCAAGAAGAGCTCTCATCCTTCAAGGCATAGAAGCTACAAGTCTGCGGAAAAAGGCGTCGTCCATGACAATTCTCGCCCATGAATAATAAACCAAATCCTACAAGGCATATTAGTCGATACATCGCTATGGGATTGAGATCGGGTGAGTTTGGAGGCCATGGTAGGCACTGAATAATATTCTTTCTCCTCTGGAACCAGCTCTGAATCGTAATGCTGGTGTGCGATGGATGATCATCATGTTGGTAAATGAGACGTCCTTCGGGATGCCAAAGTCGAACTCCTGGAATGGTTACATTTTCAAGGAAATATTCATAGCACACTGAACTGGTATTGTTCTATCCCCAAAATTTCACAAATATGAGCCCGCTTATATCGCGTATAGCGACTGAGCGGGCGTCATATCGTTGCCTATCTGAGAGCAAGACGGGACCTGATTCTATAATCGTTTAATCATCCGAGAGCAGTTTTCGGCTAGCCCGGGAATTGTGAAATTTAAAAAAGCGGCAGTCTGGGCCGCTCTCGCCAATTCATCAACTTCTCTTCGAGCAGAGACTCGTGGTCGTCCAGGTATTGGATGTCTGCTTACCTCACCATTATCTCGTCTGATCCACGTCCTAGCTGTAGAAGAATGATCACCTTAACGACGTCGTGTCTCAGGTGCACTAACACCGCTTTCAAAGAGAGAAATTATGCGCTCGCGATCGTCCACATTAGCCATTTTGAAGTAGACGTACGACGTATGCTAATCCGGTAATTCGTTTCTCTTAGCTGAAAGCTACAGTCACCACGTGGCGGCCCAAGTAATTACGACAAATCTAATCTGTTTTCAGTAATATTACTATAAGATTGGATTATTATGAAATAGAAACTCCTTAAAACCTATAAAAGCCAACAACTGCACATATTTAGTGAATTAACGTCTGAAATATTTCCTGCAAGAGGCCTAAAAAGTAACAAAATTAAATCCACTCCATTGGGGTTCGAACGCGCGTCCGTTGTGTTCATAAACCGGCAGCCTATCCACTTCGTTCGTTGTTGTTCCATGTCTCCTTGGCTCAGCTCTTTTTTATTACAGAGGGCGTTCAGCCATATGACCCGGCGCACTGATCGACCCAATGAAACATACGTGAGAAGGGGTTCGATGTAGTAAATGTACTCACGTGGAATTCTTATACCTCATTCGCTTCTTCGTCCTCAAATAATGTATTCCAAAATAAATTACACGTGAGTTTAAGTATTAACGTTTCTAGGAATATCATTTCGTTCCTCATCATCTTTTATTTTTCCTAATTATTCTCTGTATTTCAGAGTTCTGTTAAATCTGTTGCAAAAAAGTGAGTTGACAGTAAGTTATCACTTCTAATATGAAATCTTTCGCATTTTAATTAATTCAACTATTTCTGCTGCATTTTATTGAGTGTCTTGTTACTGACCACCAAACCCCGCTTTATTGAAGTGACAGTTTCAGGCTTTATTTCCTTCTCTGCCAAGCTAATCCAATTTACTACATCCAGGACAGAAACTTACCGCGCAGGAGCGATGGCATTTTCGACTTTCTCAACACTAATACCAAGTCAACACACGAGTAATCATCTGTAATGAAACTTGAATGTGTAAATCGGTTGTGTGAGGATCGTTGATCTTGGCTCGAAATAAACGTTTGACTAATTCACATTCGGATTACACCTTACATTGTCCAGGAAAAGGACGACTGGACGATTTCATTTCTACGTTTCTGCATTGAAAGAGCTTAGCCATTCTTACATATGACCACTCACCACCCACGCCATCCTGTGGCTTCGCCATGTGACTGGAATCATGGTGACGTCTAAATTCTTGAAAGAACGCTGCTTTGCCGCTTTTCCAGTCACCAGTGGCTTCTCCATTTCACCTATTATAACATGTTTCCACACAGCAGCACTGTGAGTCTTTCCTTGGACATTTTTCCGCCTGTGCTCTTTCCACCTCTAATTGCTGGCGATTTTGAAGACAACTGACGATAAAATAATCCAATTTCATCAGCAATGAACACGTCTTTCGGGTCATAATCCGCAATTAGTTAGGACAGATTTGTCTTCTGTTGCTACACATTCCTCCATGTATTAATGTTTCTCCACACATTCAATCCAGACGATGTTGTGCCTAGTTTTGAAAGTGTTCAGCAATCCTGTGGACGCATTGCATTTCGTTGTTTAAAATTCTTCAACGAATTTCAGAGCCTCATTCTGCAACATAGGTCCAGATAAAGTTCAGCTTTTTCCCCGCACATTGACGTACCGCTCCCACTCAATTTCGTTAATTTTTTTTTCATTTCCGGTCTGCTTCGCCGTTATTTTCATCTGTCTGTTTCTTTCATCCATTCATCCCATATCGTATCCTTGTTCCTTAAAGTTAGATGAGTCTATTTACCGCACTCAAAACTCATCACAATTTCGCGCACAAAGAGTGTATCTTTCTCATTCACCTCTATTACCTTAACTTTTCGTCAAGTCTTCACGACGCATACCGTTTTTTCGACATAATGTTAATGTAAATATCACAGAGCTACTGGTCAACTGAAACTGGCAGAACGTGCTGAATAGCACAATTGTTTAATGAAACATTACCGACTTCTTTCACGGTACACATTGCTGTCGTGTGTCAGTAATCAGGGAAAACGAGAAAACCAAGAAACAGAGCGCTTCGTTTCCTGTGATGTGCGGTACGGTACCGACTCTAAGCGTGACTTATTCCTTGTTACACCGAGCGGCGCCGTTTAATGTCCACACCTTCAGCTGCAAGCTACCCTGGACATTTTTCTTGTCTTCTTCAAATCTGGAACCAGGTGAATGTCATTGGTGCGAGATCAGGACTTGTATGGCAGATGGTGTAGGTGCTCCCAACCAAAAGTTCGAATGTGGTTTAGCGTAGCCGTCGCCGAGTGTGGTCTCGCATTGTCATTCAACAGCAGAACGCCAGATCTGAGAAGGCCAGACCGCCTTTTGCGAATCACCTCTTTCAATTTCGACAGAGTGGCACAGGCCCGCACAGCATTGATGGTTGCATCCTCCTAAAAGTCCATCGAAACTTGAGCGTCGCAGAAACACCGAATAGCACTTTACCTGCAGACGGAGTGCTTTTCAACAGTCTTCGGACTGGTGATGACGAACGTTTCCGCTCCATAGCAGTTCAACGGTTCTTCCGGATCCAATGCCCTGATTTTTTTCCTGCACACCTTTTTGAAGATTATAAAGCGATTTGACAAATGTCTCAATGTACTTGAAAATTATGTAGAAGAATAACAATATGTATTACCTTTAATGTCTATTTTCTTCCTTTCATATACAACTCTGACTATAGTTGACAGGGGAAACTTATTTTGCAATCCCCTCACCCCTCACACTATAAGAAGAATATTACCTAATCGTGTGCATTGTTCGATCAGTTGTGCTTCCCTGAGAAACTTGTATATGCCAGACTGTACGTGAACCAACAGAAATGAAATATGTTGATGGTACCTGACGTCTTTTACTTTGAGATGAATATTACCTGAACACGAAACAAAATTTGCTGGCTTGCTGTTGAATAAGAAGAATGTGACGTTCCTTAAAATATTTTTTTTCTCGTACCTTTATAAAGTTTGGGGTGTACTTGCGTGCACTGTATTCAGCATTTGTATCCCCGCTGTCGCTCTACCGCTACAGCTGTAATGCTACAATTTTATAACCACAGGATTCACCATAGTGCAAAGCGAAACCACTAACGATCAAAAATATTTGCTTTGCCGCTGTCGGTACAATTTGTAAAAAGGAAAAGATGACTCTTTAATTAATAACGTCGCGATTCAGAAGCTAAATAAATTTCATGATTTAATTTTAATTTAATTCTAAAACCTGATTTTCCATTTCCTTTTTTTAAAGACATATACAATTCATGCAGTCAAATGATCAGTTTATAAAGTTATGATGCATAAAATATGGCCATTTACGTGTTACGATTAAAATTTCCAGAAAAAGAATCAATTAAAACAATGTACTTAAACCACAGAATAGGAAAAAAATTGACTGATTCCTTACATTAATATAAAAATCCTCACAAACAATTCAACATCACATATCTCCTGAATTAATCGTCTGTTCGAATGATGATCGACTAAATTAAGCATAGAAACGCAAAGTAAAGGTTCCCTACGCCGTTACACACACATTCAGCACAGAAGAAAGTCTATTCTGATTCCATAATACGCACACATCAAGAAACGAGCCTGCCTTTTATGTGCCGTGGACGAAGAGTGCCATTTAGGTTTCAGTCGGTCGTTGTTCTTGCAACTCATGTTGATTTCGTCAGAGGAGATTTCCAATCTACAGAAATGTCTTAAATACTCCACAATTCGAACCAAGGACAGCTGCCAGGATTCGAAATTTAAAAGTAGATGTTCCTGGAGTAGTAAAACAACTTAAGTCACTAAACAAAACAAATCTTACGGACCAGATTGTATACCAACTAGATTTCTCTCACAGTATGCTGATGCAATAGCTCCATACTCAGCTATCATATATAACCGATCACTCAACGAAAGATCCGTACCCAACTACTGGAAAGATGCCCAGGTCACTCCAATATTCAAGAAAGGCAAGGAGTGATCCAATAAATTACAAGCCCATCTCACTGACGTCGATTTCCTGTAGGATTTTGAAACATATACTTTGTTCGGCCACAATGAACTACATGGAAAAGAACGACCTATTATCCAATAGTCAACACGTATTAAGAAAGTACCGCTCTTGCGAAACACATCTTGCCCTTTATTCACATGAAGTGTTAAGTGCCATCGACAAGGGATCTCAAATAGATTCCATATTTCTGGATTTCCGGAAGGCTTTTGACACTGTACCCCACAAGCGGCTTCTTATGAAATTGCGTGCTTATGGAATATCTCCCCAATTGTGCGGTTGGATTCACGATTTCCTATCAGAAAGGACACAGTTCGTTGTAATTGACGGTAAGTCATCGAGTAAAACAGAAGTGATATCTGGCGTTCCACAGGGAAGCGTTATAGGTCCCCTACTCTTCCTTGTGTTTATAAACGATTTAGGAGACAATCTGAATAGCTCACTTATACTGTTCGCGGATGCTGTCTTTTATCGGTTAGTGAAGTTAACAGAGGATCAAAAGCAACTGCAAAGCAATTTAGACATTTTATACATGGTGCGAAAATTGGCAACTAACACTAAATAATAATACACATGACTACTAAAAGAAATACGCTGAACTTCAGTTATAGGATACATCAGTCAAACCTTAAGGTCGTAAATTCTACCAAATACCTAGGAGTTACGAACAACTTAGACTGAAGAGAACACATAGAAAATGTCGTTGGGAAGGTGGACGTAAGGTAACGTTTCATTGGATGAACGCTTCGAAGATACAACAGCTCCACCAAACAGACTGCCTACAACACACTTGTGCGTCATCTCTTGGAATGCAGTTGCTCAGTGTGGGACCCTCACCAGGTGGGACTGACGGAGGACACCGAGAAGGTTCACCGAAGGGCAGCTCATTTTGCTTTATCACGTTATAGGGGGGAAAGCGCCACAGAAATGTTGCACGACTTGAGGTGGAAATCATTAAATGAACGACGTTACTCGTTGCGGCGGGATCTATTTGTGAAATTTCAATCACCGACTTTCACTTCTGAATGTGAAAATATTTTGCTAGCATCCACCTACACGGGGAGACATGACCATCCTAATAAAATAAGAGATCAAAAACGGAGAGATTTAGGTGTTCCTTCTCCCCGCGCGCTGTCAGAGAGTGCAACAGCAGAGAAATGTTAAGAAAGTGGTTAATGAACCCTCTGCCAAGCACTTAAATGTGATTCGCGGAGTATCTATGTAGATATAGCTGAATACACGAGAATAAAATGTATTCCAAAACCTTACAACGAAGGGACGTCAGACTTATCAATCATGGTTTTGCACATCTGTTCGACGAGCGTTCTCCACTTTCGTCCCGATCTTACCGTGCAGTGTCTTGCAGAGTACGAAAGTAAAAGCAGTTGCATTGTAGTCTATTTTCTCTAAGAAGAGCCGGAATTCCTCAGACTTTCTCTTTCAGTTGATCTGCTAACCTCTTGGAGCTAAGTAAACAAGTAGAGGGCGAATCTTTTCCTCTTAATAGGTTCTACATTTATCTAACTGAGACGGGCCTCATGTTTTCTTAGTATTTTCATACTTTACTACAGAAGATTTTGTGGAAACAGGTTTCAGGAATTCAGAAGTGGAAAAATAGAGCACACGCTGACAGAACTCGCCACGAAAATTAGCAGAATACGGAGGCGGCCGTCGGCAGAGAGGGATTCCGCAGCCGGCGGTGAAATGAAGAGCCGGCTGCGGCAATATGGCGGCGCTTTTCATCGCAAGTTATAGCGAGACGTCTCGCCCGGGGGATGTCGACTCATTTCCGCCGCGGACGCCGTATTGGCCGAGCGGCGCGCCGCCGACAAAGTCCCCCCCATCCCGCGAGCCGCCATTAAAATTAAACCGAGTAGATGAAATCCTTTTTAAACTTGGCGCTCGAGTTTAAAAGGAAAGTAAAGTTGCGCGCGACGCCGGGAATTAGTCCGTGTATAAGGCTCAGACCGGCAACTTGCTGCTCTGCCATTACCGGCAGCTCGCGGCGATGTTAACACAGACAGCCGGCCCAGCAGCGGAACTCTCCTCTGCCGTGTTTGGCTGTGCGTCAGCTGATGATGTGGCCTCTTTATCGCGCAGCAGGGTTCGGTGTATGGGAGCATTATTTAAGATCTCGAAGAAACGATTCTTTCCCAATTTATGGATTACTAGATGACCCGGTGTACTTCCTATCACTTTCCTCTCAATATAAACCATAGTAATTTAAATCATGTGTATTTTAGACCCAGTAGCTTTGTAAAGGCATTTACTTTGAACGTCAAATGTGCAAAATTTTATCTCAATCGTACGAGTGATATCGATATCCCAAAGAAAAGAGCTCTTTCACTTTTTCACAAATTTTCCTATTTTCTGGGTAACTGTTCCAAACGTTTACTTCACTCAAATCTTCCTCTCGCTTTGAACGTCGAATGTGCAAAATTTTATCGCAAACAGAAGAATGTTATTCATACGCCATTGTAAAAAGCTGTTTCATTTTCTCGCGAATTTCCAAATTTTCAGGGTAACTTTCCCGAATTTTTTTGTTCATAAAAACGTTCATCTTTTGTTAACCGTCAAATGGTCAAATGATCAAAATTTTATCGCAAGCCGATGAACTGTTCTGAACTTATAGTGTTGAGTACATTTAGAAACACATTGAAAAAGAATGATGGTTCGAATTTTGCGACTTTCCTTTTTAACTGTCCCTATTTTTTTTTTTTTTCTTTTTGTTACTGAAAGATTTTCCGAGACTATAATAAATAAAAGAATTACCCCTCTCCGTCGTGCGAATAGTCAGTTATAGTGCTGAATTCAATCAAAAACACATCAAAAAACGCACTGTCAGTTTTTCTCAAATTTTCCAATTTTTACAAATCTCGTCCTGTCAAGCGCTACTCAAGTGATGCTCTTACAACCATGTGGCCATTGATTTTTATTCATAGAATAAAATCGCTTTCCTACTTTCCGGACGACTTTTCCAAATTTTTATTTCTTGCAAACCTTCATCTTGCTTTCAACATGAAATGTACAAAATGTTATCGCAATTGGACAATCGCTATTGATAGCTCACTGGAAAAAGCTGTTTCAGTTTTTCCCGGTTTTCCTCTTCTCCGGACAACTTTTTCATATTTTATCACCGTTTAAACCCTCCCTGGACTTACACGACTATTTCAAGACTGAAATTAGCTAAATCGGTTCAGCCGTTCTCGAATTTTTGTGGGACTAACTAACAGCAATTCATTGTTATATATATATATATATATATATATATATATATATATATATATATATATATATATATATATATATTACAGCACCAGTTTCTAAGCTTCTGTCGAAATTGTTGGGAGACTGGGATTGCGGTGCAGTGATAAACCGAACTTCGAAAAGAGTACTGAGACAATATTATTGAAAAATGATCATATGTTTGTAAAGCTATGGGACAAAACTGCAATGGTCGTCAGTTCTTCGACTTTCAAACTACTTAACACATTGACTGCCATGATTTCGAACATGTGTTCCTGTGCCGCAATGAAATTCAAATGTTCAAATGTTTGTAGATCTATCGGACCGAACTGCGTGGTCATCAGTCCGTAGCTTACAAACTACTTAAACGTAGGTAAACTAACCTAAGGACAACACACACACCCATTCCCCAGGGAGGACTCGAACCTCCACGGCGAGCAACCGCGCGCTCCGCAACGAGACGCTTTAGACCGCTCGGCTACTCCACCGCGGCGCGCAATGAAAACACGATTATCACTTGTGATGGGAAATTGATTTTGTGAACACGTGCAACTAAGTTACTTAATAAACATTAATTTCTGGCTGATACGGTCTAATAACATCCGTGAGTCATATATGGCTCACGTGGCCCAACATGATATAATGCCGCAATAGTTGTAAAAATATCGTTTTGGTAGAAATCATCAGAAATCCCGTTTATCTTTCCATTTGACCACGGAGATTTTTCTGCTGCTCTTTCAACATCTCATTACTTTATTTTCAGTTTTGTAGATATTACGGTTATGAGGTGCCTTTTGTATTACTCATAATAGTGGCAACGAGGTGGGTTGAGGAAATTATTAGTTTTGTAGCCAATAATACACTACTGTACCAATTGTCACAATACAGCGACCTCCCACTGTAAAATGAATTGCTACGACACTCCATAACTACTTTGCTATGAACATCAGAGGGTTCAGTGGAGCCACCACTTTCAATGCCCTTTTTTCAGCATGGGAGGAGCAACCACCTGTCCGAAGACTCTGATGAGATACTTTAGCGGCTGCTATTGGGCTAATAACTAAGCTCTGTTCGTTAGCCTCTACGATATAATACCCCTTAGAACGTGCTACACACATTTAAGTCACACATCTGGCTTTCTGTCAATGACTTGTTGCACCATAAGTACCTTCACTTCATTCAGTTCTAAAATTTTCTTCTTTTCTGCGACATAGCTCTTAATTTCTGCCCAGACAAATTCATAGGTGTTCCGTTACCAATGCAATGGACTCATTCGTAAAACAGTTGTGTCCACATCATATGCATTATTTCCTGGACCATAGCCAGCGGTTCTAGCTTTTTGCTATGGAAAGACAGTCTGTAATATACTGGTGGTAAATGTACACTATGCGGTAAAGTTAACGCAAGTGATTAGAGGACACAAATAAAATGTCACTATTGTTGGAAACGCGATATTGCTATTGTCAGCATCTCGGTATTGCTATAGTCGGCAACTTGGTATTGCTATTGTCGGCAACTCGACATTGCTGTTCTCGGCAACTCGATTTTTACTATTGTCGGCAACTCCATATTGCTGTTGTCGACAACTTGGTATAGTTATTGTCGGAAACTGGGCATAATGACTGTGGCTGCCAATGAATCATACTATTTTGGAAAGAAACTATCAATCGGTCACCATATCCAGGACCACTCCTGTTGCTTGGCTGTACGCAGCAAAGCTAGTAACATCGGCCAAAGAAATATCGGCGGTTGCGATCTTTGACATTCCGCCCTAGAATCCGCTAACGAAGCAAAAGCGCGATACTGAAATTTAAGAATCATTATCAGAAACGAAAAAAATATATGTAGAATAATTAGAATTACTTCGCGCATCTGCCTCTCAACAGCGTTCAGGAAAGAGTGATTCAGTTTCTAGCTGGGATAGCAGATGAGGTGTTGTTTACAATTGTCTCGAGACACTCGTCACTACAGACGTACAATCGATATCGCATTTAACATCGACTCTGACGTGTTTCGTACAGTACAAAGAGATACAACTGTATCAGTCATTTCTCATCGTTTCATGAGTTTATTCTGCGTCTCTGCAGTACGATCACAAAAGAAACACTTCAAATATATACTCTTAGATAAAAGTACGACTCAGCACGAAGCATTTATGCAAACTGCTCAGAACTTGATTTTCTTATATGTAATGGCAAAATTTGAAATACAAATAAACTTTGATGGATATGTGTGTGACGCTGAAGCGCTATTTCTGGATACTAAAATTTGGATACGTCGATTCCAATTTATAAAGACTTTGCGAATTCCATCTCTGGCACTCTACTTCACAGTAATTATATCCCTCGCGGACAGGCGCGTGTGAGCAATGCAGGCAGCATTTGATAGACGACGGCTGGATGGCCTCAGTGCCACGTATCAGGGTAACTGTGTCGAAACGCGGAATTGATTTACTCAATTTTGGAAGCTTATTGATCCATTGCCTCTGTAATCGTGGGTTTGCGTGCACATTTACATCACAATAGGTTTCCGTCACATTCGGTTAATTTCTTCGTAGTAGTGAGTCTCTTTCTTTTAGTGTGCATTTTTGAAAACACAGACAAGTCACTTGTGATTGAAAATAGGGTGTCATCACGTACTCTCCTTTAGCAGATGATTCCAGAATCGTTTTATATTCCGAGGGTGGAGAGGGGTGACGTAGAGGGAGGGAGTGACCGAGAGAAAATTGAATAACCAATGAAGTGATAACCGTCTACGAATCGGAATTTGGAAAATCTGTGATTCGAGCACAAACAGAAAGCTAGAAATTCTGAAGTAATGCAAACGTTGGTAGTAGATATATTGGGGATCGGTGAATAGAAAAGTAACGAAGGTAAGTATTTCTGGTATATCTGAAATAGGTCTTGGTATGAATAGGGAAATAGATCAGACAGTCAGCTAGTGATAGAGGTTCTCTCATTAGATCCGCCAGGAGACCAACGCCGGCAACCCAAGTTCAGGTACAGATGCCGATGTTGCAGACAGAAGGTGAACAGGTAGAGAAAGTAAATATGGTTATAGCACCAATAATTCCGTATGTAATGGGAGATCAGAATTTCATTGTCATGGCAGACTATAACAAGGCTGTAGAAAAAGGAACGAAAAGAAGGACAGGCGGGAGGATATGGGTTTGCAAGTAACAATAAGAGAAACGCTTATTCTTGCGAAATAAAAGGAAAAAGATCAGTCTGAAACACTGCAGTAAGGGAAGAAGGAAATAAATACTGAGTGGGATATGGACAGACAATGTGGATAATTTAACAGATGGTGTCTTATCTAAAGAGCGATAAGAGATAGCACGCTCCAGAGTTGATAAATCGCTTGATCCTTTATTTATATTTATGCCGGGAATGGAGTAACGGAAAACAACAAATGAATCTATTGGTTTTACAATAAATAATAATATCCTGAGAAAAATTCCACATTGCCGCGTCAACGCAAAAAATGTAATTTTTCTCGCTTAGCTGTCCCACCCATTTACCATCACAATGAGTCACAGTGAAGAATGCGTCGAGCTGTACACAGTCTCTTCTCACAAATTAGTTATGCTTTCGAAAGTTCCGTCATCGCCAAATTACTGTTACTTTGATTCCTATCCAAAATAGTTATGCAGTCTGTTAGGGCAAATTTCAGGTCAAATCGTAATTCATATTCCTTCAAGATTGTGCAAGGGTAGCTACTTTAAACAGTAAACATACTTTAGTTCACGAATCAACGTAATACGTAGAATTTCGATATAGTTTTGTGAAATCAGTGTTCAACTTTGTTCTACAACAAGTGTGGTTGTTTCCTCTTAAGATATTCCTTAATTCAAAATCGTGACGATGATGACTAAAGAATAGATATTTTCTGTAAGTTACTTCCACATGAAAGATCGTCCTCTTATTTCTGTGGAAAAGAACAGACATTTGACAAATATGCAAGTATCTTTCGCCATCAGAATGTATCGACGGAATTAGCGTAACGTTTGTATGGTAGATGATGAAGCTGACATAAACTATACGCAAACTAAACACAAACGACAAAACGTGCAAATATGCTTACTGCAGTATCAGTATCACTGTACCAATCCCACATACATAAGGGACGAAAAAGAACGTTACACAGGCAGTGGAAGCAATATTCTAGAAAATTTTTAGAATGTTTGTTCCAAACTGACACTCATTACATTCGCACTAACAGTGACGCCATTGGGAGTCAACACAATTAAAAGTAATCAGTGTGCCGTTAATGATTAGAAGACATGCTGGAAATTTATGCAGACCGTTCCACAGTCTTTCAAGGAGACGACATGGGTACCAGAAGTTTTTAAGTTCACTGTATTTGAAGTTCAGAACTGAAGTCGCAATCAGCCGTTAGATGCAACTCTAGTCGATTTTACACGGAATTACAGATTCCTAAAACGTTTAGGAGCGTTCTGCGGTGACCGTAGTTCATCAGCTACGTTGTAAATCAATAGCCAAGAAATTTCTAAATAGGAGGTATCTTTTTATGGGTTCGAATATAATTACTTTTTTAAATATGTGGTAACTGACACATATATGTAACGTTATTTATTTCTGAAAAATTTACGACTCTTATTGATATAATTGCTTGTTAGTATTAATGATGGTCTCAATTAAATAAATATTACAATTTTGGAGCAATAGTGGGAAACTCTTCACAATGAGAACAAGCAAAATATTTGATTATCTGAACAACCTGAACTAATTGCATAGTTATTGTGTCAGAAATCAACTTAAGGTGTATGTACATTTTTTTATTTAAACCTCCACCGACTCCGAAACGTTGTAGTCCCATTATCAGGAGAACGAGTAAATTATGAAGTACGTCATAGATTCTGCGACTCGGCAACCAACGTAAATTAATGGTCAAGTGCTCACCTAAAAAACGTAATTTGTACTTTATAAAGTTGAAACCATCAATTTTAATGCAATTTCATAAAATACTGAAAAGGGAAAACTAATTATCTATTTTTTTAATTAAAAATTACAAAAAATTTGCATTTGGTAATTAGCATATATTTGATGAATATTAAATTTAAATGGTATAGCTATATGAACACAACGAAGAAATAAAAACAAGGAAATAGAAATAAACAAAGAAATTTGGATTCTAACCTCCAACCCTGTAGTTTTCTTACTTGTTATTCTGCAACAGTATAAATGCGCCATGGCCAATGACGGAAATGTGTGAATTGCAAGGTAGTATTAAGTTTTTAGGCTTAAACATAGATAGCAAAATCTCTTGGGAAGGACACTTAAAATACATAAGAGCTACATTTTCTAGAGGTTTTTTTTTTTTTTTTTTTTTTTTTTTTTTGCTGAGGAAATTAAAGAGCTGTGTTCCAGATACATGTGTTACATCAGCAAACTTCGCATTTTTTCAGAGCATCATCTCTTTATGAATTATTTTTTGGGGGAATAGCAGCCATGCCCACGATATTCTTATGCTACAAAAAAGACTGGTGAGGGTTATCACAGGCCCAGGCAAATGGGGACATGCAGAACCACTATTCATAAAATTACGTTGTCTTACAGTTGTTAATATATATAATGTTTTAATTTACATAAAAAATAATTTATCCTGTCAGCTCTTAAAAGAAGTACAAGAAACTGCAAGAAATAAATGTCCCATTCTGTAGATGGTCCAAATCATTACATAGTTATAATGTGCTAGGCCAAAAATGTTCAACAAGTTATCTGCAGAAATAAATTATTTACCTTTAAATTTATTTAAATGCAGGTTGTATAACAGACTAGTAGCTAATCCCTTTTATTCTGTTAATGAATTTTTTGAATGTGTCTCTATTTCAAATTTCAGTTAACATACTGAATAAAGTTATCCACATATTTTACTTATGTATTATTATTAATATTGATTTTGTCTATTGCTTGTAAAAGTTCAATGACAATAAACTTCATATTATTATTATTACAACGTCTATTTTCTCCCTGAATTTTTCAAAGTTTCATCGAGTGATTCGATTACTATATCAGTTCTAAACTTGTTGTACCTTATATACACATAAAATTTAAAAATTCGTCAGCCATATAGTCTCCTTGTCTGTATATAGCGTTCAGAGAGGAAAGGTTTGCTAACGATGCCTGGCTCTTCGCATGGAGCAAATGCGTGGGGATTAGGCAACACGCATGACAGGTTCGAGTCCCGGTTCCGGCACACAATTTTAATCTGCCAGGAAGTTTCATATCAGCGCCCACTCCGCTGCAGAGTGATGTTTCATTCTGGAAACATCCCTTAGGCTGTGGCTAAGCCATGTCTCCACCATATCCTTTCCTCCGGGAGTGCTAGTCTTGCAAGTTTCGCAGGAGAACTTCTGTGAAGTTTGGAAAGTAGGAGGCGAGGTGCTGGCGGAAGTGAAGTTGTGAGGCGGCATCGTCAATCGTGTCGGGATAGCACAGTCGGTAGTGCGCTTGCCCGCGAAAGGCAAAGGTCCCAGGTTCGAGTCCCGGTTCCGGCACACAATTTTAATCTGCCAGGAAGTTTCATATCAGTGCACACTCCGCTGCAGAGTGAAGTTTCATTCTGAACACACATGCCATACGAAAACTACGATCACTTAGGGGTCATATCCACAACAAAAGGTCAGCGCTGCGAAGTGTTAGCTATCAATTTTTTTCCAACAGAATTCGTTCTCCCCGTTTCTGGATATCGCAAGAATCCTCCGCCTTGCCGCTCAGTATAACAGGTCCGGACAATTTGTGTCGTGGCTACGAGACACAGGTTTATTTAGGAGGACGCGCGGGAGTGGTGGGACTCACAGTAATAGAAACATTCACTCAGCTTGCGCGTTGGCCGTTGCGTTGAAAACCGACGATCCAGGATCTCACAGCCGTACAGTTCACCTTATTCAAGGAAATGAAAGATGATCGATGTTAAATAAGGGAATCATGTCGTTTTTCTTTTCTTTTTATATATTTATTTCCATATAAAACATATATGTACTTATTTCACAATCAAAGGACAAAAGACAAAACAATCTGTTGTGAGCATAGCCAAAACTGATTTGCCACGATATGGCTTCTCTCCAAACATTTGAGATAATATTGCATAAACACGAAAATAATTGAATAAAGAAATTTTTATACTCAAACTAAGATTTAAAACAGGTTATAATTTATGTTTGCTATTATTCACAATACCTAATGATTGTGAACACATGGACACACTGACTTACAGTAATTTAATTTAAACTAGTCGTTCCAATAACAAGAATACACTTTATAAATTTACATATTAGGCCTACTCAAATTATTGGTTCTATTTATGACTTTTACATAGATAGTTCAATAGTTTGTAATCAGTGTTTCGGTGTACTCTTATTTAGACTCATAATTTAAATATCTTTCAATTTGTGTCTTATTTTATTTATTTTTTAAAATATAAATACGGATTTGTTTAGTGTCGTAGTAGTTTTGTTAATTTCTGCAATAACTTCGTATTTCCTGACAGATTATTGCAATGAGTGGCTTAATCGTATCAGCTATTTGATTTAGGATCCAGTGATATAAAAAACGTGATCTGCCCTAATTTATTTAAAAACAATGTAGATATGTAATAATGTTGTGCAATAGTTACACCGTATAATGTTGTTAGATTTATATTGGTAAACGAATTTATGGGAGCAGCATATTCCGTAACTATGCATAATGTATTATTTGTAGTTGTGACTGTTATTTACGAAAGTATCAAAACTCACTATTACATAACGGGATAGCAAATATTAACGCGTTCTTTACATAAACATACTATTATATAAATATAAGTGAATCATAGTAGTTCAAACAGAGTGCAATAATATTACGAATTACAAGTCTGGTGGTAAAGTTTTATTTCAGGTTCCTAAAAGGTTGCGTTTGTAATGTTGGCAATAAAGATATATGGTAATGTTAGGGAGGTGCAACATATAAGAAACATCAACCCAGGACCAGTGGCACAGAGATTTGGAAATAACTAATATATATGACACCTACAGAAGATTAAAGGACTCCATTAATCTTCACCATTCATTAATAACGGGCAATACGAACTCAATCACTCCTTCATAAGTAATTCGCTTTCTCTACACTGCGGTTATAATATTGTATTCTTTTCGAATCTGCCCTTTGGTTAAAATTTTTCGTATCTATCGTAATAATAATTATTAATATTTATGTTCATTCTGCAATCAGTAACACTTTATTTTGAACGGTTTCAGTGTCACTTTGGAATTATGTTCCTCTTGCTAATCAAGGTGTCCTCCATTTGCCTTATTTTCAAACTAGTTTAATAATGCCGCTATATGGACCAGGACTCTAGGTTCCACTAGAGGTGGACATACAAGTTATTTCTGCACCTTAATGTAACTCTTTAAAACGTAACTGTGCAAGAACAGTCTCATTTATTCCTAGGCGCCAATGCGACTGGCACCCATAATTACATAGTTCCAACACTCATCTTAATCTTGGAAAAAAATGTAAAGCAGTCAAGCAACCAACACCACACTGCCTTGCTTTGTACACCACACTGCCTTTCTAGGCACGGTCCTTTTTGGAGGTGGTATGCCGTTGCCTTCCTTCGACCTATGAACTAACTTAGCCAGCCAGGTATAGGGAGACCTACAGTTTAATGTAGGTTTTCTACCACGGTGCTACTCGATATTTTTCACATCAGCTCACTGCCAGAGGTGAAAGAAGTGGAAAGGGACAAATAAAAATCCTAGGACCTGGCGGGGAACGAACTCGCGACCTTCGCGATTCAACCACTGTGCAACCAAGGCGTACAAATCTTGGAAATATGGTCTCTGAAATATTTGCTCTTGAAACATTAGGTATATTTGGAAAGAACAGCCACTGTACCACTGAAAGCAGTGTGTTGTGTGTACCGTCTGTTCAGTTTTAAATTTCCTGACTAGATCTTAGAAATCCAACTGTTGTTTACAAGTATAATATAAACCCAATTACAGAATGTTAACAGAGCGTAATTCAGTTTTGATTGTTCTTTCGAAATTGCAGCCTCACCGGAAAGAAACGGCGGATGGCGAGTTCTTCGTAAGCAGAGCAGACGGCTGCGGAATGAGGTGAGCCGGCGGATTACCTCTCGGAAGTTATGTAGGGGGAGTAATTATGCAGATCAAAGCGAGGCGCCGCGCAGGAGCCTGGGGGGTTGTCTCTGCCGGCTTACATTACGTCCCGAGCATGCGTGACCGGACACACACGTGTGCAACGCCTGCAGTGGTACTGGCCGCACGCAGTATTAAATGTGTGTCTCTATTTATTTTTCTAAAATCTCTGCTTCAATCCCATTTTTAAGGTAACTTGCCTGTGAACGCCTGGAAAAATACGACAAATTTCCGTAATGTCTAAACGGCTGTAACTTATAACTCCTAACTGTTAACCCTCGCATGATGCCTGGGGTATTTTAGACTCCAAGGCTCATTTAACTATAAATAGACATTTTAATGTGGGTGTATACAACTCATCCTTCAGATATGATATCCTCGGACTTTTTATTATAACTGGATAACATATTTATGGTTATATCTCATTTTGCAGTACTACAACTTGAAATTTTTGCAGTGGGGTCAGAAAATACCCCCAGGTACGCAATACACGAGTTTCAGTGTCATATATAAGTTTTGTTACGAAAATAAATCTTGGAAACAATGTACCTTATGAACCGTCATTCATTTCCAATGTAAATTATGTATATTGTAAAAAATACAATTTCGTGTACTGTTGCGACAAATTCACAGTTTAGAATTGAGCCTTGTGCAAAGAAGACGTAGTGTTATAGTTTATTCGTAATGGTTGGTGATATACGTTTAGCAAGGGGCTACAGTCTCAAACAGGCTTTGCAGATTTACAGAAGACTGACAATAGTAATAAATCAATTTTTGGAAACGAGGATGATAGTGATTCTGGTGGGGATATGATAGAGGAAGATGTACAGCTCGGAGGTGAAATGGATGTGTGTGACTGTGAAGAAGATAATGGCATTCAGGTAACTAGTGCATCTACTTTGATGTCTACAAGTGGACAGATAACATATAACACGGTACCATCTGATGTGCGCAAGCAGGTTTCAAGGAATGTTATAGGCCTACGTGAAACTGCGCATATTCCACGTCCCCTTAGACCACAATTACAGACAAGGGCAGACTGTTTCAGACTTTTTATCACCAGTCACGTGCAGAGTGTAATAGTAATGCATACTAATAATCATGCAAAAAATAAAAAATAAATATGTACCAAACTGTTGTAGGGTGGATTGAAGTGTATTTGTAATACAATTCCATGTAAATGATATTACACATAATACTATTTAATTAGTACATAGTCTGTGGATTATGAATATTTTGTGTTAAAATAATTTTTGGAACCAAACAAATTTGAACAAAACCTGTTTCCATATTTGAAACAAATGTAGTAAGTAATTACAAATTATATGTAACTTAATTATATAAAGATCTTTTGAAGTTGTAGTATCAACTTTAGCATATGTTTCTCAATAAATTATATTTACTTTTTATGGACATATTTCAAATTTTATCTCCATAAAGTTGCCTGTATCATTTTGGGGTCAAAAAAGACCCCAGGCTAGAGCTGATACCATGTGAGGGTTAACAGAATAAAATTGCAGGACAAGGTTTCATCTTTCTTTCTGAACAATTTGATATACAAGTAGTTTCACCAATTCACAAATTTAACTTTCTAAAATATGTTTGTGAAGGCCAGTAAACGATTTATTTTTCTTTGCCGGTTCATACTTCGCTTCTATGCACTAACTAACCGTCTTACTTAGACACTTGAAACTTTAGGTAACAATAAGGAACGTGTGTATCTAAAAAGTCGACTACAATTACGTAATTTGATTCACAAGTTTTAATTCCACATATATTTACATTTGATGTTCAAAACAAATGCCACATTTTTATGATTAATCAGTAGATATTTTTGCACCTGTTGATAGCAGGTTAGTGTCTGTAGTTTACTATTTCTCCAAAACGTATCCTGAAACATTCCAAAAAATTGCAGATCTCTAGCTCAAATAGTTTATTTTTGCACAAAATAAACATGTTAGAAAATTTATTGGTCGGGAATTTCTATGTAAAGTATTTTTATCTATTACTTACCAGTGTTGGTCCTAATGCATTCCAGGTCCATATTCTCTTAGGTTTATATGTTCCTCATCTTCTCTTTTTCTTTTCTTGCTTCTCTTTGCTGTCCTGGGTTCTTTAGTTGCCTCAAGAACCATCTTTTTATCTTCGGCCACTCTGAACTTAACAGTTGCCACCAGTGATTGTTTCATATTGGACCCATAAGATCTTACTAGCAAGTCTAAAATTTCACATATGCTGACTGACCCATCATTAAAACAAACTGATTGCTGTAAAACTTACGTTTTCCAGAACCAAGACACTTTTTAGAAGGTATAGCAACTTCCGAGAAAGACAACGTTGCCCTAAATCAAACTAACGAAATGTTAATAAACAAAACAACGCTCGATAAGCAAAGATATACTAGAGACTCGGCCGGCCGCGGTGGCCGAGGGGACTGAGGCGCTTCAGTCACGGTCTGCACGGCCACTACGGTCGGGGGTTCGAATCCGCCCCTGGGGCATGGATATTTGTGCTGGCCTTAGTCTTGGTTAGTTCATAAGTAGTTTGTAAGTTTAGGAACTGATGACCCCGTAGTTAAGTCCCATAAGCTATACAAACATTTGAACATTTGAACAAGAGAATCGAAATGTGTCTTCCAACAGCGCTGCCAGCTTGATAAACAATTGCCTGTCCAGTTGCGCTGCCCGCTTAACAGTCTTGTTGTGAGGGATGCCGGCTGGCAGGCGTTTCGCCGGCGGCAGCAGAGCACTCGTCCTGAAAGGAATGATAAAGTGCCACGAAAGGCCAATCTCTTATTGATATTGACAGAAAAACGCACACAACTCTGTGGTTTCCTAGATAATACGTACCAATTAATGGGAAGTTACATGGAGCGATGCAACAGTCTCATTGCACTACTACCCACTGATATCAGTGTCATATGCATACAGTTACATGCATCAGCTAGATACCATTCTTCAAAACATAGATAACCTCAGTTTCTAGTCAATCACCGAGTGTCCTTCACTGGCTTATAGAACAAAGACAAACCACAGCTAAAAAAAGAGTTATTTCTTTCACGTCAATATCTACATGTTTCACTATTCAGATATTACAGTTGATTTTGTATTCAGAAATCACTTAGTCTGTAAGTTATTCCAGTGTTCGTGCATGATTCAGAGACCGTATAGCAGTCCTCTATAGCAATTCCCTATTTCTGCGTGCATCTACAAGCCATGTTTTCTTTTATTTATTTATTTATTTTAAATATGTACCGTTTTGACAATCAGAAAGACGTGGTAAGATATCTCAATAATTTAATTTTTACATGAAAGCCTGTACGTTGATCTACTTTTCTACATAATTTCCGTCAATATTGATGCACTAGTCGTAACTTTGTACCAGTTTTTTAATATCTTGCTCATAGGAGTCTGCCGCCGGACTTGTTAACCACTGCATCACAACTGTTTTGACTTTGTCATCGTCTTGCTCGGTCACAATTCCATACAAAAGACTACGAGAAACATCAGGATAGTCATCCCGCAAGGAGGAAATCGTAAAGCGTCTTTTTTCTCTCACCTTATTGTCCACTTCCTGCACCAAACAGGCTAGGGCCTGATAATCACGTTAGCTAAGTACCACAGATTTGCAACATTAGAACGTATTTGGGACAACCTAGACAAACAGTCCTTTGACGATCTAAAGCCCAGTTTACACGATGATTACGCTAGTAATCAACAGATCATGTTGCGCGCCATCTAGCGACGTAAACGTGGAACTACTTGCATATCGTGTGCACAGACGGCGTTTCGTACCAGCTAGTACACTTTAGGAAAGGTTCTAAATTTGCTAGTAGCGAAGTGGGTGCACATGAGCAGAAGTGAATTCCTTGTGTGGTTTTCACGTTTATGTTTGGAAATAGCCGCGTCATTACCGAGATTGCTTCCTTTGTTGCAGTGATACGTCTTGCATCAGTGGAGTGGAACAGATCAGGAATTGCACTTTCGATTGAGACATACAGGATGGATGCAGAAAATCCTCTCTATTGGAAGAAGGTACAATAACTGTTATTTATGAATAAATGACAGATAAGTGTACATTTAAATGAATTTTGAGTACTTCTTGTTGATAAACTTCATATTTTTAAAATTCTGCAATTTTTAGCATGTCAAAAAGTCAGTTACATATTATTTCGAATGTGTGATGCTAAAAGCAAAGCAAAATTAAGTTGATTGAGGTCCCATTATGGATCGGAAATTGAAATTGTTGTGCAGACTTCAACACAATTTTTGTAAGAGTCCGTACAGAAATTCTTTGGGCAAAGGCTAGGCTTTCGAAAGATTCTCCTGTCGGCGTAAACCGCAATGTTATAGCGAACCAGAAAAAAAAATTACAGGAAGTAACTTACGCATAATTTTAACAAAGTTGAAAATGTAACTCAAGTGTAAAAAGTATTTCGTACCTTCATATTGGAGAAATTCTTTCTCTCTCATCGAGGTATTTTTGTTGTTGGACGAATGAAAGAAACTTGGTAAAACACTCATCACTTAATATTCGTAAAAAAATCTGAAATCACTGAGGTCCTCTGGTATGTTACTACATTATCTGCATGCAGTACACATCTCATTTTTCGTCTCTTCCTCTCAACCAATAACACATCCGACTTCTATTTCTTCTTCAGTGTAGTGTTCTAACAAATATTGCCACAGTTCATGCAACCACCGACAGTCTAAGCTTCTTAAGTTGAATATTATCAGCTATGACATACACCCAGACGTTAACAATCCACGTATACAAAAAGTAATAAGCCCGTATTTTCGCACAGGCGCTACTGTTAGTTGTAATGGCGTGTAGACGGAAGTTGATTGTATTAACGCAACTTAGCCTGTATGATCGCACGTAGTTAGTACCGAGCTAGTGCGCTTGGAGCGCTGCAACAGACAGTTACCTTTCATGTGAATTCTCGATCGTCGTGTAAACCAGGCATAATGGACTGCAACGGCCGATACAGGCAAGCATCGGTCTAGGAGGACCTGTTACCGAGTACATGGAGCACAGGTGTTTACCAGAACCAGAAACACAAATTCAGAATGTGTAGATTATTGACCTACGACCAGACAAATTCTGTTTTGTGTATATTGCACTTGTATATAAAGTGTCGGAATCCTAGTAACATGGTGATGCTATTTTTTTAATAGTCCTTTTCCCAAAGCCAACAGAAAAGATATTACATATTCCTTCAAACCGTCTTGATTTCAATTTGTTTTATTAATTATTTACGCGTTTCGCTCTTTAGCTGGGCATCTTCAGATTATAATGCGCTCTCCGTGGTGTGACACCGTAAGTTGTTATTGGGGTGTTTCTATTTTTCTGGGATGTTTTTTGCATTTCCTTGTGGTCCTTAATAGAAGCGGTGGTCTCTGTTGATACAAGATAAGCCCATGTTTACAATTGCGCTCACGGACGATGGGCGGGCGTGGTGTGCTGCTCCGCCGACTTGTACAGACTCATATACATCGTATACAAGTCGGCGGAGCAGCACACCACGCCCGCCCATCGTCCGTGAGCGCAATTGTAAACATGGGCTTATCTTGTGTCATCAGAGACCACCGCTTCTATTAAGGACCACAAGGAAATCCAAAAAAGCATTCCAGAAAAATAGAAACACCGCCATAACAACTTACGGTGTCACACCACGGAGAGCGCATTATAATCTGAAGATGCCCTGCTAAAGGGCGAAACGCGTCATTAACTGATTAGAAAATGTTCAAATGTTTGTATAGTCTATGGGACTTAACTACGGGGTCATTAGTCCCTAAACTTACAAACTACTTATGAACTACTTACGAACTAGGACGGCACAAATATCCATGCCCGAGGGGGAATTCGAACCCCCGACCGTAGTGGCCGTGCAGACCGTGACTGGAGCGCCTTAGTCCCCTCGGCCACCGCGGCCGGCAACTAATTAGAAAAAAAAATTCAATGAAGACGGTTTGAAGAAATATTTATTCCTAACAGATTGCTGCTGTACACCATGGATTAGAAATCATTTTATCGAAAAGATATTAGGGTGTAAATATTTCGTGACATTGGCGGCTAGGAGTAGCTCACCACATGTTTGGATATTCTCAGTCGTTTGTCATTCCGATCAGTTACATGTCCACATGCTGGCGATACTACGAATAAACCAAATGCCCCCTTACAGGAATCGTCTGGACTACAGCGCAGTGTCGCCTAAGTTTCCGCCGGCAGAATGGCGACGGCCCAGCGTGGTTTGCCTTACAAGGCCGCCGACAGCGCACTTTTTTTTCTTCCTTTTGGCCTTTTTGAGTTGCAGCTGTCGCTCGGCAGGAGCAGAGGGCACGCTCACAAAGACCCGCTATCGCGGCGGCGCCACAGCCCTCTGCCAGAGCCCTCTGCCAGAGTCCTCTACCTCTGTCGCTGATAGCGCCTCAGAGCCCGCCGCCTATCTGCGCGTTCCCGAAGAGGGCGGCGCCGCAGCAGCCGAAACGCCGCAGATAGCAGCCGGCTGTCGCAGTTTCCGCTGCAGCTCAGGAGCCCGTGCAGACGCCTCTGACGTGCACCTCCGAACGGAAACCGTAAAGCCGTCCATACTTCCGTACGGGTCGCAGCTCTTTCGCTACTGCACAGTGGTATATCTCGAAAGCGTCCATCATTTTCGTTATCCAGACCGTGTCCGTTAAGTCGCGGTCCACTTTTAACAGGTCAGAAATGGTAACTAAAGCAGCTAGAATTCCGACACTTTTACCAAATGAAAGAAAAGGCCTCCAAGTTTTATCTCTACACTTACAAAATGCATTTGTTGTCTGTCTGTCTGTTCTCTTATACCTCAAGATCCAGACAACCAAAGAACGTGAAATTTGGTACACGTTCACACAATTACATGGGGAAGGTTCTTAAACAGGTTTCGTTCCACTTTTTGGGAAACCAACCGGAAAATTTGAGAAAAATTGAAAGTGCGTTTTCAGTGTGTACGTGTAAATCTATACCTTCGCACTGATCTTGATGAAATTTTGCACAATTGATCTTCAAAACAAGAGGAAGGGCACTGTCTACATAAAATTTCGTTCAGTGCATGGTGGAGGGTACTTACGGATTTCGCCAAGATCAACAGTTTTGCTCCGATCTTGATGAAACTTTGGGAGTGCTGGTATAGACTTGCAGACACCATGCCTCTCTCTTGGACAGTTGTAGTGGCCTGCTCCAGAATCTTTTTGTACATACTCGAAATTGAACTGCGAAAAATGTTGTTTATCACATTGCTTTAACATAAATGTACCATTTTATTTCATGCAAATAAAGGGTTTTGTACGCTTCTACAGAAAACTTTAACCCGGGAAAACCCGGTTACTTGCAACTAGTGTTACATAATTTTCATTATTTTCTGCGATCAAATAATGAAGTGACAATGAAATCAAGCGAATTAGATATCTGCAGCGTTTGTGGCTCTTTCAGTCAAGATATGTACTGTGGAGAATTTGAATCCCGTATCATGGTCGCCGTACAGAGGATATAAAATGAAGGATGGCAATGGGAACAATAACGATTTTGAAAAACAGATAGTTGTTAACATCCAATATAAATTTCAGCGTAAGGAAGTCCTTTCTAAAGAAATTTGTGTAGAGTGTTACCTTGTATGGGAGTGGTGCTGCGGAAGAATCTTGAATATTAGGTGGGTGGATATGACGAGGTACTGAACAGAATTGGGGACAAAAGGTATTTCTAGCATAACTTGAGTAAATTAAGGGATGGATTGGCAGGACACATTCTTAGACATCAATGAATCGTGAATTTAGCATTGGGGGGAAGAGTGTGGGGGTAAAAATCACAGAGGGAGGCCACGAGACAAATTTAGTACGCAGATTCAAATTTATGTAGTTTGCCTTTCTTATGAGAAGAGGCTTGCTGAGGATAGAGTAGGGTGGAGAGCTGCATTAAACCAGTGTCCAGACTAAAGTTCAAATATTCATATGTTTGTTTAGCTTAAGGGACTTAACTGTGGCCGGCCGCGGTGGCCGAGGGGACTGATGCGCTTCAGTCACGGTCTGCACGGCCACTACGGTCGTGGGTTCGAATCCCCCCTCGGGCATGGATATTTGTGTCGTCCTAGTTCGTAAGTAGTTCATAAGTAGTTTGTAAATGACCCCGTAATTAAGTCCCATAAGCCTTACAAACATTTGAATTTCATGCCATCAAAGGAGCGATGTTCGTTTACATTTGTTTGTGTACTTAATGAACGAAATAGTTACTATACTTTCAGCTTTACAAGCATTAGTAAAATATAAAGAGCCGCGTGGAGTGGCCGAGCGATCCAAGGCGCCTTGCTGCGAAGCGCAACTTAACTGTGGGGTCATCAGTCGCTAAACTTACAAACTACTTATGAACTACCTTATTTTAAAGACAACACAAACATCCATGCCCGAGAGGGGATTCGAACCCCAGACCGTAGCGACCGTACAGACTGTGACTGGCGCGCCGCAGACTGCTCGGCCACTGCGGCCGGCCCGGACTGAAGACCACAACAATAACAACAATAGGCCTTTATGTTCAGCGCAAATATCGATGTGTGCAATAGAAATAAAATTAGGAGGGGTGATCCACAGTTGCAGAAAACTGACAGTTTCTTTAACAATGTAGGATGTCCCATTTAACATTTTCACTCCAGATATTATGGAACAACAATAGTTATTGACATACATATTTTACAGACATGAACGTCAGGCAGGGGCTTATTAAATTAAATGTCATGAGACAATTAAAAACGGAAATAAATACATAAAAAACATATATATATTTTTTTTTAAATTGGTACCTCATACCACTTATTATGCAATCAGTAGCATGGAACGTTTGGAACGAAAGGCGTTGGTTGCATCGCACCACACCAATTACATCCATACCTGCTGAGGATCTAATGTAACGTGGGGTTTGCCCTTCAATGTATCGCGATGTGCGCTAGATGTGCTCTTCATTTATTTCGATTGTCAACTTCGCTTCGCAATATCTCGGAATGTATTTTATCTATTGCGGTGTAACCCACGCCATTCATTTTGCGAATTTACGTTGTATTGATTGCATAAGAAATAAGATGGGGTAGCCACTAAAAAGCCGTCACTGTTGAAAATAATATTTGTTTGTGTTTTATAATGTATGACATTCACATTCATATACTTCTGACGTAAGTTTATACGTGTGAAAGTCGTACTTCAGTATCTGTTATTGTTATAGGGATATCTGGGTGAAACGTTTAGTTGCGACATCCTGTACACGTTCTGGTACCATTTCAGTGTGTGAGTAATCTGTATAAGCTCTACGGAAAAGTTACCTGAGACGCCCCAATATTCAAATCAAAAGTTTATGAATCTAAGGAACTTAACTACTGTGGTCATCAGAGTCTAGGCTTACATACTAGGCATACGTACAAAGCTAGCTAAGGAAGACACACACCCATGCCCGAGGGAGGACTTGAACTTCCGACGGGAAGCAGTCGGGTACTCCGCAGCATGGCGCCTTGGAACGCTCGACCATTCCACGTGGTTCCTTCCCGAGAAATCGGTATGCACATGTGCTCCACAATTACAGTTAAGCAGTGTTATAACGGGAACAAAATATTTTTCACAGTTTCGGGTTTTTATTCTCATTATAAAATTTGCCATTTCACGAATAAAGTGCTGTATATATATCACTTACAAAGTTACATGGGAAGTATTTTATTTCATTTTTTGAAATATAATCTACACCGGTTAAAAATGTTAAAATTTTCACGTGTATTACTTCAAGATCTAATAAAATCGATGATAGAAAGCTGTGGATTCCGAAGGTTTTAATACGTAACTGCATTGGTAGCACTGTTAAAAACAGTATTGTATCGTTTCATAGTATAAACAAGCGTTGTATGGCGAGGTGGTATTTTACGAGGCTGGCTGACAGACAAAATGATTGATTAACTACAGCAATGTTATTGGATGCCCATTAGAAGTAATACTGAAGTTTTGGTGAAAATGAAGCAGGCAGTATGGGGTACCTTCTTCCACAGACTGCCAACTGATGAAAAAGCAGTACGTATACAAACTTTTACCTCCTGGACCTAATTCATGTTGCTGTTACTGCTATGCCTTGTACTCAAACACTTCATATGCCCATAAATATTCCATCCTAGCAGGAGTCATATATAACCTGTTTACAGAGACCTGGCATATCCTGAATTACTGAAAAAGTGTCTACACGGTTAAACTGAAAACTGAAAATATGTATGTGTTGGAATGAAGACACTGGTGGGGGGAGGGAGGGGTATTCAGTGATGCTGTTATTGACTTTAGTGATGGCAACATTGGTAGAATGTAACTGCTACAGCATATGGGAATTAATTCTCGAGCAAACCGCATCAAAGAAATTGAACGGATCGATAAGGTTCGCAAGGCTGGCCACTAAGGAGGCCACTAAGACACAAAGAAGAAACAACTTAGAAAAAGATCAAAAGTATGGTGCAGTGTGCTTCTGACTGACAAACTAATGAGGAGGTACTGAACAGAATTGGGGAGGAAAGGAATTTCTGGCATATCTTGACTAAAAGAAGGGATCGATTGGTAGGACACATTCTTAGACATAAAGGAATTGTGAATTTAGCATTGGAGGGAAGTGTGTGGGGTAAAAACCGCAGAGGAAGACCAAGAGATGGATACAGTAAGCAGATTCAAACAGATATAGGTTGCCGTTCTTATGTGGAGTTAAAGAGGCTTGCTCAGGATAGGGTATTGTGGATAGCTGCATCAAACCAGTCTCCGGACTGAAGACCATAACACACACACACATTTTGAACTTCTGTATTATTCCTTGTCATGACTCGTTTCGGAATTGTATTTGTATACACGACTAAATTTCTGTTGTTTCAATGTATGAACCCAATTGTGCAGCTTGTGATCTGGATATACAAAACAGCACTAGCCGTAAACAGTTCCGTATATGATAAACACCTTTTTTTTAAAAAAAAAAAAAAAAAAAAAAATTATGGTATGCCACTTATGTCTTTTAGCAGCGCCGTGCTGTGCGATAGTGACCTCTAGAGCCAATCACGTTTTCTTTTGTTGGCAAACAACGATCTGATAATGTGCCTGTAAGACACGCTGTATAATCAACAACATTTAATCTATTATTAACAGTGCACGACTGTAACTCTAATATCATGTCGCTTCTTTGTAAAATTTTGCTGCGTAATTTTTCATGACTATATTTGTTTCTTGTTAAATTTATTGATAGTATGAATATCACAAACTGTCTGGTGCATAACACACATTCTGTGTATTAATATGTCATCAGAAGATGGGTTAATCCCGAATCGCGCCATGACAAAGAATAACAAAGAAATTCACAATAATTTAGTGGATTTTAGGCAATACAGTATTTTTAGAGTTTTCATTTGGATTGCAGTAATCATTATTGAGTGCTTCTTGAAGGGATTGTAGTCCGACCTAAAATTCAAAACTTTTCTTCAAATTACCATTCTACATTATTTTCTTCGACTGTCATTATTTAACTATCCAGAAAACGAAACTCATGAACAAATTCAATTCCAACTCCATTTCGTCTAGACGCGCCTAATTTTCTTACACTAAGTTCCATTACCCTGCTTTTGTGCTGGTTGAATGCATCTTCAACTCTTCCTTCAAGACACTGTCGTTTTCATTCATTTGCTCTACCAGGTCCTCCGCTGTCCGTGGCAACGTACAATAGCACCGGAAAATTGGAAAGTGTTTATTTCTATTCCCTAACCATTAATCCACTCTCCAAATATCTCCTTGCTTTCCAACACAGATTTCTCACTGTACAGACTAAATAACACTGTGGGAAGGTAACAAACGTGTTTCAATTTCATCCCAACCACTGCGCCGTTTAATTTTCATCGACTCTTCTGTTGTCTGGATCTGTATAATTTGATTATAATTTTCCGTTACCTATTTTGTATTCCAGCTGTCTTCAGAATTTCGTCAAATCTACAAAAGCTATACACATAGGTCTAGTAACTCGTAAGCTGACTATTTCCAAGTCTGTTCTTATATTTCTCCTAAATCTAAACTGATCTTCGCCGAGTGGGATTGTTTAATTTAATTTTATTTTTATAATTTTTTTTCACTGGACTAAACATATTTACTAGAGGTGTTTAGAAATCATGCCATATTAAATTTATAGTTCAGTAATTTTTACACCCGCCTAGAATTGGAATCTTTATGGATACAAACTAACACTGAATTTAAATAACTACATTAATGATAAAGGTGAAGCATTGAATTAAAGCTTGTGATGCGACCGAGAATCGAACCCGGACTTCCATGCTTGCTAGGCAGATGTCTTCCGTCTAGACCACCACATCACTAGCGATTAAAGCGCCTCGGAATAGTATAAGCACGATTTCCCTGCACGTCACAAACTTTTAATTCAGCTTCTATGAATCATTGCCACATCTGCCAAGGATCTCCATGCAACGGAATAGCACCTCGTCAATGGACAGATCGGAACATTCCTGCCTTTAACATCAGGCTAAGGTGATATGAATATCATTATTAATAGAAATTTAGAGACTGTTTCTTGTCTAGATAATTCAATGCTTCATCTATATCATTAATGTCTCTGACATTATCGAGTCGAAAAACAGTCTCAGGGTTTTATAAATTTCTGTTTATAATGATATTTAAATCACTACGATATATGGATTCACCGCTATAGATTTGTGGAGCAAAAACGTAAAGAAAATGCATTCCTTCTTCATGCAGTATTTTTATATTTGACTTACTTGCTAGGAAAAATGAATTTATTCTATTAGTGTTCCGTTTAATATTGAGGTTATGAATACTGAAATGTAACAGCTCCTTTTACAAATATGTTCGTCTGTCTCGCAAAATTCCTTACTGAGTGAAAACAAATCTGCGTTTCGCTGTTTACGTGACCAGTTTTATTGTTACAATTATTTATTATATAGAATTCATGGTAACCTTTTTTTCAGTTAAGCTCTCGCTAATTTCTTTCTGTGTCACTGTATGCCTGTCGAAAGAAGGAACAGTTCTTCCAACTTGTTGAGTGTAGGAGGTAAGGAAATTTTTATACCAATATGGAATACAAACTGGATAATGTGTAAGAGCTTCTGAGCCACATCGTTAAGAACTATGATGATTTCGGAATAATTATCATTCACACACATTTCTGGGTTGTTTGTAAACTGAAAGCAGTGAGACAAATTACCCCGTGCCATATTGTAGCGACGTCTGCGAATTGGGGTGCATACCCGGGGGTTTCATGGGCGCAGCTGATTACTCCGATGATGATAATGATGATGACAGTGGTGATTGATTATTGGCATAGTGTCCTCAACTATGCGATTAGTGGCCCCTAGGCGATCTCCGCTTTGTCTCAATTTTTTTATCAACGGAGAGAGTTCGATTATTCAACTCTTTCCTGGAAAAACGTGTTGGTCCGTAGGTTCATTGATTTCATTCATACGTTTAATAAAAACAAGAATTCATACAACAAGGAGTTCAGTGGTCACAGACGTGTGCCTGAGGGAGGATTCGAATCTCTTACGGCAGTAGTGGGCAGTCCGTGACGTAGCGCCACAGACCGCGCGGCTTTTTCCCTCGGTTCTGTACCCGTCAAACGAACTTGTTCAGACACATCACAAGTCACGAACATACCTCGTGTATAATTGAAGAATCAGTCATCGCATGACACTTACACTCATCTGCAGGAAAAAATAATAAAAAAAATATCTTGAAGACTGTAGATAGGAAGTATCCTTGCGCATAATAGTTCGCGATCGGGAGCGCTCACTTTAGTTCACGGCTCTGCCACGAACTAGTTCGTTTTTTTATTTCGTCCGCTCCCAGTGATGGCTGAGCGGCGTGGTCTGCGCATGCAGGTGGAGGGAGAAGTTACCCCACCTAGTTGCTTCATGCGCTTGCTGCTTGAGCCGCTAACGGTATCACGCAGACCAAACAAAACAGTTTGTGGGTAATTTCTTGCGTTTAAGTTCAGAGTTATCTCTATATCTTGGCATTATAGAATTTATTAGTCAGATATTGCAGAGTCCACAATACTTCAAAACAAACCAGTAACGCATGTTTTAGTTCGCGACCGATTCCACATATCTTAATTCGCGACCGATCGCGCATATTTTAGTTCGCGACGGGCCGCGAATTAGGTCGTAGTTCGTCCGCTCTTTTTGGCTTTTGCTACCGCTACTAAAAGAGGTCTTTGTTTCGTTATGACAGATTTTTCATATAATGATCAGTGTTGCCTAAGCGTGTGCTATTACCCGTATTTATGGGCAATTAGACATCAAATACTTAAGCAAATAAACCAGTTATTTACACGAATGGGTGATACAATGGTATTCAACTACTTTGCATACAGCTCGAGGAAATCCGCGATTCTGCGCGCTCTCGCGTCCTCTCGCTGTTCCCCGTCAGTCTTCGGAAAAGGAATGGAGGAACTAAGAGGCGAGGGATCTGTGCGAACTAGTTCGCGTAGTCCGCGTTTGGGAGCCCGCTTCCGAACTAGTTCGTTAGCGAAATTCACAAGACTAATAGGAAGCATATTTTCACAGCACATATGCATTAGTACGTTCTGCCTGTCGGTCTATGGGTTCAAATCCAACATCAATATTGTGGAACAAAACTATCTGCCTGTAAAATGTACCTGCGGTTTGTGAGGCTACGATATCCTCACGTGGGACATCGATTAAGGGAAATATTTACGGTCATCAGTATGAGTTAGCAGTATGTGTTGACCACTGCTGTTAAACTATATGTACGAAAGAGCTTTCTTGATCTGTTTATCAGAGATGCTAGCAGGAAGTATTATTCAGTATTTTTTCCATAGCTTTGGGGCAACGCTTTTCAGAAACTAGATTGTGGAGTCAACGATTTAGAGAAATGTTAATTGTTAAGGCTGTGCTCGGAGGCAGTTTGTGGTGTGGCTGGTATCGGAGAAGCTAGCGAGCAGTCGATTAATGCGGCGATGGGTCGGTGACAAAAATAATAGCAGTATACGGTCGGCGAACAATAAATATCAATGCCACAGTTTCAATGTGAGAAAGGTCATAATTATGGTAGATGCAGATAGAAGAAAAATTTATTAATTCAGTAGAACTCGTAATCAGCTTCGATTGCAAAAGTACGTACCAACTGTACCGTCAAATCAATGACTTTGAAACGGGGCACATTATTGGCATTTGGGAATGTGATGCATGCATCCGGGTAATTGCCGCTAGCTTGTGAGGACGTGTTCCTGCTGTAGAACGAGTGTGTCCAGGATGGTCCATGGGAGGCCCGTGATCACGACGAGGTGGGGCAGGTACCACTAGCAAGACCACCCTCAGAGAATGTCAACAGACTGTGCAAATGTTTATATATCTGTGTGAATTACCTACTGCGGTTTTCTGTTCCTAGGTTTACAAGCTAAATTAAAATATCCTAAGGACAACATTCATGCCCGAGACATGGCTCGAACCACTGACGGCGAGCATCCGCAGCAAGGCGCCTTGGAGCGCTCGGCCACTCCACCGCAGCAGTGTCGACATCTCATTCGAATGGCAAAAATGGCAGTTGGTCATCCTGTGCTACGGCAGTTACTACGCGCGTGTCGTACACTTATACGCCTACCAATAAACGAGAGGCCTACTTCATTTACGTCAATTTGCAGCAGGGTTTTGCAATATATCCTGCATTCAAATATTATGAATTATCTCGAACAGAATGTTTTATTGACCAAGGTCAACACGGATTTAGAAAATACCGATCAAGCGAAACAACTAGCTCTTTACTGACACGAAGTGATGAATGCTATCGACAAGGGTTATCAAATTTATTCCATATTTCTTGATTTCCAGAAGGCTTTTGACACCGTACCTCACAAAAGGCTTTTAATAAAATTGCGTGGTTATGGAATATCGCCACAGATTTGTGACTGGGTATGGGATTTCCTGTCAGAGAGGACACAGTTTGTAGTAATCGATGGTAAGGTATCTACTAACACAGAGCTGATATCAGGGGTTCCACCTACGCTTGTCCCTCTTTTTTTTTGTGTATTACTGCCCAGAGTGGGATCCTTATGAGGTTATTTCGACGGAGGACAACGAAATAGACCAAAGAAAGTAAGCTCGTTTTGTATTGTCACGCTATAGGGGAAACAGCGTCACGGAAATGATAAAGGATCTGGGATGGAAATCATTACAACAACGCCGTTCGTCGCTGCGGCATGGGCTACTTACGAAACTCCAATGATTTGCAGAGTATCCTATGTAGATGTACCTTTGACTAATATACAAAGACGTGCTTCACGGCAATCGTGAATGGAACGACAGAAATGAAATCACACAGTGCTTCTTAACGAGTCGAGCTTCTGTTCGCGGCATAATTATAACCGCATTTTGCTTCGCCGCCGACCGTGGGGTGGGGGGGGGGCGTTACAGAGACTGCACTTATATGTCATAAAGCGCTAATGTTGTGGGGTGCTGCGACGTACAACCACAAATCACAGATGGTGCATGACTAGGCAAACTGACCCATTTGTCCTAAGTCAAAGACATCCTGCTACACGTAGCCAAACCCTTTCTGCACAACACAACAATCTTCAGCAAACCAACCACAAATTGGAACTCGAACACATGCTTTCTTGGTGCCACATTATCTCATCCTTTTACGCAGACCCATCAGATCACCGTATTTGTTGCCAATAGAAAATATGGGATGTACACCATGACATCTAAAAATGGAAGCTTCCCATCTATCTCGACCTCCATAGTGAACTTAATGCTAGGATGGAGGCAATTAAAATGGTCCAGATGTCATGGTGTGCAGAAAGGGTGGCGGAACATTGGGACATAGTGTTTACAGAAAGCCCACTCACACGGACCGCTACTTGCATGCAACAAGTTGTCATCCACCTTACCAGCGCACTGGTGTCCTGCGTACGCTGACAAAAAGAGCTTTTGCCATTTCAGATGCTGAAAGTCTAACTAAAGAGATGGACCATCTGAGAACGGTTTTCAAGGAGAATGGTTACACGGACCAACAGATCTGCCGTGCTTTTCAATTTGGACCATCGCGGGAACCACAAGAAGAAACTTGCAAGTCGCTGGCTTTCCTACCGTTTTCTGGAAGCATTTCATCTAAAATAGGAAGGATTTTGAAACGATATGACATCCAATGCATTTTTCGTCCACCTGCCAAGGTTAGAGCACTCCTGGGCTCAGTAAAAGATGACTTAGGATTGAGGAAACCCGGTGTATACAAAATTCCTTGTCACTGTGGAAAAGTTTACATCGGCCAGACAATTCGCACAATTCAAGATCGATGTACTGAACACCATCGACACACAAGATTGCTTCAACCAGATAAATCTGCAGTAGCTGAGCACTGTCTTACTGAGGGACATAAAATGAAATATGATGAAACACAAATGGTTGCTTCTGCGTCTCGCTATTGGGATTGCATTTTAAAAGAATCTATTGCTATTCGTCTTACTGACAATATTATAAACAGAGATAAGGGTTTTCCTTTAAGTAAAATGTGGAAACCTTTATTGTTTGGCATCAGAAAACAACGGTCTCTGCTGAATAGCAATCTATCGTTTACGCCGGCTTCCACCACTGGCGGCGCTGAAACGTAGAGGGCAGAACTGTCAATTTTTGCGCACGCGCCCTCGGCCTTCCGCGGCGTATATAGGGGCCGCCGCTCGCGGCTTGTACTCAGTCTCGGCGAGTCGGTGTAGCAGCACTGTCACCTGAGGATGGCGGCCAGGTGGACCGCCGAAATATTGTGTCAAAATGACGTTATGATCCGGCAGGAAACCCGAGAAGAATATTACGAAGCATTACGCCGGGAAAGCCTACGCAGTCACATACAACACATCGTCAAACAGTGTCCGCTGCGAGCATTTAGCGGTGCCTTGTAGAGTCTACATCAAGTGACGGAAAGTAATTTGGACTGTCAAATTTAGACATTTCCATTATATATATAAAATAGATGAAGATTACTCATCAGTCGAAGGAGCACAGGTGTGATAGTAGCACAAATAAATAAAACACACACACGCGCACACACACACAAAAGCAAGCTTTTGCAACCCAGTTGCTTCTTCAGGCAGAAGGGAAGGAGAGGGAAAAGGAAATGATGAGGGTTTTAAGGTAAGGGTAAGGAACCATTCCAATCCCGGGAGAGGAAAGACTTACCTTGGGGAAAGAAAAGGAAGGTAACCAAATACACACACACACATTCACACAGACGCAAACACACCTAGGCAGACATACTATAGAAACCAAAGAACTTAAGAAGTTAGAGGCAGAGGCTCCGTCCAGAGAACCGAGGCAAAGATGTTAAGATGTTAAAGATGGTGGGCGGGAATTTGAATTTAGCGGAGGTTGAGACCAGGTGGGCAATGGGAAGAGAGAATATGCTGAAGGGCAAGTTCCCATCTCCGGAGTTCTGAAGGATTGGTGTCGGTGGGAAGTATCCAGATAACTCGGAAGGTGTAACACTGTGCCAAGATGTGCTGGCCGTGCACCAAGGCATGTTTAGCCACAGGGTGATCCTCGTTACCAACAAACACTGTCTGCCTGTGTCCATTCATGCGAATGGACAGTTTGTTGCTGGTCATTCCCACATAGAACGCTTCACAGTGCAGGCATGTCAGTTGGTAGATCACGTGGGTACTATCGCAAGTGGCTCTGCCTTTGATCGTGTACACCTTCCGGGTTACGGGACTGGAGTAAGTGGTGGTGGAAGGGTGCATAGGGCAGGTTTTACAACGGGGGCGGTTACAAGGGTAGGAGCCAGAAGGTAGGTAAGGTGGTTTGGGGATGTCATAGGGATGGACTAGGAGGTTACGGAGGTTAGGTGGAGTGGGAACGATGTCATGAAGGACGGATCTCATTTCGGGGTAAGGATTTAAGGAAGTCGTATCCTTGCTGGAGAGCCACATTCAGAGGCCGCTCTAGTCCCGGGAAGTATCCGGTGACAAGAGGGGCACTTCTGGGATTCTTCTGTTAAAGGTTCTGAATTTGGGGGGATGAGGAAGTGGCTCTGGCAATTTGCTTCTGTACCAGATTAGGAGGATAGCTGGATATACCGTTTGATCAAAAAGTCAGTATAAATTTGGAAACTTAATAAATCACGGAATAATGTACATAGAGAGGTAAAAATTTACATACATGCTTGGAACGACATGGGGTTTTATTAGGGGAAAAAAAGGTCGAAAATCCGACAGATGGCGCTCCATCTGAAATAATTATCATAAAAATTACGACAAAGCAAAGATGATGTTTTCACAGGAAATGCTCTACATGTTTACCATCATTGCTGAACAATAGCTGTAACCCCCAAGCCAATAATCGCACGGCCTGAGGTCTGTGGACCTGGGACGCCAAGCATGACGAAAGTGGCGGCTGAGCACACGATCATCACCAAACGACGCGCGCTAGAGACCTTTCACGCGTCTAGCAATATATTTTTTTTTATTATTTTTTTCTAATAAAACCCCAATTTTAAGCGTATTTAATTTTAAAACGAGCGGTTGCTAGGATGCTTACCCTGTATAATCCCCTTTGCAATGGGCTGGAAATTTGTCCCGCCGCTGGTCGCTGTTGCGGGCCACAGCCGCGCTCTTGACTATTGAGCAGTTGAGTGCTCCCTCTCGACCGGTAGGAGCGACGCATACTTTCGCCGAGTTATGCGAAGTGCCGCGTCCGATCGCGGCAGCACTTGCAAGCCGAGGGAGGTCACCACAGGAATCTCATCAAAAGCAAGTGTCGCGTCTTGATTTTGCTCGGGGCTTCCAGAAAACTGGTAGATACTGTCACGGGTGCGCATTGCATTTGCAGCATACATCTACTGTGTGTATGGCGGAGGGCACTTTCTGTACCGCCGTAACTTCCTACTCTTTCTTTCTGTGGTGTCGCACAAGCATGAAGTGCGCGCCACGTACTTACGCAGCGCGCCGCCATGCACGCACGGCGCGGCGTTCTTACGACGTCAGCCACGAGCGTCCTCTGCTGCAACTCCGCTCGTGGCCACGACTGCTGCATCGGCCACTTGGGAATCAGATAGGCACCAGTTAAGACTTGGCTATTGGATAGGCACTAGGAATCATCAGAAGGCAGGCCTCTATCTAAACTATGTATCAGCATTCTGCAGTCAAGAACTATGTAAAAGTTAAGTATTACCAAGACTCCACGAAATATATACCTTATTCTAATTTAGCCTAGTGTTCTAGTTTCTGCTGTCCCACTGGCTGGTCACCTCCGTACCTGCAGACGCATGCATCCTTTATTCCTGTGTCGGTCTCTTTCTACTCGGCCACCGACACCTACGACAACCGGCGGAGCCGAGATCCAAAAGTGGCGACGAGGATGGGATCCAAAAGTGGCGACGAGGATGGGATACAAAACTTTCCTCCAGTGTTGCCTCAGTGTAGGCAATGATCCCTGTACATTTATCTTCACAGCCTTCTCGTGAGATACTTACAGCAGGAAGCGTACGCTCGCACGACTCTGATAGGACTCCACACCGTCACACAGAACGCCTCTCTTGCCACCTCTTCCACTGTACTTGGGCAGTCACCTCAGCGACGAACCGTGCTGGTCATCTCTGACCTTCTTTAACCCTGTAATTTCCATCTGTTTAGGATCTGGCGAAATGTAATGAAGTACTTAGCATGTTGTCAGAAATGCAGGCTTCCGCAGGCAAATGTAGTCATAGTGAAAATAAGTTTTATTCACTAAAAGACTTTGTTTGTCTGTCAGCAATTTCGGGGAACTTTACTGCGTGTAGTTTCCGTCTCATTGTTCTCTCGCTACTAGATTGCGATGGATATCCGTTTGCTTCCTGTAGTTATTCCTGTCCGTTAAAAATCTATTCTGCTTCACCACAGGCGAATCGCGTCTCTGGTCCCTATCAGTCAGGACCAGTCTCTGACCACAGTTCCACAAACTTTAAACGTCATAATTATTAGAGCAGGCGGCTTCAGCTGCACAGTACTTTTACTTTGCCAAATATTTGCTTATGGAATTGCCTGGTTATGAAATATCGCCCCAATTGTTCAATTGGATCTGCGATTTCCTATCAGGTACGAAGCAGATCGTAGTAATTGATGGAAAGTCATCTAGTAAAACAGCAGCGGTATCTGGCATTCCCAAGGGAAGCGTTACATGTCCCTTACTCTTCCTTGTATTTATAAATGATTTAGGAGACAATCTGAATAGCTCCCTTAGACTGTTCGCGGATGATGCTGCCGTTTATCTGTAAGTGAAGTCAACACATGATCAAAAGCAACTGAGCCGGCCGCGGTGGCCGAGGAGACTAAGGCGCTCCAGTCACGGTCTGCAAGGTCACTACGGTCGGGGGTTCGAATCCCCCCTCGGGCATGGATATTTGTGCCGTCCTAGTTAGTAAGTAGTTCATAAGTAGTTTGTAAGTTTAGGGACTGATGACCCCGTAGTTAAGTCCCATAGACTTTACAAACATTTGAACATTTTGAAAAGCAACTGCAAAGCGATTTAGACAAAATTTCTACATGGTGCGGAAATCGGCAATTAACGGTAAATAATGAAAAGTGTGAAGTACTACACATGACCATTAACAGAAATCCTCTGAACTTCAGTTATACGATAAATCAGTCAAACCTTAAGGTCGTAAATTCTACCACATTCCTAGGAGTTACAATTACGAACAATTTATACTAGAGAGAACATATACAAAATATTATGGGGAAGGCGAACCAAAGATTACGTTTCAGTGGCAGAACGCTTCGAAGATGCAACAGCTCCACCAAAGAGATTGCCTACATCACACTTGTTCGTCCTCTCCTGGACTACTGTTGCCCAGTGTGGATCCCTCACCATGTGGGAATGACGGAAGATATTGAGGATTTTTTGCTAGTCCATCACATTACATTTTCCTCTACTTATAACAAGCTGCCATTTATCAGCGTAAATACAAATTTTGTCCAAGTCATCTGGCATCCTACTTGCATCATTAAATGGTGAAATCTTCCGGTATATCCCGACATCATCAGCAAAGAGCCTCAGATTGCTGTAATTTCTTTGCATAAAATTGTAGCGATTCTAACACACTTCCTTTGTCTCTGATGAACACTCGCCGTCGCGCAAAACGTACTAGGTTCTATTGCTTTCCAAGTCTTGGAGACAGTAACATATCTGAGAACCTATTCTACATTCTCGTACCTTAGTTGATAGTTTGCAGTGCGCAACCGTGTCAAAAGCCTTTCGTAAATTACAGATTGTCTGTTGCCTTTAATCATAGCTCACAAAATATCATGTGAGAAACGGAAAAGCTTAGTTTCACACGAGCGTTTCTTTCTAATGCCGTGCTGAAGCGTAGAAAGAAGTTTCTCCGTTTCTAACTGAAAATATGTTCAAGAATTCTGCAGTACACTGATATTTAAATATTGTCTGTAATTATGCGAAATCACCTGCACTTTTTTCCAATTTGTTGCGATTTTGTATCGGACCTAAGAATGACGATAAATGAAAGTAAGTGGCCAGTACCGTGGATTACTTTTTATAAAACTGAGCAGACATTCAAAAAAATGTGTGCATCTACGTACATACTCCGCAAACCACAAAAGGGGTGGTTTCCTGTTCAATTGCCATATAGAACGAGCGAAAAACGAATATTTATATGCATCCTTACGAGCCCTTGTCGTTGTGGTCTTTATGCGAAATGTAGTTTGGCTGCATTACAAGCCGCCTGAATTTCCGGCCCTCTAAATTTCTTCAACAGTGTTTCTCGAAAACAACGTCGCCTCCTCTCCAACGACTCCCAGTTGAGTTCCCGAAGAATTTCGGTATCACTATGTGGAGTGAAAGATCAGGGTGAGAGTTTAAATAGGGAAAGATTAATTTTTAAAACTCACAACCACCAACTGCGAACCAAATTCCTAAACATGCAAAAACACTGGAACTGTGATTGCTACTATTTGACACGTTTTCAAGGGGATGATATCACACGTTCGCAGCTTTCCTTCCCTGCATATGATTAACAAAAAAATTCATAATAAAGTAAGTTCATGTGAGAAAAGGGTGTACTAACTACCATTTTTGAAAACACGTGAAAGTTCATTTTATGTTGTTTATTACACCATATTAAAACCCTGTGGCTGATACGTCTGTACGTCGACACATTTATCAAATAAAGTTATAGGTCGTGAGCCCCCAGACAAAATGAATATTTGTCGCAAATTGTTTTCACACCACGTGTCTGTCTCAAACACCGTTTATGTTCATGCCTATGCGACGACACGTATTACATTAACAAAACACAGTCACTTTAATTCAGTGCGATGCACACCTTGTTCCACCGGCTAAATATTCACAACACACAGTAGCACTCGATTCAACTTGGTGCAGTCTACGACGAACAACCACACCTGGCAATTGCCACACAAAAATCTATAGTCTCCACCTGGAGATCCACATGCCGACCGTACAGAGCGACGCCACCCGGCCAGCTACCCCACTTGCTCCCGATTCCTGACTGCCTACCTGGGCCGCGCGCGCGCGCCAAAAGCCCAACTGCCGGGTTTTTTCCCCTATGTCATCAACTTCTACAAGTGAACTGTTCTAACCGACTTGCCAACGTACAGCGTTCAGCCAGTACATTTCTAAAACTGCACTGAAAATCAAAATAATTACACTACACATTAAAAAAATTTCATATTAAGTTTTTATATTGGTATAAACATCCTTTGCACTATTTATTATAATCGTGCAATTTCTTATATCACAGATAAGTGATTTAACTGAATATTTGAAGATAAAATACACGAGATTAATTGAAAATAAAATGAGAAATAGTTAATATATTACTCTTATAAACAAACATTGCCACGCTAGTTGTGTAACTGTCTTTTATTCATTGGTAATTTATTACTTTTCATATAATGAAATTATGTTTTCAGTGTCAAACATATTACGCCAGATGTGACTATATCAGCTAATGTATTGTTTATTTGTCAACAGGCTATTTTGTAATGAGGGCCTTAAAGGTTCCTAACTGCATCGTATTACTTCAAATGCCAGTAGTATTAGAATATTTTATCTCACGCTGTGCACTGCACTGCGCCTGGCACTCGCCATTGTCCCTCTCCCCCCTCACCGGGAACGAGCCTGGAAAATCCTAAGCTGGAACAAGCCACCAACGTCGGCCTGCTCGCCGCCTCCCCTCAGCTACAAACACACAGCAAATCTCAACGTGGAGAATTTCTGCCTATGGCCTAACTATAAATGTTGTCACCCAACTGCGTACATACATTGCTACCATAATTATTAAGATTAAAATTGTGTAACATTTGGTGCATTGGCATGGTCAATGTTTGCAGTGAACTTCATACTGTTTAATTACAAATGCTATTAATTACCAATATTTCTAATGGGTGGTAATCTCACAACTTGTGCATTGAACTAATCTACCAGTTTCAAACGACGACGCCCGACTCTGAACTGCTTCTAGTCCGCCCTTAATCCGATCTGTTGGGGAACCCAAACACTTGAGCAACATTCAAGACGGGGTCGTGGAAGCGTCTCCTTTACGGACGAACACATTCCCAAAACTCTCCCAATAATGCGAAGTTGACCATTTGCCTTCTACAAGACTGTCCTTACATGCTCGTTCCATTTCATATCGCTGTGCAGCGTTACGCCTGGATATTTAATGGACGCGACTCTGTCTTGCAGCCCGCTACTAATGCTGTATTGGAATATTGCGGGATTGTTTCTCCTACTCATCTGCACAACATTTTTCTACAATTAGCTCTAGTTCCCATTCCTCACACCGTATAAAATGTGGTCCGACTCATCCAGCATCCTACGGCTGTAATTCAATGACGACACCCTCATTTACACTACAGCATCATCAGCAAACAGCCGTAGATTGCACGTCAATCTGTGCGTCAAATCATTTATACAGATAGAAAATAATAGTGGTCCTACCACAGTTCCCTGGGGCACCCCTGACGATGAAAACTCGCCATCTTGGACAACGTACTGGGTCCTATTACTTCAGTAATTTTCGAGCCACCTATCTATTTGAGTACCTAACCCATAAGTTCGCAGTCTGTATGGCGTGTCGAACGCCTTTCGAAAATGGAGAAATATGCAGTCTGCCTGTTGCCCTTCATCCGTAGCAAGCAAGATGTCGTGAGAGAAAAGGCACTCGGGATTCCACACGATCGATGCCTCCTAAAGCCGCCCTGGTGCAATCTGTGCATGGTCATTAGGAATGTGAACTTCTTGTCTGCCGACCATACTCTTGAACAAATTTCACGACAACTGGAGCAATAAGGACATTACAATTACGCTAGCTTTAAAATTTAACAATGCCTGAAAACTTTTATCAAACTGTCCAAAATGCTAGCCTGCGTGCCCATCAACTTTAACAATTTTAGAGAAGTAACTACTAAGGACACTATAAAATACACTAGGATGCCACGAGACGGGAAAAGCAAACGCTACTCTCCAGGAAACCTTTTTAAGGTTACACACGAGGAACAGCACTGAAGGCGTAGTAAGAACCAGGAGAACTGCAAACATGCGGCTCCAGAAGCACTCGATCTCAATTAACACGGCTCTGGCGACTTGCCTTCTCATCCGCGCAGTGAAGTACGGCGGGTTCCATCCGACAGCTACCTCCGCGCTAACCCGAGACAGTCCAAGCAGCACTGGCGTGCCCCAGCGTCCTCGCGGCGACCACCACACACACAGCCCGAGCCTATCGAGATCTCCTTCCCCGAGACCGGTGCGCCGCCGTCCTTGCTCTCAGACCAACTGTCTGACTCTCACACGTCATACCCCATGGGGAAGCAAAGATAGGGCAACTGCATTCACCTACAGCGCCATCAACGGTTGAAAGAGACAACAAGGTCGATAAGGGGCCAAGCAGAACTTACGCCGGCCGCGGTGGCCGAGGGGACTGAAGCGCTCCAGTCACGGTCTGCACGGCCACTACGGTCGGGGGTTCGAATCCCCCCTCGGGCATGGATATTTGTGCCGTCCTTAGTATAAGGTAGTTGATAAGTAGTTTGTAAGTTTAGGGAGTGATGACCCCGTAGTTAAGTCCCATAAGCTTAATAAACATTTCAACATTTCAGAACTTACGCGCCAGGAAGCAAGGAGGTGACCACCCGAAATCTGTGCCCAACACGGCTCAGTAAGCATAAACAAATATTCTTAATTTTTACTCTGAACAATGAAGGGAAAGCTGAGAGGTAGAAAAATTGTAGAAAGGAGAGAAAAGAAGATGAAACTGCATATACTATACCGAGAGAAGAATTGGAGCACATTACCTAACGAAGGTCTCTTCATTAGACGTCACTGCCTCAGAACTAGTAAAGTCTCTGGGAGAATCAATCACGACAAAACTATTTCAAATTATGTCCACGATGTGTGAGAGAAGCGAAATATCCTGAGACTTCAAGAAACATATTTAAACCCAAATGAAAAGAAAGCAGACGCAGAAAGGTGTGAAAATTACAGAAAAATCTGCACAATAAGTCACGGCTGAAAAATCTATCACGAATTACTTACAGAAGAACGAGAAAACTTTTCGAAGCCGTATGATCATTTTGGATTTAGGAAAAACTACACACTTGATGATTTGTCTTAGATTAAGAAAACGCTAACATACCGTTATAGATTTTGGAGATTTGGAGAAGGCTTTTAAAAATATTGATTGGTACAAACGATTTCAAATTATGAAGACCGCAGGGGTAAAACATAGTGAAATGTCCACATGTAAAGCTATTTGTCCAAACTGCTAGACTTAAAAACCACTTGTACTAACTTACACTAAGGACAACACACCCATGCCAGAGGATTCGAACCTCTGACGATGAGCAGTTGCGCGCTGCACAGAAAGGTTATTTACAACTGGTACAAAAACTAGGAAGCAGTTGTATGAGTCGAAGAGCATCAATGAGTTGGTCAGGAAGGGGGTAACACAGAGATGTTGCCTTTCTCCAATGTTAATCTGTTCATTGAGTATTTATAATGGAAAACAAGGAATTATTTGCAGAAGAAATTAAAGTTCATGGCGAAGAAATAAAAACAACTTGCTGTTTGCTGATGACATAGTACCTTTGTCAGAGAAGTCAAAGGAACTGTCAGAACAATTGAAATGAACGGGCATTGTCTTGAAAGGAACCCATTAGATGAACATGATCAAGTAAGTCTAAGAAAGTCTAACGATGCTGAAGGAATGAGATTAGGTAAAGAAACATTAAGGTGCTTGAGGAGTTTTGTTATTTGGGCAGTAAAATAACATACGATTTTCATAGGACAAAGAATATAAAATGCAGAATGGCAATGGGAAGAGAAGCGTTTCTGACAAAGAGAAATTTAAATGCTTGAAAGTCTTTTCTGGAGATATTTGTGTGGAGTGTTGCTTTGTACGGTAGTGAAACATTGACGATACATAGTTCAGACAGTAAGAGTATAGAAGCTTTTGAAATGTGATGCTACGGAAAAATACTGAAAATTAGTTGGTTAGATCGCTTAACTAATGAAAACACTGAACGTAACGGTGAAGAAAAGGAATTTCTGGTATACCTTGTGTAAAAGAACGGAATGATTGATAGGACAAGTTCTAAGTCATGAAGGAATAGTCAATTTAGCATTGGAGGGAAATTTATGGGGGAAAAATCTGCTAATTGCTAATCAATCCTGCTAATGTATTGCGATTACTTGGAATGAAGTTACGAAGAACCCTTCTTCGTCAAGATGGTATTAGTGTAGAAGATGAATCATTTGCATGCTTTCTCGTATCTGTTATGCTACAGAAATATAAGTTAGATACTGCTGTTACAAACTCATAATAATGATAACAGGGATGATAATGACGAACAACTCATTGCAAGCGGTAGTGCTACGGTAAGTGCGGGAAGAGGCGATGGAAGCAGTGACAGTGAATACCAATAGTCTTTCGGGAAGAAGGTTAAAATCGCAACTATCATCACGGCTTTTGATGAAATTCGCTACAGAACATGTACGATGATTATTACATACGTTATAGTTAAGATATCTGCATTACGTATGGCGTCTACAATTACATCTACAGTGCTATCTAGAGCATGGTTGGAGAGCTTTGCAGAAAAACAACACCCAGCAGCACATTCAGGTGTATGGAGATATCGTGTAACCAAGCGTTCATACAGATATGTTTGTTGGAGCCCATGTACTTGCCTTGTCAGAGCCGGCTGCGCCTCGCGTCGTTTCAGCCGCTATCCATCTGCGATGTATGAAATGTTTTCTCGCGTTGGTTGATACCATCCTCCTACTTGTCGTGGAGTAAGAAATAAATGACTGATAAAACCTGCTCCTCAAATTTGTGTGTCTGAATTAGTTATGATCGGAGGTCATTCCCCAAGGGCCGTCGTTGCCTCTGTGTACGACGTTAGTTGTTATTTTTTTCTTGTGTTATACTGCACTTGATCTGCGTAGTAAGTATTCTACATACATTAACTTGATTATCGTAACTGGGGAATTTATGTGGTTTGTCCCCCTCTGCTGCCTCGCTTTTGTATGGGCGGTATAGTTGTATAGCTTGGTTTTCCTTTTTTTTTATCTCCTCCTTATAGAAATTTTCACTCCGTGAGGTATCGTCACCTCGTGGTTGTAATTTGGCGTTCTACCCGTATGTGTAAGACCCTTCGTGTCAGAGTTGTAGTTCTTGTTGACCGATGGGCACCCTCTTTCTCTCTTTCCTGTTTTGGGTCAGCTCATCTGTTTACCTGTCTGGGTGTATGAAATTAACTTTAGTCTCTTTTCATTTCAAGTGCAGGGCTCGTTTGTAAATTTTATTGTGTTGTTTTATTGACCTTCTGCCTATTGGTATCATTGAGGACAGTCTTCTATTTCTAGCAGACTCTACTTAAATTTTTGAGCTCATCTTTAGTACGGTTTGATAAGTGTATTTTAAAGGGCTGTGTTCGCTTAAATTTTGGAGCCCCATTTTATTTTGATTTTGATAATTAAGATGAGTTGTTTCATTTAAATGGCAGTAGTGATTAATACTGTATTTACAAGGCTTGTCTTTCATTAAAAATTTTCCACTCTTGTTTTAATTGCTGGGCTCATTGTATCTTTGCATTTTAAAAGAGTTGTATTGCTAAATTTTGACTCCTATTAACTTATCAGAAATTGTTTTTCTCAACTTGACCTCCTGCCTTGCATCATTTATCTGGTCTTTTTGGGCCTTTAGCCTTTGATTGAATCATCTATGTATATATATATATATTAACTAAAATTTAAATTAAAACAAATGGAACCTGAACTGCTTAACTTCCTCCACCAACAACCCACCGCTCTAACTTTCACAAGCAATGAAGAGTAATGGAGGAAGCCAACACTTTTCTTTGTCTTAAACCGTTATGAATTTCCACAAGTACAAGCTTTGTAACTTAAATAGTGGCAACTATTTATTCATAATCGATACAAAAAGTTACATATTTGCATCTGTTATTGTCTTTCAAAGTAGCCACTAGTGTTCTACAACCTGTTGCCAGTGATGTGTAGTATACCGTTCTATTGGTGATACGAATGGAGCGGTCTACTGCCAGTCGATTCTCTGGAACAGTTCTGAAGCAAATTCCACGAAGTGGATCCTTCATATTCGTAATCAAATCAGAGTCACGAGGACTTTAGTCCGGGGAGTATGATGATGGTGCAGTACTTCCCAGTCTCATCGACCGAACAGAGCAACCATGGCTTGCGCTGTATGCGCCCACGCATTGTCGTGCAAAATGATGGCTGGGTTGGGCAAAGCTGGCACATTCAATCTTGAACCAAATCCGATGTTCTTTTCTCGGAATCATAGTGATTTGCAGCAGGGTTTTGGAACATATCCTGTATTCAAATATTATGAATTATCTCGAACAGAATGATTTATTGACCCAAGGTCAACACGGATTTGGAAAATATCGTTCATGCGGAACACAACTAGCTCTTTAGTCACACAAAGTGATGAGTGCTATCGACAAGGTTTCTCAAAATTGATTCCGTGTTTCTTGATTTCCAGAAGACTTTTGACACCGTACCTCACAAAACGTTTTTAATCAAATTGCACTGTTATGGTATATTTCGACTGGATAGGGGATTTCCTGTCAGAGAGGACACAGTTCGTAGTAATCGATGGTAAAGCACCGACTAAAACAGAGGTTATATCGGGCGTTCCACAGGGTAGTGTTATTGGTCTTCTGCTGTTCCTTATTTACATAAAAGATTTAGGGGGAAATCTAAGTAGCTCTCTTAGGTTGTTTGCAGATGACGCCGTCATTTACCGTCTAGTAAAATCATCTGAAGATCATAACAAACTGCAGGACGATCTAAATATGATATCACTATGGTGTAAAAATTGTCAATTGACTCTAAATAATAAGAAGTGTGAAGTCATCTACATGAGTACGAAAAGAAATCCGTTAAACTTTGTTTACAAGATAAACCAATCAAACGTGAAGACCGTAAACTCCACAAGATATCTAGAAATTACTATTACTTCAGACTTAAACTGGAAAGAACACGTAGATAATGTCCTGGGAAAGGCGAACCAGAGATTGCGTTTTATTGGCAGAACCCTTTAAACATGCAACGGAACTACTAAAGAGGCTGCATACACTACGCTTGTCCGTCCTTTTTTGGAGTATTTGTTCTGTGTGGGATCCTTATCAGGTGGGTTTGACGGAGGACATCGAAAGAGTTCAAAGAAGGACAGCTCGTTTCGTATTTCCACGATACAGGGGAGACAGCGTTACGGAAATGATACAGGATCTGGGATGGGAATCATTACAACAACACCGCTTATCGCTGCGGCGTGGGCTACTTATGAAACTCCAATCGCCAACATTCTCCTCCGAATACAAAAATGTATTGTTTGACTCCCACTTACATAGGTAGTATAGATCATCAGCATAAAATACGAGAAATCAGAACTCGAACGGAGAGATCCAGGTGTTCTTTCTTCCCGCGCACTATTCGAGAATGGAATGAGAGCTAAATAGTATAAAGGTGGTCCGATGAACCCTCTGACAGGCACTTAAATGCGATTTGCAGACTATCCCACGCAGATGTAGATGGAGATACCATTAGACAGCTCGCTCTCAAGTGACTGTGTTTCCCTCGTTTCTGAGTACGCCGTTGGATGGGCGACTGCATTTGCTCGGTGGTAAAGTAGGTACGTCAAGACGCGTGCTACCAGGGATAACGTTAGATTCTATTGCATAGTGTCTCCACAGCAGTGATGTCATTATTTAAGTTCTAACCCTAGTATTTTGCACTGAAATCCTTTGTACAGGATCTTTGTTAATTATTTAAGATGTTGACTGAAACTTGCACAATACGGGAAAGTTAAGTAATCTCCACAGACGCATCCATCCATCAGCTGATCTAGGTGTCCGTTGTCACTCACTAATACAGCCGCCTACTCCTGAGACAGCCACGCAGTGTCAGCAGAAGCTCAGGGGCCTCAGTTTGGGTTGTCCCTCCATCACCCCCACCTTCCCGCCCTCAGCCACCAACCACTGGCGGTGGGCAGACCAACCGCGCCGCAAACACCTCTTCAGGGTCTGGTGACGTCACCACAGAACGGCCGGCGACCGGCGGTCTCTGGCCAGCGTGGGCACACACGCTGCCCACATATAACCCGCAGCTGCCTGCCACAGCAGCTCCTACCAACACACACACACACACGACACGCTACCACAGTCGCGTGCACTGTCCTGTAAATCTGCCTAGGACAAGAGGGCAACAACAACACATATACAGACCTTAAATACTGTGCCACGATTTTTCTTGTGCTTCCACTCGCTTAGAAGACGATGTCAGGAAATCGTGATCCCCATCCAAATGTTGCCATTTTGTAACTAGTCTTAGCTCATTTCTAGCAAGTGGCGACCTTACGCATTTCTAGAACTGCTCGACATTTCGTCTTAAGTATCGGATTCAGAAGGCACTTCAGGTAACTCTTTACTCACGTGAAGTGATGAGTGCTATCGGCAAGGTATGTCAAATAAATGCCATATTTCTAGATTTCTGGAAGGCTTTTGATACTGTACCTCACAAACGTCTTATAACCAAACTGTGTGCTTATGGAATATCGCCACAGTCGTGCAATTGGATTCGTGATTTATTGTCAGAAAGGACAATTAACGGTTAATCATCGAGTAGAACAGAAGTGATTCTGGCGTTCCACAGGGAATTGTTATAGGTCCCCTACTGTTCCTTATTTTTATAAACGATTTAGGAGACAATCTGAATAGCTCTCTTATACTGATGCACATCTTCATGTTTTCGCGACGCAATGACTGTTCAAAGAAGTTTCGGGCGTGCAGCCGCATAAAGTTAACTTCTTCGAATATTTAGGCTGAGAACCATTCAGCAATCTTCAGAGAGAGTCGAAGACTGACGCTGCAGCACGCGCCTCGTGCTTATAAACGCGCGGGCCGCGCTACTGCGCATGCGGCCACAGATACAACAAGGCGCCAAAGACGTTACTCGGCGGCAAGGAAGTACACGTGTGTGTAAATTATGTCTGTGCCTGCATGGTCGATTACTGCGGAGATATCGATGTGTTATGATCTGTGCTGTGGCGGCGTCTTTGTAAATTTATTAAAGAAAATGCCTGAATGCAAGATTTATCTAAACTAAAGCCGCTGTATCTGTTAATTAAATTCGTCCCAAAGTGAATTTCAATAGCTTCTTTCACTACTGAGTCCCAGAAAGGTGAAGTGGAGGCTAAATTTTGACGGTTTCGTACGTCATGGAATGTCCAGTATCAATACATTGCTCTGCCACTGCCGATTTATTAGGTAGTGAGAGACGGGTATATCTTTGGTGTTCCGTGCATCTTTCCTGGATTGTACATGTCGTCTGTCCTATGTACGGAAGGCTACATTCACGGGGGGTCTTGTAAACCCCGGACTTCCGGAGTTCTAAATCATCTTTGATAGAACCCAAAAGTGCTGCTGTCTTTGGTGGGCGCCGAACAATTACCTTAACTTTGTGTTTGTTCAGAATCCTTCCGATTTTCGACGACAGGCTCCCAACATATGACAGAAATGCCATGGATTAAAAACTTTCTGCATCATTTTCTGTGTTCTTTAGACGTACCGTTGGCTTCATACCATAGTACCTTGTGTATCTGCTGTGGAGAGTACCCCTTTGCTTCAAAAACTCTCTTCAGGTGTAGAAGCTCGTCCTGCAGACAGCTCTCATCAGCAATGACGTGTTTTCTACGGACCAGTGAGTGTTCTGAGAACACGTATCGTCTGGGATGGATGATGGCAGCTATTTGCATGTAAGTATAAATCAATATGCGTCGGCTTCCTATGTACTGAATCTCCTAAGGTACCATCGTCTTTGCGTCGTACCATTACATCCAGAAATGGAAGGCATCCCTCTTTTTCGACTTCCATTGTAAACTGGATTTGGTTGTGGATGGAATTCAAGTGGTTTAAAAGTTCTTGTAACTTATCTTCACCGTGAGGCCAAACAACAAATGTGTCATCAACATACCTCCAGAACACTGTGGGCTTCAATCTGGCAGATTCCAGCACCTTTTCCTCGAACTCCTCCATAAACATATTGTCCACCAAAAGCGACAAGGGACTACCCATGGCGACACCGTCAGTTTGTTAAAAGAACTCGTTATTGAATAAAAAATATGTCGAGGTCATGACATGTTCGAACAAAGCTGAAATCTCTTTGTCAAAGTTCTTGCCAATAAGAGATAGCCGGCCGCGGTGGCCGAGGGGACTGAGGCGCTCCAGTCACGGTCTGCACGGCCACTACGGCCGGGGGTTCGAATCCCCCCTCGGGCATGGATATTTGTACCGTCCTAGTTCGTAAGTAGTTCATAAGTAGTTTGTAAGTTTAGGGACTGATGACCCCGTAGTTAAGTCCCATAAGCTTACCAAACATTTGACCATATTTAATAAGAGATAATGAGTCCGAAAGAGGAACCTTGGTAAATAAGGACACTACATCAAATCTGACTAACAAGTCATAGCTGTCGAACAGCTTCTTTAACGGCACTGATAAACGAAGGTATTGGTAAAACCTTTGGCGTGGATGGAAAGTTCAGTCCTTTAGCAGTTTTGCTCGGGTAGCTTTATTACTGTAACCAGATAACGTATGGTTCATGAAAACTTTCTCTGCAGTGCCTAATCAGTTTCGTAACTCAGTTTCGCAAAGTACCGGTATATTTATGCGGTTGCCTACCAAATAAGAGAAAGAAGGAGGAAGGAAGATTGGTGTTTAACGTCCCGTCGTCAGCGTGGTCATAAGAGATGGATCTTACGCTCGGTTATAAGGATGGGGAAGGAAATCGACAGTGCCCTTTCAAAGGCATTTGCCTGGAGTAATTTAGGGAATTCACGGAAAACCTGAATCTGGATGGCAGGAGGTCGATTTTAACCACCATCCTCCCCACCTTTGGGGAGAAACGTTCAGTTGCAAGTAGTTATTGTGGCCGTATATAAATGCGAAGACGTTGTCAAAGATGACAGCTCATAAGAAAGTTCATGAAAGGAAATCGTGGTCAGAATTTCATTGGGCTATATTGTGTGGTTATAAAGTGTTCAAATGTTTGTAAATGGATAGAACTTAAATACTCTGGTCACCAGTTCCTAGGCTTAGAAACTATATAAACATGCTTAGGACAACAAATAAACCCATGCCACAGGGAGGACTCGAACTTCCGACGGGAGCAGCGGAGCGCTACGCAGCTAAGGGCCTTGGTACGCTCGGCTACTCCACGGCGGCTCTGTGAGTGTAAACAAAGAGATATTAGTAGTAATAAAATATTTTAAAGTTACTGAAAAATCGTGTCTAGTTTTAAGTTATTAGAATGAATTTGAAATCCGCTAAACATACTCGTGAAACTAATTAAAATCTGCGTCAAGCGTCAGAAAATACTAGGCAAGCATGTGGAACTCATTTGCTTCTGAGTACAACTCATTTCTCTTCTTAAACGATTTTCTACGATACGGTTCTACTACTGTGGACCAATATCTGTGAACCATATGTGTTGCATTGCAGTGATATTTTATTACTAGACCTCGGAGTTTTAGGTTGTAGCCTGTCCGTTTTCTGAGTCCATAGTTGCAAATTAACTAGTATTTATGCGTGTCATTACTTCTTATAACCGAAACCGCTAGTTTTACAACACCTAAAATACCATATGTTGACGTTAATGTTTATTTTTGCCTACATATGCTTTAAAAATCCAAAAGGCAGCCTTTTGTTAAATTTAAAAATTGTGATGTCTACAGTCGAGGGAAAAAATGCTTAAATAAGCTACTTCCGGAGTCCAGAAGATAATTGGGAAACTACCTTAATATGCCACATCTGTAATTTAAACAACACAAAATTCCTGATAGATTGATAGGTTCAACAGCACTTGGCTTACAATACAGTCAACTAAACATTTATGCCTAGAGTTATTTCCGAACCGGAAGACTCAGATAGACATATCTAGAAGTACAATGCTTTGCTGGAAGAACTGTAAAAGGAAATTAATTAAGCTCTAAATGAAGTGAGAGAGAGAGAGAGTACGGACAAAAACGAACCAAGTTTTCTAGAAGAACAGCGATTTTTCGAAGCAACGTTTCCCCACCATAAAATATCTATAAATTTATATACTAGTGGTATTAAAAAATAAGTATATAAAAGCATGCGCGTATTGAGTAGAACGTTGTGTCAAAATTTCATTGCATCTTTTCAGGACCATTGGCAGATTTCCTGTTACAATCATCTACATTTACAAATGAAAACGATTATATCTTCAAAATCTGAAATCTCCAAAAAATTCCACATAGATTAAGTTGAAATTTTCATACAATGGACTCAATGTTGCCTTTGATCTCGCACGTTCTTTTTCTCTCTCTCTTTTCTTAGTAGCCATTGCGCTGAATCATATTGCCGCCTTGAAATGGAAGCAGGCTTGACTTCGACGGCAACTAAACTCAACACTTACACTGAAAGCAGGTTTAGTACGAAAATACACGCGGGACTAACTGCCTCTCGGGCAGAGTGCTCTACTATTTATACATAGACGGAATGTACCAGAGATTAGAAGAATAGTTAATGTGAGAAACAAGTAGAATTTACAAGTGATCATAAGAAAGATGTAGAACATTCTGGAATTGTTAATTACAAAGAAATAAATTTTTGCCGGTGGACGGAATTGAACCGCCTACCTTCAGCACCGCAGTCGGTGACGCTATCACCTGCGCCACGCCGGCAGGCGGTTTACGTGGTGATCGCGGCATTGCTCCCTCTCCTGGAAAAACAGCGACCCACTGTTATGTTCTCTGTGGAGCTAGATGCAATGTCCTGGATCTTGACCTTGTCATGGGTCCTCGGTATGGCAGTTCTAGAGAATCCTTCCCTTCTCGACGATCATCGACGACAGACGTTCCTGTCGTGGCTTCATCAGTAACACTACCGTCCTTAGAGTCCTTGAACAAGAAGCCATTGTCGTCTACCTGCTCTTGAGGATCGTAGTAAGGCTTCATGCGCAGGACGTGAACAATGTCTCTTCGTTTTTGACGTTTCAACGACGACTCATAATCCTCAACTTCGTATGTAACGTCTGACAGGCGGCGTATGACATGATACGGACCAAAGTATCGCTTCAATAACTTTTCTGACAGGCCAACCTTCCGTACAGGGGAAAAAATCCATACCAGATCCCCTGGGCTGTACACAACTGGTGGGTGCTTGTCGTTATACCGCTGACGGTCTTTCTCCTGGGCGTTCAGTGTCCGTATGCGAGCCAGCTGTCTTGCTTCTTCAACCCTGGCGATGAGCTGTTTAACACAGTCATCCTGAGTGTCGTTCGGTTGGAACGGGAACAGTGTATCCATTGTCGTCTCAGCTTCACAACCATGGAGCAGGAAAAACGGCGTGAAGCCTGTGGTGTCTTGTCTTTCGGTATTGTAAGCAAATGTCACGACTGGCAGAATTGTATCCCAATCCTTCTGCTCAACAACGACGTACATCGACAGCATGTCGGCTAACGTCTTGTTAAAACGTTCCGTAAGACCATGTGTCTGAGGATGGTATGCAGTTGTCATTCCGTGGACAATGTCGCACCTCTAATACTAGTTTTGACTGGGATACTTTCCACGTTCAGATATCATGACACATGGTGCTCCATGCTTCAAAATAATGTCTTCTACAAGAAATTTTGCGATCTTTGGACCTGCTGTCGGCGGCATCGGTACGAGATTCCCTGGAGGTAATTGCGGCATGTCCTTCCGTCGCTGGCACTCTTTACAGTGACTCACATAGTGCTTGACATATCGGTAGAGACCTATCCAGTAATACCTGCGTCTGATTCTGTTTAGGGTCTTCACGAATCCCATATGACCGGATATTGGAGCATCGGGAAATATTTGAGAATAGCTGGCTGGAGATGAGCTGGAACGACCAGTAGCCATTTGGGGCCCAGTGGATCGTAGTTGCTCGTATACATTGTTCTGTGTATAAGTTGGAACTCTCCACTGGTCGGTTCTCCTTTCTCGAAGGCCTCTATGGTCTTTAATTGTGCTGGATCTTCTCTCTGTTCAGCTATAATGTCATCTAATTCAGTGAGGACTGAAATTTCATTCATGCTGTTGTGTTCCACTAATGGATTCCTCGAAAGGCAGTCGGCATCCTTGTGTTTGCGCCCGTTCTTGAATATCTGTGACATCTTAATGTTTGAGTCTTTGTACCCATCTTGCTAGTCGACCTGATGGATCCTTCAAGCTAGTCAGCCTTCACAAAGAATGGTGGTCTGTCATGACGGTGAATGGTTTGCCGAATAAATACTGCCGGAACTTGTTAATAGACCAGATAACTGCGAGTAGTTTGTCTCAGACTTTGAGAGTACTCTTAGAGCCTTCTTAAGTGCCCAGAAAGCTCATTCTTTTTGTCTCATCCCAGTAAAACTTGGCGTCTCCCTGCAGAAGTTCTTGTAATGGACGTGCCTTGTTACAAAATCCTTTTATTAAACGTCGGTCGTATGAGCACAGCCCGAGAAAACTTCTCACATCACGAATGTGCTGAGGAGTTGGAAATTCTGTGACTGCCCTTACTTTATCTGGATCACGACGGACACCATCTCCGTTGACTAGGTGCCCCAGGATTTTTATCTCTTTCACGACGAAGAGACACTTCTTTGGATTGAGGCGGAGTTCTGCAGCCTTAACACACTTCAACATATTTGACAGGTTTTTATGCTGACACTCTATTTTATATTAATCTGTTTTCCGAAGTCGCCAGAAACACACTATTTCTGTGACTTGGCGGAATGCGTTTGTCTTTTGTTTTCATTTATAATGGATCATCTGTATGTATGTGTTAACCCACTATATATATTTGTCTATTTAGATAGTAATAAGAGTTACTAGATCATTGCCGGCCGCAGTGGCCGAGGGGACTGAGGCGCTTCAGTCACGGTCTGCACGGCCACTACGGTCGGGGGTTCGAATCGAGCATGGATATTTGTGCCGTCCTTAGTATTAACTGGTTCATAAGTAGTTTGTAAGTTTAGGGATTGATGACCGCATAGTTAAGTCCCTTAAGCTTAACAAACATTTGAACATTTTGAACTAGATTATTTTTTTCTTCTTCACAGATCCATACAACTTATCTTGTTTTCGTGCTTGATGTGAGTTCAGGTTCTGATAGACTGTCCACTGCATTACCTTATCACTAGATCACTAGATCAGTAGTCAAATCCAGTGCTGCAGAAACCTCGCTGGATGAGAGTATTTCGTCACAAAAACCACCCCCGCTGCTTTGTTGTGCCCGGTGACGTATTACTGCAGTGGACAGGGCGACACGCGGTGCAGGACACGGGGCGGCAGGTGAACACGCCAGAAGTTGGCCCGCGCCGGCTAATGCGGTGTTGTGGTACGCCTGCTGGGAGCAGCTGACGCGGCGCCCTGTAGGCTGTGCGGCGCCCTGAACAGCCAACGGCGGCCGCGCGCGCCGCGGGGAAGCCCCGGCCGCCGCCTAATGGAGACAGATGGCGCAGGGCTGCCAACACGCCGGGCGCGCGCTCCGCCGCTCCGTTACTGCGGGCGCCAAGAGCAACCCAGGGGACTGGCGGCCGAGCTGACGGCCCCTGGGGCGAGGTGTTCTGTCTGGCAGCACAGCGACGATGCTTCTTCCTCTAAGAACATCTCCAACTGATTGCTTCATGCTGTAAGTCATGGCATTTCTCAGTAAATACTAAATCAAATGAAAGTCTGGTTTCTTGTTTCCGTCACTCATCATGGGTTCTACAATTCTCCAAATAGCTCTTCGTGTACAGCGCTAAGTTATGATTAACTAACATCGTCATTTGGAGTGGAGTTCGAATATATAATTTTACTAGCTAACCCAACAATGCTCTGCAATTTCAAATATGTATGGGAATTTAATATACATTAGATTAGCTGTTAGTTCCATAGATCCCTATTAGAAGATCCTCATGGATGCAGAGCATGTAAAAATGTTATATTTTATTTGTTTTTTTATTATTTTTTTACAAACCGTAAAAGCTGTGCGCGTGTTGTGGATGTTGAACCTATCGTTAAATCAGACAACAAATTGTTCATTAACACAGCAATTTGGTTTAATTATGGCCCTGATATTGATGTATATACTATTAAATAAGAAACAGTGCATTAAACTGATTATGTGCGCAACGGATATTTTAAACACAAACAACTGTGGCAAGTCACCATTTGAAACAGACACTGACTATACTCAAAAATTTTGACTGCGAGAAGGGTATTAAAAGAAACCACAAACCACTTTCTTAATGTTTGACTGTTAGAATTTTATGCAGATCAGTTTCTGATTATTGAAATTTAGTATCATAGTCAATTAACTATCATTCACTATGGGACCATTAACGAAATCTGTTCAACAATATTATCAAAATCAATACTGCACTTTAAATCCACTAACAACTAATTATCAAATGAAGGATGTAGGTTAATCTTCTAACTACATAAATGAAACAGGAAAGAAAGGTCAACTTTGTTACTTATTATTAATATTCAGCATTACATTACCTACATAATACAACTTCTTCCTAATGACATCAAATGCAATTACCTTCATTCCAGCGGTGTGTTACAATACAATACAATAAATATTCCAAATACAATGAAATCGACTTGCTGGCACAGCAGCCTCTGCTCTACATCGGAGCCATACACACAACTCAACCGCTCTATAAGCGACCTGAACCACAAGTGCTACTCTCTCTCAGCGCGAGCTACAATGCTATGCAATACATGATCTTTACCAAAGATGAAACTTCACAGAGTTAAGAACACATATCGATACACACAGTAGAAGCGATATTACACATTTTCTTGCAAGCAAGTTACTCGACACAAAACAGGAGGTACAATATTAGACATTTTCTTACAAAAATATTTTTTTATGGACACGTTTCAACCGATATAACAATTCTAATAATGTGGATACAGATACACACATTATTTTGTTCTATTCAAAAATTCGTCAATGGTGAAGAAGGAGTTTCCCATTAGGAATTCTAACAGGTTCCTCTTACACTGATCTTTGTTTGTAGCTAAATTATTATGGTTGCTCGTAAATAATTGTAACTGTGTGTTCCTGAGCAGTGGACCCCTTTTTGAACTAAAGTAAGTGCTTTTAAGTCCTCGTGTAGATCATTTTTGTTCCAAGTATTGTATGTATGAACAAAGCTGTTTATCTGAAGATGGGGTATATTATTTATGACAAACTTCAGTAAGGAATAAATATACTGAGAGGCAGTAGTTAGAATATCCAGTTCTTTGAAAAGGGATCTACATAATGTCCATGAATATATTCCATACTGCACACCATAACCTCCTTCTCCTTCCCTCTGTTTACCCATGTCCTCTCTTTTTGTCTCCTGCTCCCTCTATCTCTGTCCATAATCTTCACTCCACTCTCTGTAAATCTCTCATCTCACATTCTTCTATATTAAAAATTACCTATATCAGCCAAACCTTATGTTGATCGGTCAAATATAGGAGTAAGGCACCTTTTACATGCAGCATACGAAAGTTGTGAAGAATTTAACCAAAATCGTAATAAAGTCTATTGTACATTACGTTCTGTCATGCACGGTACGAGTTATTAGATGGACAGCGTCATTCCACTTGTTTTCAACATCATATGTTCAAATATTTTTCTCAATTGGATAAACAGCATTGACATAGCTATATCATTTCTATCGTCAATTGTAATCAAAGATAGCCATTTGCATTAATTAAATATTTTCTCGCTCTAGCTTCTATGTTATTCGCCCAAAAAATGGAGTAAAACCAAATTTGTATACTCTGTCAAACTTTCTCATATGACGTGATATATGTAGAAATGATTGTGAAGTGGAAATGGGAAATGGAAAAAGTGCCAGAAAATGCAAAATGCATTTTCTTAGTTCACAGCCATCTATGCGCCGTCGTCAAAGATAGTAGGTTTATAGTTTAAATCTTCGCCGGTAGATGGAACCTGGGACAAATTCTTCAACGTTTCCGTAGGTAGTGAAACAAGTGCGAACGCACGTAATAGAACAGTTACTGTTTGCGCGCCAACAAATGAGCAAGAAGGGTAGCAAATTGTGCGACACAAGCAAACCAACGAACGTTCATATATTATTGACAAAACGTGAAAGGACACCACGGAAATGTCCACTTCCGGCTATGGTGTGTATTTCATTATCTCTTCATCATCAGCCACTAATTTAGCTTATGTGTACTTTCAACAGTGCCATAAATTTACCAGATTTCTGATCAACAACAGGAAATTTATCTCATAAATCGCATTGACATCATAATCAGTACTAGAAAGCGATATGCAACTCATACCGCTCCACGTGAAAGCAAACTACAAACAACTATGTATTAGTCAGTTCCCAGTGGCACTATCCAAGCAAGTGCGAAAGCGTTTAAGAGAGCTGTGGAGTTTCCAGTAGAATGTTACACATACTAAATATGAAGAAGAAATCGGGAAACAGAGCCTACAATAATGCAAGAGGAAGAAACCCTTCTTCTCATATCCATAAAGTGAAATATACCGAGGAAGACCGTAACCTCGTTTACGAGCACATAAATATTTCCCAAAAGAGGTGAGCCATTATGGAAGGAACGGTAATAGCAAGCTTTATTTGAGTGCTGCTTTAAATATCCATAGCATGTATCAAGCATTCCAACTCAAATATCCCGAATAGCAAGTGCGGTACAAGTATTATCAGGCATTTTGTAAGAAAGATTTTTCAAACTTCTGATTCGGGAAGCCCAAAACTGACACTGCGGTCGGTTCCACGTTCAACGTAATGTCTCTCCAACGAAAAAGGATGCTACAGAACAGCAGCTTGAGTTACGTCAACGTAACGGTAACAGAACATTTATTTACTAAGGCACGATATACAAGCATAACGAATTTCAAGTAACTTTTACTTTGTATCTATGGATATGCAGCAAGTTATCTTCACACTAACCGTAACATGTAGTGTTATGTTCTACTCATGACATCTCTATGTTTCTTAATCTGTGTGTTAACCTTGACGATATGGGTGATAGCAGTAAGTGCGTGTGGCACGGGGGTACAGCAACAAATCCATCATCTCTCTTCATAGTATTCACATCCCATAAGAAATTATATATTCTTAAAAAAAAAAAAAATTAAAAAAAAAAAAAATAGACAAATATTACAGAAAATTAAATCAACATCGTGCATTGCAATAATGGAGTGCTGCAACGTATACTCAACAACTGCCTTCTCCGACAGCGTCCTCGCGCTACCTCACCCAACAGACAACTCTCCGCAACTGACTCCCAACACAGCTCACAACAGAATTTCTACTACTGCACTCTCTCGCAGCCAGAGCGCTTACTCTACAATCGAACTTTAAAAGATTACTGTGCCACTTATAATACACATCTGTGGGCAGTTGACATATGTACAAAATATTACAGAAAACCGACTTATGTCGGGACCATAGCTACCTTACAAGGTATATGACTAATTCCATATGCACAAGGGCAATTTCATCCACGTTGTGTGGAAAGAATACTAGCGCATATTTCTTACTACTTTCTATTTATTGTGTGTTTATTGTTTTTGACATGTTCTAGAGCCAAGAGGATGTCATCATTATGGATCATTTGGAACTAAATGGAAGTCGAAACTGATCTAATTCTAGCGATTATTCCGAGACTTACGAATTCATCGAGGTACCATTTCTAGGAATAGGATTTTTTTTCTAGTGAGACACTTTCCGTGTTAATTTCTCAGCGTTAACCAAAGGGAACTTGTACTACTTTCTGAACAGTAAATCCAAAAGGGCATGGGTCTCTGAGGAAGAGAAGACGAGCGAGAGATGGAGATACCAAAATCCTCTGGACACTTACCAAATAGCATCACAGGTCTGCAGGTAGTCAACCGATACTTAGCATGAAATTACAGGGATTTCTCCATGACGAGTCATTCAACACAGTAGACGATACTGTTTGTGATGTTAGAAAATAAACTGGATGTCATGTAATAGCATGTAATGATACATCCCTTGAACTGACACGTTCAAGGATCTTACTCATATTCTATGGAACAAGTATTAATTTAATCTGATTGATGCGAAATGTCAGCCGCGCGGGGATGATCGTGCGCTCTAAGGTGCTTTGCTGCGGAGTGAGCGTCTGCTCAAATGTTTCAAAAATGTTCAAATGTTTGTATAGTCTATGGGACTTAACTACGGAGTCATCAGTCCCTAAACTTACAAACTACTTATGAACTACTTACGAACTAGGACGGCACAAATATCCGTGCCCGAGGGGGAATTCGAACCCCCGACCGTAGTGGCCGTGCAGACCGTGACTGGAGCGCCTTAGTCGCCTCGGCTAGAGCGTCTGCTCCCCCTCGGAGGTTCGAGTTCGCCCTCGGGCATGGATGTGTGGATTGTTCTTAGCAAAAGTTTAAGTAGTTTTTTAAGCGTAGGGACTGATTCCCACTGCAGTTTGGTACCTAACATCTAACTTTTTTTTCTGAAATGAAGACTGCACGGAAAGAAGGGGTTAAGTCCATTTCACAGACTTTTCAGGAGGGTAATTTCAAAGTTTAAAACGTTACAGTTTCACTGGTTATTGACATACGCTTCTGTAATTTATACAGTACATTCTACGACTTTTCTTTAGTATTCCCTGAAAGTATAAAACAATATTAAAAAAACTTCATTTTTGAAGCAATTCCTGATAGTTTCTAATCTTTTCTTTGAAATACCATACAGTGATATAAAGGACTTTTGGCAAACAGGCAAGTCTGTCGCAGTATTGTCTCTCATTATTCTGACCTTGTAATGAAATGTATAATCACGCAAAGTAGGTACTGCCTTATCTCTGTGAGGCCTACGCCATTGTACACTGTCAACAGAAATCAGTGCTGTCAGGTGACAACTTTGCTCATTCCAGTCCTTCAGCAAATTGAATTTAGACATTAATGTAGATTTCTCTGTATTAGTTAGCAAATCAGTACAATTCTTCTTGCAGTTTCAACGCTCCCCTATTTCATGTGACATTGCTCTTACCTTTTTAGATACTTCAGACTGTCTACCAAAGCTCTGTCTTTTTCTAGACTTATCACTGCAGCTTGAATCTGGATCTTCCATTGCCAATTGAAACACCGTCCTCAGTTGGGTATCACACGAAATTCAATCTACTACACCCCAAAGAATTCAAGTGAATGTCAAGGCTACTTTAAATCACGACAAGATATTTGATTCTGCCACGGTATAAAGCAAAGAAGCTAATCTTAAATCTGCTCCGGGTTTGCTTCGACAATAGATATGAAAATCAACAATGACATTGCATTTAACGATGTCAACAATGATATTTCCGTAATAGCAGGAAAAAAAATACAGCTGACTGCTGAGAAATCTACACCGGCTGAACTTCACCCATTCTTTCCAACTTGACCCGTTTTCTCAGTGTATACCATATTTTGATCTCGCTCTAACTCAGTGACTAAATCCATTACATTCACCCAACTGAAAGTACATCTGATGAACTTCATAAGGATACCAGTAACTCATTTTCGTGAAATTTGGACTTAACCCCTTCTTTCCGTGTAGTCTTCAAATGTAAGTTTCCATAGAAACTACTAATGGACAAGCTTATTTTCATCGTTAACCTTTAAAAAATCAAAGGAATGGAAATGATGGAATAGTTGGCGATACACCGCGGCCGCCTTCAGCGCCTCTGTTTGGAGCAACCTGGCCTCCTTGGGCGCCGGTGACGATGAACTGACGATGAGGACAGCACGCACTCGCACTCTCCTGCCAGGAATCGATTCCGGACTCCCCACATGCTAGTTTTCGCGGATGTTGAAATGATGTTTTTTGATAGGGTAGAACACTGAAGTTTGCTTACAAAACGTGCAGATTGGACATCATAGCATGTCATTATTTTCTAAAACCAGGCACTTCCCTATTAGAGGATATTCACTATTATATTCTGACTCTCACAATAAGCGTGGTATATAACTTTCGTCCATATACCACTCACAGTCTCTCTTCTAAGCGAAAACTAAAAGACAAAACACATGAATGAACATAATTTGACTGCAGGCTGCGAGAGGATTAGCTAAACTAGAAAAAAAATTGTACACTGAAATTTATGTCAGAGCGTCTTGTTCAAGCGTGTGACCAATTTTTAAATTTTTTAGTTTAGGGTACCGTTATACACGTTCTCGCAATTCAGCAACCTGTAGGCCAATCCTTCAATAGGAAATGCAGGGAATCGCCGTGGCGGATTAGCCGTGCGCACTGGGGCGCCGTGCTGCGGTACGCGCGGCCTTTCGCTGTTTGGGGTTCGAGTTCCACTAGGGCATGGGTGTTTGTGTTGTCCTTCCGTTAGTTTACCTTAGTTTCAGCAGTTTGAAAGCTACGGACTGATGACCACGTAGTTGAGTCCGATAGATTTACAAACATTTGAAAATTTTGAATGCAGGGAATCTCTATAATTACGAATTTAGCACACAGTATACTGTCTGCAACGTGTTTATTGCACAAGTATGTGGTCTCTTGCAAGTAGCACGAGAGTTGTAACTATCCTAGCAGGTATAGCATCAAATCATGTCGAAAGATTGCTAGTACAAGTGTTTATTCACAGATATATCCAGCGTTCAACTCAATTACTCACCAGTCACCGTTTGAAAGTGAACGTTGTACGCAAAAGCGGCACCTCTCGAGTCGAAATCTAACAAGTCTTGCTGCACATTGACATAAGCGGAAGATTAAGTTCACAGAACGTTTTCCGCGGTGGAGTTGTCTAAAGGCTCGTCTCTGCAGGGCCTGCGGTTGCTCGCCGTCGGAGGTTCGAGTCCTCCTTGCGGCATGTGTGTGTGTGTGTGTGTGTGTGTGTGTGTGTGTGTTGTCCTTAGGTTAGTATAACTTAGTTTGCAAGCCTATGGAGTAATAGCCAAAGCAGTTAAGTCGAACAGATTTACAAACATTTTGAAAGTTTGAGCAGAACTTTTCTGTGAATGTTCTAAGCTCCACAACGAATGCGACACCGTAATAGACGCAAGTTCAGAGCGACAGTACGACGCCCGACTGCTGCTCGTAACGCCCGGTGTATAAAAGTGTCCTCTAACGCTGCCGGGTCTGACCTGCCTCGAGCACGTGGCGGCGCTCGCTTATATACTTTTGCTTCAACTTCGCGAAAAATTCTTACATTTACCAAAACCTTAAAAATTAGTAACATATGGTATATCAGTTTTCATCATAAATTCCTCAGCTTTCCGCTGGAGCTATTGCTATTGTCGTATACATAACAGTTTCCTTACAACTGTCGTTTTTTGGTGTTCACACACATACACAATTACATTAAGCCAAATTATCACGAAAATATATTTTTCTCCTAGTTCCAAAACTTCCTCCAACTACCTTTCATACGTAGTGATGCTGAAAATTAATGCCTCCAATTGTTTTCCGGGAATACCTTAGGGCTTTTGAAATAAACCAAACTGCATTACAAAATGTTAAATGTTTGTATAGGTCTATGGGACTTAACTACGGGGTCATCAGTCCCTAAACTTACAAACTATTTATGAACTACTTACGAACTAGGACGGCACAAATATCCACGCCCGAGGGGGGATTCGAACCCCCGACCGTAGTGGCCGTGCAGACCGTGACTGAAGCGTCTCAGTCCCCGCGGCCACCGCGGCCGGCATTGCATTACAATCCCACATCTTTATTCACCATTTGTACATATTTTTTCTTAACATAGTCATCCTGGCGATGCACACATTTCTCGCAACGAAAGACCAGTTTGTGGATTCCGTCACTATAGAAGTTTGGACCTCGTTGGAGAGTCTAGCTGTACCGTGCAGAGTTCATGGTGGTGCCTTTAGGCATGAACTCCATATGCACGACACCTCCAATATCCCAGAAAACTGTGAACATAATCTTGCCTGCCGACGGCATGGTCTTGCACTTTCTTCGGGATGGTGATCCGTGGTGGCGCTACTACTATGATGCTCGCTTGCTTACGGGGTCAAAATGGTGCACCCAGCTTTCATCACCAGTCACAATGTTGTTAAGGAACCCACCACCCTCCTGCTGAAAACGCAAACGCAATTGTTGACAGATGTCCAATCCCGTTTGTTTCATGTCAGGGGTGAGCACACTTTTGTGTGCCGTTCTGCAATCAGGGCCTGTACACGCTCCCGTGATATGCCACACTGCAATGGGAGTTGTGCCTGTGTTATCCGTCGATTCTTTCTGATGAGTTGATCAACCCTATTCCGATGAGTCTCGTCTGTTGCCGTACGCGGTCGTCCACTCCGCGCTCTGTCACAGACGCTGAGGTTAGGACCGTGTTTACGAGCACGGACAGTCCACCGGCGCACATCACTGATGTCGATGAACTCGTCACCGTACACAGTTCTCATTCTTCTGTTGTTGTCAATTGGAGGCGTGTTTTCTGCGATCAGAAACTCGATTACAGCACGCTGTTTCTCACGTACCGACAGTCACTTTACAGACCGCCATGTTACTTGGTACTACTCGAAGCCCTCTAGCGGCAGAGGGTTGTACTTTGCGTCAGCTACGCGGCAAGAACAACCGAGTAATATGCAGGACATGCGAAACCTCAACCAAGCTGCAAACAGACGAAAATAATTTGGAGGCATTACTTTTCAGCATCCCCTCGTAATTGATGCCACTACGCGAATATATCTTAAATTTTTTATAGAAATTATGTATTCACTTTCCGAATTCTCATCTCTTAATGAAACGGCATGAACTAATTATCAAACAGAAGTGTTTTCCCTATCCATATGCCGCTTCAAACACGAGAATCGCACTACATGTTCCTGTGATATAAATTTTATTTTTAACGTTTTTTTTCTCTATTTTAATCATCTTTCACTCCCACATGAATGCAGCTATCGAGTGGGAATCTACACGCCTGCACTCGTCACAAAACTTCGTATAAAACGAAGCACTTCCTGTTTGTTTATGACCAGTTTGGAGAATCTTATAATTTTACAAAGTTCTCGGACGGCAAATCTGTTCGTTGCTGTGGTTGCCATATTCTATGTTATGCGACAATCTGTGTGGAATTTCTAAGCGTTGCCTGCTTCCAAGTCACCTCCGCCACCTCCTAAGTTCTCACGTCCTCGTAGCTTCGCAGCCGGGTGGAATGCAGTCAGATGTACAGGATGACCAGCCAGTCTAAAATAGGTTAGGGAAATAATTCAAAATTTTATTTCTAAACTTCGCCAAAGTTTACAAGTGTTCTTCCACTGCGACATACGCCTAAACAACGAGACCAAGGCTGTCCACAAAGCAAAACAGAGACGGACAGAAACAGTGTTGAATGCTGATTCTAAAATCACGCCACCCTTCTGGCGTCCGTGCTGAAACTACTGACGTTTCCATGTTACCGTGGAGCCAATAGCAGACACCCACGTTTGATCACGTGTGCTACTGCTGGAGGACTCTGAGTTGAGAGAATCAGTGCCTTCGCTCTCTTCAGTTTGAGTTCTCGTACAGAACAGACGCACTCCAGAGGCTCAGCGTCTGTGCGGGGCGAACGGCCGCATGCCGTCCGCTCCCGCCTAGCGGCTGTTCGGTATCAGCCGCCAACTGTGTGAACCGTAACCAGTACCGTAACCTGTACACAGACATAAGGGAAGTACGAAAAATTGCGCCCCACCCCTTGCCACGTTTCGTGCTTTGCACCGTGAACTGTTAACAGCTCCAGGCTCGCCCCCGAATTTTACGGCCATGTAAGCAGCTTGTGCAGCTTATTCTGTCATATGACGAGGGTAAAGTGCTGTCGAAAGAAAATCGATACGAAAACGTTTGTGTGGAGTAATTAGACCTGTGTGTTGGGCACACAGTGACGCTACGGCAGAATCCTGCGGGCTGCTTCGATTGCGGCTTCGCGCTGGACGCTCTGCCGCCCAGTTCTGCCCCTCCTGGTCGGCTGATAACGGCCCCTTTTTCACGGGATCGCCGTTATCGGCAGAGCGCGCGCGCTTGTGAAGTTGGCGGCGCCACGTCCCACCGTAATGGCGGACGCGCTGTGGGGTCACTCGGCGCAGATTATTTCTCTGCTGGATTATCGAGCCGCAGGGGGCCGACTTCTTACTGCCGACTGCAAACTGCTCCGTGGCCACAGCGTGTCACTGAATGAAACTGGCCGCAGTATCCCAAGATTCTGTTAAGAGGATACTGGCGTCGTTTTCTGGACCGTTCACTTTCTCAGCAAGAAAGTAACACCTTTTGTGGAAAGGACTAACAATACTCACTATCGTCTTTGTCGTCGTATGCCTAGCAAGTGAACTTAAGTGCCTTACGGTTTTAGAAATGTATGTTTCGTATTCAACTTATAACCACGATACTTAGTGTGACTACGATTATGGGGTGAACGCTGATTACAGTAAATAATGAATGCGACGTCAAAATCTCCGGAAGAGGAAGTGGGAAGTGTGTAAAATCCATACATTTATTACATCTACATACTCCGCAATCCACCGTAAGGGCCGCGGTGGAGTAGCCGAGCGGTCTAAAGCACCTCGCTGCGGAGCGCGCGGTTGCTCGCCGTGGAGGTTCGAGTCCTTCCTGGAGCATGGGTGTGTGTGTTTGTCCCTAGGTTAGTTTACCCAGTATTAAGTAGTTCGTAAGCTACGGATTGATGACCACGCAGTTTCGTGTGATAGATTTACAGGCATTTGAACATTTGAACCACCGTAAGGTGCGTGGCGGAGGGTACACTGTACCACTACGTATTTCCTTTCCTATCCCACTCCAAAACAGAACGAGGAAAAAATTCACTAATCTTCTTCATAGGTCTAAAAATTGTTTTCACTACAGTCTTGACCTAGTGTACTTCATGTGAAAGGGTAGGCGTAGATGACCCTGCACAGAGCGATTAATTAACTAAATAAAGGTTTGTCGTGTTTGGGGGCGATCTTTTAATCAATTTATTGAAGAAAAGAGCCAAGATCGCTTTTTATTTTGTATTTTTTCTTAAGATTCTGAACCCACACCTCTATACTCAGTGCGACGTTCAAATGATTCAACTGGTTGAAGACTATTTCTTTCGTGTGGACTGTGACCCATTTCGGAGAAAGAACGTTCATTAAGATTTAATTTGATATTATTATTATTATCATTATCACATAGTTCCTGTGAGCCATCATTTTAAACTGTTATATCTACAGTACGCACTACTTGCATCTGGTGATAAGAAGATGAAGTGCGATCTCCCGTCACAGAACCAAGTCCAGTGAGGTACGATATTGAAGTCCTGCTTCATTTGTATTGTGAAGACCGTCCAGCGACTCAGAGAAAAAACGCAGAGGGCAGTCTATGACTGCGTCGCCCGCTGTTTGAATGCCGGCTCCACAGACACATGGCTGAGAGAGTGTCACTTCTCACTTGCTTATCCAGTAGTTGCATAACTAGCCACCTTCATTGGCATAATTTACTTCAATATATTTAATAACATAATACCCTTCACCATTGGTCGCAATTTTAGCAATACGTTTTCGATTAAATCTGTAGGCATCTACAATACAGGTAAAATATTGAATATAAAAACATCTAGTGATTGAACCACATCATCATCATCATCATCATTAGAGACTACTATGCCTTTCAGCGTTCAGTCTGATTCCTCCATGATCCCCTATTCAATGCTAACATTGATGCCTCGTCTGATGTTATGCCTTTTACTTCAAAATCATTCTGCACCGAATCTAAGTACTTTCTTCTTGGTCTACCTCGACTCCTCTTACTCTCCACTGACGACCTCATGAGTCTCTTAGGTAACCTTGCTTCTCCCATGCGTGTAACATGACCCCACCATCTCAGTCTGTTTGCTCTAACTGCTTCATCTATGGTGTTCATTCCCAGATTTTCATGATTTTCTCATTATGGACACCCTCCTGCCATTGTTCCCATCTATTGGTACCTGCAATCATTCTTGCTACTTTCATATCTGTAACCTCTATCTTATGAATAAGGTAACCTGTATCCACCGAACTTTCACTCCCATACAACAAAGTTGGTCGAAAGATAGAGCGGTGCACTGCTTAGTCTTGGTACCTACTTCCTTCTTGCAGAAGAGAGTAGATCTTAGCTGAGCACTCACTTAATTAGCTTTGCTGCACCTCGATTCCAGTTCTTCCGCTATGTTGCCATCCTGTGAGAAAATACATCCCAGGTACTTGAAACTGTCTACCTCTTCTAACTTTGTTCCTCCTATTTGGCACTCAGTTTGTTTAAATCTCTTTCCCGCAGACATTACTTTCGGTTTGGAGATGCTGATCTTCATATCATAATCCTTGCATCTCTGATCGAGCTCTGAAATATTAGTTTGCAACTTTTCAATCGAATCTGCCATTACAACTAACTCATCCGCATATGCCCGACTGCTTATTTTGTTTTCACCTACTTTAATCCCGCACTGCCAGTCTACTATTTTCAACATATGATCCATGAATAGTATGAACAACAGTGGTGACAGGTTACAGCCTTGTCTTACCCCTCAAACTACCTTGAACCATGAGCTTAATTTGCCATCTACTCTAACCGCTGCCTGACAGTCTACGTAAAGCCCTTTAATTGCCTGCAGAAGTTTGCCTCCTCTACCATAATCTTGAAGAACTGACAGTAGCTTCCTCCGAGGAACACAGTCATAAGCCTTTTCGAGATCTATGAAACATAGATACAATTCCCTGTTCCACTCATAGCACTTTTCCATTACCTGCCGTAAGCTAAAGATCTGGTCCTGACATCCTCTAAGAGGCAACCCACACTGATTTTCATCTAACTTGTCGTCAATTAATACTCGCACTCTCCTTTCAACAATACCTGAGAATATTTGGCCTACAACGCTAAATAAAGAGATACCTCGATAGTTGTTGCAATCTTTTCTGGTTCCATGTTTGAAAATTGACGTGATTACCGCTTTCGTCCAGTCAGACGGAACCTGTCCCGATTCCCACGCCTTTTCAATTATCCTGTGTAACCATTTGAGACCTGATATTCCACTGTATTTGACGAGTACCGGCTTAATTTCATCCACCCCGGCCGCTTTATTGCACTGTTATCCACGGACCATATTCTCCACTTCCTCAAATGAGATCCTGTTTCCATCGTCGTTCCTATTCCATTGTACCTGAAAATCTGATACAATTGAACCAAATAATAATAATAATAATAATGATAATAATTACATGCCGACATTTGTCATTACTCACCATGTACAAGCCAGTAAGGCCAACTTAAGCACAATAGAAAATGGAAACCAAGTTAGACACTTAGTGCGACCTTACTACCTTGTACATTGGTATATAATAACAGATTTTTTGTAATTTGATCACTTGATGTTTCACATTCAATATTTTACCTGTATTGGATGTTGAGTTACAACAATTAAGATGCCTACATATGTACTCCAAATCGTATTGCTAAAATTACGACCTATGATTAAGGATATCTGCTATTAAATATACTAAAGTGGTCGCGATTCACACTCGACCACGATAGAGTCTTTATTTAACAATTGGCATTAGTCTTTACTGATTTCTACTATCATGGACAGATAAGAAGGTTTGGAAATTTATATAAACTGAAATACTGGTAGGAACAGTATCAGGACACCCCACCTTCATTATATCAAGCACACTTGCGTAATATGGATTGAAAGCCATCGATGAATGGAAACGAAAGAGGCAATATAATTGCCCTGCACAATGAACGAATCTAACCAGCATTCTAGGAGAAACCCAACAGATTTGGTCGACCTCGGGCACTTAGAACTACCCTGAACCGCATCAGAACAGGTAACGGAAATTGGATAGAACGCCTCGAAAATAGAGTAGGCAAAGCGAACCGAAGATTACGTTTCGTTGGCAGAAAATTTGGAAGATGCAACACTTCTACTAAAGAAACTGCGTACACCACAAAAAAATGTTCAAATGTTTGTATAGTCTATGGGACTTAACTACGGGGTCATCAGTCCCTAAACTTGCAAACTACTTATGAACTACTTACGAACTAGGACGGCACAAATATCCATGCCCGAGGGGGGATTCGAACCCCCGACCGTAGTGGCCGTGCGGACCGTGACTGGAGCGCCTTAGTCCCCTCGGCCACCGCGGCCGGCGCGTACACCACAATTGTGCGTCCTATTTTAGAGTATTGTTGCGTACTGTAAGATCCCCATCAAGTGGGATTGACAGACAATTTAGAGAAAGTACAGAGAAGGCCAGCTCGTTTAGTATTATCGCGATATAAGGGAGAGAGTGTCACGGAAACGATGCACGTGTTGGGGTGGAAATCATTAGAAGAAAGTCTTACTCTTTGCAACGAGATCTATTTGAGATATTTCCTTCAACTATTTTCTCTTCGGAATGCGAAAATATTTTGTTAGCACCCATCTACGGAGGTGGACATGATCAGCAAAATAAAATAAGATTAATAAGATCGAAAACGAAAAGATAAATGTTTTCCTTTTTTCCGCGAACTATTAGAGAATGTAACTGTAGAGAAATTTCGTAAAAACCCACTGCCATGCACTTCAGTGTGCCTTGCAGAGTATTTAAGTAGACGTAGAAGATGGGCAGACGTTCTCTACAAGTGGGGCAAAACATGGCCATCTTGTGACTGTGCTACGGAATGAGAGACAGTTACACATGTAGAATCATTGAGAACGCACGTGTCTACAAGAGTCCTTCTGAAGAATTCCTGACTGCGACTAGTGATGCAATACATTATATTAAAGATTTTCGTATTCATCAACAGTTACATGATATGCAATAATGGAAAGCTGTGTCGAAAAGTCGATACACAGTGCCTTAATAATGTTTCTTTGTATATTTCGATATTCATTCATTTAACTAGTTATATACGCCATGCGATAAATAAATGAATACTGGTGATTTAAGGCAGCGTACACACTATGAAGCCCGTGCCAGATAGGAAGCCGGCGCAGCCTGGCAGTGCGACACTGCGGCTCGCCCCTGGCGCAGCCGCAACCCGGCGAGCAGGCGCGGCGGTTGGGTTGCGGCGCTGCAGGCGCCTGCTCGTCCATCAGCGGCTGTCAGGCACTGCACACTACACCCGGTCCCGCCGTGTCTCTCTAGGTAGGAAACTCGTTAAAACTTCGCCGGCCGCCGAGCGCGCTGGCCCACCCGTCTGGCTTGGCGGAATTTCTTCCTCCCTTTAATGAATGGCAAATTAGGTGCCACTTTCTTTACTGCTTGGCTAACCTTAACGCCGTGCGCCTCTCTATATTTTCCGTGTGCCACAGATAACTTGTACCGCAACCCTTTACTCGTGCCAGTCGAGACACGGTCTCTAAAAAGTTATACGAGTTTTTTCTTTTAAACTCAAAGCCTGGATCTGCCGAAGCACGCGAGCAAAGTGGGACTGATTTCCGCCCTCCTCACAATTTCTATATTACCATTTATCCCAGTATGATGTGTTTTACTTGACATAATAGTTGGTATTTTTCTAAATGTTCTTCTTCAGTGTTTGATTACTCTAAAGTTTACTTTTTTGTCATAAAAACTTTTGCTAAATGTTGTTACCCTAGATTTCTTTTTAATTTCCTTCAGTAGACTTCCACATGACATCAGTCTCTCTATATAAATTGTTCTGTTGGTATGCGTACGCTTCAAAAACCTAAACGCTTTGCACTTATTGAGTTCAAAGTTTGACACTACGTTAATTTCTAAACCATAAAGGTTTACAAAACCTTTTTCTTCAATATACAGTATATTATATAATACGACCGTTTAGCGACTTTCTGTAACTATCAACCATAATACATTTCCTTGGGACAAAATTGTCTCGTTATACCAAAAATATTAAAAATAAGGAGAGGCGTTGAATTAAAATTCGGGATTCGAACCTGGGACCTGCTGCTTACTAGGTAGGCCGATTTAGACTGATCAGAAACCACGGCGTTGTAGCCACAGCGGCTACAGGGACTGTCTTACAGCACGTCTCCCTCCACAACAACATAGGAGAGCGCTGGCAATTTGATACGCATCTCACAGGGAACAATGAGGCAGAATTAAAGTATGTGGTGTGGAGAGAGACGTGCTTTAAGACAGTCCGTGTAGTCGCTTTGTCTGTATCGTCGTGTTATCTCGGCGATCTAAGCGCCTACGTGGTAAGTAGGAGGTCCTGGGTTCGAATCCCAGTCACCGCACATATTGTAATTCAGTGCTCCTCCTCACGTTTAATACCTTTCTGTAACTACGTTTTCATTATACGGTTTCATATACGAGTTACGTTAAAAGTTAGGTACATAAAATCATATGTGTACTCCAGTAGATCGTTGTGTCAAGATTCATAGCATTCTGAAATTTTCGGTTAGGAACATCTACATTTGCCGCGCGGGAATAGCCGAGCGGTGTGGTGCTCGGCCTTCCGCGTCGGAGGTTCGAATCCTCCCTCGGGCATGGAAGCCTGTGTTGTCCTTAGCATAGTGTACCTTGGTTTAGGGACTGATGAACAACGTAGTTTGGTTCCATAGAATTACAAACATTTGACTTTTTGAATATCTACAGTTGCCATTACCGGCGATCCTAGGATATGGAGGCGATCTTCAAAAGTAGAAGTCCAAGATCGCTAAATACTTATTATTTTATGATGACCGGTTTCAGTGGGCTATGCCACGATAATTAGATCAGATAAAATGATACAATTATACGTTATTTTAAAAAGACTGAGGTTAAATAGCACATACGTCTTAGGACTTAGTCAAAATATAAAATACATAACGTATACCATCAACATATAAGTTGATATATTAACTTATGTTTAACTGGCCAAGACCTGAAGATGCGAACATACATTTACTAAAACTGGTCTCAGTAAAGAAATTTTTATGAAGCTATCTGAGCTCCTCTAATAACGTACATTGCCATTACAGGATATTAGGTGGCACTCGGCTTGAATGATGTCAAGCACATACAATAATTTGAAATATTCCGAAGAAATAGTTGCAGTTTAGTCTAAGCAAACCGCATAACTGCAATGAATTACAGATGAACTACTGTATTCACCGGTTGGGATGTGGGGAGATAATGCTTGGTCCTTATGAACACTGCCGTGATAGTTTCCATAATTTTCTGTACTTAGATGATACCGTATTAATTGCAGAGGGGTCTGTTACCCACCACAGTTATCATTGGGTAATACGTAATTCGAGGGTGGTTGTTGAAAGCAGACAATATCGGCCAAAGGTGGCAAAGTAGAGTGGACATTCAGGAATGCTGTGATTCCATTTCTCATCGGGGAGGAAGTTATTTATCGCTATTCTATCTGCTTCGTACAGTTACAGTGACGTTATCGTCATTCAATAAGTGAGCATACTTCTGTTCACACAACCCGTCAAGAATAAAATAAAATAAAATATTAAAATAAAATAAAAAATAAAATAAAATAAAAAACTGAAAAAAATTAAAAACTTCAAATGTTTGTTAAGCTTATGATACTTAACTGCGGGGTCATCTGTCCCTAAACTTACAAACTAACTTATACTAAAGACAGCACAAATATCCTTGCCTGAGGGAGGATTCGAACACCAGACGGGGAACATAACACCTCGATGCGCTCGGCCACTCCTCCGCGGCACGCATCCCGTCCATGGCCATTCCCCAGGAAGCTGTTTGGGACGTTATGAATGGCCATGAATAAATCCTGACCAAATGCCCGCGATTTTTTTTCTCTGACGATGGACAAAAGGGAAATTTTTTCGCAGAAAAGCAAAAAATGTTTACGTGAGCCAGGACCAAAAGCATTAAATGAATTTTGCGAGTTTTATTCTTGCCTCTGCTCCACCGCCTCCTCTATTTTACCACAGTCAACGTGCACCTGATATCGTTTGTGACAAATTGCAGAACATGCGAGATACCTAGTTGCTTCCATCGCGTCGAGTTAAAGCAGTATCTAAAGAAAAGAGCCAATAACATCATGGTCTCATAAAGTTACGTTCTCGGCGAAGAAGGTGTTTATGGACGTCTTTGGTACGTGATCCTGAGGATGTGGAGTTATTTAGCCGGAAACTTATTAAACCCTCAAGCGTGTGCTACGGCATATGCCGTCCGCGCTTTTCTAATCCATATTTCCGCTCTGCCGATGCAGGTTGAAGGACGACCACAACATAGGAGTGTCATACATTCCTCAGCTCCATGTCGAGAGAGTTCACTTTAAACAGTACAGTGACGTTATCGTCATTCAATAAGTGAGCATACTTCTGTTCACACAACCCGTCAAGAATAAAATAAAATAAAATATTAAAATAAAATAAAATAAAATAAAAAATAAAATAAAATAAAAAACTGAAAAAAATTAAAAACTTCAAATGTTTGTTAAGCTTATGATACTTAACTGCGGGGTCATCTGTCCCTAAACTTACAAACTAACTTATACTAAAGACAGCACAAATATCCTTGCCTGAGGGAGGATTCGAACACCAGACGGGGAACATAACACCTCAATGCGCTCGGCCACTCCTCCGCGGCACGCATCCCGTCCATGGCCATTCTCCAGGAAGCTGTTTGGGACGTTATGAATGGCCATGAATAAATCCTGATCAAACGCCCGCGATTTTTTTTCTCTGACGATGGACAAAAGGGAAATTTTTTCGCAGAAAAGCAAAAAATGTTTACGTGAGCCAGGACCAAAAGCATTAAATGAATTTTGCGAGTTTTATTCTTGCCTCTGCTCCACCGCCTCCTCTATTTTACCACAGTCAACGTGCACCTGATATCGTTTGTGACAAATTGCAGAACATGCGAGATACCTAGTTGCTTCCATCGCGTCGAGTTAAAGCAGTATCTAAAGAAAAGAGCCAATAACATCATGGTCTCATAAAGTTACGTTCTCGGCGAAGAAGGTGTTTATGGACGTCTTTGGTACGTGATCCTGAGGATGTGGAGTTATTTAGCCGGAAACTTATTAAACCCTCAAGCGTGTGCTACGGCATATGCCGTCCGCGCTTTTCTAATCCATATTTCCGCTCTGCCGATGCAGGTTGAAGGACGACCACAACATAGGAGTGTCATACATTCCTCAGCTCCATGTCGAGAGCGTTCACTTTAAATTATTTCCATGGACTACAATCATACGAACGCTTCTGTCTTTCTATGCGTGCCGATTTTTGAAAGTTGTGCGCAATAACTAGGCTGATTGGAGATGAAGTTCTGCGAATTTTGATACATAATTACAATACCGAAGACGAGTTTTTATATCTGCTGATGCATTAGGTATTCTGAATTGCTTTGAGCATTCTCAATGTAAAAAAAAAAAATTAGCAATAGGTGTCAAGCTGCACGTGCTTCCAGGCAGAAGGCAGCGTCACGCTTAAAGGGTTAATGTGAGAGAATAATACAACACTGAAAAAAATGTACATTCCGAAAGACGAAGGCCATGTTGATCTGATGACGGCGGATGTCACCTGGGGGATAGTGGATGAACTCACGACATAGTCCGCTAACAAGCAACGCCGTGACGCCTGACAGGGCTTTCAGTAGGGAATGCCTTACAGCCATGAGGCCCAGTCTCATTAAATTAGATTACCTGGTTCATTCCATAGATCCGTGTTGAGGAGATCCTCGTGGATGTGGAACATATCTTTTTTTTAACAAGTTGATCATATAATAAAATTAATATTTTTTAGAAGCTGATAACATAATAATACTATTAGTATGAAGACAGATACATGTATCATGAGGTTCTATTTATCAATTCATCAGTGGATTAAGAGTTGGCCATTAGAAAGTTGGCCTCTTAAACTGATCTTTATTTGTAGCTGAATTTTTTATGGTTGTTGGTAAATTATTTACAATGTGTGTTCCTGAGTAGTGAACCCCTTTTTGAACTAAAGTAAGTGCTTTTAAGTCCTTGTATAGATCATTTTTGTTGTTAGTTTTGTAGGTATGAACTGAGCTGTTTGTTGGAAAAAGGGGTATATTATTTGTGAGAAATTTCATTAAGGAATAAATATATTGAGAGGCAGTAGTTAATATACTCAGTTCTTTGAAGAGGCTTCTGCAGGATGTCTGTGAATTTACACCACAAATAATACGTATTACACGCTTTTGGACTCTGAAAACTTTTGCTTTACTTGAAGAGTTACCCCATAATATTATACCATATGCCATTGTGGAATGAAAGTAAGCATAGGATGCAAGAATTTTTATTTTTATGTCTCCTATGTCTGATACCACTCGTATTGCAAATACAGATTTGTTGAGTCGTTTCTACAGTTCTGTGGTGTGCTCCTCCCAACTGAATTTATTATCAAGCTGTAATCCCAGGAATTGTATTCTGTCAACTTCTCCTATCTCCTCTTCTTCATACTTAATGCATATAATCGATGGGAATCTCTTACATGTTATGAACTGCATGTAGTGAGTCTTTTCAAAGTTTAATGTCAATGAGTTGGCTTTAAACAGTTTATTAATGTTAATGAAAATATCATTAGCAGACCTATCCAGAACTATGCTCGACATGCTACTTATTGCAACACTTGTATCATCTGCAAACAAAACGAACTCTGCTTCTGGCAGTTTAACTGATGAGAGATCATTAATTTACACAAGAAAAAGCCCTAAGATGGAGCTTCGTGGGACATCACATGTAATTTCTTCCCAATCTGAGGATGGCTGTTGGATTAATTCACTAGTCCTTTGTGAGATTACCGCCCAATATAAATACTGGTAATTAATAGCATTTGATAATTAAACAGTATGAAGTTCACTGCAAACATTGACCATGCCAATGCACCAAATGTTACACGATTTTAATCTTATTAATTCTGGTAGCAATGTATGTACACAGTTGGGTGACAACATTTATAGTTAGGCCATAGGTAGAAATTCTCCACGTTGAGATTTGCTGTGTGCTTGTAGCTGACGGGAGGCCAGCGAGCAGGCCGATGTTGGTGGCTTGTTCCAACTTAGGATTTTACAGTTCGTTTCCGGTGAGGGGAGAGAGGGACAATGGCGAGTGCCAGGCACAGTGCAGTGCACAAATATTGTAATACTACTGGCATTTGAAGTAATACGATGCAGTTAGGAACCTTTAAGGCCCTCATTACAAAATAGCCTGTTGATAAATAAACAATACATTAGCTGATATAGTCACATCTAACGTAATATCTTCAATTGACAATGAAAAGTAATAAATTACCAACGAAGACAAGACAGTTACACAACTAGCATGGCAATGTTTGTTTATAAAAATAATATATTAACTATTTTTCATTTTATTTTCAATCAATCTTTTGTATTCTACCTTGAAATATTCAATTAAATCAGTTATCTGTGATATAAGAAATTGCACGATTATGATAAACAGTACAAAGGATGTTTATACTAATATAAAAACGTAAGAAAATATTTGTCTAATGTGTAGTGTAATTATTTTGATTTTAAGTAAAGTTTTAGAAATTTATTGGCTGAGCGCTGTACGTTGGCAAATCGGTTAGAACAGTTCACCTGGGGAAGTTGATGACGTAGGGGAAAAAACCCCGGCAGTTGAGCTTTTGGCGCGCGCGCGCGCGCGCGCGAGTGCAGGAAGTGAGGACTCCAGAGCACGTGGTGAGCTGGCCGGGCGGCGTCGCTCTGCATCAGTCGGCATATGGATCTCGAGGTGGTGACTTGAGTTTTTGTGTGTGGCAATCGCCACGTGTGGTTGCTCGTCGTAGACTGCACCAAGTTAAATCGAGTGCTACTGTTTGTTTGTGAATATTTAGCCGGTGCAACAAAGTGTGCATCGTATTGAATTAAAGTGACTGTGATTTGTTAATGTAACACGTGTCGGCGCATAGGCAGGAACATAAACGGTGTTTGAGACAGCCACGTGGTGTGGAAACAATTCGCGACAAATATTCATTTTGTCTGGGGGCTCACGAGCTATAACTTTATTTGATAAATGTGCCGACGTACAGACGTATCAGCCACAGGGTTCTGAGATTGTGAAATAAACAACATATAGTGAACTTTCACGTGTTTTCAAAAATAGTAGTTAGTACACCCTTTTCTCTCATCAACTTGATTTTATTATGAATTTGTTTTGTTAATCATATGCAGGGAAGGAAAGCTGCGAATGTGTGATATCATCCCCTAGAAAACGAGTCAAACAGTCGCAATCACTGTTCCAGTGTTTTTGCATGTTTAGGAATTTGGTTCGCAGCTGGTGGTTGTGAGTTTCAAAAATTAAACTTTCTCTATTTTAAACTCTCACCCCGACCTTCAAGCTCGCACCTTTGTACTGACCGCCTTTGTTTCCTGTTAGCGAGGTACGATATGAACTAGTGTGCAGCACTTCCCCTGACACCATAGAATTGTACGATACGTCAACGTGTGACGCGAATAGGCGACACGCCCCGGAGACGCCCTCGTGCTTCCTACAGCCGACTGGTGCAAACACGTAATACGCGCAGAAAGTCATAAGATCCGTTCATTTGCCATTCTTGAAACCGGAAGGTGCTGTGTCTATCCAACAGGACACGGCTCGTCCATACACCGCGCGTGAAACTCACCGTGGTCTGCACGACGTGCAGCAGCTTCTCTCGACAGCACGATCTCCGGACTTGTCTGCGATCGACCATGTGTCGGATGTGATGGGACGACAACTGATAGTTTCTTCTATCCACAACTCTTGCGAAACTATGTGAAAAGTTCAGTAACAATGGAATAATACGAGAGTTGAAACTTAAATAGTGGAAACACTGCTGAGCAGACAATGTGCGACAGAATCTACTATTGTCGCTGATAGCACACGTTCTTGAGGTACCTAACATACATCCTATCAAATGGACATGCCCGTTCCACGTTACCCGATTGTGCACAATCCAGGGAAACACAGTCACTTGCGCGCGATCGGACTAAAGTAACACTGTCACTACAGTTTCGAAACAGGAACAACGGAGATGGACCAGGGATTGAAGGTGCCCGAGGTCGTACCACGACAGTGTCAACAAGGTTTTCAAGATGCGTGGGGGGAATCGGCATTGCCGTTCAGAACAGTGGCAAGTTAATGCGCTGTCGCATACAGCGCAAGCTGTGGCTGTTCTGTTCGGTGGATAGGACTGGGAGGTACAGTACCATCCACCATACTCTCTGGACGTAAGTCCTTGTGACTTTAGCTGATTCCAAAGATGAGGGAACCATGCTCCTCTAGTGACAGTGTAGCCTTTGTGCCTTCCGTGCTTGCTGTATTATATTGGTGATTAAATCCGTCTTATGCAATACACCTTGTTTTGTTTTAGTACCCAGACATGTTTCGTCACTTATTGTGTTATCTTCAGTGGGTTTTTGCCTTTTATTTTATAGAATAACATGTTACAGTTGTTTTTTTATACAGTCATCTGCGCGAGTTGATTCATTTGACAATTTTGTTAGACGTATTAGGCCTAATGTATTTACGATACTTTTGTCATTCGCAGAATTTGCATTTGCGTTTATTGAGTGATGACAAGTTTTCACAGCCGGTGATCGGCAAACAACAAGATGTTTTTAGTCACTAAACACTTTGACTTATTGTTCATTCGCTTGGACGTTATGTGGAAAAATACATCTATGTGGCTATTTAGTGGCTTATTTACACCACAGATCAAATGTAAGTCAGCGGGAGTAGCCGAGCGTTCTGGAGCACCACTTTCGGATCGCGCGGTCTTCCGCGTCGAGGGTTCGAATCCTTTTTCGGGCATGGATGTGTGTGTTATCGTTAAGGTAGTTTAACTTATTTTAAGTGGTTTGTAAGTTTAAGGACTTATGACCAAAGTAGTTTGGTCCCATAGAATTACAAACATCTGAACAAATGTTCAAATGTTTGTTAAGCTTAAGGGACTTAACTACGGGGTCATCAGTCCCTAAACTTACAAACTACCTACAACTAAGGACGGCACAAATATCCATGCCCGAGGGGGGATTCGAACCCCCGACCGCAGTGACCGTGCAGACCGTGACTGAAGCGCCTCAGTCTCCTCGGCCACCGCGGCCGGCACATCTGAACAACATGTACGTAAGCCACTAAACAGACACGTAGATGAATTTTTCCACATAAAGTCCAGGAGAATGTACAATAAGTGAAACAGCTTAGTAAATAAAAATGTCCCGTTGTCTGCAAATTACAGTCTGTGACAACTTGTAATTCCTCAGTTAATGCAGGTGCAAATCCTGCGCATGAGATAATGTAAGTATCGTAAATAAATTCGGCCTAACACATCTAACAAAATTGTCAAATCAAACAACTCGCTGAAATGGCTGTATAACTAAAAACTGTAACATGTTATTGTAGAAAATAAAAGGCAAAGAAAACCACTGAATGTGGCACAATGAGCGTCGAAACATGGTTGGGTATTGAAACAAAACAAGGCGGATTCAACTAGAAATGTAATGAAGGTACAGCTTCGTGGCATTCGCTTGTGAACTGTTCCAGAGTTGCGACAGTAGTAGACCGCCCCATTCGCCCCATCAACAGAACAGGCTCCGCTACGCCTTCTGCATCGTTGGCTACTTGTTCTACATAACGGTGGTGACTACTTTCAGGGACAGAAAGAGGTGCGACCATGTAACGCTTTTGTACCGGTTGTGAATAAATAGTCGCCACGACTTCAATTCCAACATTCGTATAGCTCAGGAGTGTTGGCAGTCTGTGTAATCGAATAGATGACACTGTCAGCGGCTGCGTTACCGCCCGTGGATGCCACATCGCATGCTGCTGTAGGTGTTTCCTGATATTGATTTGAAAATGTACTTTTTTCAATATTCCGGGTGATGAAAACGTCAGTATAAATTTGAAAACTTAATAAAACACGGAATAATGTAGATAGAGCAGATACAGAGGTAAAAAAAATGGAATGAAAAAAGGAAAAAAAAGTTCAAAAAAAGTCTGACAGATGACGCTTCCTTTGATCAGAAAAGCAACACTTAGCATAACAAATTAAGACAAAGCAAAGACGTTCTTTACAGGAAATGTTCAATGTGTTCACCATAATTCCTCAACAATGGCTGTAGTTGAGGATTAATGTTCTGAACAGTACCGTCAAGCATGTCCAGAGTTATGGTGAGGCATTGGCGTCGGATGTTGTCTTTCAGCATCCTTAGAGATGTCGGTCGATCACGATAAACTTGCGACTCCAGATAACACCGAAGCCAATAATCGCACGGACCGAGGTCTGGGGACCTGGGAGGCCAAGCATTACGTAAGTGACGGCTGAGCACACGATCATCACCAAACGACGCGCGCAAGAGATCTTTCACGAGTCTAGCAATATGGGGTGGAGCGCCATCCTGGATAATAATCTTATGTTGCAGCAGGTGTTTATCAGCCAGGCTGGGGAAGATGCGAATCTGTAACAAATCAGCGTACCTCTCAACCGTCACGGTAGCAGTCATTGACGTTTTGCTGTCCAGCGCTATCTGACATTTTTTGAACTTTGTTTTTTTTCTTTGGTTCTAAACCCCATGTCATTCCAAGCATGTGTGTCAATTTTTACCCCTCTATCTACATTATTCCGTGATTTATTAAGTTTTCCAATTTACACTGATTTTTTGATCACCCGGTAGTTCGTATGTGACGCGGTAGAGTAGCCGAGAGGTCTAAAGCGTCTCGCTGTGGAGCGCACGGTTGCTCGCCGTGGAGGTTCGAGTCCTCCCTGTGGCATGGGTGTGTGTGTTCGTCCTTAGGTTAGTTTACCTAGGTTTAAGTAGTTTGTAAGCTACGGACTGATGACCACGCAGTTTCGTCCGATAGATTGACAAACATTTGAACATTTTTGAGTTTGTATGCACTGCTTCCACAATAAATCTTAAGTGAACTCAAAATAGTAAGAGACTGTACTAACTTCTATTTCTGTAGTGTATTTCCAGCGAGAAGCAACTTTAGACCATGAGGAAATAATAGTCCTAGTAAAGAAAAGATCCGCTAAGGTGGAGGTGGTCTTATCCGTTGAACGAAGGGCCTCGCATGTCTACATCCGAGAGGAGACGTAAGCCTCCTCTCTTCCAGATTCCCCCGCGCCTCAAAGCGCAGGAATCGCGGCGAGTGCTCTAAGACTCGCCCCTGCTTTCTGGGACTCCTCCTCCACTCCTTCCACCCCCCACCCCCTGACGCTTCCGCCTCGAGTGGCTCATTCGCGGCACGTCTCCAGCATCCGGCCATCCATATTCATGGCGGCCGGGTTTGCTCTGCTCTCCAGGAGTGGTCGGGTCGGGTCGACGCATTACCGGCAGATCAGCAGCCTCTCACAGCCGTGATACCTGAAATTACCAGAGGCAGACCGGCTCCCCACTCTCACCTGGAACTGCGTTAGCATCTGCTCTTGATAGCGTTAACTGGGGAGAGCCTGCGAACGTGCCGAAGAGTAAGACACAGGCTCTGAAGGACAGACTGCTTATAACGTCGCTGTATCAGTTGCACATTGTTTGCAGATCCAGATTTCAAATCTGCTCGTATCCCCAGAGTAATCGGTGGTCCTCTTCCGAGATAATGACTTAACACACAGACTTTTTGGCGGTATACAATGCCCGTCGCGTGACTGCTTCGGATGTGTCATATCCATACTTATAAGACGCATTTATTGTCTGCATGTATCAGTTGCACATTGGTTGCAGATCCTGATCTCAAATCTGCTCGTATCCCCAGAGTAATCGGTGGTCCTCTTCCGAGATAATGAGGTAACACACAAACTTTTTGGCCGTATACAATGCCCGTCGCGTGACTGCTTCGGATGTGTCATCTCTATACTTACAAGACGCATTTATTGTCTGCATGTATCAGTTGCACATTGGTTGCATATCCTGATTTCAAATCTGCTCGTATCCCCAGAGTAATCGGTGGTCCTCTTCCGAGATAATGATGTAACGCATAGACGTTTTGGCGGTACACAATGCCCGTCGTGTGACTGCTTCGGATATGTCATCTCTATAATTATAAGACGTATTTACTGTCTGTATGTTCTCTTATAACTCAAGATCCAGACAACCAAATAACGTGAAATTTGGTACACGTGCAGAAAATTATATGAGGAAGGTTCTTAAACAGGTTTAGTTCCATTTTTTTGAAAATCAACCGGAAAATTTGAGAAAAAGTGAAAGTGCGTTTACAATGTGCCCGTGTAAATCTATATCTTCGTAATGATTTTGATGAAATTTTGCACAGCTGTCCGTCAAAAAAAAAAAGAGGAAGGGCACTGTCTACATAAAATTTCGTTCAATGCATGGTGGAGGGTACTTGTAATTCGTCAAAATCCAGTTTTGTTCCGATCTTGATGAAATCTTGTGCACTTGACCTTGAAAACACGATGGAGTTTACTGTCTACATAAAATTTCGTTCGCTGCATGGTGGAGGGTACTTATGGAATTCGCCAAAATCCACAGGTGCGCTCCGATCTTGATGAAATTTTGCACAATTGACCTTCAAAATAATGGGAAGGGCACTGTCTACATAAAATGTCTTGAGTGCATGTTGGAGGATACATAAGGATTTTGTCGAAATCCAAAGTTTTCCTCCCATCTTCATGAAATTTTGTACACTTGACCTTGAAAACAAGATGAAGGTTACAGTCTACATAAAATATCGTTCGGTACATGGGGGAGAGTACTTTACTTACAGACTTCGATTGTAATCACTATACATATAAGACGCATTTGTTGTCTGTTTGTCTTTTCCCTTATAGCTCAAGATCCAGACAACCAAATAACGCGATATTTGGTAGACGTACACAAAATTACATGGGGAAGGTTCTGAAACAGGTTTCATTCCATCCCAATCTCACTCTGGCCATCTGCCTGTTCTAAGCCGTGTGATAATGAACCCGCCCCCCCCCCCCCCATTTTATTACATGCAAATAAACGGTTTTGTACTCTTCTACAGAAAACCTTCTTTTAAACCTTGGCAAGGCCGGGTACTTGCAGCTAGTAGCAAATAATGACAGATAAATAAAATTAATTATGTTATTCCGACCAGAGATTCTAATCTGTTTTGCTGCCAGTTGAGTCACAGAAGACGCCGCTTTCACATTTCCTAAGAGAAACTGCTTCTGATTAGAAGCGACATCCAGTAATTTGCTTTTTGTTTCCGCTTTTTTGTTTCACTGTCTAAATTTATCCTGTGCTCTCGTGCGTCTTAGATTCAAATTCGCGTTTAAGAAGCAGTGTACTCTTCCTTCAGCGCGTCCCAGCAGTCGTATGTTTTGTTATCGTTGGATTAGTACCAGCCCCCGTCGTCTTCGTTTACCTTAGTTATCCTCTGTTCAGTCTTCATACGTCTATCTAGTCGTTAGTTTCTCTAAGTATTGAAACTAATTCTCTTAAGAGTAAGGGCCTCAAAATTGCCCACCCCTCCCCACTAACGAAAGGACCATTGCCCGTCACCGAAAAGGTACGGCCAAACTCGCAGGAAACATTCCTCACACACAAAGAAAGAAAATATGTGGACACGTGTCCGGAAATGCTTAATTTCCATGTTAGAGCTCATTTTAGTATGTCTTGATTGGGCCTCATGTTCACCCACCTACGGTCACTGGAGCACGTTATCATGATTTCATACGGGATACTCTACGTGTGCTGCTAGAACACGTGCCTTTACAAGTACGACACAACATGTGGTTAATGCACGATGGAGCTCCTGCACATTTCACTCGACATGTTCGTACGCTTCTCAACAACAGATTCGGTGACCGATGGATTGTAGAGGCGGACGTTTCCGTGGCCTCCACACTCTCCTGACCTCACCCCTCTTGACTTTCATTTATGGGGGCATCTGAAAGCTCTTGTCTAAGCAACCCCAGTACCAAATGTAGAGACTCTTCGTGTTCGTATTGTGGACGACTGTGATACAATACGTCATTCTCCAGGGCTGCATCAGCGCATCAGGGATTCCATGCGACGGAGAGTTGATACATGTATCCTCGCTAACGGAGGACATTTTGAAAATTTCCTGTAACAAAGTGTTTGAAGTCACGCTGGTACGCTCTTTTGCTGGGTGTTTCATGCATACATTTCGTTATTCGCATCAACCGCATCGATACGAAATTTGCAGCGGCCGAGCACATTGAGGCGCTATGCTGCGATGCGCGATGCCGTTCCCCGTCGGGGGTTCGAATCTCCCCTCAGGCAGGAATGTTTGGGCTGTCTTTAGTATAAGGTAGTTCACAAGTAGTTTGTAAGTTTAGGGACTGATGACCCCGTAGTTAAGTCCCATAAGTTATACAAACATTTGAACTTTTTACTTTGTGTGTGCATGTGTGTTGTGTGCGTCTGTTCCGAAGTGGTGTCTGAATCACAGGCTAAGACAGTTCTGCGACCTTGCAGATTGCTCGATTTACTCCATCGGGTGGTGGGGTTCCGGGTTCCGCTGAACAGATGAGGAGTCCACTATACTGGGCCTTTTTTTTTTTTTTTTTTTTTTTTTTTTTTTTTTTTTTTTTTTTTTTTTTTTTTTTTTTTGATCGAGGGCCTCGGAAACAGACAGAAAGTGTTACAGGTCAAATATAGGACGAACACAGATATAAGCGCTAATAGAAAGTACTGGATCTCAAATCATTACAGGTACCGGTAGATGAATTAAAAAAGTGACAGAAGCTGATCGGAAGAGATAGATTCAATAAAAAAAGTGGTGGCGTATCTATTGCTGAGACAGAAGTAGATTGCTCCTGTGAGTTCGTGTAAGTAGACCGTAAGTAGACAACCAGAAAAAATTATTAATTATGTATTTTATCGACTTCTGACTGAGACGATTCGATTGTAGCAATATTCAAAGAAAGTTTGGATGAAATTTCAAAAACGTTCCCAAAGCAAGCAATTTTAATTGGTGGTACCTTCAACTTACCATCGTATGTTGGCAAATATACATGTTCAAAACATAAGCATAAAATATCGTCCGAAATTGAAATGAATGGGTTCTCCGAAAATTATCTCGATCAGTTAGTCAATGAACCCACTACAGCAGTAGATGTCAGTGAGAACATACTTGACCTTCGAGCAACAAATAATCCGGAGTTAAAAACATCAAAACAGAGATAGAGATTAGTAAACACAGAGTTGTCGTAGTGGGACTGAATATCGGACTTTCGAAATCCACCAAAATTAAAAGAAAATTATATTTATCCAAAAAATCATATAGAAAAATGATTGACGCTTTCCTGAGTGAAAATTTACAGCCTTTCAAAAGTATAAATGTGAGTGCAGATCAGAGGTGGCTTACATTCAAAGCAATAATATCGGCAACCTTTGACATTTATACCAAACCAATTAACGATAAAGGGCCTGACCTGCAGAAGTAGAGAAAAAAGCATCCCAAATTTAAACGCACAAGACTGACAAGCTTTTACAGAAATTGGAAATTTTGTTCCCACTCCATTGCGAGAAGCTTACAATAGTTACCACATCGAAACCCTGTCACGTAATATAGACTGGGAATCCTAAGAAATTCGTATGCAAAGTATACTAGCAGCAAAACACAATCTCTACCTTGATTACGCGATGCTACTGATGTCAGTTGTGCTAAGGTAGAATTGGGTAACATAGCTTCTCACTACAGAAGGCGATACAAATACTTCAGAATTCGTTTACAGAACTGCTGCCAGTATGCGTAATTTATATATACCTGGAGTATAATGAGGATATCGAAGAAATGTATCAGAAGAGAAAAGAAATCATTCAGGAAGTTATGGGAGACGAAAACATGATTGTGATAATGGACCTGCAACTCTGTAGTAGGAAAGGAAAGGAAATGTAGTAGGTGAATACGGACTGGGAAAAAGAAAGAGAAGATCGCTTGGCAGAATTTTGCGCAGAGCACAATTTAGTAATCACCAACACTTGGTTTAAAAATCATGAAAGAAGGCTGTATACGTGGAAGAGACCAAGAGACACTGGAAGGTACGACAATGACTGACTTTAAAATGGTTAGGAACGGATTTAGAAACCAGATTTTAAACTGTTAGACATATCCAGGGGCAGATATAGGCTCTGACCATAACTTATTCAAGGAACCTGAGGCGGCTGAGAGCATTAGACAAGGATTGGCTGAAACGGGGGAAAGTAGTACAGTAGAAGAATAATGGGTAGCTCTGAGAGATAGGGTATTAAGGCCGCAGAGGATCATATAGGCAGAAGGACAAGGCCTAATAGAAATCCCTGGATAACTCAGGCTGTAATGAACTTAATTGATCAAAGGAGAAAATATAAAAGTGGAGCAGGCAAAAGGGAGTACAAACCTCTGAAAAATGAGATTGTCAGGAAGTGCAGACCTTCTAAGCAGGAGTGGCTAGAAGGCAAATGCAGAACCGTAGAAGAAAGCATAACTAGGGGTAAGATTGTACCGCCTACAGCAAAAATAAAAGAGATATTTGGAGACAAGAAAAGCAGCTGTGTGAATATCAAGAACTCAGACGGAAAACCAGTACTAAGCAAAGAGGGGAAACCTAAACTGTGGAAGGAATACATAGTGGGCTATACAAAGGAAATAAATTTGAAAGCAGTATTCTAGAAAAGGATGACGAAGTGGAAGAAGATGAGATAGGTGATATGATACTGCGAGAAGTATTTGACAGAGCGCTGAAGTATTTGAGTCAAAACAAGCCCCCAGGAGTAGATGATATTCCGTCTGAACTGTTGACATTGTTAGGAGAGCCAGTCATGGAAAAATTGTTCCAGCTGGTATGCAAGATGTATGAGACAGGGGAAATACCCTCCAACTCCAAGAAGAATGTCGTAATTCCAATTCTAAAGAAAGCAAGTGCAGACAAACGTGAAAATAGCAGAACTATCAGTTGAATAAGTCATGATTGCAAAATACTAACACAAATTATTTAGAGACGAATGGAAAAACTTGTGGAATCTGACCTTGGGGAAGATCCGTTTGGATTTTGGAGAAATGTGGGAACACGAGAGGCAATAATCACATTACGACTTATAGGCTAAGGAATGGCAAACCTACATTTTTGGCGTGTGTGGATTTGTAGAAAGCTTTTGACAATATCGACTGGAGTACAGTACACTCTTTCAAATCCTGAAGATAGCAAGGGTAAAATATCGGGAGGGAAGAGTTATATTCAACTCATACAAAAACCATACAGCGGTTATTAGAGTCGAAGGGCAAGAAAGGGACGCAGAGGTTGGGAAGGGAGTAAGACAGGATTATAGCCTTTCCTCAATGTTGTTCATTCAGTACATTGAGCAAGCAGTGAAGAAATGCGAGGAGAAATTTGGAGAGGGCATTCAATTTCAGAGAGAAGAAATAAAAACTTTGCGGTTTGGGATGACATTGTAATTTTGTGAGAGACTGGAAAATCTTGATGGCAGACCTGTGTTGCGAGTGCAGTGGAATCGAGTGAGATGATAGGTAAAATACTTGACAGAGTAATAATTACAGCGAACACTTTTGGAAATGCCTGTACAAGAAGACGCCTGCAGAGATACAGATGATTTGTGTTTTGAATGAGAATAATTCTATATTGGAGAGCTAGAATGGCTCTGATATTATATGACATGAATGGTCACCTTACTTTGATTTTCAGAACATAACAAATCTGTTGTACTCTTTTACAAAACGCACATTGAAGGAAGAGTATATGAGACCACTATGGAGCGCAACATTATACCAATTTATAAAATTGAAAACGAATAAAATGGAGAATAAAGTTGAGAATTTTAGCATAACAAGAGGGGTATCTGGGTAGTCTACCTTGTTAAGGAGAGCTGTGGTCCCGAAGTGAGATAATCAGTAAACACTCGTATTTCGCGCGCAACTCTTGAAAACAAAACACCCAGAGAACAAATGAACAGCTTTCAGCTGTATTCATACGCCGAATATTATCATTGGTGTAATGCATAGCACGGAAAAATAACGTGTAAAAGGAGTGACGTCCACATTACAAAATTAACAGCAACAACCAGGTTCTAAAGAGAAAGAAAAGAATCGTAAGTACTAAACGGAAATGACGCGTTTTCTCGAACCGAAAATTAGAAAGTAAGAAACTTTAAACTGTTTGTTACGTTTGCAGATCACAAGTTTGTAAATAGTATTACTAAAACAACAAATAAGTAGGCTATTTAACGAGTTTTATGTAGCCTAATGAAAAGGTATTTAAGAAAATGTGATGCTCGTATATCTAGGCCTAATTTTTACTAAACTGAAATAGTTATATCGTCAGATAACCTAAGTAGAATTAAAAACGAATGAACCATCAAAAATATTTTTAGAAGTACCTGAAAAGACTATTGTACAGTATAGCTCAAAATGTGCTGAAACATGTTCTAAAAATCAGGTGTCTTGCACACGGCGGAAAATCCTCACCATTTATCCAAGAAAGCACGGAAGAAAGACGAACAGCAGCATCAAAAGCATCAAGCTTGATTCCCGGTCCAGAACAAATTTATTTCACTAATGAATTTATTACAATGTCCTGCAACGGTTGAGATGTTAACATATTTCGATTTTGCACATTTTAGGCTGTTAATGTTAGCCAATCTTGTCTGTTCGTTTGCTCGAAAGAACACAGACCACATAAATCTTCATCCTTATCTACATTCTGAAAATCACGTTTAAATGCATGACACAAGTTTCATCAATCGCTTTCAGGACATCCCTCTATCATTTTATTAACTAAGAGCGCGCGGGAAAATGAAATCCTGAATATTTCCGTTTTCGATCTGATTATTCTTATTCTGATGATCACGTGTCCCTATGTAGGTAAGCGCTAATGAAATTGCATACGGAAGAGAAAGCTGGTGAAAGGAATTTCACAAATAGATCTCTTCACAACGAATAACACCTTTCATTCAATGATTTCCAGCCCAATTCGTGCATAATATCCGTTACCTACCTCGCGATAATATAACGAGCTGCCCTTCGCTGAACGTTCTCAAATCGTCCATCAGTGCCCCCTGGTGTGGATACCACAATGCGCAGCAGTATTCTGAATTAGGACTCACAAGTGTAGAGCAGGCTGTTTCTGTAGTAAAGTGCTGCGTCTTGCAAGTGTTGTATAGCCTTTTGACTGCCTCACAATGATGAGTTCTTTCCAATGACAGCATATCGACGAAACGTCTGACAGAGCCGCTCAGCTTGTCTTCTAAATTGTTTATGAAGATAAGGAACAATAGTGGCCCTTTATCATTTCGCTGATAGAAGCCAGATATCACTTCTATTATTCTTTTTTTCCTATGGGTTTCCGTCAGATACTACATACTGAGTTCTTTCCCACATAACATCGCGACTCCAATAGTTCAACTGTGGTGATTAGCCATAATGCAATTTGATTAGAAGCCCCTGTGAGATATACTGTTAAATGTCTTCCAGATATTTAGAAATATGGAATCGATTTGAGAGCCCTCCTCGATAGCATTCTTCACTTCATGGAAGTAGACATCTATCTGTGGTTCACAAGAAGGATACTCTCTGATGTAGCTAAATATTGTAATGATATGAGCATTTTGGCTGATCGAATTTTAATTGCAAGTTATTAACTGATCCAACAATAGCTGTAAAGTCGCTACCGGTTTCGGTATTACATTAATACCGTCTTCAAGCCCTTTACAAACATAGTTAGAAATCAATGTTGTGCCGAGGCTGGATGGCCGAGTGTTCCAAGGTGCCTATACTCAGTGTCACGTAGGAAGGTGGCCCAGTTTTCAGCCGTTCTGCGCATGCCCCTCCATTACCACACTGGCAGCCAATAGTATTTATTCTCTAGGCGTGAAAATGTTTCTCCAGCAAGCTCCGCTGTTGGCGCTCAGTCGTAGCTCCTCCCCACCAGGCAACCCCATCGCTCCGCCTTCTTACATGACACCAACTATATTTGCAGAGCGTGCTGTTGATCGCCGTAGGAGGTTCGAGTCCTCCCTCGGACATGGGTGAAATTGTTGGCCTTAGCATATGTTAGCTTAAGTAGTTTGTAAGCCTATGGACCGATGACCAGACTAGTTCAGTTTCATAGATTTACAAACATTTCAACATTTGGATCAATGTTGCATCCAAAACAGCATGCTCTAGAAATGTCACACAAATTACAAACAACAATAAGAACGTATCATATGAGCTGAAAATGAGAACTGAAATAATATAATAAGGCCCAATGAAGGTTACAACAAACAACAGAAATATACCAATTAATTGAAGTTTGATTATAATATAGTTTGCTTTGTTTTTATTTCTTCAAATTTCTTTAATTGCTTTCACAATAAACAACACAACAGCGTGGTTGATTATTTTAAGGCATTAGTTTATACTCCATTACTAAAACCCTTCGGTTACCTTAATTTTTATTGGTTGACATGAAGAATAGTGGTCTTACAGAATTTGACCATTCTGTAGACCGATGCATAATGCATTAATTTCTCACATGTTCTCATGAATGTTTTTAGTTATCTGACTACAACCCCATTTTCTATTATTGACGTCCGTCACTAACTATACCATCTCAATTCTTACTATAAATCCAACTCATTAATTTCAAACTATATATTGTCCTAAATAATATAATTTATCGTTAGTTTCACCCGCTACTTATCCCAGTACTAATTCCCTACGCCATTATTTCGTGTATGTTACCCTCTCATTTAAAATAGTTTTACACCTTCGTACCACTGTCCAAGATATCTTAGAACACACACTCTAAATAAATGTTATTGACTGCATACAGTCAACAGTATAGCTTCTAGAAGTAATGTCTTTCAGATACTTCAATATTTGAATAATTTATAAATACAGTTTGTCTCACGAAAGACGCCTGCCACGCGTCCACAGATCGGGAGGTACGGCCGCCACCGCATCCACCGGCCACGCCAGCGCCCGATTCTCGGACTCTATTGTGCCGCGAGTGCATACACTGAAGTGAAGTCTAAAAAACATTGCCATCTGACTAACCGAAGCTTATCTTTATTTACAGTATATGTTCAAAATGATGTCCCTCTATGGAAAGAGCGGCCTGACGTCTCTTGAACACGTTTGAGAACATTCGATGAATTTCGACTAACAAAATCTGGAAAATGACTATTCGAATCTTTTTTCAAGAAACAATAAATTCTGACAGGTGTCTGAACAATGTCCTGCATCAATTTTTTCAAGAAATCTCACCCAACGAACAGCTGTACAATTATTTCATGCAATACAATGCAAGACCACACATTGAGAATGCTTCCTTGCCAGCAATACGAAGTGTTTTCGACGCTAGGACAGTTGACTGGCCTCCTCGTTCCCCAGTTCTAAATCGCTGTGAATTTTATCCTTAGGGAATGATAAAAGACAAAGTTTATGCAAGCAATTCCCATACACTCGAAGAGTTGGAAGACAGGATTCGACTAGTCATTTCGGCAGCCGAAATTCGTCGAGTGTTCGCATATGCGTTCAAGAGATGTCAGGCCGCTCTTTCCATAGAGGAACATCATTTTGAACACCTACTGTAAATAAAGGTAAGCTTAGATTACTCTGATGGCAATATGGCAATGTTTTTTAGACTTTATTCAGTGTATGCGCCCTCGCCACAATAGAGTCCGAGAATCGGGTGCTCCCGTGGCCGGCGGATGCGGTGGCGGAGGCCGGGAGCCTTACTGCGCGATCCATGGACGCATGGCAGGCGTCTTTCGTGAGACACCCTAAATTATTTTACTTCAAAAACCCCCTTTTCACTGTACCATTTATTAGGACTTATGATTTTACTACAATTGTGATTGTTTCCCAATTTGATGTGTCCTTCCTGTTCTTTGTGTTTTGTATAACATATTCAGAATATGATGTTATGGATACAACACTGTAATTAAGATACTTTCTAAATCCGTGTTGACTACAGTTCAATAGGTCGTTCTGTTCGACTTTTGCTGCCCTAAAAATGATATCAAGCTTCCTAAAATACTAACTGCGCCTGGCTAGTGACAGAATATTGCCTGTAACTGCAGTGCAGGTATCCATACGTCTGGAAATGTCAACATTGCAGAGGACGTGCCACCCTCTGGCCACAAGGCGCGGCCCCGCCCAGCCGCCTGCAGGTGGATGACCCTCGCCCCCTCCCCCGCCCCCCTTTGCCTCCCTCCCACAGCACGCCTGCCACCTGGTGTGCCTGGTTTTCCCCACCTGCCGTCCCCAGCCACCGCGCAGAGTTGGATCAACAGCAAACTCATCGCCCAGTCGACACCCTGGGGACGCCAGTAGGGAACACACACCTGTCTTCACAAACAGTCGCTTCGTATGTATGTACGTTCCTGCGGCTATGTTTCAAATGCCGAAAGGTCACGAGTCCAAGCCATCGATGAGCTTTCAACCCAGCTGGTCGACAACTCTGACATTACGTTTATCTCCAATTATTTTCATTCGTGATAGAACTCTTATAGTTTTCCTTTGGATTTACTCTCAATCCGTAAACTGCCATCATTAGAAAGTTTACTGCAATTAACAACTACCGCAGCTCTTCGACACATCGAATGAGTGTATCAACATCATTAGGTTCATTATTGCCATTGTATACTAGGTCTACCTCGCTTTGCCACAAACTGATATGAAATTAATGAGAAAGTAACTAAAAGCATTCTTGCGAACATTGACTCATCGAGAAAACACAACTGTCAAAACAATATCCAACTTTCCATTGCTGTTGCTTAGAGGAATGAAAAGAGACAAAATAAGAAAATCTATTCGCAGAAAATCGTTGTTGATGTTGTGGTCTTCAGTTCGGAGACTGGTTTGATGCAGCTCTCCACACTACCTAATCCTGAGCAAGCCTCTTCATCTCCACGTAAGGATGGCAACCTACATCTATCTGAATCTGCTTACTGTATCCATCTCTTGGTATTCCTCTGCGATTTTTACCCCACACACTTCCCTCCAACGCTAAATTCACAATTCCTTGATGTTAAGAATGTGTCCTACCAAACTATCCCTCCTTTTAGTCAAGGTATGCCAGAAATTTCTTTTCTCCCCAATTCTGTTCAGTACCACCTCATTAGTTACGCGATTCACTCACCTGATCTTCAGCATTCTTCTGTAGCACCACATTTCAAAAGCCTCAATCCTCTTCCTGTCCGCATTGTTTATCGTCCATGTTTCACTCGCATACAAGGCAACACTCCATACAAATGCCTTCTGAAAGAACTTCCTTAGGCTTAAATCAATATTCGATGTTAACAAATTTCTCTTTTTCAAGAACGCTTTTCTACCCATTGCCATTCTACATTTTATATCCTCTGTACTGCGACCATCATTTCTTATTTTACTTCCCAAGTAACAAAACTCATCTAACTCCTTTATTTCTTCGTTTCCCAATCTAATTCCTTCAGCATCACCTGATTTTCTTACACTGCACTCCATTTCCCTAGTTTTGCTCTTGCTAGTGTTCACCTTTCAGCACACTGTCCATTCCGTTCAATTGCTCTTCCACGTCCTTTGCTGTATCTGACAGAATTACTATGCCATCGGCAAAACGCAATGTTTTTAATGCTTCACCCTGCACTTTAATTCCTTCTCCAAATTTCTCCTTGTTTTCCTTTATAGCTTGCTCAATGTACAAATTGAATAACAATGGAGAAAGACTACAACCCTGTCTTACTCCCTTTCCAACCACTGCAACCCTTTCATGCCCTTCAACTGACAACCGCTGTACAAGTTGTAAATAACCTTACGCTCCCTATATTTTACTCCTGCTTGCTTCAGAACTTGAAATAGTTTATTCCAATCAACATTGTCAAAAGCCTTCTCCAAAACTACAAAAGCTAGAAATGTAGGTTTGCCTTTTCTTAATCTATCTTCTAGGATAAGCCGTAAAGTGAGTATTGTCTCCCATGTTCCTACATTTCTCCTGAAACCAAACTGATCTTCTCCAAGGTCGGCTTCCACCAGCTTTTCCATCCTTCTATATATAATTCGTGTTAATATTTTGCAACCGTGACTTATTAAACTGATGGTTCTGTAGTTTTCACACCTGTCTGCACTTGCTTTCTTTGGAATGCGGAGTATAACATTTTTCTTAAAGTCTGAGGGTACTTCGCCTGTATCATACATCTTACACACCAGGTGAAACACGTTTGTCATGGCTGGTTCTCCCAGAGACTTCAGTAGCTCTAAAGGAATATCATCTACTCCAGGGGCCTTGTTTCGACTTAGGTCTTTCGGGGCTCTGTCAAATTCTTCTCTCAGTACAGTATCTCCTCTTTCATCTTCATCTACATCCTCTTCCCTTCCTACAATATTGTCTCGAAGTTCATTTCCTTTGTAGAGCCCCTCTATATACTCTTTCCACCTTTCAGCTTTCCCTTCTTTGCTGAGAACTGGTTTTCCATCAGTGTCCTTGATATTCATAGAGCTGTTTTTCCTATCTCCAAATGTTTCTTTTATTTTCTTGTAGGCTGTATCTATTTTTCCCCTATTTATACATTCTTCTACATCCTTGCATTTGCCTTCTAGCCACCCCTGCTTAGCCATTTTGCACTTCTGTCAATCTCATTTCTTAGTCGTCTGTACTCCATTTTGCCTGTTTCATTTACTGCATTTTTATATTTTCTCCTTTCATCGATTAAATTTAGTATCTCCTGTGATATCCAAGGATTTTTTGTAGGTCTTGCCTTCCTGCCTATTTTGTCCTCTGCTACCTTCACTATTTCATCTCTCAATTTTACGCATTCCTCCTCTACTGTTTTAGTTTCCCCTTTTACTGTCAATTGTTGCCTAAAGCTCCCTCTGAAATTTTTAAGAACTTTAGGTTCCTTCAATTTATCCAGGTCCCATCTCCTTATTTTCCTACCTTTTTGTAGTTTATTCAGTTTCAGCCTACAGTATATAACCAACAAATTATGGTCAGAGTCTATATCTGCCCCCGGGTATGTCTTTATTTACTGCAAAGTCAGCTGACAGACTAAAATTTTTATATAGAGGTGATGCTAGACAGTTTTAGATAGGTTAAGAATTTCAAGCTGAAGAAACACAGCTGTGCCGTAAATATTCATTAATGACGATTTCGGCCCAAATCTTGCCATCTTCGGGTCTCTGTATGGGACGAACATCGACGATCTCTCCACTTCCCTATATCAGTTCTGTTTTGTAGGATATAAAGGAAAATCTGTTTCTACTTAAATACTATGAAACGGTATATATCCACTTTGTGAAGGGTTGCACAGTGGTAGAGTGCCAGACTTCAATTCCCAAGGTCGCGGGATCGATCCCCGCCAGGTCCTAGGCTTTTTATATGTCACTTTCCACTTCTTTCACCTCTGGCAGTATTGCTCATGTAAAAAATGCCGAGTAGCACCGTGGTTCGGAACCACGTTAATCTGTAGGTCCCCCTATAACTGGCTGGTAAGTCAGTTCGAAGGTTGGAGGAAGGCAACGGCATACCACTTCCAAACAGGAGCATGCCTAGTAAAGCACTGTGGTGTTCAAACCAATCTTCAAATTGTTGACTGCTTTACCTTTTATCGTTTTCAAAGAAAGAAGATTGTGTTGATTACATTGTTATAGTCGTTCATGATCTGTCGTACTGAATAGACCTTTCGTACAAGCAGGCAGGCCGCGGTGGCCGAGGAGACTGAGGCGCTTCAGTCACGGTCTTCACGGCCACTACGGTCGGGGGTTCGAATCCCCCCTCGGGCATCGATATTTGCGCCGTCCTTATTCTTAGCTAGTTCATAAGTAGTTTGTAAGCTTAGGGACTGACGACCCCGTAGTTAAGTCCCATAAATTCTACAAACATTTGAACATCGTACAAGCAGTACTGATTTTGAATTACACTGTTTCAGACGACAATAAATGTATATTGCATTGGAAAGTATTGCAGGTGTGTTACGAAGATTTATTTAATGTGTGCTTTATTTCCACATTAAAAAAAAAAAAAACATCTGATTTATTAAAAGGTTTTAAATCAGACAAGAAGATTATTTGACGAATCAATGATATTTAACATTGACTTACATTCAGCTTTGACGAGATAACTTATATTAATTGTGGTTACGAAACATCGTGTTTAGCGGGCAGTGAACTTCGATGTGTGAAGCTAAAATATCGATAGCAAATCACGTTACTTGTGTTAGACACTGAAAACATTTCCAGCAACTATTACTCCCCCCCTCCCCAGGTTCGTACAACAACCAGACATTGCATTTTAGGAATTAATTAAAAGATTTATTTCTCTTTTCTGATTCGTGCTGGTGGTGCGGAAACTTCGGATCGAAGTGTATATCATCACGGCCAAAGTTTGTTAACATTAAGAGACTTAACTGCGGGGTCATCAGTCCCTAAAATTAGAAACTACTTATGAACTACCTTATACTAAAGACGACACAAACATCCATGCTCGAGGGGGGACTCGAACCCCCGCCCGTAGCGGCCGTGCGGACTGTGACTGGCGCGCCGCAGAGCGCTCGGCCACCGCGGCCGGCAAGGAACAGTAATCATAACGTGTAGGCTTTCACGGCCGCCTTCTTTAGTAATTAAAACATACGTGCTGAGAGGCCGTGTAGAAATTCTTTCCCCTGACGTTTCGTTGCCGGCTGCGGGCAAATCTTCCGAGGTGAGTCGACGACTGGCTGCTGGGCCGTGGAGATGCTGCTTATATAGAGGGCGCCACCACTCTTCACGTGGTGTCAACAGCAAAACTATTTCTGGCTGGCGTCATTACTCCCGATCAAAGGTAATCGATTGTCACATCTTCGGTACATATCTAACTTCAAGCCTTCTTCCTTACTGTTAAAATACTCGTCGTGTTCCATTCTATAGCCACTCTATCCATATGAGCATAATAATGTGATGTCTTAGCTAGCACGCTCGTCTCGCTAAATTTTATTTCGTGGTCACCGTTTTCAAAAACATGTTCCGCTGTGGCCGATTTGTCCGCGTGTCCCAATCGACAGTTCCTTTTGTATTCAGTTAGGCGAGTATTGATACTTCTTTTCGTTGTTACAATATATATCTTCCCACAACTACATGCAATTTTATACACACCAGGAGTAGCTAAAGGGGTGTCGCACATCTTTCGTTGATCGTAAGCATTCGCGGATCTTTTTGGTGGGTTTCAATATTGTTTCAACTCTAAACTTGGCCAGTACTTTCGCGATACGGTCCGTGATATTGTGAATGAATGGAAGAAAACCGTTCCCCGCCAAAGACTGTTGTTGTAGGACGTTTGCAGACATTTGTCCTCTGGGATGGAGTGCTCGATCCCTCTCCCTATCATTGTATCCGTTTTTCTGTGAGCCAGCTTATTTGCAAGAGGAGCTCGATCATTTACGAGCCGCATTTCAGAGAAAACGAATACAGTGATAAGGGGATATATCGAGCACTCCATCCCAGAAGACAAGTGTCTGCAAACGTACAACAACAACCACCTTCGGAGGGGAAAGATTTTCTCCCATTCATCCACAATATCACGGACCGTATCGCTAAAGTACTGGCCAAGTTAAGAGTTGAAACAATATTCAAACCCACCAAATAGATTAGCGAATGCTTACGATCAGCGAAAGGTGCGCGACACCGCTTTAGCTACTTCTGATGTGCATAAAATTCCATGTAGTTGTGGGGAGGTTTATATTGGAACAACGAAAAGAATAATCAATACTCGCCTAACTGAATACAAAAGGAACTGTCAACTGGGGCACATGCACAAATCGGGCATAGCGGAACATGTTTTTGAAAACGGTGGCTACGAAATAAAATGTAGTGTGACGAGCATGCTAGCTAAGGCATCGCATTATAATGCTCATATGGATAGAGTGGCTATAGAGATCTTGAAACACGAAGGAGGAAGGCTTGAAGTTAGATAAGATATGGCAATCTATGTTATACCAAAGATGTGACAATCGATTACCTTTGATCGAGAGTAATGACGCCATCCAGAGATAGTTTTACTGTTTACATCACGTGACTAGTGGTGGCGCCCTCCATATAAGCAGGACCTCCGGCCCAGCATCCAGTCGTCGACTCACCTCGGAAGATCAACAGACTTCAGCTGCATATATGTTGGATACCTACCTGAAGCGTTTTGAGAACTGCCCCCACCCCTCCAGCTCCCTGGGTAGAACTCCCACACCCTGTAAGAAGAAATTATCTTCGCTCCTGAATACATCATACAGTGGCCAACTGTAAACGATGGCACCTTGTTCAAGAGCCAGCAGACGCGAGTTTGCTCAGTATGTTGAATGCGTGAGCAGTCTAGCTGACTTCTCAACAGTAAGTTGACACAGCTACTGTTGCTGGCAGCTACGCACTGCGTCAGAGTTGGACGTTTAGCTGTTGCAGAGCAAGTGCGGAGCAGCGGCCGCCTCCCCTGCAGTGGAGGGACTCCGTCGCTTAACAGTCCGGCGCAGCAGGGTGGTGCGGCGTTACAAGCGGCAGGTAGCGCGGCCAGGCCCTGGACCGCCCGCCGCCTTGCTGGGGTGGTTATACCAGCACCCCCACTCCACCCCATCTCTCCGTCAGCCTTTGTGCTGCCGGGTAAATGTTTGGCCCGCGCAAACGCCGGGCCCTCCCCCGCCCACGCTGTTAATCTCATTACGCTCACTGCCGCTCCGGCATACAGCGTGGCAGTCGCGATGGAGTCCACTGCTAACGAGGCGTAGCGGCGACCTCAGTCCGCTCACCGCTCCCAGACATGCATTCTCGTTTCCAAGGTCGAATGAAGAAGAAGAAGTAAAGAGGGACACTTCTCACATCCAATGAACAGGCGTTCTGTTATGAAATGGAGAGCGGTTTCGTCTTCTAGTGAAGTAACCCTACAGCTTTTCTAAACACTGAACACTTGACATTGTCACGCGGCTCACAGAGATGGCCAGAGGTGCCTCACACTGTGTGCATCTCAGCTACAACACCAAGAACAATCGCTTCTGAGCTTTTGGCAAGATCAAGGTTTTTAATTTTTTTTATAGATAAGTAAAAAAGGTAAGGCCACATATTTTATTTAACTTTTATAATAATATACAACATCACCAACAACTTTCATTGCAGAACATTTGCTGGATCCTTTAACCCATACACAACAGCCGCTTGCTCATTAATTTCGCGATGATTCCTCGTCCTCAATGAAAAAGGCATTTTACACATGTAATGAGAGGTCACAACGTCACGATTGTGCACCTCAGCTACTTGATATGTACGGAAAGCAATAACATATCTGCTATTAAAGCTCTCCAATCCACCAACTTATTTTACAGTACTACCATTGTACCGTACTAAAGCAACAGTTATCCATCCATTGCCATGGCCTGCTGCAGCTTTATGAGCTATAGTAAAGTTCAAAACAGCTCCAGAAAATATAGATGGACCCTGAAGAATCACTTCACCTCCCTGTGATGTAATAACATCATCTCTAGCGTTATGCACTGGCAGGCGGGAACGCCGAAATTTTCTTCTGTAACTAGGGTAACATTTACAAGGAAACATAAACTTGTGGGATGTGGGGTCTTTTCCTTGGCTCGTGTATGAGGCGTAAAGGAAACAGCATTTACACAAAATACATGTTAAACAGTTAAATCATACATTATTCTTACTGTGAACTTTTTGCCTCGGCGTGTGGTGGTTATCTGGTTACGCTTGCAGAATATCTGCTTCTGGGTTCGTCAGTTAAACAACGCCCGCCGTGGAAGCAAGTACTGTGCGTTACAAGGCCGTAAATCCTGCAATGTGATTCTTCCATATTCTAAAAATTGTTGTGCGCCCTTGACCTTGGATCGAACCTACGGTCTGCACGTCTTAGTGTGGCAGAACCTTGGACGGAGATAACAGGTAACTATCTCGACCAGACCGCATCCTATCGTTTTGGCCACTTATCCTGGGTTACTACTTCTGCTGTTCTTGATCTCCTTCCTAAAGCTGTTACTGGCGACCTGATTCTTTCATTTTCTATCCGACTCTATCTGTCACTGCCGGTGGCTGTTCAAGACTAACACAACAACTTTCGCTACTGTTGCTGATGCTGCTAATAACGCCGCTACTGCCAATCTGACGACACTAACTCCATCACTCTATCTGTTTGCGTCTTCGCCGTGGTATTTTTTTGATGTACCTGGCTGGTGTGAACGCCTTCGGGGTCTTTGTCGTCTGTCACGTTGTACAATTTCTAGAAAGGTCGATGGTCACGTTGCTCTGGACTAGGTTATTGGCTTCTGGTTACGTTGCTTGAGGAAGGTCACGTTTTACAGTCTGTAATTCACGTGATGTGATCGGTCGCGATGAATCAATGGCTTCCGCTTGTGGAATCTGCTGCGTTAGCCGGTCGACGCACTGTCGCAATGCGCCGCAGGTCTGCTGTTTTACTCGGCAGTACCTGAGTGAACTGAATTAAGTTTTCCTTTTTACTCCACGTATTATTCACTCTCATTTACTACTGCATTTTATTTCACTAATTTATTTACACACTTTACTGTATACAACACGCAGTACCTTCCGAGAAACGATCGCCATCTGCATGTTACAGACCAAGCATCAGCTAGGAACCAGGGTCCTAAATCACAATGAAGAAACTAGTAATTCCATGTTTAGAGATGATGTGCTCCGTAACAACAGCTGTAGAAAATTAGATCCGAAGAGATATTGGCTGTAACAAACATTCAATAGACTTGAAACAAAAGGCAACACATTACAGGCCAGAAAAAATTACGACGCCGAAAATCTCTTCAACGACAACAGCCTCATCGCAGATGCCACATGTACAACAGTCGTCTTTTTTTACATATATTAAGTGAAGCAGCATTGGTCACCACAATCTTTTGGATTTAATGCCGCATATCGATTTCTCTTAGCACGTTTGGCGTGCGCCACGTTGGGACAACATGTCACATGTGAGGACGGCTTAAGTGGCTTCATTACCCACCTAATGTTGGAGCTCCCAACTACAAGTAAACCAACCCTCGGTCATAGCTCGGATCTTAGAGGCTGCGTGGTGATAGGATGAGCGACGACCTTCCCAGTCAGAAACAATGTCCGGCACAGACAACGCCTCAAACCCGGTGTTTGACGAAACGGGGAGGCCTCACGATCAGTCTACATCCACTTCTACATCTACATAGATACTCTGAAAATCACATATAACTGCCTGGCAGAGGGTTCATTAACCACTTTCATCAACTTTCTCTGCCTTTTCCTTCTCTAATAGCGCGCGGGAAGAAAGAGCACCTAAGCATTCCGTTTTCGATCTGACTTCTCTTATTTTATTGGGATGATCATGTCTCCCTATGTAGGTGGGTGCTAGCTAATTATTTTCACTTTCAGAAGCTAAAGTCGGTGATTGAAATTTCGCAAATACATCTCGCCGCAACGAATAACGTCGTTCTTTTAATGATCTCCACCTCAAATCGTCCAACATTTCCGTGACGCTCCCCCCCCCCCCCCCGTAACGTGATAAAACAAAACGAGCTCCCTTCTCTGAACCTTCTCAATGACTTCCGTCAGTCCCACCTGGTGAGGGTCCCACAAGGGGCAACAGTACTCCAAGAGAGGACGCACAAGTGTGATGTAGGCAGTCTCTTTGGTGGAGCTGTTGCATCTTTCAAGCGTTCTGCCAATGAAAAACGTAATCTTTGTTCATCTTCCCCACAATATGTGTTCTCTCCAGTCTACGTTGTTCGTAATTGAAACTCCTAGGTATTTGGTAGAATTTACGACCTTAAATTTTGACTGATTTATCGTGTAATTGAAGTTCAATGGATTTCTTTTAGTGTTCATGTGTATTACTTCACACATTTCATTACTTAGTATTAATTACCAATTTTCGCATAATGTAGAAATTTTGTTTAAATCGCTTTGCAGTTGCTTTTGATCCTCTGTTGACTTCACTAACCGATAAACGACAGCATTATCCGCAGACTAAGAGAGCTATTCAGATTGTCTCCTAAATCGTTTATGAACACAAAGAAGAGTAGGGGACATAACGGTTCCCCGTGGAACGGCAGATATCATTTCTGATTTACTCGATGACTTACCGTCAATTACTACGAACTGTGTCCTTTCTGAAAGAAAATCTTAAATCCAATCGCACAATTGGGGCGACATTCCATAAGCAAGCAATTTCACTAGAAGCCGCCTGTGAGGTACAGTGTCAAAAGCCTTCTGGAAAGATATGGAATCGATTTGAGATCCCTTGTCGATGGCACTTATCACTTCCTGTGAATAAAAGGCAAGCTGTGTTTTGCAAGAGCGATACTTTCTCAATCCTTGTTGACTAGTGGTTCTCGTTATCTTCGACGTTTTTCATAATGTTCTAACGAAGTATATGTTCCAGTATCCTACCTCAAATCGACGCCAATGAGTTAGGCCTGTAATTTTGGGGATCACTCCTATTGCCTTTCTTGAATATTGTAGTGACTTGGGCAACTTTCCAGTCTTTGGGCACGGATCTTCCGCTGAGTGATCGGTTATATATGATAGCTATGTATGGAGCTATTTCATCAGCATATTCTGAGAGGAATCTAGTTGGTATACAATCTGGCCCGGAAGATTTGCTTTTGTTTAGTGACTTCTACTTCTAAATTGAGCATGCTCGCAGCTGTTCTTGGTTAGAATTCTGGAGAAGTCTTTCGTGCTTGCCACGCACTTGGGAGGCTTCACAGGCAACCACGGGTGGGGTGTCAGCCTCATTGCGAGCAGATACAGCGATCGTCATCATCATCGACATGCAAGTCGCCGAAGTGGCGTCAGTTAAAAAAAGACTTGCGCTTGTCGCCCGAACACTCCATACGGTACCTTGTAACGGGACAAAATAGTTTCTTGTTCATTACGGAGTTCTCGAATGGTTTTGTTTCAATTTATTACGAAAATATGTTATATTAATGATTTTTCTGGAATTTTCCATTAAAATATAACTGTACATAACATTTGTAAAATTACAATGTATTTATTTGAAGTTATTTCTATATTTTACATCAAGGAAACGCCAAAGATATCTCCAGGAGAGAGCTCATAGATATATCTTAACTGCATATGATTGGCACAAGATAATTCAAGTATGCCAAAGACTACAATATTGAAACACAATAATACTTCGAATAGTAACGGAATATTAATGATTATTGTACGGTGAAAAATCTCCCATTGATTTATTTGTTCCTAAGATGGTTTATAGTTACTTGCTTGTGAGAGTATCTTCCGAGTTATGAAACTGACTTCAATGATAGGCAGAATAACGTGTTTATGGTTGCATGAGTTTAAAGCCGTCACGAAAAAGGAAAGGGATTTACCAGAGTGATTAGGTTTCTGTGGGTAGTAGTGACAGAAGCACTACTGATAATAGTGTTACGTGACCTGAGTTTCTTTCAAAGGGATCGGGGTAGTGATAGTTCGTGGGAAGTGTTAGTTGGTTATAAAATGGTAATTGGCTTTAATGCTGTGTGGCAGCATTACTTAACTCATCTACGGAATGAATCTACGGAGGATCGGTTCGTGGTGTAGTTGATAGTTCCGAGTGGAGTGGAGGATGTAATTTGAACCGGGCAGTCTTATTGTGTTATTTTATAAAACCTGCGGAAGTTCACTGAGTCACGCGTTGGTCGTGAGCCTTACTGTTATGATTTGACTGGCTCTGGTTGCAAATTGTGTGCTATTGCGTTCCGTGAGTTGCATAAAATAAAATAGACAAACTTACCTTCCGATACGTAACGGAAAAGTTTGACTGTGACGGATTGAATGTTAACAATTTAGGGTTTGCAACAAATAAAACAATTTGGAGACGTCGCAAGTAACCATCTACCAGCTTGGAGTGACTTAGGTTTGGTGGGAAAAGTTATCATTAATAGTTTTGAGTTGTTCGATGGCAACACCTAAAGTAGGCTCCAAGCTTTCTTTCAGATTAATTAAATAAACCGGGTGATAAGTATAAATTTGAAAACTTAATAAATCACGGAATAATGAGGATATAGAGGTAAAAATTGACACACATACTTGGAACGGCGCTTCATCTGATAGAAAAGCGATAATTAGCATAAAAATTAAAACAAAGCAAGGATGATGTTTTTTACAGGAAATGCTCAATATGTTCACCATCATTCCTCAACAATAGCTGTAGTCGGGGAATAACTTTGTGAACAGCACTGTAAAGCGTGCTCAGAGTTATGGTGAGGCACTATCCACTCCGATCGAAAGATTCACTTGAATGCCGGTCTTGTTTAAACAACTGTATTACAGCACCGGTGCATACACTGTTATCGAAACATTCAACACCAGATTAATCGACGGTAAAACCTATGACCTAGAAGGATTTCAGTAGTGAGAGCTTGTCATCTGCTGCGAATCTCATTAATGTTTTTACTCCGTATTTTTTTTTTTTTTTTTTTTTTTTACTTTATTTATTTACTTTTCCCTATTAGAAACCATGTCATTCCAAGCATGTGTCTACTTTTAGATTAACAATCACTCGAAAGCTAAATTCTGTATTTGGCATACATAAAAGACTATAATCAAACATAACTAATCCTGGTGTAAGATTACCGCCCAATAGAAATACTAATAATTAATAGCATTTGATAATTAAACAGTATGACGTTCACTGCAAACATTGACCATGCCAATGCACTAAATGATACACAATTTTAATCTTATTAATTATGGTAGCAATGTATGTACGCAGTTGGGTGACAACATGTATAGTTAGGCCTAAGGTAGAATTTCTCCACGTTGAGATTTGCTGTGTGCTTGTAGCTGACGGGAGGCCAGCGAGCAGGCCGACGTTGGTGGCTTGTTCCGTCTTAGGATTTTCCAGTTCGTTTCCGGTGAGGGGAGAGAGGGACAATGGCGAGTGCCAGGCGCAGTGCAGTGCACAGCGTGAAATAAAATATTCTAATACTACTCGCATTTGAAGTAATACGATGCAGTTAGGAACCTTTAAGGCCCTCATTACAAAATAGCCTGTTGATAAATAAACAATACATTAGCTGATATAGTCACATCTGGCATAATATGTTTAATTGACAATGAAAAGTAATAAATTATCAATGAATACAAGACAGTTACATAACTACCATGGCAATATGTGTTTATAAAAATAATATTTCAAGTATTTCTCATTTTATTTTCAATTAGTCTTGTGTATTTTATCTTGAAGTATTCAGTTAAATCACTTATCTGTGATATAAGAAATTTCACGATTATAATAAATAGTACAAAGGATGTTTATACTAATATAAAAACGTAAGAAAATATTTGTTTAATGTCTAGTGTAATTATTTTGAATTTAAGTAAAGTTTTAGAAATGTATTGGCTGAGCGCTGTACGTGGGCAAATCGGTTAGAACTGCTCACATGGGGAAGTTGATGACATAGGGGAAAAAACCCGGCAGTTAAGTTTAAGGCGCGCGCGTGGGCAGGAAGTGACAAGGCGGTAGCACGTGCGGAGCTGGCCGGGCGGCGTAGCTCTGCATCAGTCGGCATGTGAATCTCCAGGTGGAGGTTATAGATTTGTGTGTGGCAATCGCCACGTGTGGTTGCTCGTCGTAGACTGCACCAAGTTGAATCGAGTGCTACTGTGTGTTTGTGAATATTTAGCCGGTGGAACAAGGTGTGCATCGCATTGAATTAAAGTGACTGTGATTTGTTAATGTAACACGTGTCGTCGCATAGGCATGAACATAAACGGTGTTTGAGACAGCCACATAGTGTGAAAACAATTTGCGACAAATAATCATTTTATCTTGGGCTCACGAGCTATAACTTCATTTGATAAATGTGTCGACGTACAGACGTATCAGCCACAGGGATCTAATATTGTGAAATAAACAACACCCCTTTCTCACATGAACTTGATTTTATTATGAATTTGTTTTGTTAATCATATGCAAGGAAGGAAAGCTGCGAACGTGTGATATCATCCCCTAGAAAACGAGTCAAACAGTCGCAATCACAGTTCCAGTGTTTAGGAATTTGGTTCGCAGCTGGTGGTTGTGAGTTTTAAAAATTGAACTTTCTCTATTTTAAACTCTCACCCCGACCTTCACGCTCGCATTTGGAGGCTCGTTACGGGATAAGTTCACGTTGGACTTGCTCGGACGGAGAGATTAGGCTGTGTATAGGACAGTGAACAGTTACGAACAGTTGCAAACAAGTGCGCGGACGCGACGGATTATTTCACGTGTGTGTGGCGGCTGGCAGCAGAGACCAGGATAAATTCACACTGGTCTTGCTCGGACAGAGAGGTAGGGTGTGCTTAGGACAGTGATAGTGGACAAAACAGTAGCATAATCGGACGATACGTAAAGGCGTCGCGCGGTTAACGACGGTTGGTAAAACTGGCAGAGTTCGGGCGCGGGCATCCGTAACAGGCGATCGACGGCGCATCGGCCCGGCAGCAGTGAGCGGCGGCGCGCGGGATCCACGCACTCAAATTTCATCTTCTGCAACGGACGGCAGTGATCGTGGGAACTTCGCAAGTCGTCAACGGAGTGCCGGGGCCCAGCAGCTTCGATTCTACAAAGGATAAGGGATGCAGTGAGGACATATTCCAGCTACAGCTTCTACAACAGACGGCAGCGAGCGTTGGGGACGTCGCAGCTCGTTGCAGCAACTTCTGGATTAAAAGATAAGTGAAGCAGCTGGCGCTATAAATTCTTATGTGTTGATCAAGTTTTCTTGTGGCACCGATAATGGAGCAAGTTTTAAAAAAGTCGCCAAGTGACGTAAATTCAGAGAGTAGCATACCAGAAAGTCCAGAGAGGGTAAATACTGGGGGAATGTTGTTGACACCTGAGATGATCGCAGCCATGTTAGCGAGTTTTAGCTCAAATTTAGAATCAAAAATAGGATCAAAAATAGAAAATTCAAACTCACATTTAGAATCAAAATAGAAAATTCAAACTCAAATTTAGAATCAAAAATAAGATCAGAAATAGGAACTGTAAAATCAGAAATCGAAACAGTAAAATCAGAATTGAAAGCAGACTTTAAGGCAGACATTGGGGCACTACAAAATTCAATGCTTGGATTAAAGACAGAAATAATCACAGACATTGACAAAAAGATAGGAAGTCTAACAGAACGGTTTGATAATAGGGAAAAGAAGATACATGCCAGAATTGGTGCTATTGAGACTGAGGTAGGAGGCAAGTTAGATGCTGTGAAACAAATATGTGATCACAGAAATGAGGGCACTATGAAAGATATGGCTGAGGTTGACAAGAGGATGGTGGCAGGTATTGAGGAAACAAAAACTTTGTTGTCAGGAAAATTAGAGAATACAAATGTAACTTTAGGAAAAAGATAGAACAAGTAGTGACAGTAAACAATACTGAGATTGAAAAGGTGAACACTAGAATAAATAATCTAGAATTGTGTACTGCATCAGGAAACACTAATTGGTCCATGGTGCAGACACCTTATGGCAAAAAGTTTTCAGGAGTGGGTAATTATCATCCAGTAGATTTTTTGGCTGCATGCAAGGACCAATTTGTGCCTGGTATGTCAGACCAGTGTAAAGTGAAGTTAGCAAAGAGAATGCTTGACTGTTCTGCTCAAACTTGGGCAAATCAGTGTGCTGATAAATTTGTTACTTTTGAGGAGTTTGAAAAGTTGTTTTTAAATAAGTATTGGGGGAAGGCCAAGCAAGCTAAGATACAAAATGAATTCTTGAATGGGCCAAACTATGTGAATAGGAAACAGAGCATGAAGGAATTTTGTCAGGAGGAACTTGAGAAACTAGTGCATTTAGATACACCTTTGAGTCTTTTAGCAGTAATTTCCACTTTGTGTAGGAGGTTACCTGCAGATTTGCATTGGCAGTTAATTCACCATCCCACAGATTCAGCTGAGAATTTCATTGAATTTGTAGAAAAGATAAACCAGGGTTTAGTTATGGAACGACAGCTCAGGGGGACACAGCATGTGAACCACAATGAAAAGAGAGGCAGTAGAAATGGGGGTCACAACCAGGGAAACCACAATAGAGAGAGGAATTTAAATGAAAATTGGAGAGGTAACAATAACAGAGGAGACAACTGGGATAATAGAAGCCAGAGGGAAACATGGGAAAATGGTAGGAGAAATCAAAGGCAGGAAGGTGGAAATAGGAATGGGGATAACAGTAGGAGAGAAAATCAGAGACAGAATCAGGGAAACTAAGATTTGTTCCAAATGAGGTCCGTTTTGGGACAAGGAACTATTCTAATAATAGAACCCGAAGATGGGACAACAGGGGATCTAATAACCATAATTACAGTAGGAATAGAGATGGGGAGAGAAGGAAGGAAAAACTATGTCACATGGACAGAGATGATGACAGGAAAGAGGCAGTAGGAGTTCACACGGGCAAGGATAAAGAAAAGAGGGAAGAAAACATAAATAGAGTAAACAAGGAAAGGGAGAAAAGAGAGGAAAGTATGTGTCAGATGGATGCTGTTATAGGTAGTGAGAAAATTTTTGGGGTTTGGTTTTTGCAACATGACAAGAGAAGTGCAAACAGGAGGAGGAATGATAGAAACAAGGACAATAAAGGAGAGTATGGTGTGGGAAGTTTATCTGATAACAACATTAAAGAGGATAAAAACAGTGTTGGGTTAGCCATAATTTTGGATAGGTCAGAGGCACAAGTGTTGACTGAATGTGAGAGTATAAATGTAAATATTGATGATAGCCAGCACAGATGTTGTGGAATGTATGAATGAGAGTGAATGTTTTTCTAAATTAAATGTAAATAAATCTGGTCCAGTGGAGACAATAAATGACATTGGACCTACTGTAAATGTTAATATAAATGTGAAGATCTCTGAGGAAGACCACGTTGACAGTGTAGATGCATAAACCAGAAATTTAATTGGAAAAATTAACTGGATTAGGAAGTGGGCACCAGATGATTGGCTATTGCACAAATATGATTACTTGGACAGACTAGGAAAACAATGTAATAGGGACCAGACTTATTACAATGTGTTGAAAGAGTTTGTGAATGGGGACAATGAGCATGATCAATTAAGGGGATTAGGCATGTGTACGCTAGATCATGATGAGATACGTGAGGGACTGAGAGTTGTACTGGAGGGGTTATGTGATGAGGAGGAGAAAATACAATTTTTTATGATTCATAATAATGAAGTGTCATGAAATGGATATTGATGGGTTAAAGTCAGGTTGGGTTAATAAAGAAGTACATGAGTATGGGCAAGATGATTGGATCCAATTCCTCAAATATTTAAAAACAGTAGAGCCAGTGGCATGGGTAAAAGAAAATTATGATTTTGCAAGAAAAATAGGGGTGTTAAATACAGGGAACTCAGAATTTGAAGTAATCATTGAGGGGGAGCTGTTTATTCAAGATTTATTGGTGATGAAAGGTCTATGTTTAAATCTAGTGTTAGGAAGTGATTTTCTGTGCAAATATGAAGCTCAGTTGGAATATAAAGATAAAGTGCTAGAATTAAGTCTGGAGGGATGCATGAAGAGGATGAAATTCAAAAGTTTGTAAATGATGAAGATTTAATGGCATGTTTACATAAGTAACTGCCATAAACCAGTGTAAATTATGAAATATGAGATTCAATGCATTGTAGATACTAGGTTAAGAATTTGTGTATATTTATTATGTGGTTTGTGCTAGTGTCTACTTGTGTGTTTAGATTTAAGCATTGGGGTCAAGTTTACAAGAGTTATTTGTAAATGTTTTCTTTTGTTGTTTGTGTTAAAACATGTGCTAACATCAGATTTTGCAGTTCAAAAATGGTACCTGAAGTAAAGACTGTACATATGTGTATGTGTGTATGCTAACACTAAAGGATAAAGTGGGAGTGTACTGTTTATGTGTGTGTATATGTGAGCAGGGATGGCTATGTGGTGTGAGTTGTGGGGTGACTCGGAGAATGAGAAAGTGGTGATCATTGAGGCAGGCAGCAGGGTCTGTGGCTTAGATAAATTGTGATGAAGATGTCAGCTGACAGTGTTGCAGATGTGGGTGTGACTGACCATATGGGTCAGAAGTGAGGAATGTATGTTTGTTGTGGCTGTTTTGGCTAAAGGTGGTTTGGATTGAGAAATGTTTCAATGAGAGAAAGTGTTTGCTCTTCAATGTCTGTCCCTTTTGAGTGTTTGGTAGGTAACGTGTCTAATAGGGAAAGCTCTGTATTGTTATATAAAAATGATTCTGATAACACATTTTGGTTTCTTTAATGGTGCTCAACTGTTGAGTGAACAATTTCTGCAACAACAGTTGACGAGAACTATTTTTCTGTCTAGCCTGAGTATCAATAGGGTTTGGTGATACTTTATTTAAAATATGTAGATGTTTTGTGAGAAACTAATTTTGAAATTAGACTTTAAACTTAGATATTTTATTGTGGGGAGTAGTTGTGGAAAGCACATGGGACTGATGACAGGGATCCAAATTTAATCTCACACCAGCAAAAATAAATTTGTTTGGTGCGAGGGGTAGGATTTGTATTTATGCTTGTAGGTGTCATTTTGATAGAAGAGAAGATTCTCTATGATAACATTCTTTTGGTAGCATTATTTGAACTTTAAGATGTAGTTTTGACACAGAAAGGTTTTTTTTTTCTTCTTTTTTTTTTTTTTTTTTTTTTTTTTTTTTTTTTTTTTTTTTTTTTCTTTATGGACTAATACTCCAAGTAGGCCACATATTCTCTTGTCTGTTTCATCTGACGCTATAGCTGATGTGATTGCAGGCATGGTGGTTTGGGTTAATCTAGTAATGTTTGATTTCTTAATTCTGTTGATTTGCATGTTACTGTACATGTCTCAATGCTTAGTTTCAATTGCACCAAGTCAGTCTGGATGGCAGTGGGGTGGGATACTAATCCAACGGAATCCTGGTGTCCAGACAGACTTTTGTCTATGTTGATTCATGAGTGCCTTCTGCTCTTCCTCTTCCATGTAGGGTGCATATGACGTGTGTGAAAAAGAACGCTTGATCCAGTGCCATGAATCTAAGCTGCAACAGCATGTTGGTTGAAATGATGGAGACATAGGACCATACACCATGGACCAGAGTTGCTGCAACGATGACTCTGGGGTTCTCAGTGTCAAAGTGGTTAGAGATTTTCTTTAAAGAAGTGGAGTGAACACCATCAGAAGTTTTTATAGTGATAATTCTAGTTTTTCCATGTAGGACAAGGTCCTCTAAAGACTAAAGGTTAATACTATTATAAATTTGGTGCCAATTCTGTATATAAACAACAGGCACACTTCAATTTCATGGATGTAAATAGTTATAAGGATTCTTTTCTTAAAAATATGCACACACTATAAGTGGTCTTAATGGTACAAATATTGGGTCAATCCGATTCAATAATTTTGTAATTTTAAATTTTGTTCATTTGAATGTATTAATTTTGGTGCTACTTGCGCCATCCTGCACATGGTTTTGATGCCGCAAGTGGGGGAATTGTAAGATTACTGCCCAATAGAAATACTGATAATTAATAGCATTTGATAATTAAACAGTATGAAGTTCACTGCAAACATTGACCATGGCAATGCACTAAATGATACACAATTTTAATCTTATTAATTATGGAAGCAATGTATGTACACAGTTGGGTGACAAAATTTATAGCTGGCCAAAGGTAGAATTTCTCCACGTTGAGATTTGCTGTGTGCTTGCAGCTGACGGCAGGCCATCAGGCAGGCCGACGTTGGTGGCTTGTTGCAGCTTAGGATTTTCCAGTTCGTTTCAGGTGAGGGGAGAGAGGGACAATGGCGAGTGCCAGGCACAGTGCAGTGCACAGCGTGAAATAAAATATTCTAATACTACTCGCATTTGAAGTAATCCGATGCAGTTAGGAACCTTTAAGGCCGTCATTACAAAATAGCCTGTTGATAAATAAACAATACATTAGCTGATATAGTCACATCTGGCGTAATATGTTTAATTGGCAATGAAAAGTAATAAATTATCAATGAATACAAGACAGTTACACAACTACCATGGCAATATGTGTTTATAAAAATAATATTTCAAGTATTTCTCATTTTATTTTCAATTAATCTTGTGTATTTTATCTTGAAGTATTCAGTTAAATCACTTATCTGTGATATAAGAAATTGCACGATTATAATAAATAGTACAAAGGATGTTTATACTAATATAAAAACGTAAGAAAATATTTGTTTAATGTCTAGTGTAATTATTTTGATTTTAAGTAAAGTTTTAGAAATATATTGACTGAGCGCTGTACGTTGGCAAAAAGGTTAGAACAGCTCACATGGGGAAGTTGATGACGTAGGGGAATAAACCCCGGCCGTTGAGTTTTTGGCGCGCGCGTGGGCAGGAAGTGAGGAGGGAGAGAGCACGTGGAATAGCTGGCCGGGCGGCGTCGCGCGGCATCAGTTGGCATGTGGACCTTGAGGTGGAGGTTATAGATTTGTGTGTGGCAATCGCCACGTGTGGTTGCTCGTCGTAGACTGCACCAAGTTGAATCGAGTGCTACTGTGTGTTTGTGAATATTTAGCCGGTGGAACAAGGTGTGCATCGCATTGAATTAAAGTGACTGTGATTTGTTAATGTAACACGTGTCGTCGCATAGGCATGAAGATAAACGGCGTTTGAGACAGCCACATGGTGTGAAAACAATTTGCGACAAATACTCATTTTGTCTGGGGGCTCACGAGCTATAACTTCATTTGATAAATGTGTCGATGTACAGACGTATCAGCCATATTGTGAAATAAACAACAAAAAGTGAACTTTTACGTGTTTTCAAAAATAGTAGTTAGTACACCCCTTTCTCTCATGAACTTGATTTTATTATGAATTTGTTTTGTTAATCATATGCAGGGAAGGAAAGCTGCGAACGTGTGATATCATCCCCTAGAAAACGAGTCAAACAGTCGCAATCACAGTTCTAGTGTTTAGGAATTTGGTTCGCAGCTGGTGGTTGTGAGTTTTAAAAATTAAACTTTCTCTATTTTAAACTCTCACCCCGACCTTCACGGTTGCACTGGAGGCGTGATAAAAAATAAAAAGAATTTAGTTGATTTATTATCTTGCTTATAAGAGAGTTTTTCTTTTGAACGAGGAAGATACAAAGTGGTAAATCATAACTACTATCGTTATTTAAATATATATATTTAATAAAAAATTACTTTCTTTGGTCAAGAGAACAATAAAATATAAATATACATTTGTTCTCTGGGGATAAATATAATGCAAAGTCAATCATGTCTATAAGAATACTTAAAATGAAAAGGTGTTAGCTTGACATAAAGAAAATATTGAATTTTAGTAAAGGAATTTGTTAGGACTTATACGAATATTACCGCTGACGAATAATTTTTTTTAGTATCTCTGCTAATATTTATCAAAAAGGTGAAAGAGAATAATATTATTTTAGGTTGGATAATTTTTTTTAACTTAGCTTAATAAGAAGTATTTTTGAATGAAATGTTTACGTAGACAGGATATCTTGGATTGAAGGTTGGTAATTTTTACGAACAAAGGTAAAAGGAAGTATCGTTGCATTTATTGATAGCTATATATATTCAGTGAATTTGGAGGGTAATCTTAATTTTATTTTGTATGGTGTAGTTAAGTACTATGATTTTACGTATAATAGTAAAATACAATTACAGATAGTTGTTCCGTAATCGTTGATTACAGTCTGCGCTTACGTAGGTGACTAAATTTTACTTACAGCGTCGTCTGCGTATACGTTGTAGTGGCAACGTATTTAATTGACGCTAAGCTGGTGTACAAGCCAAGCGTGTATATTCATCCTGAACGATATTTAACTTACCCTAGAACTTTATTAGGAATTTTTCTGAAGCTTTCATAGTCAGATACGTTAAATATATTACCTTAATACCGTATAATGTAACACGATCTTTTCTAACGCGATAGGCTACGAAAGGGCTAAAAAATAACATTTCAGAATCTTCAACTACGTTAGACTAGACGGGGCGTTACAATCTTCCGACCAAAAACGCCATACGATCGTTAACGTGTGTCAGAACTACTTCTGTCCGTGCATTTGCTTCGGTATCTCAAAAGGGGAGTGTCTCAGACTCACAGGAGGCGTCGGAGGTCAGAGATGGCCATCCTACGGCGTTTAGCCACCACCACCTGCTGCCCCTCTAGCAAACGGCTGCCCTCTTAACTGAAGACCCGGGCAGCGATTCCACTTACCACCGCACAGTGCAGGTGAAACTGCTCGTTGAGATAACACAAGGGCGAATAACGGCGGCCAATTACCCGCAGAAAGTAGCCTGCCTTTGTCCCCGTGGAGAGCGCGTCTGTACTGAAACCGTAATAACACGGACCACGCTTTAACAGGAGCTAACCTACAAACAAAACCGGCAAGGGAGATTTCGCGGTCGCTGGACTGAATGTTGCAGTATAGGAGAAAGGGTTGTACCTTGGGACGCTTTTACCTTGGGACACCTTTTAATACAGGCAGTGCACTCTAGTGGAAACTTTAAGAACTATGAACTAAAGTTGTCAGACCTATTTTCAGAGGAAATAAGAGGCCATGTTGTATTCGGATGATGTTCGAGATCTGAGGAGGAGTTTTACAAGCTTTCTGTTTGAAAGTAAAATTTAGCCAATATCCTTAGAAGATATAAATTAAAGCTAAGTATCATTATTGATATTTCTTAAATACAATGATGTAGGGCATTATTTAAGTAAGCTGTTGATACCACAAGTTATAACGATATAAATGTGTACATAGGTTAGGATAATGTTTTCTGTTATTGTGTATTTGGTTTTTACCTTGGGACACTTCTCTGGTTCCACCTTGGGACACCTGGAAGGTGTATGATTGTCACTGATACACCAGAAAAATAAAGAATTGAAGAGGAAAAAGAAGTCTTTTTCCAAAGAAAGAAGCCACTAAACGGACAAAGGAGTTTCCATCTTCCAGTTCTTCTGATGAAGAAATTCCCCAGCTTGGCAGTAGCTCTGGAGGTAGCATATTTGATTTGTCATCTGAAGAAGAAGATTTGCCATCCTTCCTACCATCTGGAAAAGTAACACTTTCTTGTTCTCAAGGTTGTTCGGTCTTGGTAAAAGTTGACATCAGGGGCAGATCTCATGTGTACTATGCTGGAGTAGTTTTAGAAAACACAGAACAAGATATAACTGTGAAATTCTTAAGGAAGCTAAGGACCATTTTGTATTCCCTAATGTTTAGAATATCAGCACTGTTAATGGCAGTAATAAAGTGAAAGAACTACCAGCTCCAGTGGTGTTTCATGGGTTTCATTAATTTAATATTTTATTCCCACCATCTATTGGTTTAAGGTAAAATAACTTTTGTATTTGGACTAACACATTTACTACCTGATTCCAAAACGATTCATAAAACTAAGAAATTGAAATACATCGCCGTTTCCCAAGGTAAAATCACCACTGTCCCAAGGTGAAAACATAGGTTGTACCTTGGGACAAGCGCCACAAAGGTCTTTATTAGTGAGTAATTGTGTAAATATTGGAGCTAGCTTAAAATGCTGTTCGTTCACCATTACCTAAAATTTGTGCCTGTAATGGAGTAAATTTTCAAATTTGTTGTAAAAAATTATAGTATAAAAATTGAAATGTAAAAATTGTCACAAAGTACAACCCTTTCCCCTACTACAATACGGCTGCAAAAGTTCGAGAAAAATATGGAACCAACTGCTACTTTCAATTCAGATTTTGTCCCAAACTGCAGACTGTACTGTTTTATTTTAGTGACACATGAGAAACGCCGTCACTGAAAGTATCAGTCGGTCACAACCGGTGTATTCGATCGGAGACAAGTGAAATATAATCTTCACAGCGCAGTAGCGCCCCAATAGAACTGTCTGAACAGGTGGAGCAGAAGGTCGCAATTATGGCGTTCTCAGTGACTGGTTCTCACGATGCTCAAAAGAGGAAACGCTGCGGGACCTGATGGGATACCAGTTCGTTTTTACACAGAGTACGCGAAGGAACTTGCCCCCCTTCTTGCAGAGGTGTACCGTAGGTCTCTAGAAGAACATTGCGTTCCGAAAGATTGGAAAATGGCGCAGGTTGTAAGATTACCGCCCAATATAAATACTGGTAATTAATAGCATTTGATAATTAAACAGTATGAAGTTCACTGCAAACATTGACCATGCCAATGCACTAAATCTTACACAATTTCAATCTTATTAATTATGGTAGCAATGTATGTACACAGTTGGGTGACAAGATTTATAGTTAGGGCATAGGTAGAAATTCTCCACGTTGAAATTTGCTGTGTGCTTGTAGCTGACGGGAGGCCAGCGAGCAGGCCGACGTTGGTGGCTTGTTCCAGCTTAGGATTTTCCAGTTCGTTTCCGGTGAGGGGAGAGAGGGAGAATGGCGAGTGCCAGGCACAGTGCAGTGCACAGCGTGAAATAAAATATTCTAATACTACTGGCATTTGAAGTAATATGATGCAGTTAGGAACCTTTAAGGCCCTCATTACAAAATGGCCTGTTGATAAATAAACAATACATTAGCTGATATAGTCACATCTGGCGTAATATGTTTAATTGACAATGAAACGTTATAAATTACCAACGAAGAAAAGACAGTTACACAACTAGCATGGCAATGTTTCTTTATAAAAATAATATATTAACTATTTCTCATTTTATTTTCAATTAATCTTGTGTATTTTATCTTGAAGTATTCAGTTAAATCACTTATCTGTGACATAAGAAATTGCACGATTATAATAAATAGTACAAAGGATGTTTATACTAATATAAAAACGTAAGAAAATATTTGTTTAATGTCTAGTGTAATTATTTTGAATTTAAGTAAAGTTTTAGAAATGTACTGGCTGAGCGCTGTACGTGGGCAAATCGGTTAGAACAGCTCACATGGGGAAGTTGATGACGTAGGGGAAAAAAGCCCGGCAGTTGAGTGCGAGGGCAGGAAGTGACGAGACGGAAGAGCACGTGGTGTAGCTGGCCGGGCGGCGTCGCCCTGCATCAGTCGGCATGGCTCGAGGTGGAGACTTTAGATTTGTGTGTGTAGATCGCCACGTGTGGTTGCTCGTCGTAGACTGCACCAAGTTGAATCGAGTGCTACTGTGTGTTTGTGAATATTTAGCCGGTGGAACAAGGTGTGCATCGCATTGAATTAAAGTGACTGTGATTTGTTAATGTAACACGTGTCGTCGCATAGGCATGAAGATAAACGGTGTTTGAGACAGCCACATGGTGTGGAAACAATTCGCGACAAATATTCATTTTGTCTGGGGTCTCACGAGCTATAACTTCATTTGATAAATGTGTCGACGTACAGACGTATCAGCCACAGGGTTCTAATATTGTGAAATAAACAACATAAAGTGAACTTTTACGTGTTTTCAAAAATAGTAGTTAGTACACCCTTTTCTCTCATGAACTTGATTTTATTATGAATTTGTTTTGTTAATCATATGCAGGGAAGGAAAGCTGCGAATGTGTGATATCATCCCCTAGAAAACGAGTCAAACAGTCGCATTCACAGTTCCAGTGTTTTTGCATGTTTAGGAATTTGGTTTGCAGCTGGTGGTTGTGTGTTTTAAAAATTAATCTTTTCCTATTTTAAACTCTCACCCCGACCTTCACGCTCGCAAGGTCATCCCAGTTTTTAAGAAGGGACGTCGAAGAGATGTGCAGAGCTATAGGCCTATATCTCTAACGTAGGTCAGTTGTAGAATTTTGGAACATGTTTTATGTTCGAGTATAATGACATTTGTGGAAACTAGTAATATGCTCCGTCGGAATCAGCATGTGTTTCGAAAAAGGCGATCGTGTGGAACCCAGCTCGCGCTATTCGTCCACGAGACTCAGAGGGCCAGAGACACGGGTTCTCATGTACATGTTGTGTTTCTTGACTTCCGCAAGGCGTTTGATACAGTTCCCCCCAGACGTTTAATGAACAAAGTAAGACCAACTGTGTGATGGGATTGAGGAGTTCATAGATAACAGAATGCAGCAGGTCATTCTCAATGGAGAGACGTCTTCCGAAGTGGAAATGCACTCCGGAAACAAAGGAAGTAGGTTACAGTACACCTGTTTGCCCACAGCTTGAATACTGCTCACCAGTGTGGGACCTGTAACAGGTGGGGTTGACAGAGGAAGTAGAAAAGATCCAACGGAGAGCAGCGCACTTCGTTACAGGATCATTTGGTACTCGAGAAAGCGTTACGGAAATGATCGATAAACTCCAGTGGAAGACTCTGCAGGAGAGACGCTCTGTCGCTCGGTACGGGTTTTTGTCGATGTTTAGAGAACATACCTTTACCGAGGAGTCTAGCAGTATATTGCTTGATCCTAAGTATATCTCGCGATCATGAAGATAAAATCAGAGAGATTAGAGCCCACACAGAGGCATACCGACAATCTTTCTTTCCGCGAACAATAGGTGACTGGAATAGGAGGGACAACCGATAGTGGTACTCAAGGTACCCTCGGGTGTAGATGTAGATGTAGATACCGGAGGAAAAATTAGTACCCCTGAAAAGACGAGATCGATTTTGATCGGACGACTGCATTTGCCACCTAGGGGATAGTAGACGTACGCAAATGAATGGTGTGTTAACATGGCACCCAGAGCTCCATGCCTGTGTATTCTTTTAATGACTAATGCTTACAACGGCAAAAGCTGAGTGTGATTTCAATGAGTAAAGTAGACTTGCGCCTTGCTGCTTCCTACAGCCAAGTGAACGACTTCGAAAGGTATCACACCGGGACCATCAGAATGGTCGGCTGTTCCTTTCTGGTGATTGCCTCACATGTTACACTTTCTACGTCAGTTTTGTAATGATCCTGGTTCCAATGGTCACGTGATCATTTTCAGTGGTTAATTGTCGTACCTGTGTGGGGAACGTACCAGAGCTCCAAACGGTAACAGGAAGTACTGAAACCGAATCATTACAGGTAGCGAAAGCTGTCTAAAGTCAGAGCTAAGTTCAGCTGATTTATTTACGAAGGAACAAATGGCGTTCAGAAAGGATAGATTGAATAAAATACGTGGTAGCGTATTTATTGCTCTCGCAAGTGATTTATCCTGTATAGAAATTAAAGTTGACAGTTCCTGTGAGTTGGTAAGGGTACAAGTTATACTTGACAACCGGCGTAAATTAGTAATTAGTCCTTTCTAACTCCGTCTTGACGGAGAATGTTTCATTTAGAGTTATGAGAGTAATGGAAAAATACGTATCCGCCACAATGACTTTGGATACCGTGAAATAAATTTAACGATTAATATTACTTTAAAATTTAAATTTGCCGCATAGATACTGTAAACCTACTTTTGAGGCAATTGCACTACTAAGGAAAGGATCAGTACAGTCCACTTCCCTCGTGATTAAATACAATTGTCATACAAATTGAACAAAATTAGCAAGACACCCCCCTCGACCTCCATTCTGAGTACTGTTCCCTATTTCGTGACGAATGCCAGTGTGACCGATCATAGTATAGCAGTAGCAGCTGGAGTGTTACACTGTGTTACGTGACATTGACGATTAAAATAATACCGTCGTGAATGAAAATGTGTAGATTATAACTGTTGAGTAATTTTTACGAAATTATTTATAGTAGACAATATCAAAACAAATAATTACCCATTAAACTGAAACTTTTACAGGTAAAAAATACAATAAAAAGTATGTTTGCGTTAAAAGCGGACGTCAGATCATCGAGGAATAACCTACAAACACGGGCCCAGAAGTATAATCCAAAATGTTTAAAAACAAAGATAATCATGTAAAATCGTAAAGCTACTGAAAGTTCGTCGTGGATGTCTATAAAACTTACTCATCTCATAATAAATAGTATCACAGAAAATACGCACTCTCCGTATTGTGTTTCGTTACAGAGTTCGTATGAAACCTGAAGCTTATGGGACTTAACTGCGGGATCATCACTCCCTGAACTTACAACTGCTTATGAATTACCTTATACTAAAGACAGAACAAACATCCATGCCCGAGAAGACATTCAAACCCCCGACGGGAAACGGTCTCGAGCATCGCAGCATAGCGCCTCAATGCGCTCGGCCTATCCGCCGCGGGTAAGTTCGTATCGATATGGTTGATATGAATAACAAAATGTTTGTATGAGGTAGTTCGTATCCATACGGCAGATGCGAGTAACGAAAAGTATTCATGAGTAACGATTCAGTATTTCGTTATCAGCCAAATTATTCGTTACTCAGTACTGATTACATACGGCAGCTCTAGTTCCGTTGCAAAAATGTCAAAGCTTGGATCAAATTACAAAAACGTACACAAAGCAGACAGCAGTTCTCAGAGTTGAAAAGCATGAAAGGGATGCAGTGGTTGGGAAGGGAGTAAGACAGGGTTGTAGCCTTTCTCCAATGTTATTCAATTTGTACATTGAGCAAGCTGTAAAGGAAAGCAAGGAGAAATTTGGAGAAGGAATTAAAGTTCATAGTAATTCTGTAATAGACAGCAAAAGACATGGAAGAGCAGTTGAACGGAACGGACAGTGTGCTGAAAGGTGCATATAAGATGAACATTAACAAGAGCAAAACAATGGTGAGTGCAGTCTAAGAAAATCAGGTAATGCTGAATGAGTTAAATTAGGTAACGAAACAATAAAGGAGGTAAATGAGTTTTGTTACTTGGGCAGTAAAATATCAAATGATGGTCACAGTACAGAGGTTGTAAACTGCAGTATGGCAATGGGAAGAAAAGCGTTTTTGGAAAGGGAAATTTGTTAACATCGAATATTGATTTAAGCCTACGGAAGTCCTTTCTGAAGGCATTTGTGTGGAGTGTTGCCTTGTACGGGAGTGAAACATAGACGATAAACAGTGCTGGCAGGAAGAGGATAGAGGGTTTTGAAATGTGGTGCTACAGAAGAATGCTGAAGATTATGTGGGTGGATCGCGTAACTAATGAGGAGGTACAGAACAGAATTGGGAAGAAAAGGAATTTCTGGCATACCTTGACTAAAAGAAGGGATCGATTAGTAGGACACATTCTTAGACATCAAGGAATCGTGAATTTAGCGTTGGAGGGAAGAGTTCGGGGTAAAAACCGCAGAGGAAGACCAAGAAATGGATACAGTAAACAGACTCAGGCAGATGTAGGTTGCCGTTCTCATGTGGAGTTGAAGAGGCTTGCTCAGTATGGGGTGTTATGGAGAGCTGCATCAAACCAATCTCCGGACTGAAGACTACAAAAACAAAACAAAGTATACAATTTTAATCGGTGAATTGAACTTACCCTCGATACGTAGGCGAAAATATATGTTCAAAACCTGAGTCAAGCATAAAACAACGTCCGAAATTGTAATGAACGCATTCTCCGAAATTTATCTCCAACGATTAGTTCATGAACCCACTAGAATAGCATATGGTTGTGGAAAAATAGTTTACCTCTTAGCAACAAATAATTCGAAGGTAATAAAGAGCATCCAAATAGACACATGGATTAGTAAAAACCGAGATGTCGTAGCGAGACTGAAAATTGAAATGCGAAGATACTTTGTCGTATGTTAAGTAGACTAGCGGCAAAACACAATTAATAGCCGGCCGCGGTGGCCGAGGGGACTGAGGCGCTCCAGTCACGGTCTGCACGACTACTACGGTCGGGGGTGCCAATCCCCCCTCGGGCATGGATATTTGTGCCGTCCTTAGTAGTTGGTAAGTTTTGGGACTGATGACCCCGTAGTTAAGTCCCATAAGCTTAACAAACATTTGAACATTTTGAACACAATTAATAACTTCACTACGCGATTACAACGGTGTTGCTACGGATGACAGCTCTGCTAAAGCAGAATTGCTATACATAGATTTCAGAAATTTTTTCACCAAAGAAGACGAAGCAAATACTATGGAAATACAACGTCTTACAAACACGACTGAGGCGCTGTCGGAGATGGACAGTGTTCCTGAGCCGGATGGTGCCACAAGTCCTGTGGTCACCTCTCAGCAAGATTCGCGCGATCTCAGAGGGTGGGATTGCTTGTAGCAGGGAGCTCCAACGTTAGGCGGATAATGGGGCCCCTTAGGGATTTCGCCAGTAAGGAGGCGAAGAAAGCCAAAGTGCACTCCGTATGCATACCAGGTGGAGTCGTTCCAGTTGTGGAAAGGGTCCTTCCGCATGCCTTGAAGGGGACAGGGTGCAGCCAACTGCGGGTGGTTGCTCATGTCGGTACCAACGACGTGTGTCGCTTTGGGTGGGAACAGATTATCTCCGGATTTGAGCGACTATCTGAGGTGGTAAAGACTGCCAGTCTTGCTTGAGAGATGAAGGGAGATCTGATCATCTGCAGCATCGTCGACAGGACCGACTGCGGCCCTCTGGTACAGAGCTAGTGGAGGGGTCTGAATCACAGGTTCAGACGGTTTTGCGAAGGGAAGAGAAAGTCACAGCGTTATTAATGAGAATTATGGTGAGTTAGGAGAAGGGGTAAACGTTAGTAGGTTTGGCAAAAGTGAACGCGAATTTTCCGGTACTGACTGGCGCTGGTATTACCGTTTGAGCCATCCTCTCCAATCCCTCCCGCCCCCCCCCCCCCCCCCCCACCTACTCTTTCCCTCCCCTCCACCACTTACAACCATATTATAAGTGCCTAAATCAAACAGTAAAACTCAGTACCAATTAGTACTCAGCCATACGAGTTGCGGACGCAACTATAAGGTGAAGAAGAATCTCTCCATTTATGTATAAATTAACTATTGTTCAATTAACCCTTAGTAAGTTTATCAAATTGTACATTTCATTTTACTTTTGTGTTTAGATCTGAAGATGATCCAAGTGATCGAAACATGTAATTAAACAATTATATGGCAACTGTTGGCGGAAATAAACACATTTGAAATAACACAGTGCAGTTGCGGACCCTCTCCAGTCAATCATTTCGACTATAATAAAAATGTATGGTATAATCCGATCTCGCGGATGATTAATTTATAGTAAGAAGAAATATAGCAACGCCTGGGGCAATTATTACATTATGACGTATCTCAGAAAATAAGGAGAGGCACACATCCGTATCTCGCTTTTCTAGATTTGGAGAAACGTTTGACAATATTGACTGAAATACACTCTTTCAAATTCTGATGGTAGCAGGGGTAAAATATAGGGAACTAAAAGTTTAACTTGTACCAAACTGAAACAACAATTACATGATTTGAAGAGCGCGAGACGGATGCAGTTGTGCGTGACAGAGTAAGACAGTTTACTAGATTTGCCCTAATGTTATTCATTCTGTACATTAAGCAACCTGTGAAGGAAAGCAGCAAAAAATTTGGTAAATGAATTAAAGTTAAGGGAGAAGAAATGAACTTACCGATTTACCGACGACATAGCAAAGTACATGGAATAAGAACTGAACAGAAATGACAGTATGTTGAAAGGAGGCCAAAAGATGAACATTAACAAAAGCTTAACAACGGTAATGGAATGCAGTCTAAGAAGGAATTAGATTAGGTAACAAGAGAAAGAAGTACTAGACTTTGTTACTGCTGCTGGCCAAAGTAAAGAAGACATAAAATAGAACATAGCTGTGGAAAAAGTCTGAAGATGATAAATTTGATGATATTAGATATTAATTTAAATCTTAGGAAGTCCTTTCTGAAAGAGGAGCGAAACGTGTACGATAAACAGTACAGACAAAATGATGATAGAAGATTTGAAATGAGGTACAACAGACGAATGCTAATCCGTTTATTCAGTAGATCACGTAACTAAAGAGGAGGTACTGAACAGAATCGCGGAGCAAATCAAATTCCTGGCGTATCTTGATTAAAAGTAGGAATCGATTGGTGGGACACATTCTGAAATATCACGAAATCGTCGTCTCAGCACTTGAGTGAAGTGTGTGGGGTAAAACTCCCAGAGAGCGACGAATTGTGTAAACAGGTTGAGAAGGACGTAGGTTACCGTTCTTATTCGCAGATGACGAGCATTGCACAGGGCAGGGTAGCGTGGAGAGCTACATCAAACCAGTTTGCGGCTGAAGAGGAGAAGAAGAAGAAGAACAACAACAACACTTGGGATATTTTTCATAATAACTGATGACTGATTCTTTGCCTAGTTTAATGTCATAACGGTGTTGTAACAAAATATTTCATTTTATCTGTTTTAATAACGTCCATCCCCAGTGTCAAGTTAAAATAACTGTATCACATGGAACCAATTATATTAATAAAGGTAATTTGTATTGTATCGTACAAGGAAGTACAATTATGAATCAAGACAAAACGAGGCGATATCACGTTGTGATTAGGTACTCATGACTATCTCATGTACGAGAAAAGAAACAACTGCATGAGTTTTATGTTGTTTTATGCACTTCTTTCAACATGATGAGCAGCAGCGATACGTAGTTGTTTTACCTTCGGAATTCTCTAGGGAAGAAATTCAAAGATGTCAACTAGAGGATAGCTTATATGTAATAAATTATAGTCCATGTTGGAATGTCAGAAATGGCATAGGCAACTCACAGTAAAGACGATCGCCACAGTATTCATCAGAAAATAAAGGGATATAATTATGCAGTCACGTAGTCATTCAAACGTAACTCGTGCACAGATTACCAGCGTCTCTCTACGTTGTAAGCTGTACGTCACTTCTCGCATAACTGGTCCTAATGGACGAGCAATGGCACGCCCCACTCGCCTGCCACTGCTGTTTCCTGCGCAGCAGATGTGTCTTGCAGGTTGCCCCTGTTAGCCTTGTAGGGGCTCTTCAGTTAAGTGGCCACGGGCTTCGCGAGCCTGCACTGGTTACAAGCACCTTGTTGCTCCCTTAGAGACCCTTGACGTGCCTCGCTACTACGTAAAGCGTTTGGGTTCTGTATTGATGTCAGACATTCTGTAGACAGTCTGAAAGCTCCAAGCGCTAGCAGAGACCGCTGTCAGAGCAACCACCAGCAGACAACGAGGGGACGTACTCCGTCGCTAAACTCACGACCGAGCACCGCTCTTGCTGGGAGTGGCCTTTCCTGGAAGAGCCCAGGAGTGGCACAGGGGTCATCTGCCCGCTACCTGACTGAAGGGGCAGCAAGGCTTCCGTCCAGTTGTGCTGATCACGTTGATGCGACTCCACGCGATCTTCACGTGTTAACCCAACTATGCAGCATTGACCGAACACAACACCACCTATTTAGTCCAGTCAATAAGTGCTCAAAAGAGGGGTGTAGAGAGCATGGAATATGCGAGAATTTTTGACTTCAGGACTTTGTTAGGGATGGTTAGGAGGTGAACATATTAAAAGTCCCCGCCCCTAGGGGGTGAGCTAAAGCGGGGAGGGGGGTGGAAAGTTACCATTTCTTGGTTTTCCGCCTATATCTCGAAAACGGTCGGCTTTAAGAAAAAATGTTGGAAATAAAAATGAAAGATAATTGAATTTCCTATAAAATTGTTTATACACATATACGTCGAATTCCCAACAGTTTTCGAGATATACGTTATACGACAATTTCGGAAAAAATCATCTTTACCTCACTAATTTTGTCAAATATTCACTTCTAGTGACTCACTCGATCGTTTCACAGACAATTTGTCCCGAAGAAAGTTGTAGAGCATTAAATTTCCTTCAATTTGATATGCACATTTGCTACCTTATCTTCAGCCAATCAGAAGTTACATCATTTATAAGATGTGCGCTCAGTTTCGATGTCCCTCCAGAAATGAGTGTTCTGAGGAGTTGTGACAGTTTTATCTTATGAAACGTGCTAGCATGGTAAATAACAAAAGATTAACAATGGCAAGGAGGTACTTGCTATTAAAACAGAACATCTTTTATAATTGTAGCTTTTATGTTAATATTGTGAATCATACAATTAAATTTTTTACAAGCACTGAAAGTGATTCAAAGCGAAAGAAAAAGTGCATTCAACGCAACATCTTCGTTTTTCTGAGGCGGAAGCGTTGAGGCTCATTTATTGTTGCCTGGAGTGGACATGTCGTCAAGGTCGTCAGTACCTAACGCCCGGGAGAGGGTTAACGATGGGGAAGCCCTACGAGGAACATCGAAGGCCTGTCACTGGCTGGGGGGTAGAATGGAGTGTTCTCACTCATTTCTTACTACAGTTCGCTTCAAAAGTTCGCCAACCGCAGAGAAAGTTCGTGTGTCGGTATCGTGAGCCGACTTTTCGTGATTTTTTATTTATTTATGAAAATATTGACTGTGTAGTGCACGCAATGTGTTTTTCATGTCATGAAACTATAGATGGACCAGGTGTTTACACACTGACAAAAAAAGGAATACTATCAGTCATCAAAGCTAGTATAGAAAGGGAAGATAGCAATGGCTCATCTTTAGAAGGTTTGGACATCCTTCTGATTCATACAGAATGTTGAAGTCAAAAATTCTCGCATATTCCATGCACTCACAATGCATTCACTGACTGGACTAATTGAGCTATGTACGGCTCTGTTAAAGAACTATTTCTCGATGTAGTCATAGGGTCGAAGCGTAGACGTCTGTTTTATCCCCAGCAACTACAATAGCTGTACATAGTACTTGTGATCATACAAACACTCTATACATGGGTTATCATTTTCGAAGTAATAATAAAATATGAAATATAGATAAATGATAAAAGATATTATATTCTAATGTTATCAAATAATGCAAGCAACACCAGATAACTTACTTGAATAATGTTTATTGAAATACACGTATTGCTTTAATGAAATGGTCCTAGACAAACAAAAGTAATAAATTAGAAAAGAAGGTTTTTAACCCGCGAGAACTTGCGCCTTAAAAAATTATGCGATCCATCACGTGTATAGCATTTTTGTGACAGTCAAAAACATTTTGTAATGTACTTAATATGTTTAAATAAGTATTTCTAGTTACGTTTATAAGAAAATACACATATTTGACTATTAAAAATTGGTTAAATGCCGATTGTTTTAAACTTACTATGAGCAAAATGCTCACGCACGAGTGCTCGCGGGTTAAAATTATCAGAAAAGGTGCGTTATGAAGATGGTAGCAATATCCCCAACTAAGTAATCATTTCGCAAGCTCACAACAGGAAACAATAGTCAGTTGAAAATTATATCTTAGTCCAAACATATCTCCCAGAATTGCAACAAATATTCCACGCTCTCCATATAATCCGGGTACATCTAACAATTTGACGTCAGACAGGACACAGACTGAGTTTTGCTTGACGACCTCTAATGACCTTGATCGACTAGGTAGGGAAATGAAATCAAACATACCCCCCTCTTATTCACCACGAAATCATGCTACTGCCGAAGAACTTGACGAAAGTATGATAAAGCATCACCAATTTCAAATCTTTATTAATGTCACCGTACTGTGCACCCAGTCATTTTCCTGCAATCTTTTAGAGGTTTATTACCTGAATCGTGGTCCGAAAAAAGAAAGATAAGATTTGTTGTCGGATACATTCAAGGTGAAGCGGGAATCTGGGCTGCAGAAGCCCTACAGAGTTGTGAAACTTATGGTGAGTTCGAACGGGCATTTTTAGCCACCTTTTGGTCGCCTGCTGTGCAAGAAAGGTTTCGAAATGAAGTTTATAATCCGCAACCTTTCAATGAACGAAACGGGAGTCTGCGGAGATATTTCGAGAAGTACGTAAACAAAGCTAAATTCTTTGATGACCCCCTCCCGCACAGGGAAGTACTACGCGTATTAATAAACAAATTGCCTACACGATTGCGGTTGCAACTAGCACACGTTTCAACACAAAACTTAGAAACTTTTCTCACTGAGGTGGACACACTAGATTCAATCTTTGAAGATGACCGAGCAAGAAATAATAGTTACAGGTATGGTAACGCAAATAATTACTTCAACTGTCCTAGTAATCAGCTGATTCATGTCAGCCAGCCGCAGCCTAATAATCAAAACATGTCACGCCCTCCACAGATGTTACCGCAACAGTCATTTATTAGCAATACCGGACAGCCGCAAATGCAACAAGTGACTAGTGGAGTAAACAGTGGAAACGCAGTACGAAACGTACCTAACGGCGGTCAGTATTACCGACGCCGTCGTGACAACAGATTTAATCCGGGCTACTTCAATCACAATAATAATAATTTCAATAACAATGCAGCTACTTTCCCTAACCAATATAATGGTAACACACAACCGCTCTGGCGTAATGGGAACTACTACAATAATAATAACAGAAACAGAAATTTTTTTCCTAACAATAACGGTAATCAACAAATTCCGAACTTTTCTACTACTCCTGCACAACAACCAAATGTCAATCAAATACCAGTAGCAACGATGACGACTGACAGTACAGATCAAACAAACTTGACACAAAATGAATCGACCGTGACTATAACTGACGTGACAGAGACTTTAAATAAACCTCAAAGACATTCTAACGGGACGCAGTAGTCAAACTAAATCGGCTCGTGTCTGGCCCTCCGACATTGAGCGACCGAGGCAGTGAGGGCACAATTCTCACAGTAAATATGCTGCGTTACAATAAAGGATTCGATATCAGGGAAGAACTACTCCAGGAACAAACACAACAAAACAAAGTACCTATAGTTGTCTATCAAGCACACATCTTAATAACAGTAGGAGACATACCTACATCGATTTTAGTTGACACTGGAGCAACTGTTAAATGTATTGTCTTACAGTCTATTTAAACGCATAAATATATTAGTAGCCCTGACTGATGCAGCTATAAAAAGAAAAGCCTACTATGATAAGCAGCTGAAAAGAACACAAACATTTAATATCGGAGACCTAGTACTTCTGCGAAATCATCCTAAACCATCAGCTATCTTAAAACGTAATAAAAAGTGGCAACATCTATTTTCTGGACCCTTTAGAATTGTTCAAATTCCGCACGAGGGAAGTTATTTATTATCTACAGTACACTCGGGAAGAGTGAGAGGTTTATATCCACACAAGCATTTGAAAAAGTTCTATTCTTAGTTTTTAAGCTGATCACAAAAATGATAAATATGACACCTAGTTCCTAGTGAATAAGTAAAACATTCACAGATCCAAGGAGAATAAGCTGAACAAAATATTTTTTTTCTCTTACAGTGTTGCGTAATGGACAACAAATATTAACTGACGGTGTAACTGTTCTCATGACAAACACTTAGCAAATAACACAGATTAATTATGTTTAATACAACATAAAACACTTACTATGGGCATTAATTATTATAATTATTAGTATAAGTATAAGAGAATATTTATGATGATGAAAATGAATATATGGAGCAAATGATTTATTTTAGTACGGAGGATCTGAAGTAGGAGGATATTTTTTTTATGAAAGAAATGTAGTGATAAGGATATATTAATGTTTTTGTTTGCCCAACGGCTCCTAATACGAGCCACACACACACACACACACACACACACACACACACACAAATCCAAACAATGTTGCTATACGAGACATGATAACGTAACGTATTTGCAGTCAGCTATATTTTCAAAGTCAGTACAAATGATATGAAGTTTTATAAGCCACTAGGAACCTGTAGATTAATGATGATCAGCTGACAGGTAACACACATGTCAACAACTGTGCAATTTATTTAAGAGGGAACATATGACCTTTAAAGACATCTAAGTTTATTGAACAATTCTAGTCACGTATTGTGGGACAAAACTTTCTTAAAAATTTCACACGACTTTATGCTGATGCTTATGAGCTTGGCAGTAATTAAGATAACAGTGTCATTACGATGTTGCGTCAATACTACTATTTACATATCAAAACATTTGCAACAGATATGAAATATTTTGAACAACATTACAAGCTGATGTGTCAGAAGCGTTCACTAATTGAAAAATCAATCTTTAGACTAAACAACCTTTAGTATAAGCAGTAGTTTAAGACTTCTTTTTCAGCTGACGACGTGAACGAGAATTGTGTTCCTGCCAACGGTAAGAAGATCGACAACTCAACATCAAAATGACGGAGGAGACACACGTATATGTATTATATGACTATTATTTTGTTTTAAGACACTTTAAACACTCACGTACAACACGACGATTGAAAATATTAGACACGTAGCAAGATGTTTCTAGACTACAGACACGTTGTATTTAAAACAGAAAATCTAAACTACACATTTCATTTCTGAAAAAGAAAGAACAGGCAATAGCAGGTCAGAACGTATGCAAAACTTAAAGCAATGTGAGAGAGAAGCATGGAGTGCTTTGCTATGAGAGACGTTAGAATATTTTAGTTTGACATAATATTTATAATAATAATATAAATGGTAATTTTTGCAAATGATGGATTGATGTGCTGAATTTATGTTGTGTACTATTTTAGAGAGACTACTCTAACTATAATGCTGTTTTTCTCTCTCTCTCACTCGATCTTTATTCTGAATGCTATTTAGCCCGAATCTATGCACCAAGTTAGCTGATGAGTCTGACCTTGCCTGTGTCAACAAAATTTGCATTACCTGTTTAAAAGAAAAGAACCATCCCAAATTTATACGCTAACTGCTAATGTTGTATGACAGACTTCACCTCCCATTTTAATACTGACAAAATCCGATATAAAAAATTCCAAAGATCCATTTCTCATTCTTTAAAAAAAAATCTGACATATTCGATGTGGTGATATGAATGCTTAATGATGAACCTTTAAGCTAAAAAATAAAAGGATTATGAGGAATAATATTGCTGAAAACAAGGACCCCCACTACCGACCTCTGACATGAACATAGGCCGCGACTTATTGTACAATGCACTATATTGTCTAAAATAAACTATAATGATGACTAAATAATAACCAAAATACGATAAAATGTAGCTTGTATGTCATTTGAAGATTTATGAACTCTGTTAATGACTAGTATTTCAGAATAATTTGTCACTGTATATAACCTTTGTAAATAGTAAAGTAACGATAAGTTAATATGAACTGTATAAAATCTAGAAGATATGTGCAGAACGTGATAAAACGAACTGAAAGGACAGTGATACTACTGTGAGAAATTAGTGACAGAAAACTTTTAGTGATAAAACTATCCACACAAACAGTGTTTGTATTCACAAAACTAGACGCATTTATAGTCAAAGTGTGCGACAGAAATCTATGCCTTCATGAACATATTAATTAACTAGTGAAGTGATTTTGTCATTGACAATAGTGAGCTCGGACTACAAAAGGTAGCACTCGTATAATAAATTCAAGTGATAAGTGAACGTATAGACTGACAATTACTTTATGTATATCAGCATTACGGTGATGGACACTTGAATAGTGTGATCTAAAATAAACAGCAAAAACTTGTTACGTGCGGCATACCGACATAAACAGTCACGATAAAAAATCGTGCAGTGAAGTGACTTTCGATGTGCATATACGAAGTGATGGCTATTCGTATATATTTGCATACTAAGTCGTAGGTCTTGTCTCAGCTAATGGACTTTAAGGCAGCTGAGATGACAGCCTAAAAATAAATGAAGAAAGCGCAGCAAGTAAGAGGACCTAACCACCTTAATATAAATAATTAGGTACTCACCGCGCTGCGACGATCTTCACTATGAACTGTTATGGATGAATCCTCTACTCTGGAAGAAAGATGAAAAACACACGCGAAAACACAAAGTCGGCGAGTTATGTGCTGTACGCAATGCTCGCGAGGTTGCCGCTGCCACGTTTGAACGAACACTGTTGAAGCTGGCCAGCGGTAGCAATTTATTCATTGTTGACGCTTGACTATTGCGTCACGCACCCAATGGCTATCCCGCCGTGTGAAAATTCAAACTACCACTGTGAATGGTTTCAAAATAAACAAAATGTATCTAATATTTGTATAATGAACACGAAGAAAACCGCCACTACGGCATTTCCCAATCAAAGAACTGTGCTATGATACGTACAAAGAATACCCTATGTCAAAAAAATAAACAACTTAAATTCGCTAAAATGTAACATCCAGTTACCAATGCCTGTACATATTTTTTAAATGTCTATATGTATATATGTGAATTAGTACGTAAGTCTTAGTAAATAATTTCATGAACGATTAAAGCTCCCACAGTGAGCCAAGGAAATTTTTTTTTTTTTTATTTACGTAATATGTTAATTATAAGTCTTGGTAAAGTCATAAACTGAACATATGCCTTGTATATAATTTAGTTTCCATTAATGAATTTATGTCAAGAATGGGCATATGTTCATGTCAGTTGGTTGCGATATTTGCTATTAAAATCAAAGCTCACACTTACATCCGTTCGCTAAAAACTATAATAGTACTGAAACACTCAACTGAATAAAACAGAAATATACTCATTCAGTAATCAAACCTGTAATTTTAGTTAAGGGATAAATCTTAATGGCATATGTACAACTTTCATTTCATGTAAAACCACACCGAGGCGATGCGGGAAAAGCAGTCCGTGCTCTATCAAAGGGCACCTCATCCTGGCATCTCACCCCACCACAACGCTGGGGCCGAGTCTGCGGCGCATTCCTCCGACATCAATCGGCCTGCCGCCTTGCACCGCGTCGCCGCCGCACCGCCACGCCCACGGGTCAACAATCCGGGCGCGCTGGGGACCGCTCGATGCACCGTTGGTCCGACCATCGACGCTTCGCATTGTATAATTTGAATATGAAAAAAAAAAAAAAAAAAAAAAAAAAAAAAAAAAAAAAAAAAATTAATGAAAATTGTTTAAAAAATTTAAAAAAAAAACTATATATATAAAAAGGAAAGAGACACAACTGTAACTTCTAATTTCATATCTAGTGGGCTCATACAGTCTTAAATAATCTTTAAAAAAAAATTGTATAACAAGAAATTATATAACAAGAAATTTATGATGTCTTTGAGTAGGAAATGTACATTTGCCAACTCAAAGCCAGAGGGGGCAAATGTAGCGATACATTAATATTTTTTTTAATTGAAAATTATATCTGCGACGCTTGTCGCAAGCATCCGTTCTCTCTGCCAATAAATCTCTGATTATCCTTGTTTCAAGTTATACCTTCAACTATTTCAAACGATCTGGAGAGAAAACGGAATCGCTTTTCGTCTTTCGTTTTTCTACCTTTGTACTGAGCGGACGTATTTTACTCGACCTCCATAATCATGTAAGTGTGAGCTCTGGTTAGCACCCTTTTACTTAATAAACTTTAACTTTCATTTGGAATTCCTATTTCATTTAAATAATTACTATTTCTTCCCATCTTTTATTTAACGGATTCCTATTTTCAGCAATATTAGTAAATTGATGCTTGGTTATTGTTGCCTATTGCCTCATGATGACAAAAGAATGCAAAATTTATTTACTCTCATTTTGTGTTAAACAGTGAATTCAATGCCTGCAGGAAATCTTCATTCTGTTAAAAGCGAAGTCCGATAATTTCTTTAACTTTCGATAACAATAGTGATCAAAATTACACACGGTCTTAAAACTTTAATAATTAATAGTCATGAAACCAAGCATCAGTTTACGAGAACGAAGATATTAATCAATTCATACAGGTTCAACTGCAGTGTCACAGCTTCCACCAATGAATGCATACCAGGTAACTTATTCCACTATTTTCTTATGTAATGGTGCTTTCTGGTGTTGTCGTCATTTTTAACTTACATTGCTACTGAGAACTGATAACCATTTCAAAAATTAATATTCATTGCTGATCTTACGGTTACTTAAATTTCAATTCCGGTTTTCAACCTTGATCTTTTGACAACACCAGTGATAAAAAAAAAAAAAAAATAAAAAAAATAAAAAAAAATAAAAAAAATAAAAAAAAATAGTAACATTACAGAGACTAACTCTGTTGTTACCTAGAACTTAAAACGCAAGCCTGAAACCAGATCTTAATATGCGTGGTATCTGTTTATTATAGTGTTATTATGCCTACTACAAACTAATGATAGCCACTTGATGGGATTGTTATTAATCAACTATCCAACAAGATGAAATAAACGAACGTATTGTGATACTGAACGCTAACATTGTATATAAAATAATTTCTTATCATTCATTTAGCTAAGGGTTGGATCCTTCATGTACCATTTATGTTATTTACCTCTATCAAAGAGGTTTTATTTAAATTGAAATAAAAGGGTTACATTTAGTTGTCAATTTATTATGATGTAGATGGAATAACACTACGAATAAAATATTGTAGACATTGCTTTGGCAGTTATGTAATCCACAAGTTAATAGTATCAAAACAGAGATAGTTTGTTAGGACGAAATGTAACTTTGGATGTTGTTTTGTTTGTAACAGAAATTATAGAGGGAACTGCTTAACAAACCAATGACTTCATCTTGCATGGCAAACAGCGTTAAGATGATTATGTATTTATTATTTTATATCATGCACTTGATTCGTTTCCATTTTTTAGAAACGTTGTTACATTTGACTACATAATAATATAGGATGTTACATACAGTTTACGGTACATCAACGATAGAGTCACGGCCGGCCTCAACCATACAGACCCCCCGTTCGAGTCGTTCGTTCGGCGTCCTTTATTATATGACCAGCGAAACATACCCGAATATTTTAATGTCAGTCTGACGACGAATAGCAGTCCAATTAATAGAAACTAAGACCGTGTGCACAGGATAAGGGCTATCTTTAAGTGTGTTTCGGGAATAGCTTTCACCAGTAATTAATTTGCTGCTGATAAACAGCTTCCGGCCGAGGTCGCCGAGGGGACTGAGGCGCTCCAGTCACGGTCTGCACGGCCACTACGGTCGGGGGTTCGAATCCCCCCTCGGGCATGGATATTTGTGCTGTCCTAGTTCGTAAATAGTTCATAAGTAGTTTGTAAGTTTAGGGACTGATGACCTCGTAGTTAAGTCCCATAAGCTATACAAACATTTGAACATTTGATAAACAGCTGTCTCAAGGGTTCGTCATTTGTCAGTAATGGCAATAGACACAACTTCGAACTGTAACTAATTTCTTATATTTCTGAATAAACAAAGATATGCGAGGCAATCACGGCCTTCACCGCACATTATAAAAACGGTAATTTACACAGGTCGCAAATATTAGTCTTCACACGCCATTTATTACTTTTATCTCACTATTGCACAACAATCTCTCATTGCATGACATGTGGTTCGTAGCCGGCGCGTTTGACACGATTCGCAACGCGGAAAATTTCTTACACAGTTCTACTGGCACAAAAAGTGAAAAAATCGACCCTCGGCGCTGGGGATAAACCCGACGTACGCACAGTGAGCGGACTTTCACCATCACTCTTATTACTCACTCGACGCGGGTTACACACTCGCCGACTTCTCCCACTCGATTCGTACCAACGCCAGACCACCAGCAGTGGACTCACTGCGCTCGCTGCGCCAACTATCGATATAATGCCTAATTCGACCTGTGTCACGCGATTACGGCAAGAATATATCCGTAAGAGTGGCTGACCCCTTACAACAGTGAACCTGGCAGTGCTCTGCAACAGGTATTTGAGCGTTTTCTAGAAATCGTCTTAAATGGTTAATTACGTCATCTTATAACATGATTTTCCATCGTTAATTTGAAGATTTTATGAAATAAAGAAAATAAAAAACGTAAATGACCCGGGTTCGATTCTGGTCCGACACAAATTTTCATCTGTTACAGCTCGACAGTCCGTCACTAGAAGAGAAACAGAAGTTGGAAAATTTAGCAATTTGCGAAAGTTATCGATCATTTCAAGCGTAAATTTCTGTACAGATCATTTTGTTGTTGTTTTAGTTCACTGTTAATAATCATGCACTGCAGTTGGAAATGTTTACAGTTTTATTACGTACAGAGTAGTGAGCTGATGTTTACATTTACAAAACAAATGTTCACGGTGTGACACGCCAACGATTTGAATCAAGTGAAAAAATCTTTAATGTATTTGCTGAAGGTGCAAATTTCATGTTGGACTCCAGTTTTAATATTTACACTAGCGATTCAATACTTAAATATACAGGGTGTTCCATTTATCTTACGGCTTTGTGTTTCTCCGTCACCGGGGCCACGCAGGCCGTACGAATGTGTGCCGCATCTCCCTGCTAACAACGCACTACGCGCCGTTTTCGTCATTGTCGTTCAAACAGTGAAACGACGGATGTCGAGTGAGACATCAGTATTTTAGTTTCTAAAAGTTGTGATGGTATACTATAATACGAATTTTATACTGTCGGTGTTTATTTTATTTTTATTTATTTACTTATTTAGGCACCTATGTAATACGTCAGCTGTATAGGCTGCTAACAGATCGCTCAATCATGATTTGTCACTCTGGAATATCTCATATGTTCTGTAGCTATGCCTTTCGGTTTGACATATAACACCAGATATGTATCAATTCAATTGTGCATGGTATGTAAAACTGATGTAGTACTTACGTGAATCAGTGTTGCATTTTTACCTACTTCACTTGTGCTTTTATTTCTCAGTTGCACTGAAGATGACTGTTCATAGTCGAAATAGATTTGCAATAAATAAATGGTTAAATAAATGCTTAAAATTCTTTTGATATAAACAATAATGTTCCTCATTATTTCTAAATACCTACCTAACGTTATCTGGTATATGAGTACTGCCATTACTTTTAATTATTTCAATAAATTAAAATTACTAAGATTCGTTATGGAAACGAACTCCTGCAGTATTGGCCTCGATACAACACTGCCTCAGCTGCACGCTGCTCACCCGTCGAAGGCCCAGACACTACTCCTTTCAAGTAGAACCTTCGTAGCGTGCAACAGCGCTGCTTCGGTGCACTATCCCACCTTTTCAATTCACGCACGTTCGTTCCGTTTTTCAGTTCTTTCCATAGGCTTTTCCATTATTCTAATATTTTATTAAAAAGAAAAAAGCATTATAGCAAAATTATCGTCGTTCATGGTGTCACACGCCAACCTCCCAAATGCACGTTCTGTAAGCTAACCAGTGCCTCTCCTCGCTTGGCGGTTTACTTGTGGTACAGTACTTAAACAGACACAATACCCGCTCGGTTAGCCGTGTGGTCGGTCTAACGCAGCGCTTTCCAAGAAGAAGAGGCGTTCCGACCCCGGGTCGCATCCGCCCGGCGGATTAACGAAGGCGGTCGAAGTGCCGCCCAACCTGGATGTATTTTTTTTTTTTTTTTTAGGTTTTCCACATCCCTCTAGGTGAATACCGGGCTGGTCGCCAAATACCGCCTCAGTTATACGACTCACAAACGTTTCGTAACACTTTACATTTCCACACACGTATAAAACTATACGCAGACATTTGGGGTACACATTTCCTCCTGGGGGGCATGGGGTGGCGGCAGGAAGGGCATCCGGCCACCCTGTAAATATTAAAACACGCCAAATCCGTGTTTAACACAGCCGACCCTGCATGTGTGGGAGAAGGGCCAAAGAGAAAGAAAGAAAAAACGAAAGAAAGTTAAAATGTGACACTGACAGCGCTGTTTATGTTACACTGAGATGGCGCTTTAAGTTACCAGAACGGTTGCGAAGGGAGATTAATCTTTAGCGCTATGGTACAAGTAGTGAATATTATCTGTTCATTCTGTTGATGCTCCTGTTCTTTTGGAGAGGTAAATCACCAAATAAAACAGGTAGAAACTATATATAACCTGTGCCTGTATTCGTAGGTGAATAAGTTGCTACACTACACACAAGAAATCCAGTTCCGTGTTTGAGATGTTGCAGTCAACGTCCCTGCCATGACAAACTACTCGTGTAATATATGAAGCACACAGTATGTCACTACAATACAGTATGCGGCAAACAAATTTATCTTTCCTTTGTTGCAAATCATACGGTATTCGATATTATCCCCCATGCTGAGGATAACTGTACTTCAAACAAGGAAATAAAGTGTATAATGAAATTCATGCACTGTGTGATGGAACTGATGGTTTTTCTAAACGCCTAGACTGGACAAATTAAACGCGCTCGCGAACATTCGACCATTACACTTATTACACTTATTTGCAATCAATTTTTAATTAATCAATAGCTAACACTATATTGCTCGCAAGTGGCGATGTTTATTTCAGATTATATTAGTAGCAGCCATTCGAGCTGCAAATGGGTTTTAAGCTATCAGGAGGCTTTTTACCAAATTCAGTATTCATTGTTACACTAATAAAAGCATTTCAACATAGCCCGTCACTTCCGTATATGGAACTAAAAACAAACGTGAAACAACAGAAAAACGTAATGTTAAAAACGCCTGAAAGGAATGAATGACTGAAAAACTGAATTATGTACAAAGACATAAAGTGAAGTGGCAGTCAGTTATGCACCTAACTACATAAATATAGGATTAAGTGTCGTCCCCAGCATATTAAACGTAACTATTCTCTCTGTACTTCCTTCAAGTACCATACGGATCTCCCGTCGACAATTACGCAAACTTTATTTAAAAAGTGATCATCATTGATCAATCCAACTGTAATACACTCCTGGAAAATGAAAAAGGAACACCAAAAATTCGTAGACGCAGAAGTGATTAAATTTTATTGACACATTTTCACAATAGACGATCATACAGACACAGCCATACACACTTGAGTTCATTCATCAGAGCGTGTATAATAGATTCGATTAATATTTGTTTCATGAAATATATATACGACATTTCGTAATGATGTGGAACATGGCAGTTTATAAATGTTGCCTGTACATGGCAATCAATACTTATAGGATTTTTTATTTTGATTTTTATTGTTTTGTTTATTTTATTATTCTTATTTTTTACTTTTATTTTTAACTAAACATTTATCAACATCTACATGGGATAATCTACATATCAAATTCAGGTGCCTGGCAGAGGGTTCATCGAACCTCTTTTATATTATTTAGCTCCCATTCCATTCTCGAACTGCGCGCGGGAAGAAAGCACACCTGAATCTCTCCGTTCAAGCTCTGATTTATCTTATTTTATTTTGATGATCGTTTCTCTCTATGTAAGTAGGAGTCAACGATATATTTTCGCATTTGGAGGAGAATCTTGGCGATTGGAGTTTCGTAAGTAGCCCACGCCATAGCGATAAGCGCCGTTGTTGTAATGATTCCCATCCCTGATCCTATATCATTTCCGTAACGCTGTCTCCCCCGTATCGTGACAATACAAAACGAGCTGCCCTTCTTTGGACTCTTTCGATGTCCGGCGTCAAGCTCATCTGATAAGGATCCCACACTGGGCAGCAATACTCCAAAACATTACGGACAATCGAAGTGTATGCACTTTCTTTGGTAGTTCTGTTACATGTTTTAAGGGTTCTGCCAATAAAACGCAGGCTCTGGCTCGCCTTTCCCACGACATTATCTACGTGTTCTTTCCAGTTTAAGTCTGAAGGAAGAGAAATTCCCAGGTATTTGGTGGAGCTTGCGGCCTTCACTATTGATTGATTTTACTTGTAAACAAAGTATAACGGATTTCTTTTCGTACTCATGTGGACGACTTCACTCTTCTCATTATTTAGAGTCAATTACCAATTTTTACACCATACTGATATCTTATTCAGATCGTTCTGCAGTTGGTTTTGATCTTCAGATGATTTTACTAGACGGTAAATGACGGCGTCATCTGCAAACAACCTAAGAGAGAGATTTTCTCCCAAATAGTTTATGTAAAGAAGGAACCACGGAGGGCCATTAACACTACCCTGTGGAACGCCCGATATCACCTCTGTTTTAGTTGATGCCTTACCATCGATTATTACAAACTGTGTCCTCTCTGAAAGGAAATCCCCTATCCAGTCTCAAATTTGGGACGTTATACCATAACCACGTAATTTGATTAAAAGCCATTTCTGAGGTACGGTGTCAAAAGCTTTCTGGAAATCAAGAAATACGGAATCGATTTGCGAACTCTTGTCGATAGCACTCATCATTTTGTGTGAGTAAAGGGCTAGTTGTGTTTCGCATGAACGATATTTTCTAAATCCATGTTGACCTTGGGCCAATAGTTTATTCTGTTCGAAATAATTCATAATATTTGAGTACTGGATATGTTCCAAAACGCTGCTGCAAATTGATGTCAATGAAATAGGCCTGTTCTTTAGTGGATTACTTCTACTACCTTTCTTGAATATAGGTGTGACCTGTGCAACTTTCCAATCTTTTGGTACAGGTCCTTGTGTGAGATAGCAGTTGTATATGGCTGTTAAGTAAGGAGCTATCGCTGCAGCATAATCATAAGTCTTATGGGTATACAGTACGGACCAGAAGACTTGTTCTCGTGAAGTGATTTTAGTTGCTTCACTACTCCGATGGTATCTACTTCTACATAACTCATTCTGGTCTCTGTTTTTAATTTGAAATCGGGAATGTTGCTTTCGTCTTCTTTGGTGATTGAGTTTCTAAAAGCTATGTTTGGTAACTCTGATTTAGTAGCGCTATCATTGGCAGTATCGCCATTACTATTACGTAGTGAGGGTATTGTTTGTGTTTTACCCTTAGTGTTTAACATATGACCAAAATCTCTTTCGCTTTTCTGTCAAATTTCGAGAAAGAGTTTCATTGTGATAAGTATGCATCTCGCATTGAACTCCTCGCTAAATTTCGAGCTTCCGTGTAGGACCGCCAATCCTGGGGATTTTGTGTTCCTTTAAATTTCGCATGCCTTTTCCGTTGCTTTTGCAACAGTGACCTGTTTTGTATACCAAGGGGGATCACCTACTTCTTTTATTAATTAATTTGGTTTAAAACTGTTAATTGCTGTTGATACCACCTCTTTGAATTTGAGCCACATCTGGTCTACACTTACGTTTAGTGAAAGCTGTCTTTCAAGAAGCAATTTATTTTATTTCTATTTGCTTTCCTGAACACAAATACTTTTCGTCTATTTTTTGTAACTTTGAGACTTTCGATATTCAATCTCGCTACGATAGCTCTGTGTTCACTAATACCTGTATTCGTTTTGATGGTCGTTATGAGCTCATGAATATTTATTGCTAAGAGTTCAAGTGTGTTTTTACATCCATTTACAATTCTAGTTGGCTCATGAACTAATTGTTCGAAGTAATTCTCAGAGAATGCGTTGAGTACAATTTCACACGACGTTGTATGCGTACCTCGGGATTTGAACATATGCGCCAATAGATCGAGGGTAAATTCAAATCATCGCCCATTATTATCGTGTGGGTCGGGTACTTTTTCGTAATTAGACTAAGGTTTTCTTTGAACCTTTCTGCTATAGTATCGTCATAGTTGGGGCCGGTAAAAGAAACCAATTATTAACTTATTACGGTTTAGAGATATAACCTTTACCCATAATAGCTCACAGGAACTATCAATTTCAACTTCGCTACAGGAAAGACTACTTTTGACGGCGACAAACACGTCCCCACCTATTTCGTTTAATCTATCCTTTTCTTTTGCATAAACTTCTGATGAACATATTTCCTGCAAGAAACATGACGCTATACGTTGCGCCACGCCCGTTGTCGGATAACTTTTGGTCTTGCGGCAATATTTACTTACAATACATACCTGTGCGCTCGGTTCGGTCTGCCATTTTTTGCGCCGACAGTTAATGACCCATTTGTTTTCTCCTCTCAGAATCTCTCGGGAAAATAAATATTCTGTAACCACCTCTGGAATGTTTGGAGCAGTTTATGCCAACACAACCACACAAAATGTGCCAAAGTTCCGTGATGCAGATCCTGTTATACTGCTGTATCTTTAACTTACGAGATACGGGAATGAAAATGGCGGATGCGTATGGCAGGGGTGCCACGCATGGAACTGCCGCTCCCGCCCCCTAGAGAGCGTCTCGCATCCCTCCTTGCTGCCTTTCAGTGTCTAAATGCGCCCACGTCCTGCGCAGTTGCTATTCCTGGTCTCTGTTGTTGTTCAGCAGGATCTAGGTTGCCTGTTTTATAAAGGAGTCCCAATATGTGGATGCACGAGTCGAGACTGTAGACTTTCCCAATGCTCAGCTTTTACCATGCTCAGCTATGGGCGACTTGTCAAGCTCCTTTTGTCGAATATGACGTTCGTGCTCGGTGCAACGCTCTGGCTCGGTACACTTTGCTTGCCCTGTTTACCTGCTGCCGCTTTCACAGGGAACACCATACAGACCAGGCACACAAAGAGCAGTGTCATCTTCTAACAGGGCGCAACATATTACGTATTTGGGGGCGGGCCGGAGCACTGGGCTCAGTCCATGTTACTGAAGCACACGTCCAGACTTGCTGCGTAGTATGGCAGAAACGCAGGTTGTTTTGACAGAAAATCGCTTCTCGAACGTAAGATGTCAGATAATACCCACTACTAATCTGATCTGATCTCTAATCTCCATGTCACAGCAGATGCCAACGGAAAATTCGAGTTTCCACTAGACATTTCTGCCACGTATATGAAATGGAAGTACACGCACGCAAATAATAGCAGTATTCATTGTCAGTAGTGTACAGTTGAGTTGGAGGCTGAAAGAAGGAAGTTAATGACTTTTAAACATCTATGGAAAAATATTAGTCTCCGTGTTTAGTGCAGATTCGTGGTGGATCTTTATTCGTTTCGGCACCACATTCACGTTGCTGATGTGGTCTTCTGAAACTTAATTTTTTATTAGTATACCAGGAGGACAAAAAGTCATTATAAATTAGAAATCTTAATAAATCACGAAGTTATGTAGATAGCTAAAAATTGACGCACAGGCTTGGAATGACATGGGGTACTGTTAGAACAAAATAATAATAATAATTAAAAAAAAAGAAACAGTTCAAAAAATGTCCGAGAGATGGCGCTTCATCTGATCAGGAAAGCAATAAGTAGAATTACGAATTAAGACAAAGCAAAGATTATGTTCTTTACAGGAAATGCTCAATATGTTCACCATCATTCGTCAACAATAGCTGTAGTTGTTGAATAATATTGTGAACAGCACTGTAAAGTATTTCCGGAGTTATGGTGAGCGGGCCGCGGTGGTCGAGGGGACTGAGGCGCTTCAGTCACGGTCTGCACGACCACTACCTACGGTCGGGGGTTCGATTCCCCCCTCAGGCATGGATATTTGTGCCCTCCTAGTTCGTAAGTAGTTCATAAGTAGTTTGTAAGTTTGGGGACTGATGACCCCGTAGTTAAGTCCCATAGATTCTACAAACATTTAATAATTTACTAATAGCTATGGTGAGGCATTGGCGTCGGATATTGTCTTTCAACATCCCTAGAGATGTCGGTCGATCATGATACACTTGCGACTTCAAGTAACGCCAAAGCCAATAATCGCACGGAATGAGGTCTGGGGACCTGTGAGGTCAAGCATGACGAAAGTGGCGGCTGAGCACACGATCATCACCAAACGACACGCGCAAGAGATCTTTCACGCGTCAAGCAATACTTTTTTTTCTAAGATAACCCCATATTATTCCAAGCATGTGTGTTAACTTTTACCTCTCTCTCTACATTATTCCGTGATTTATTAAGTTTTCAAATTTATATTGACTTTTTGATCACCCGGTATATCTCGCCTTCATTAATTTATGTGTCTATATTTTCTACTAAATGATTACCTAGACTCCCTTTGGTTTCAATGCAATCATGATTCATTGTTTTTTGGGTGAAGATTACAACTTTCCCTGCATTAGCGTCTAAATCTCAATTGTCGTACATTCATCTCAACCAGAACAAAAATAACAGTTCCTCTAACAACAGAATCAACAACAGGGAGTCCATGAATTTTTTCACAAACTGTGTTATGCTGAAATGTTCAAAGCACTGCGCGCAAATGAGTAAACATCTCTGACATTGCGCATTCGTAATCTGTCACTTCACTGACACCCAAAGTTACACTACAAGGCGAATGCTACAATATAGGTAGGCTTTCCCACATAATAAAGGGACCTTCAACGCGCTCTTTATGCTTTACTGTAGGAAAGAGGCATGCCTACATGCCGTATGAAAAGCTTCTTTCTTTCTTTTCGCTTAATAAACGCCGTTGTTTGTAGGACGCAATGTAAGCGACGATTCCTCGGACCCCACTACATATTTCCTATGATTAAGCGTCGAGTTTTATGATAGTGGGATCACTTCCTCAGCAGTTTTGCGATGGCTTCCCTTACGAAGGGTTTCAGTCTATGTATTATTGTTTAGCGTCAGCTGTATGGTTTTTATCGAAAATGAGTGTTGATTATTGCAGTCGGTTTTGCCGGAATCATGTTTTGTGCGCCCACAATCGTTTTTAATGGTCGTTTGTCGCTGTTAATTAACATCGCGTTTCGCCCACTATTCCGTTTTACACCAAATGTTTCACCATGTTTTGTGTACACTGTCATTATCGACGATACAGTCACTAGTGAATCGTTAGACAGTGCTGCCGTTTTCATGACAGACGCCACCACTAGCTGTGCAGCACACAGCTGGTCTTTTGGAAGTGTGACAGATCGCCTGGTTCACACATCTTTCGTGTTGACCGTCGGAGAACGAAACGAGTAACATCCAAAGTGTCGCACGTTAATCGTCCACTGCGGTCGTGTCTCAGTTTTTACACGTACGCAGAGATACCAACCAGCAACAAGATGTGGCGTACTGCACTAAAATGTTCATATGTTTGTAAAGTCTATTAGACTTAACTACGGGGTCATCAGTCCCTAAACTTACAAACTACTTATGAACTACTTACGAACTAGGACGGCACAAATGTCCATGCCCGAGGGGGGATTCGAACCCCCCACCGTAGTAGCCGTGCAGACCGTGACTGGAGCGCCTTAGTCTCCTCGGCCACCGCGGCCGGCGTACTGCACTGGGTTCATATTATTTTGTCACCGCCTATATCTGATATGTAACAGAAAAGTAATTTTAAAGTGATGATAAAATTCCTTATAGGTTGCTGGAATTATCTCTTAGTTGAAAGCACATTACTTACTTTAATTATAAAACACGTTTCTGCCTTAGACCATTATCTGGTGTCCGGCGTAATGTATAATGGACATTCAGGTATTTAAATTTGTCATTTAAATAAAAACAGTATTTTTAAACAATTTTAAATGCCTCAATGTTCAGTATATATGCTACATCGGTCACCAGATGACGTTCTAAGCCCGAAAAAATTTTTGTAATTAAAATAAATAATCTACTAACAACAAGTAAGAGTGTAGTGGGACGGATTATTGTCTCCACTGCTACCTTATGTCAGCTCAGTTTCGCAGAAGATTGTGTTTAAATTTTTATGTTTTTAAATTTTTTTATGTAAATGTTTAATGTTATGTGATTCTTAAAAGAGTTTTGGGATGTTTCTTGTGTTTCATGTGCTGTGACGGCTATTCAGCCTACGAGACCAACATCTTCGATGCCGAGCTCAAGGAGTAAACATCTGGTCGCTTCAAGTCGTGGGTCGACGGCCACGAGGCGAGAAGATGCTGGTCTCTGCGGTTATCGTCGCGGATATTGACATTATTATAGAAACTTTCGTGAAAAATCAAAAAGACCATACAATCAGTCTTTGTGTAAATTAACTGTCATTGAGCCATGATCTGTATTGTGATAGCAATAAATGTCATTGTGTCTCGAAAGTTAACCAAGTGTCAACGATCATTATTTTGATATTTATAGAAATTTTACAAGAAATATATTCATTGACAGGAGCTGAAGAATTATTTACTGTTAAACCATTTAACAATTTGAAAGAAGACATTTAGGGAAAGTTATTTTGTTTGACAAATAAAGCAAGAAGACTTTTATCAAATTTTAGTATTTTAATCAATCGATCTTATATATCAATCGATCATCAGTGAACAGGAGTTGTGTAATATCTGTGTCCATAGGAACCAGCACAACTACGAACTTCTGTTTGACAGTTCGATCTTTAAGGGTACTTTAAAACATTTAGTTCAAAGTGGCAGTTTTAAGCAATTTTACAATCATTTTAAAATTTTTATCATGACGGTTGCATAACTCTATCAAGGCTTACAGTCTAAAATGAACCTAACTTCTATTTCTCTCCGAGAAATGCTAGACCCCTACATTTCTTCAACCGTTTCTCAATTCTAATCGTGTAACTTTTCATACGATTCAAAGTTTTCAATATTGACTAGCAGTCTATCTGAGAGATAGACTTCTCATGTTCAGCCAATCCTATTCCTGAGTGGCTCCAATCACTGAATCAATATGTTGCATTCTGAGAAGCTCCATAAAATGCTGTGCAGTATCGTATAGCGATGGTACCTAGCTAGTACAACATACAAGATACAGTTGAAATTTTTTTCCCTATCTCGAATAATCTCTGAAACTCCAGCTACTAAATCGCTGTGGCAGGCATAGAGAAATCATCATTTTCCTTTTACATTAATACTACTATTGAGTAGATAATACTGTTTCTGGTCTACTTGGTCACCATTGTGCCTCTTATGGGGACGTGAACGTGAACGGGCTGCAGTTTCATACCTTGCTTTCGGTGCACATTACTCTTGTCCTACAATGCGGAGGATGTTGCACTTTTGTACCAACACTGTATGACATTAACTTCAAGTGCAATAGGAAATTTATTTAATTACCTGTTATAGTTTGAGAATTATAATATTTTGCCTAATAGCTATTTTTATGACACATGTTCGCATTGTGGAATCATTTTATGGTGCATCTTCATTCTAACAGCATTTAGACTGTGGCAGGCTGCTGTCAATATTCGTTGGAACACATTATACCTCTTGTTTTGTAGTTTAGAGTATATCTGAAGAAACAGAAAAACCCTTATTAAACTTCTGTTTTAAATAAAAATCACAGTTAAAGTTATATACATAATGACACATATATATCATTTCTGCAATGCATTAGGCGTATACTAAGATACTGTCCCATTTTTCAATTAGGAGAAATTTGGTGAACAAGCTAAAACCATTATGAAGATACATGTACGTGATATTTTGAAAATGTAGTTTCGAGGAAATAAGAAAAGAATGTTCACAGTGTTTTTCACTCACAGCGGGCCTTTTTCAGAGCATTCCAGTGGCATAATCTTGCTGGACAGCTGCATCTTTATGCTCTGCAGTCTTTTTCACTCTTAACTGTTTAGTGGTGGCTTCCGCGGCCCTTTCAGCTTTAACTGGTCGCTGACGATCTATGGCAGTCAGAGCAGCTACCACATTACGTTTTGGTTGGATGCCTAATTTGTCCATTACTTACGTCCTGCTAATTACACCATGACTGAAACAGATAACAGCATCCATCACACCTATTTCGAGTAGTGTCCATCCAAGAAACACTGTTAGCGGTACTCGCTGCCATACGCAGCTGTTGAAACTCTCATTAGGATTTTGAGTACGGCCTTGTAGACATTTGCTGAGTAATTTCTTATCACCAAGGACCCTGTCTAGTGGTTTTACAGTTTTCATGAGTGTGACAGGCATGGAACTTTTATGGTAATACAGGCTGCCTGAAGCATCAGCGTGGCGAGGGCGCAGACCTTTGCTCAAAGAGCGTTTAAGACTATAACAGCAGCCGTGTTTAAAATTGTAACTATTTAAAAATAAATGAACCATACATTTTTGGAAACGGGGTAAATTTGTCTTTCAGCCGGAGGCATTTTTTTAATTTAATTTTTTTCAGTCATTTTCATGTGCAGGTCCCCTTAATGTCCTATCATTCTCATATCGATCGGAATCTCGATGTCACAGAGCTCTCCTGCCGATGCGATAGAAAAACTCGGATGTGGACAATAAACAGCGCGCCAGCAGCATTAACCCGCGCGGACTGCGACGTCGGAAGCGAGGTCGTTGGCGTCGGCGCTGGCGCTGGCCGGCCTGTCAGCACGTCCGCCGGCAGATAGCGGCCAGATTTCACGGCCGATTACATTTTTCGCCCCCGTGTGTGCGTGTGTGCGTGCGTGCGTGTGTGTGTGTGTACATCCGCGCCCCCTGTTTATCTGTCAGCGGGCGGGGTGTCAGCCGATAGCCGGCCGTGACGTCAGATAAGCACAGTGATGGCAGTAGTACCAGCCACCGCCGGCAGAGCGCACAGCGGGCGCTCTGACTGGCGAGTCCGTAGACTAATGACGAAATTCATTCAGGGATATTGAAAATACCGCACCAAGACGGGAGCATTCGATCGGAATGAAATTCATTAAGTGTGACGGTAGGCATGACAGATTAACTTGATCTGAAAATTAAAACACATTGACCATGGGTGGGCCCATCAGTTTCTTTCTTTTTTTTTCGTATCTTCGCTTTAAACATCCTATAAAAATTCTCAATATAATCGGTTTAATATCAACCGGTTCTCGGTTTTTATTGCCATTATTTCTGGAAACAATTGAAACACAAATTTACTCGTCTTAGGGAGTGATCGTCTTTTATCAATGAAATGACAGATGCCAAGATCGCAAATATTGTATTCTATTTATTCACGACGACTGGTTTCTACACTCTAAGGTGTCATCATCTGGTTTGCAGGAAACACGTAAAAAATTTAAATACATGCAATTATTAATCAAACCCCACACGGTCTGTTTCGTAGCTGTTGCCTTTACACGGACTGGTAGCCGTAATATTTCAGTCAGTAATTACGGTTTCATTAAATTTCGTTTTAATAATGAATAAAAGATTTGACAAACTAACGAAAATTAACGCAATTTACTCGGTATTGTTTCCGATAATTAGTGCAGTATTTTATTATTATTATAACGATAAATAATACATTAGGTGGTCCTCTATCGGTTCATATTCTTCGTAACTAATGCGTCTTACGATAGTTGAAAATTGCACAGTCGAAGTTGAATTGAACATACGGCCAGCAACAAATCATATGTTTGTGACACAATCAAGAAGATCCCACAAATAATAAAAGAATTTTATATCTTCAACAATCAGACAGGGAAACATCCAAAGACTGATATATTTTTATTATTAGAATGAATGTTCATAAGTTGTGCATAAGTTACAGAATTACATAGCATTGTGAAATCACACCTTGTTCGTCACATTTCAGTGTTCACATTGTTCATTATTTAAAGCTGAAAAGCAAATAAAACTCTCTCAAAAAGTCTACTAAAACCTGTTACATAACTCATTGACAAAAACTCCTTATAAAAATCTTCCCAAAAGAAACTGGTAGGTGATATTAATGTATAGAATAATGTGCTGGTGGGTAGTCAGAAATAAAATAGAGAGCTGGTCAAAGTAAAATTTACATAAAATAATGACCATCATAGTGCACATGTCTCATTGACCACCTACATAAAACTGATAGGCCGTGGTGGAGTAGCCGAGCGGTCTAAGGCGCCTCGCTCTGGAGCGCGCGGTTGCTCGCCTTTGGAGGTTCGAGTCCTCCCTGGGGGATGGGTGTGTGTGTGTGTGTGATGTCCTTAGGTCATTTTACCTTAGTTTAAGTAGTTTGCAAGCTACGGACTGATGACCACACAGTTTGGTCTGATAGATTTACGAACATTTGAACATTTGAAAACTGATAGCTGCATCCTAAATATTAAAAAAAAAAATGTTTCTATGACCGCCGCTAGAGTGCGCTACTACAGGGTGATCAATCCTCAGCGCAACCGCCTTTGCTGCGTGCGACTTGCCGGCGACGGCACTAAATTTATTACGGCTTGGCGCGCAAGTTATTTTTGACATACACAACATAGACACTTAGAAATACAAGTTTATTACTCACCTGTATTACGCAAGGAGGCGCTACAACTGCCTCCCTTCGTTGTGGGAGCATTTCTGTCACCTGCTGAGGAAGTTGCTCATTACACCCTGAAGTTCCGTTTCAGAAAATGCAGTGATTTCATGACGAATTTTTGTTTTTAGTTCATCTAAAGTGTGGGGATTTGTTTTGTACACTTTCTCTTTTATTGCACACCACAGATTAAAAACACAAGTGGTTAAATCGGGAGTTCACGAGCAGCACTAGCAGGAAAAAAAAAAGAAAAAAAAGGAAAAAAGAGTGCAGTGCGATGTTATCGGCGAGAGAGTAATAGGCCCTATATTTTTTCCAGGAAACAGTTAATAGCGAAAGGTATGTTGAAAACATATTGCGGCCTTCGTTTGCCCAATTAACTGAGAGAACATGCTTTCGCACATTTCAGTAAGACTCTGCGACGGCACATACAGCCAACAATTACAGGAAATTGGTAACGTATTCGATGAAAGAATTATCACTCGCCACGCTGATGCTTCAGGCAGCCTGTATTACCATAACAATTCCATGCCTGTCACACTCATGGAAACAGTAAAATCACTATACAGGGACCTTGCTGATAAAAAATTACTCAGCAAATGTCTACAAGGCCGTACTCAAAATCCCAATGAGAGTTTGAACAGCTGCGTGTGGCAGCGAGTACCGCAAACAGTGTTTGTTGGATGGACACTACTCGAAATAGGTGTGATGGATGCTGTTATCTGTTATTAGTCATGGTGTAATTAGCAGGACATAAGTAATGGACAAATTAGGCATCCAACCAAAACATAATGTGATAGCTGCTCTGACTGCCATAGATCGTCAGCGATTAGTTAAAGCTGAAAGGTTCGCGTAAGCCACCACTAAACAGTTAAGAGTGAAAAAGTCTGCAGAGCATAAAGAAGCAGCTGTCCAGCAATATTATGCCACTGGAATGGTCTGAAAAAGGCCTACGGTGAGTGAAAAACACTGTGAATATTCTTTTCTCATTTTCTCGAAACTACATTTTCAAAATATTATGTACATGTATCTTCATAATGGTTTTAGCTATGTTCATCAAATTTCTCCTAATTGAAGAATGGGACAGCATCTTAGTATTATGCCTCTCGTTCTCTCGATATAACTGTGATTTTTATCTGTGCTGAGCATTAAAAGAGAAAGTATAAAAATCAAATCCCTACACTTTAGATGAACAAAAAACAAACATTCGTCATGAAATCACTGCAATTTCTGAGAGGGACCTTTAGAGTATAATGATCAACTTCCTCAACTCCCTCAGCAGGTGTCAGAATAACGAAGGGAGGCAGTTCCAGCAACTCCTTGTGTATTACGGGTGAGTAATGTGCTCAAAAAGTGTTTGTGTTAAGTATCTTAGAAATAACTTGCTCGCCAAACCGTATTAAATTTAGTGCGGAGGTCGGGCTGGGCGCTAAGCGGGCACCGCAGCTGCCCTCGCTGGCAAGTCGCGCGCCGAAAAGACGGTTGCGCTGAGGACTGATCACCCCATATTACTATCACCCATTCAAAACTTTAATATCTGCGATAAAGACTTTTCAGATGCGGATAAAGTGCTGCGGATGTGAATGCGGTTGCGGATATGGGCCTTGCAGATGTGGTGCAGATACAAATAACACTTTGTTATCCGCACAGACCTCCAGCTATAAACATATGAGGCTCGCACTAAATCGCACACGTAATCGTCGGAGATAATCATCGAAATGGCGTCTCTTCTTTCGGGTATAAATTTACGAAGAAACAGTCAGCATATCAATAATTTTATATAGTCCCCCAACAAGTAATTAACAATGTCTTTGTGGATGTTCAAATAACCTCGGGAATCATACACTTCAGCTGTGAGCAAGAGGAAGCAATGGCTAGAAGGCATTACTATCATAGTGTGCGATATGTCAACAATTTTGGGAAGACGATAAGCGTTCTGGGATAGCCTAATTGCTTAAGGAGACCGCTGGCGGAATCAGGATATCCCGGCTCGAATCCTGATCCAGCTAAAATATCCTTCGCCATTGAATTTATTTCAGTGCCTTGCAATGGCCGCCATGTTTGAATATCTTGAATTCGTTAAATTTCGCTATTTCAATTCAAAGATGACTGGATTCATAGTATTCCGTCAGTTTTATACTTGAACAATCTGCATTGTCTTTTTGAGAAGAAAATTTATTGAAATTTAAACGATCACGTCTACCATACTAGAGTAAGCTGTTGGTTAGTTGTGCACTTGAACTATTTCCTGCTTCTATCGTGGTTTTTGTACGTTCACCCTTGCTTTAGTTAACTGCTACTAACTTACAATTTATTACCAATGTTGTTAAAGGTTGGTGAAGTATAGTAACAGTCAACATTATTGGGAGTTAGTGGTTCTCGAACGTTTCTTACATTATGTGGTGCCTTTTGTAATTCACTCTTGGATTTAGATGAAGCTACATTACACCAGCGACGGTAATTTTCTAAAAATGTTCAAATGTTTGTTAAGCTTAAGGGACATAACTACGAGGTCATCAGTCCCTCAACTTACAAACTACTTATGAGCTAGCTAATACTAAGGACGCCACAAAAATCCATGCCCGAGGGGGGATTCGAACCCCCGACCGTAGCGGCCGTGCAGACTGTGACTGGCGCGCCACAGACCGCTCGGCCACCGCGGTCGGCGGTAATTTTCTATCAGAAATGTTATAATGATCTGAGAGTCACCACAGCCCCTGCGGGTGATCGGCCCTTGTCGACGACGAACGATTCATCAATAGTTGCGTAACTTTATTTAAACCCCACACTGTCTGTTTTGTAGCTATTGCATTTACACGGACTGGTAGCCGTAATATTTCATTCCGTAATTACGGTTTCGTTAAATTTCGTTTTAATAATGAATAACAAATTCGGAAAACTAACGAAAATTAGTTCACGCAATTACTCAGTATTGTTTCCGATAATTAGTGCAGTATTTTATTATCATTAGAACGACAAATAATACTTTAGGTGGCTCTCTGTCGGTTCATATTCTTCGTAACTAATGCGTCTTACGATAGTTGAAGACTGCACGGTCGAAGTTGAATCGAACATACGGCCAGTAACAAATCATATGTTTGTGAAACAATGAAAAAAATTCCACAAATAATAAAATAATTTTATATCTTAAACAATAGGCAGGGAAACATACAAAGTATGAGGTATTTTTTATTATTAGAATAAATGTGCACAAGTTGTGTGTAAGTTGTAGAATTACATAGCAATGTGAAATCACACCTTGTTCGTCACATTTCAGTGTTCACACTGTTCATTATTTAAAGAGTTCTACCAGTGATTTTGCTCGTTTTTTTACAGCTGGTTACATGGTAATGGTCACAGGAAACGCACAAAACTGTTTAAAATATATGCAGAGGACTTTTCTTCTATGTTTTTCAACTGTGTATTACAGAAGGTAGTTCGATAATGGAAGATAATCACAGACAGTAAAGGGGTCCAACTACAAATAAATAAAAACAAGATCATCAATGACTGTTTAGCCTGTGCAGATAACATGGAATTAATTTGACTCACTATTAAACGCCCAAAAACAATCGGAAAATTGCTAAAACAAGCAGCAAAAGTGGTACTACGAAGAACATTCGAAAGACAAAGTTCATGACAAACATCTGTGATGATTCTCAAAATATCACTCTTCATAAAACACAATACACATAATAATTTATTGTAAGTACCTAGGCAATAATCAACACAACGAAAATGCAGCTATATGAACTAGTGTGAAGAAGTGGAATAGATGTTCCATATGACAAAAATGTTTATTGCCAAATCCTTTATTTTGCGCAGGAAATTAAAAAAATACCAAACAGTGGCCAGATACGAAGCTCCGTGAGCAGACGAAACTTAAGCTATCAAGATCTGAAGATATCGAAAAATTCGAAAAAAATATTTAAAGCAAATACTTGTAGCCAAAATAAATAATAGTGGACGGTATATACAGGCTAAGACCAAACAGAGAGTTAAAGTAGAAAATTGAAAATATTGTAATGAGGTTGATACTACTAAAGAATCGACAACAACAAACTAAGAAAGCGGATTTTCAAATTACTCAATAGTTGCAATCAGAAATGGTTCCTTGAAAATAAGAAATGTATGAAATACGTAGGAATTACAGCAAACAAAATAGAAAATAGAACAAATTTTTGGAAAGTATTTCAAAAGAAGGAAAAGAAAACAACTACACGGTAGTGGAATCAAGCCTTAAGGGGACTATGAAAAATGAAGCGAATATGGAAAATCCAACGCAAAGGGAGTACACGAAGCTGATTCACCAAACCTTCTAATAGAGTTATTTGAAACAAGAAGGAGCTTACGGTGCCTGTTACATGTAATTAAATGCATACTTGAGATAGATTTAACGTACAATCAACGGTAGATAAAGAATTTGAAAATGGTTTAATAAAACCTATGCCAAGCAGTTCAGTGTGATTTGCAGAGTAGTCATGTTGATGTATGACACCAGTTTCCTATTGCTTCCTCCATAATCATCTGCGAATGGTAGATTCCTCAATGTCTTCAGTTTGAAATCATTGTTGGCGTAGAGAGCTGTAATGAAACAAACCATCAAGTAGCTTGATAGCCAGGATACCAGGAAGCGTCAAACACTGAGGCGAATGGGCGCTCTAATTGCATAAACACGAAGTTCGCGCGTCACACCAACCCCTAAATGCTGAACAGTCGCTTACATCTGCTGCAGAATACACGTTCAGATGACGAGAATTCTGCTTGGCTTGAAGAAGAATTTTAAACCTCTTAGCCTAATGCTCGGCGCCTTCTGCCAGAGCTTTCACGGTCGTTGCATTATTCAGTAACGGCCATCAAACAACCATCTTTCAGCTGTATTAGCTCTTCTGCCCAGCATAATGCCAAACGAATAGGTTCCTCACCACGCCTATCCAAGTACGAAGGCTAAATGTTCTTTTCTAAAACTGTTCACGTATCTTATAGGAAAGGGACCGCATAGAGGTTCTTTCAGATGCGGCTACATTCCTCTTGTTCACAACTTATCCCCTCCTTTTTCTCCCATGATGATGTATGTATTCATGTCTAACTAATAAACAACATCGTCATCCTAGTTTCTCCTTTATGAAAAATCTACTCAAGTTGGGGCATTTATGTGTTTCTCCAATTTCTCTTTCGTGTCAGCTATATTTCACTGTCTTGGATTTTACTCATCTCCCTTCTTGTCAATGACAGGCATCTAACGCGTGAATTAATATTGATGTAAATAGTATTTTACAGTAATTACTTACACTTTATTTCCACCATCCGTCCCCAAACTAATCCGTTCAGTCATTGGTAACATACATTGTGTGGGACAGCAGTTCAGTTATTCTTTGGTTAGCATTTGTCTCTGTAAATAATTTTTGCTGTTTTTGGTGAGTGAAAATTAATGTTATTAGCAGTTTGAGAGCGATGGAGAACATTCTGCTCTTAGTCATCTAGTACACCCTCCCGATTGTCGAAAGATAAATAGAATGTTTCTAATCTAATGTATAAAGCAGAGTGGCCGAATGTGTGTTCGTGTGTACGTGTTGCATGCAAATCTACAGTTTTCTTTAAATCTTTATGAAATTTTGTACACGTAAGCCTCAATCCAAGTGTAAGAATTACGTACGATGTATAGTTCACGAGATATGACGTCATGAACAATGAGGTCCACGATTAACTGCTGCAATTAGGGATATTTGCGCTCATTTTCTCCTAAACCACTGGACCGATGTCAACCAAATTTGGTACACACATTGCCTACCATAAGTTAAGAATTTCTGCAGGGTTAAGCATCACATATGACACATGGTTCAGAAGGTATTACGTCATAAACAATAGTAATCGCAAAAAACTGTCACGTAATGCGGCGAGACGTTATAAATACTCTAGACAAGAATGAGAGTACTTAGACACTTGCAATAAACTTTAAACATAATTTGAAACCTTTATTAAACTTTCTCTCGCTGATAACCACGACAAAATGACGAAAAAGAAAATGTTACAGGCTTACTACTTTTTCGATGTTTATGGAGTAAAACTATGGCATTCGGTATGACGTTGCAATTTATAATTTGTACACTACAAATTGTAGCCGTAGGAAATTTTACAGACAGTATACACACATATAGTTGAATGCACTTTATAAATTGTATCACAGTACGACACGAAGTTCATGATATATGAACACATAAACAGTAACATTCCGCTGTTTATGGATTAAAACTACGGCTCTCGGTATGACGTTACAATTTATAAATTCTACACTACAAATTGTAGCCGCATGACATTTTACAGACGGTATACACGCATATAGTTGAGTGTACCTTCTAAATTGTATCACAGTACGACAGGTAGTTCATGAGATATGAGCACATAAGCAGTAACGAAAATGTTCAAATGTTTGTACAGCTTATGGGACTTAACTACGGGGTCATCAGTCCCCAAAACTTACAAACTACTTATGAACTACTTACGAACTAGGACGGCACAAATATCCATGCCCGAGGGGGGATTCGAACCCCCGACCGTAGTGGCCGTGCAGACCGTGACTGGAGCGCCTCAGTCTCCTCGGCCACCGCGGCCGGCAAGCAGTAATGTTCATGCAAAGCCATCCCATCACGTATCAAGTTTTAATCTATTCCAAAGAGACTTTACAGAGATACAGCCCTTATACAAATGAATATGTACCTGGAAAATGACAGGAATAAATAAATAAATAGCCTGCAGCGCCGGGTTTTCAGATAGTCTGTATTCAATCGAGAAAAAAAAATAATTTCTGTTGTTCTTAACAAATCTGTGTATTTTTTAAAATGGTACGCACATATAACATACTACAATAAATGGCAGCACTTGACAGAGTTCAGGAACGTAGTCTACACCAAATGCCAAGTAATTAGTTTTACTATTCCGATTACCAGCAGTTAAAGTCACTTATTCTCGCTTCAAAAGTGGAAAACGTTCTCACAACTTTCCACGCGGGTTTTCAAACGTGTATGGGTGGCAACGCGAAGTGAAACATAAAAACAGATTCCTGGCTTCCCTCGACTGACGCGGAGGATGTTCGCTCTTGGCTTAAACAGACTTGCCGTCTACCGCCCAGCTCCCTTCCATACGCTCAGCCGACTGGGCTAGAAAACTTAGAAATGTTTTTCATATTTATCCAGATAATTTTATTTCACGTTAGGTTGGGCTGAGAAGACGTAGTAGCTATTAATGGTGCATATTTCAAGAATAATAGGAACAGAAAATGTTGTAGGTGCATTTATTTCTGGGACTGATTACCCTCTTTAAACATTCCAACGACTTCCAATACATGCATTACTCCTGCAATTATTCTTCAGTACTTTCGTATTCCTAATAATTTAATTGTAATTAGTGGTTAATTCTTCTTTCTGTTATTTGAAACTTCAGTTCACATTAAAACTCAATGTTAGCTATGACTATGATCTGAAGTGTAGCAGGCACTTTGAGAATATTTTTAAAGAGGCACTTGATGTAGAAAAAGGTTTAAAGGTTAACGGAGTGTATATCAACAACATTCGCTATGCTGATAACACGGTATTGATTGCTGATAGATGATCTTCAACAACTTGTCAACGTAGTAGGAGATTACGGGACCACTCTCGGTCTGAATATTAACATTTTATGATTGTCACACGAGAGTCCAACTCACTAAAAGATGCAAATCTACAATTTCAAAGATCTGTAAGACACAGAGTCAGCAAATTTAAATACCTCGGAACCTGGAACCTATTCTTACAAGCTCGGACCTAGAACTAAGCCTTAGAGTCCGATTTGTAGAATACTATATTTGGTCCGTGCTTCTATATGGCTTTGAAGAATGGACAGTAAATATGTCAACAACGAAGACGTTACAGGCCTTTGAAATGTGGATTTATCGCAGAATGCTTAAAATACCGTGGTCTGCAAGTTTACTCAACACCAAAGTTAAGGAAAGAATGAAGACGCCGCGACAATTGTTGACAGTGTGAAGAGAAGAAAAACTGCATACCTAGGACATATCGTACGAAACACGAAATATATGCTTCTAAGCTCGATAACAGAAGGGAAGATCGAAGGATCTGGTTGGGCAACGTAAAGCGTGGTTATGCTATATCGCCCCAAATTTTTGACTGGATAGGTGATTTCCTGTCAGAGAGGACACAGTTTGTAGTAATCGATGGTAAAGCATCGACTGAAACAGAGATGGTATCGGGCGTTCCACCGGGTAGTGTTATTCCTCCTCTGCTGTTCCTTATTTACATAAACGATTTGGGAGAAAATCTAAGTAGCTCTCTTAAATTGATTACAGATGACGCCGTCATTTACCGTCTAGTAAAATCACCTGAAGATCAAAACAAACTGAATAAGATATCACTATGGTGTAAAAATTTGCAATTGACTCTAAATAATGAGAACTGTGAAGTCCACATGAGTACGAAAAAAACGTTAAACATTGTTTACAAGATAAATCAATCAAAAGTGAAGGCCGTAAACTCGACAATCTACCTAGGAATTATTATTACGTCAGACTTAAAATGGAAAGAACGTAGCCAATGCCGTGGGAAAGGCGAACCAAAGACTGCGCTTTATTGGCAGAACCCTTAAAAGATGCAACAGAACTGCTAAAGAAACTGCATGCACTACGCTTGTCCATCCTTTTTTGGAGTATTGGTGCCCAGTGTGGGATCTTTATCAGGTGTGTTTGACGGAGGACATCTAAAGAGTCCAAAGAAGGGCAGCTCGTTTCGTATTGTCACGATACAGGGGAGACGCTTACGTAAATTATACAGTATCTTTGATAGGAATCATTACAACAACGGCGCTTACGGCTGTGGCGTGGGCTACAAACGAAACTACAATCGGCAACATTCTTCTCCGAATGCGAAAATATATTGTTGATTTCCACTTACATAGAAATGATTATCAGAACAAAATACGAGAAATCAGAGCTCGAACGGAGAGATTCAGGTGTTCTTTCTTTCCACGCACTATTCGAGAATGGAATGGGAGATAAATAGTATAAAGGTGGTTCGAGGAACCCCCTGCCAGGCACTTAAACGTGATTTGCAGAGTATCTCATGTAGATGTGGATGTAGAAGCAGTGGACAGGACTACGAAGTGTAGACCAGCTACTTTATTCTGCGATTCACACAAGAAAGATGATTTATGAGGTCGCCAACATCCATTAATGGATAAGTTCAAATGTTTCAAATGTTTGTATAGTTTATGGGACTTAACTACGGGGTCATCAGTCCCTAAATGGATAAGTGGAAGAAGACGAAGGCAGTGGAAATCACTGTACATTGACTGGGGTCAACTGTGAGCTGGTTTTCTCCTCGAAAAATTTAGAATCTTTAGACAGAGGCAATATGAAGCCGCTCGGTCACCAGAATTATAGGGAGGTAAAATAATCCTGAAAAATACACGTTACCCATGTAGATTATGAATACTGACAGGGGGTCGTTGCTTTAGCATTGCTCATCAGTGTGGTATCCTTACCAAATAGGGTTAACAGAGAACATAGGGAAGATCCAACTGACAGCAGTACGACTCGTTATGGGCGCATTTAGTAAGTGTGAAATCGTCACAGAGATGACGAAGAAATTTCAGTGGTAGACGCTGCAAGAGAGGCGTTCTGTATCACAGTATGGGCTTCTCTCAAAGTTCCGAAGAGAGCCATGAAGAGTCAACCAATATATTGCTCCCTCCTACGTATACCTCGCGAAGCGGCCACACGGATATGATCAGAGACATTACGGCCTACACAGAAGCAAACAGGTAATCACTTTTCCCTCGAAACATACCCGACTAGAATATGATGAGGTGCAACGGTACGCAAGTTACCCTCAGCCACACACCGTGACGTGGCTTGCGGAGTGTGAATGTAGGTAGGAAGGTACATACAGCACTAAACAACGTCCTAAGGGGGCGAAATTCCTCCGCATTCCACCCTCGTCGATGGGCACTGTCATGCCATTAGGGATAGCCCCTAGCAAGCAGGGCACCAGATCGACGTCCGTGCAGAACAGACAGCGGCAGACCAGGCGTTTGCCAGAGACGCCGACTGTGACTTGTAAACATCGACCAGACAGGAAAAGTCGACCTTAATCTCAAAGATTTAAACAAGGCACTATATTTTGACGGGTCGCTGTCACCGGACTCGTAAACTCGACTGCTGATTGGCTGTAATCCGTCATGTCTAGATAAGTTCGCCAGTTCGCCGTGAGTCGTGCTGACAGCCACAACTACCTCGAGGACTGTCCACTGGCGACCTACGCCTGCCCACGGGACTTCTACTCGTGTGTTCGCCGGGACTGTGTTGATGCTGTTCCGACTCCGAACTTCTGCTTGCCTACAGACTGGTATACCTAATAACGACTTTGTGATTCTGGGCTGCGGCCTGAGTTCTCTGGACTGAGTGCAGTAGTGTTTCTTTTGTGCCTTTCAAGGAATAAACCTTAACTTTTTCTGTTGACAATGAAGATGGACGAATGTTTATCCAGACATCTATGTTGAGAATAAACTGTGTTATCAGAAGTTTTGTGTTATATTAGTCACAACAGGCACTGTAATTTTACTGTCTCTGTGCCTAAGGCTGACGATTCTTCAAGAATCAACTCTGATTAGTACTCTTTACATAAAGTCAGAAAGTCAGAGGAGCGAAAGGCTTCCATTGTCGAAATTCTGCTATGAGTCATGTCAATGGCAGACTCAATGTTTGTTTCTAAACATTTATAATGTTGACCTGTGTTAAGATGATTGATGCCGTCTGACCAGAGTACAGTATTGTGTGGAGGTGATGGGCGAAAGAAACTTTATTGCTTCTCTGACACTTTGGAGTGAAATGAAAGTGGATACTTTGTCAGAGTTTCATTAGATCCAACAGTCTTCATTAACTTTCATCAAATGCAATAAAATTTCTATTCGCAAACAGTCGTGAATAACCTCTTCTTGCGGCTGTGTGATTACGGAAAGGCTTCCGCTTCAGCATACAACCGAGTGCAGACAGATTTCTGTATATCCCTTGCATTGTCAGAGTCACTTGCGTCGTATGGTGTGAGATTTCACATGATTGTGGTCAAAATCTAGTAGGTGAAGTATGTAGATTTTTTATGCCAATAGGACAGCATTATTATTATTATTATTATTATTGTTCAATTTTTGGTCCAATAGGGCCACATGAAAACAATTACTCAATTTACCGTTTTATAAAAGGCGTACCTTTATGTCCAAATTTCTTTCATCCTTTCAAATTTCCAATCAATTATCTTTTGTCTGAATGTATTTTTCTGAGTTACAGCAGCTACTTTAAAATCCTACTTAATCGCAGCCATCCATTTTATTTAGTCAGTTTGGGCTTCCTGTTTCCGTAGAATTCTACTATTCGTTAGCCTAGTGAGTAACATAGGTTTAGTCTACCCATAAATTTCAGGTCTTCGTTTGCTCATATCAATATGAATGTTTGTGTTTTCTTCTTGTTCCTCACTGCTTTTCATCACACAAGTTTCTCCATAAATAATTTTGGTACCTAATATTTTCCTAATTACCTTTCTTTCTTTAGATATACTTCAATATCCCTTTTTATAATTAAAACTGAATTTTATGCTGATTACAATACTGTAATGCTTAAGATTACTGAATTTAGAAAGTTGTATTAGGTTATAATTTTTTGCGTTATTCTCAAATCAGTTTCCATTTTTTTGACATTAAACTTTGTTTGCGTCTTTCCAGGCCATTTTCTTTTATGGTTTCTCCACGTATTTAAATAAAGAAACCTTTTCTTTAAATTATTTTTCCATTCTGGTCTTCAAAGATTCTGGTGCTTGTTTGTTTCCTCTCGTTTTTTCGAATGAAATTTATAGTCCTTTTTCCGCAATCTCTTTAAGAATTTCAATTTATTTCTGAGCTATCCTAACATCTCTACTTGAGGCTGTCACTTCATGTGAAAAGGCGAGGCAATATAATATTACTTCTGCCTTATTGGTTGATTATGTGCTGTTTTCATGAACTTACCTAAGGGCTTCACACTTAGTTGGATTGATTTTTGTCAAGTTCCTTTGTCAGCGTTAGGGTTATTCCAGCAATGTCAAATTTTTGTACAACATATTTTGTTTCGAAGAGTTTTCTGGTTGAAGTTTAACTTTTATTGAAGTTAAACAATGTTCAGAACCAATATTAATCACTTTCCTGACTTAGTCATTCAATTTTTTTATAGTTATGGTATTAAAGTTCTACTGGATTGATTTGAAATTCGCCAGTGAATGTATTGGGTTCTCGTAATGTTTTTGTTTGGAAATTTTTATTTTGAAATGTGTTGACATGATTTAAAATTAAATTTTTTATGTTTTAACAATTCCTTGGTCATTTTGGTTTGTTCCTTTATTTGCAGGAAATCCACACACCGTTTTCTTATTTTCTTTTTCTAATTGAACATTAAAATCTGCCAATACAACGTTAACATGGCTTGAAGTAATTTTCGAGATGATGGTTTCTAACGTTTCCTAAGAGGCTTTAATAAATTATCAGATTTCTTCCAGCTATGTTCATGGGCACGAATTAAAGTGTTTGCTTATTTGAAAGAAAATCGCCTATTTTATGAAATTTACCTAGTTTGAAAGTATTTGCTACAAAAAAATTATTTATCTTTCCGGCGTAATATTGTGATTAGCGAAAAGTTCCATGATGACTGTATCTGGAATCAGGTGAGGTTGAGTACACTCATTGAAAGAAAGTGTTAATACTAGAAGGGGTATTTTCGGAAAGTAAACTTCAGCCACACGAAACAGACGACCACTTTTCCGTTTGCTACGCTTAATTGATTTACTTTTGATTTTCCCTGTTCCGGGGCTGCTTAGTCTGTTCTCGCAGCTGACCACCATATCTGATGGAACTCTCACTATCCGCTACTTGTCACCCACCCAGCAGCTTAGGCAAGATCGGCTTCTTAGATTTTTACTTACAACGTCTTGAATCTGCCTCTACTCTAAGTACAGGTTTAGATACGAGCTTCGCCCTGTATCACACAGTAATGTGAATGTCGCTGCGAGTAATTTCTGGAACGTATTTGTCTTTCATAAAAATTTTTAAGTAATTTTTGTCTTGGAAATGGACGCATACAACTACATATACCTTATTATACCTTATTATAACAAGAGAAGAACGATATTGCAGAAGGCGCGCGACGGCCATGTTTTGGCGCTAAATAGAGCGCCGCAGATTCAGTCTCGAGCTGACCGCTGTACGCGCCGGTCATGAGTAAAGTTTAGCAGTTATGTTAACACTCGAGGTCTCACTATGAACTACGGGCAGAATAGGCCATGTGGTAAGGAGTATATTAATTAGTCATTTTGCAACTAGACGAAATAAGTGACATCCCTGACAATTGAATATCTCTCGAGTCACTTCTCGTACTTCCATCTTTCCGAACTTATTTTATCCTCACTCGTATGCCGAAGAAGAACCAACGACCTGTGTGCTGTCTTCTGCGCTGGGGACACAGCTATAGAAGACAACAGCTTAGTCAGAACTCTATGCTTTCCATAAAGACTTGGACAGCAACTACGGCACCTCGTGCGTACTGTAGGGTGGTACAAACGCACACTGCTACGCAACAGCATCCGTAAGGTTGTGGAAGTTTAGGGGGACTTGTGGTAAGAAGCAATGAGGAACTTTGTCTTCCGAATTTAACTTTTTCGTCCGCAAAATAAACCCCACGGAAGCTTGTAAACGGCAGACTGCTACCGAGCTCACTTCCCGTCTTTCGAATGAATATTATGTGAGCCACACACATAAACTTATGTGTGATATGAAACATTGAAGTACTCTTCTATAAACCGCTGGATATTTCACTAGTATGTGCTCCTTGTTTCATTGGTTGTAGTGGAATCCTCCTCCAAACAAGAGAAACAGATGCAGTATTTATCTTTAATTAAGTTGAATTTATTTTATAAAGCCGGCCGCGGTGGCCGAGGGGACTAAGGCGCTGCAGTCACGGTCTCCACTGCTTCTACGGTCGGGGGTTCGAATCCCCCCTCGGGCATGGATATTTGTGCCGTCCTTAGGATTAGGTAGTTCATAAGTAGTTTGCAAGTTTAGGGACTGATGACCCCGTAGTTAAGTCCCATAAGCTATACAAACATTTGAACATTTGAATATTTTATAAATTCTAACTAATATCACGAAGAGAGGTAACATCAATGAAGACCTCATTTATTTGGTACACTCTCCCTTTAACTAACACCTGTTTGCCCCTCCAAATTGTGAATGATTGGGAAACTTTGAATTCAAAGAATATATATATATATATATAAGATGCTACTTACTTACCACAAAGAATTCATCCTCTCAGATAATAAAGCTATGGGGACATTACACGAACTTTGAAATAAAATGAGATCCTGTACGCAACAACTTAAAACATGATTGACAAATAATTTGAAGTTACCTTGGGAATACATTTACAACAAACGATTGGCTGAGTCGAGGAAGAATAATTATCCAAATTACTAGCGCAGATACACAAACTCAAAGGGCAGATGGACTTTCCCAATTTGAACAAATAACATTATAATCCTTCAAAACAGCTATATAGTAGCCCTAGAAATGATTCAGGCGACACATTACCGAATATTTGGACCAGAAGATGGTCACACAGGAGTCGACAGTGGCAGATTACAGATGAAACAAAAGCGAGTATTTCCTCACTTCCTTTTGTGAAACAGAAATGATATTTAACTAACAATCTACTTAGCAACGGTGCTGCTAGACAGACAATGACTGCACAATTGTATTTCGGGAGAAGACAAGTCGATCGTTGTGGACTTGTGAAGCAGTTTTCATAGTTGCAAATCATCAAGTCCAACTTGCGACTCGAAATCTTGAATTGTGCACGGTCCGCAAAGTGCGAATGCTCAAAATGAGAATTCCTAACTACCTAAGTCAACTGTGGCCGCCAGATGCGAGCCCACAGGCCAAGAATCAGTCCAGTGTAGAAGACAATTTAACCATGAAATGAAGAGGTATGAACATCTCGCAATACTCTACACTAGACCTAAGTCGATCCGCATAGTGCGGACACCTACAAGCGAATCCCCAAGAAAATCTCTCTGCACGCCGCAGTTCCTGGTCGCGAGACACCGCCTGTACGGTGACAAAACTATTACAATCGTAAACTCTGGCGAATCACAGAGAATTCTGCAGACGCCCCTACAAACTCTTCCCACATGAGCACAGTTCCTACAGAAACGTTACTGTAGCAAGTAACCTCTCCGGATTTTTCGGACACTCTCTTTCGTTCCAAGGCCTCCAAATTCATAATTTTTATGGCCATTGGTGCGATCCCTCACTGGCCCAGAGCAAATTGCTCCTCATTCGTCACGCAAAAGACGCAATAGAGACACCTCTGGTCCAGTATTTCTGACCTGGAGTATCTGCGATGCTTTGCATCATAAAGGGAAAAAATAGTGCTTATTAAAGGCGACAGAGCTAAATCTCGAGCTGCATGAACTAAATGCATCCGTCGATTACCAAACATGATGTGCACACAGCAAGAACGAGATGGGGTAAAATGTCTACCACAACAGTCTTATCTGCACTGGGGTATATCAGGAACGCTTTCCGCATCGACGACAACCTCCGCAGCGTGAGAGTGCAGCAGTGCTGAAAGGAGATGGGAGAGGATGGCGGTGGTGGAGGTCGGGTGTGGTCGGTGCCGATCGCGGCTCTTCTATGCTCTCCCCTGCTCTCCTCGGCTCTCGTCGGCTGACAGTGATGGATGCGACCGCAGGTGGCGGGGCTGGCCGCCCGCGATACGCCACCGCCCTCTCCACGTCTCGGGTGACTGCGGAACTCCAGCCGGCGCGCTCACTGGCCCCTGGTCTGGGCTCCGTACGCAATTACCGACCACTCTTACAGGTGTCACATGAACCGAACCGGGCAGCGTGACGAACGAGGCAAGTTCACATTTCATGCTGGCAGGCTGCTACACGCGCATGGCACATGACACCCTGATCATTAGGACCAATTACCTCCTATAGACTGTGATATTCCTGGCCACTTCATATTTCTGACAACTGGCCGTTTCTTTGCTAACATTGTACGTGCCTTAAAATGCGGAAGAAAGACAGATGTGCAGCATATGTTGAAATGTGGGATGGGGAGCAGTAGCATATGGCACAGTAGGTGCTGGTTCCCGTGGGAAAGCCCGCCTATGTTACTGGTACTCTCCTCGCATTGGCTGATGCATTTCACGTCACGTGATTTCTTTTAAAATTAGTTTTGTTTATTATATACTAAATATTAATTATTCAGAGCTGAGAATTTATAATAAATATCTCTCGAGGACAGGCTAGATTTTGAGAGTTTAAAAAGTTTAAGGTGCCTTCTCTTATTGTAGCAAGAGAAGAGGGATTTTGCAGAAGGCGCGCGACGGCCCTGTTTTGGCGCGAAATAGAGCGTCAGGTGCCCTCTAGTCTCGCAACGCGCCGCAGTTTGTCTCGAGCTGACCACTATACGCGCCGGACCGCGCCGGTCATGAGTAAAGATTTTTGCGTAAATGTGATAACAGTCGAGGTCTCAACATGAACTATGGGCAGCATAGGCCGTATCATATTAACAATAGTTGCTCTTTTTTTTTATTTAGTTAATAAATGGCATCCCTGACAATTAAAAATCTTGCGATTCGTTTCTTATGCTTCCATCATACAGAAGTTATTTTAGCCTCACTTGTATGCTGTAAAAGAACCAACGACCTGCGTGCTGTCTTCTGCGCTGGGGACACAACTATAGAAGACAACAGGTTAGTCAGAACTCTATTCTTTCCGTAAAGTCTCGGAAAGCAACTACGACACCTCGTGCGTTCTGTAGGGCGGTACAAACGCACACTGCTACGCAACAGCATCCGCAAGGATGTGGAGGTTTTAGGGGACTTGTGGGAGGAAGCAGTACTAACTTCTCCGACCGCAAGTAAAACCCTAGGATGCTTGTAAGACCGGTCTCGGAGATAGCTGCATTAAGTAATGAAGAATGGCTGCTGGTACAGTTCACGAACCATCAGTGGGCGCACTGTCCATATACACAATTGGTGACAGACGTGAGTGGAGTCAGAACGGTCCATCTGGCAACACAACGCTGTAGCTCAGTGACCGGCGGCCAGTGCACACGTGACCAGCAGCAGCTCTACATTGTACGGTAACCGGCTTCTTAATAGAAGCGACTTATTTACATTTCGTGTGTACTTTCTCTTGCAGCTCTTTATACTTTAGTGTGCTCGCGTGTTTGTTTATTAAGAATCGCGTTTATTTGTCAGCTCAGTTACTGAATTTTTTATTTATTAGCTCGCGTATATATTTTTCAGATTCGCCGTTAATAAACAGTTCAGCGTTAGGTCTATACTTTACAAAGCTCACTGTTTATCAAACTACTGAGTTCTCTGACGTACTTACTTGGAAGAAATAAAGGTTTTTAGAATGGCTAGGAACTGTGACTGCTGCGAATGGATGGAGGCAGAGTTGGTGACTCTTCGCTCGCAGCTTCAGGCGGCGTTGGCTTCGCTGGCAACGCTTGAGACTGCGGTGGGTGGGCGCCGCTGTTGTGGGCCGCTCGCGGGGGTACAGCAGACGCCCTGTGCGTCTGTTGTGCACTCCGATCGGCCTGCGGCTGTGGCCAGCCCGCTCACTGCCCGCGAGGAGGTAGCCCCCCAATCCGTGGTGGATTGGGAGGTCCCCTCAGCGCGTGTCAGGCGGCGTAAGACTTCCCGGGTGACCGAAGTTGAGGCCTCCCCGGTTAGTCTTGCCAACAGATTCGAGGCGCTGTCTGTGGCAGGGGATGTTCCTGACGCAGATGGTGTCGCTTGTCCTGTACTCGCCCCTTTGCCTTCAAGATCCGGGCACTCACAGAGGGTGGGTTTGTTGGTAGTTGGGAGCTCCAACGTTAGGCGGGTAATGGAGCCCCTTAGGAAAATGGCTACTAGGGAGGGGAAGAATTCCAATGTGCACTCCGTGTGCATACCGGGGGGAGTCATTCCGGATGTGGAACGGCTCCTTCCGGATGCCATGAAGAGCACAGGGTGCAGCCAACTGCAGGTGGTGGCTCATGTTGGGACCAATGATGTGTGTCGCTTTGGATCGGAAGAGATCCTCTCTGGTTTTGAGCGGCTATCAGAAGTGGTTAAGACTGCCAGTCTTGCTTGCAAGATGAAAGCGGAGCTCACCATCTGCAGCATTGTCGACAGGACTGACTGCGGACCTTTGGTTCAGAGCCGAGTGGAGGGTCTGAATCAGAGGCTCAGACGGTTCTGCGACCGTGTCGGCTGCAGATTCCTCGACTTGCGCCAAAGGGTGGTGGGTTTTCGGGTTCCGCTAAATAGGTCAGGAGTCCACTACACTCAGGAAGCGGCTACACGGGTAGCGGGGGCTGTGTGGCGTGGACTGGGCGGTTTTTTAGGTTAGATGGCCTCGGGAATACACAAAATGGGTTTCAGTCTCAAAGGGGGCAGGTCAGACACGGGAAGAAAGTAGACATAAAAACCATTGGTGTAACAGTTGTAAATTGTCGTAGCTGTGTTGGGAAAATTCTAGAGCTCCAAGCGCTGATAGAAAGTACTGAGGCACAAATCGTTATAGGTTCTGAAAGCTGGCTGACGCCTGAGATAAATTCGGCCGAAATTTTCTCAAAGAGCCAAATGGTCTTCAGAAAGGATAGAATAAATAAAACAAGGGGTGGCGTGTTTATTGCTGTTACAAACGGTTTATCCTGCAACGAAATTGAGGCAGATACTTCCTGTGAATTGGTCTGGGTAGAGGTTATACCTGACCACCGAAATAAATTAATAATTGGATTTTTTTATCGGCCCCCTGACTCAGACGATGCGGTTGCAGAAATGTTCAAAGAAAGCTTGAATCATATTTCAAATAGGTATCCGAAGCATACTGTTATAATCGGTGGCGACTTTAATTTACCCTCGATATGTTGGCATAATTACGTATTCAAAACCGGGGGCAAATATAAAACATCGTCCGAACTAGTTCTGAATGCTTTTTCTGAGAACTACTTCGAACAGTTAGTTCATGAACCCACTAGAATAGTACGTGGTTGCGAAAATACTCTTGATCTCCTAGCAACAAATAATCCCGAGATAGTAAAGAGTATCAAAACAGATACAGGGATTAGCGAACATCGAGTTGTAGTAGCGAGACTGAATATCGAAATTCCCAAATGCACCAAAAATAAACGAAAAATATATCTATTCAATAAAGCAGATAAAAATTCGCTTCACGCTTTCCTGAGTGATAGTCTCCAGTCCTTCAAAACTAAAAATGCGAGTGTAGATCAGTTGTGGCTTACATTCAAAGGCATAATATCAGTAGCAATCGAGAGATTTATACCAAATAAATTAATAAAAGAGGGGGCTGACCCCCGTGGTACACAAAACAGGTCTGATCACTGTTGCAGAAACAAAGGAAAACGCATGCAAAATTTAAAAAGACACAGAATCCGCAAGACTGGCAATCTTTTACTGAAACTCGCAACCTAGCGCGGACTTCAATGCGAGAATCTTATAGTTGTTTCCACAACGAAATCCTGTCTCGTAATCTTGCAGAAAATCCAAAGAAATTCTGGTCATATGTGAAGTACACTAGCGGCAAAACACAAACAATACCTTCACTACACGATAGCAATGGTAATACTACCGACGACAGTACTGCTAAGGCAGAATTACTAAACACAGCTTTCCGAAATTCTTTCACCAAAGAAGACGAAGTGAACACTCCAGTATTCAATCCAAGAACAGCTGCCAGCATGCGAAACTTAGAAGTAGATGTTCCTGGAGTAGTAAAACAACTTAAGTCACTAAACAAAAATAAATCTTCCGGGCCAGATTGTATACCAACTAGATTCCTCTCAGAGTATGCTGATGAAATAGCTCCGTACTTAGCTATAATTTACAACCGATCACTCAGCGAAAGATCCGTACCCAAAGACTGGAAAGTTGCCCAAATTACTCCAATATTCAAGAAAGGCAATAGGAGTGATCCCCAAAATTACAGGCCTATCTCATTGACGTTGATTTGCCGTAGGATTTTGGAACATATACTTTGTTCGAATATTATGAACTACCTCGAAGAGAACGACCTATTAACCAATAGTCAGCACGGATTCAGAAAGTATCGCTCTTGCGAAACACAGCTTGCCCTTTATTCACATGAAGTGTTAAGTGCCATCGACAAGGGATCTCAAATCGATTCCATATTTCTGGATTTCCGGAAGGCTTTTGATACTGTACCCCACAAGCGGCTTCTAATGAAATTGCGTGCTTATGGAATATCTCCCCAATTGTGCGATTGGATTCACGATTTCCTATCAGAAAGGACACAGTTCGTTGTAATTGACGGTAAGTCATCGAGTAAAACAGAAGTGATATCTGGCGTTCCACAGGGAAGCGTTATTGGTCCCCTACTCTTCCTCGTGTTTATAAACGATTTAGGAGATAATCTGAATAGCTCCCTTAGACTGTTCGCGGATGATGCTGTCGTTTATCGGTTAGTGAAGTCAACAGAGGATCAAAAGCAACTGCAAAGCGATTTAGACAAAATTTCTACTTGGTGCGAAAATTGGCAATTGACACTAAATAAAGAAAAGTGTGAAGTAATACACATGACCACTAAAAGAAATCCGCTGAATTTCAATTACGCGATAAATCAGTCAAACCTTAAGGTCGTAAATTCTACCAAATACCTAGGAGTTACAATTACGAACAACTTTGACTGGAGAGAACACATAGAAAATATTGTGGGGAAGGCGAACCAAAGGTTACGTTTCATTGGCAGAACGCTTAGACGATGCACCAGCTCCACCAAAGAGACTGCCTACATCACACTTGTGCGTCCTCTCTTGGAGTACTGTTGCCCCTTATGGGACCCTCACCAGGTGGGACTGACGGAAGATATTGAGAAGGTTCAGAGAAGGGCAGCTCGTTTTGTTTTATCACGTTACGGGGGGGAAAGCGTCACGGAAATGTTGCACGAATTGGGGTGGAAATCATTAAAAGAAAGACGTTATTCATTGCGGCGTGATCTGTTTGCGAAGTTTCAATCACCGACTTTTAGTTCTGAATGTGAAAATATTTTGCTAGCACCCACCTACTTAGGGAGACATGACCATCCCAATAAAATAAGAGAAATCAGATCGAAAACGGAACGATTTAGGTGTTCTTTCTTCCCGCGCGCTATTAGAGAATGGAACGGTAGAGAAAAGTTATGAAGGTGGTTAATGAACCCTCTGCCAGGCACTTAAATGTGATTTGCAGAGTATCGATGTAGATGTAGATGTAGATGTAGCTCCGTAGCGCAGGCGTGGCAGCCTGAACCCACCGTCGATCAGTTGAGCGTCGTGTATTCCGCGTTAGACCTGTCCAACGAACTTGAGTAGGATCTGGAACGATAAAAGAACAATGAATGTTTTGTCCTCTTGTGCCCCATCACTTGACTGACGATCAGAATCGGGCTCGTTTAGAGGATTCACAGTATCTTGTAGAAACGGCCGATGCGACACTCAATCTCTTGAACCGTATTTTCACTGAGGATGAAACCTGGTGTCTCCGGTACGACCCTGAAACTAAACTGCTAAGCATGGAATGGCGTTCTCGAATTCAAAACATTCAAACGTTTCTGAAGCTTAAGGGACTTATCTTCTGTGTCATCAGTCCCTAAACGTACCAACTACCTTTCACTAAAGACGAGGGAAACGGCCTCGCGCATGGGAACATAGCGTCTCAATGCGCTTGGCCACTCCGCCGCGCCTGGCGTTCTCGACATCACCTCGGCGGAAAAACGGCAGAATCGAAAATCACAAATCAAAACTTTTTGCAACAGTCGAGGTATTATCCACAAACGATTACGACATGAGGGAACGTCGTTGAACGCTGCGAGGTTTAAAGTTTGACCCATTCCGCAGCGTCCACATGAGGTACGACCCCAGTACGCACAACGATCCTAGATCTGAATAAGATATCAATGTGGTGTAAAAGTTTGCAATTGACTCTAAATAATGAGAAATGTGAAGTTGTCCACATGAGTACGAAATGAAATTCGTTAAACTATGTTCACAAGATAAATCAATCAAAAGTGAAAGCCGTAAACTCCAGAAAATACCTAGAAATTACTATTACTTCAGACGTAAACGGAAAGAACACGTAGATAATGTCTTGAGAAAGGCGAATCAGAGACTGCGTTTTATTTGCAGAACCCTTAAAAGATGCAACAGAACTACTAAAGAAACTACATACACTACGCTTGTCCGTCCTTTTCTGGAGTATTGCTGCCCGGTGTGGGATCCTTATCAGGTGGGTTTGACGGAGGACATCGAAGGAGTTCAAAGAAGAGCAGCTCGTTTCGTATTAACACGATATAGGGGAGACAGCGTTACGGAAATGATACAGGATCTGGGATGGGAATTATTACAACGGCGCTTATCGCTGCGGCGTGGGCTACTTACGATACTCCAATCCGCCAACATTCTCTTCTGAATGCGAAAATATATTTTTGACTCCCACTTACATAGGTAGAAATGATCATCAGAATAAAATACGAGAATTCAGACCAAACGGAGAGATTCAGGTGTTCTTTCTTCCCGCGCACTATTCGAGAATGGAATGGGAGATAAAATAGTATAACGGTGGTTCGATGAACCCTCTGCCAGGCACTTAAATGTGATTTGCATACAGATGTAGATGTAGTTTTCTGTTCCCGAAACGTTCACCCATACACAGTCGAGATCGTCAGACAATTATTGACAAGTGATCCTGATGCCTCCAACATACTCGCCGGGTCTCAAACCTTTGGACTTCTTCCCATTCCTTCGACTGAAAATCGCTTTGAAGTGAAAGAGATTTGAAAATATTCCTGACATCCAACGAAACGCGACTGAGCTTTGAACGCCATCTCAAAGGAAGACCTTAGTGCAAAATTTCTACGACATATATTGCGGACCTCAGCGGTGCATAGTTACGGGGAGAGGGGGATTGGTGACTCTTACCGAGGACAGTAAGGTAACTACAGTTCATAGTTTATCTACGTTAATATTACAGGACTATTGAGAGAACATTATTGTCAGAGGTCGTAGAATGGCGACAGCGCGCAAACTGTATGAGTTTTCAGTGGGCAGATTTTGATAGCTACGGGCTCGGCACTAGCATAACGCAAACGACACGATTCACCATGTGTTCGACGGGTGCTATAGCGAGTGTCTCCAGCAAGTGCCGAAACCAAAGGGGGGATGGGGGCAGCCACAGCCTCCGACCCACGAAATATTTCAGCCTACACTAGATATAATGAAATATTTCTACTATTCTCCACTACTTATATTATTTGTTAATAATGACTTAACGTTAACCAAAGAAGTGGGTAAATGGCAAAACAGCATAGCAAGATTGACGTAACTATTGTGAGGCTTAAACTCTTGTAAAGCAGAGTAGATTGCGTTTACATAACATTTCTAAAACTTCCGTATTGTTCAACATAGGTCACCCCTAGGAAAGGTTTGAGCTAATTGAATGTCTCGGTGTCATATTTAAGAAAAAAAGCAAAGGTTCATTGCTACGCCTATATGGCTGTGTCTGGCTATTTTCAACAGAATGGGACTCAGACAGCTTCTCTATTAAAAAATTTGTGAAAGTACATGGAGTCATTTCACGAAGATAAAAATACATTTATCAGGATTGGACACATTGAGTGGTGTACGTTCCGCTCAAATTTTAATGTTTTTAACATGAATCGCAGCAACTAGTTGGCATCTAATTTGGGGGGGGGGGGGGGGGAAGACGGCGAGAGAGATTGAGGGGGTGCACCCTGAGATTGGGTGGTGTCAGAAATGAAGGGCGGGCGAAATTGAGGAGGCCCGTCATTGACAGGGGTGCAATTTAGATCTCTGCCAAAATTTGACATTACAGAAAGAACAGTATTTCCTCGACAAGAGAAAAACAATTCAAGTCACATTAATCCTTCCGTTCAGTCATTGTTGTTCTGGTCTTCAGTTTGCTCACTGGTTTGATGCAGCTCTCCATGCTACCATGTCCAGCGCAAGTCTTTTCATCTGAGAATACATTAGGCAACCTTCATCCTTTTGAATCTGCTTACTGTATTCGTCCCTCGATCTCCCTCTACGATTTTTACCCAACACACTTCCCTCGAATGCTAAGTTGACGATTCCTTAATATGTTATAGTGGTGTACACGTGGGGCCGCACTTTCAAGTCGCAAGTAGTCAGTGAGTGTCAAAAATGTTCAAATCTTTGTAAACCTGTGGAGCCAAACCACTGTAGTCATCAAACCCTGGACTTACAAACTACTAAGGACAACACATATACCTAAAACCAAATTTCACGCATTTCTCATTGCTTGGTACATGCAAAAAAGAAATTTTCTGGAGATTTTTTATTAGCATGTATACAGTGTGTTTGTACACAATAGATAGACCATTATCAGAAGCTTGAGTGGATTCTTCGGCAGCACGCGTAGCATCATGTCAGTTCACGTCACAGGAGTCGCATGACTCAAGGCGAGCGTTTTGCGGGCTTTCAAATTATTTTAATTTCAACTTCTCTCTCTCTCTCTCTCTCTCTCTCTCTCTGTCTGTCTGTCTGTCTGTCTCTCTCTCTCCCTTTTATTTTATTTTTTATTTTTTTCAAAATATGGCAATTCAAGTGTAAAATAAGCATATCAAGAGCACAAGCTGAAGTAATTAACTGTTTACGAAGATTTGTTAAATGATCTAACTGGCTGGTGGTCATGAGACAGTGGGCCGTGCCCCAGGGGCTAGCCACTTGTCCAATCAGCTATGCAGTCGCAGCTGAATGGTTGTAGCCGCCAAAATAGACGTGACAGAAGGTCATTCAAAATTCAAGTGCGTGATAGAAACAACCATTGTTCCATTTAAAAACTGTATGCTTGCATAAAAAATACACTTTCTAATATTACAATCTGTTTGTTGGCTTAAAATGAGACACCTGACTACTCGTTTCCGAAATATTTGCGGTGCAAGTGTTAGGTGATTCACCATGTGTAAGGTGAACTCAAACGACTTAATTCCACGGAGAAGATTCATACAAAATTGAGTATGTTGCTTACAAAAGCCCACATGATCAAACGCAAGAAAAATAGATGTTGCACACATCTGCAAACTAACGACAGCTCAAGAAGAAAATGATCCAAAAGAAAGAGAGAGGAAAAAAAAACAAGAAGTCTCTCTCTAAAAGTCATTGCTCTAAAAGGATAAACAGATTCACGTAAATCTGCAAATAACATACAGCATTGAGTGTTCTTACTTGCCAGGAGTGTGTGTCACAAGAAGCCGTATCAGAATCTGATGAGTAAAAATGTATGTCGTTAAACTTAATTCATCACTTCCTATAAATACTACGAACTGCTGTTCACACAGGTGATCATCATCATCATCATTAGAGACTGATTATGCCTATCAGCGTTCAGTCTAGAGCATTGAACCACTAATAAAATTCATCCATGCTAAATTCAATGCTAACATTGATGCCTTGTTTGATGTTATGCCTTTCACTTCAAAATCATTCTGCACCGAATCTAAGTACTTTCTTCTTGGTCTACCTCGACTCCTCTTACCCTCCACTGACGACCTCATGAGTCTCTTAAGTAACCTTGCTTCTCCCATGCGTGTAACATGACCCCACCATCTCAGTCTGTGCGCTGTAACTGTTTCATCTATGGTGTTCATTCCCAGCTTTTCCTTGATTTCCTCATTATGGACACCCTCCTGCCATTGTTCCCACCTATTGGTACCTGCAATATTCTTGCTACTTTCATTACTGTATCCTCTATCTTATGAATAAGGTAACCTGTATCCACCCAACTTTCACTCCCATACAACAAAGTTGATCGAAAGATAGAGCGGTGCACTGCTAACTTAGTCTTGGTACTTCCTTCCTTCTAGCTGAGCACTCACTGCATTAGCTATGCTGCACCTCGATTCCAGTTCTTTAGCTATGTTGCCATCCTGTGAGAAAATACATCCCAGGTACTTGAAACTGTCTACCTGTTCTAACTTTGTTCCTCCTATTTGGCACTCAATCTGTTTGAATCTCTTTCCCACAGACATTACTTTCCTTTTGGTGATGCTGATCTTAATATCATAATCCTTGCACCTCTGATCGAGCTCTGAAATATTAGTTTGCAACGTTTCAATCGAATCGGCCATTACAACTAAGTAATCCGCATATGCGAGACTGCTTATTTTGTTTTCACCTACTTTAATCCCGCCCTGCCAGTCTACTTTTTTTCAAAATACGATCCATGAATAGTATGAGCAACAGTGGTGACAGGTTACAGCCTTGTCTCATCCCTCAAACTATCCTGACCCATGAGCTTAATTTGCCATCTACTCTAACTGCTGCCTGACAGTCTACGTAAGCCGGCAGCGGTGGCCGTGGTGGCTGAGGCGCTCCAGTCACGGTCAGCACGGCCACTATGGTCGGGGGTTCAAATCACCCCTCGCGCATGGATATTTGTGCCGTCCTAGTTCGTAAGTAGTTCATAAGTAGTTTGTATGTTTAGGGACTGATGACCCCGTAGTTAAGTCCCACAAGCTTAACAAACTTTTGAACATTTTGAGTCTACGTAAAGCCCTTTAATTTCCTGCAGAAGTTTGCCTTCTATATCATAATCTTGAAGAACTGACAGTAGCTTTCTCCTAGAAACACGGTCATAAGCCTTTTCCATATCTATGAAACATAGATACAATTCCCTGTTCCACTCATAGAAATTTTCCATTACCTGCCGTAAGCTAAAGATCTGGTCCTGACAGCCTCTAAGAAGCCTAAACCCACACTGATTTTCATCTAACTTGTCCTCAATTAATACTCGCACTCTCCTTTCAACAATACCTGAGAATATTTTGCCTACAATGCTAATTAAATAGATACCCGAATAGTTGTTGCAATCTTTTCTGTTTCCATGTTTGGAAATTGGCGTGATTACCGCTTTCGTCCAGTCAAACGGAACCTGTCCCGATTCTCACGCCTTTTCAATTATCCTGTGTAACCATTTGACATTCCACTGTATTTGACGAGTTCCGGCTTAATTTCATCCACCCCAGCCGCTTTATTGCACTGTAATCTACTAACAATTTTCTCCATTTCCTCAAATGAGATCCTGTTTCCATCGTCGTTCCTATCCCATTCTACCTGAAAATCTAATACATCATTGAACGTTTCACCTGCATTGAACAATTCTTCAAAATATTCCCTCCATATGCCGAAGGCATCCACAGAATTGACTAGCAGCTTTCCTGACCTGTCCAAAACACTTGTTAATTCCTTCTTTCCTTCCTTTCGAAGATTGCTAATTACGCTCCAAAATGGTTTTCCCGTGGCTTGGCCCAGAGATTCTAGCTTGTTTCCAAAGTCTTCCCATGATTTCTGCTTGGATTCTGCAGTTATCCGTTTGGCATTGTTTCTTTCTTCAACATAACTTTGCCGGCCGCGGTGGCCGAGGAGACTAAGGCGCTCCAGTCACGGTCTGCACGGCCACTACGGTCGGGGGTTCGATTCCCCCCTCGGGCATGGATATTTGTGCCGTCCTAGTTCGTAAGTAGTTCATAAGTAGTTTGTAAGTTTAGGAACTGATGACCCCGTAGTTAAGTCCCATAGACTATACAAACATTTGAACATTTTGAACATAACTTTCTCTGTCTGCCTAATTTCTAGTATGGAGCCATTTTTGATAAGCCTTCTTTCTTTTTACAGGCTGCCTTGACTGTGTTATTCCACCAGGCTGTTTGCTTCTTCCTACCTTTACACACTACTGTTCCAAGACATTATCTAGCTTTTTCCAGAAGTGTGTCCCTGTACCCTGACCATTCCTCTTCCAGTAACTGTAAATCATTACATTAAACAAATTGGTACCTTTCCGAGATTATTGTTATGTATTTGAGCCAATTTCCTTGTCTTGAAGCTTCTCCACTCTTATTCTTCTACACATGGACCTGACTTTCTGCTCTTTTGGCCTCACAAAACCAATTTCACTGAAGATTAAATAATGATCAGTATCATCAAAGAACTCCCTGAAAACATGTGTGTCCTTGACTGCCTTCCTGAATTCCTGGTCTGTTATTATATAGTCAATGATAGATCTGGTTCCCCTTTCTTCCCACGTATAGCGGTGAATGTCCATATGCTTAAAGAAGTAGTTTGTGATAACTAAGCCCATACTGCAACAGAAATCCAAGAGCTGTTTTCCGTTCCTGTTGGCCTCCACATCCTTTCCAAACTTAACCATAACCTTTTCATAACCTTCTGTTCGATTTCCTATCCTGCCGTTGAAATCACCCATGAGTAAAACACTATCCTTATCCTTCACTCTAACAACTACATCACTAAGTGCGTTGTAAAATCTCTCCATCTGATCTTGATCTGTCCCTTCACAGGGTGAATAGACTGTGAGAATCCTAATTTTCTTACTGGAGATGGCCAAATCTATCCACATCATTCGTTCTTTTACATACCTTATTGCAATTATGCTACACTGGTGATGTGATTGTGAAATCAAAAAGTTTGTGATCTTTGCATGTTGAAATATTTTTAAGCTAAGTAAATTACCATGTTTATATTAACTTATAAAGTTTTGGTAATAATAAAGAAATGATTCATTGTAAAAAAGTATCTGTGTCTGACACAAAGAGATAAAACAGGTGCAAGATCTCCTTGTTAGAAAAATTCGGACTCATAGTTATCGCGTAACCACAATATACGCGAGCGACCGTGGGCTGTAGACAATGCAGTGTGCAACATTCGATGAACTCAGAAGGCTTTATGTTACAGCAATACCAGGAAGGGGCTGTGTTTGTATCGGTTTTCCCGCAGTTTATTTTCTGCAGTGCCGTTCTGCTTCCGCCGTCTGGGTGATAAGTTTATCCCGTAACGATCCACCTCAGACGCTTTAGCAGAATGTCCTCTCCACCAGGGACTGCCGGCGCCACCTGAGAAACACAGCCTGCTGCAGTTCTCCGACTGAGACGCTTCTTTCCGGGTTTTCATGGTGCGCCGGGTCTGAAATTTTTCCGGACGCCTGAATTACGACAAACTGCTGCGCCAGAGCGCAGTAATCTCTTCGGTTATGCTTTCTGCTGCAGTGGAGCAGCGTGTAAAGGTACGGACGCTTAAATTAAGAAATTAAGGGGATGACTTATTCCTGATACCTTAGGCTCCTTGCTGTCCGTTCATGCATACATACATTTGTATAAAAAAAAATAAACTTTGAATTTCAAAATCAGGGAATTTTTTACTCGGGCAGCATCTACTAAATAACTGACCACAACATTTGGGTTGAGATTTTACTAAAATGTTTTACTGACCATTGTATTACTATGTCTGGCGAGAACCACTAAATCCATTAGACTCCGTCTGGTATGATTAGTTCGAGCCCCCAATATTGCTAACACATTAGCTGTATGAATGTTTAATCATTTGGATAATGTTCGTAAAATGATTGATATTAAATTTTGTTGTTGAATCCAAAAAACCCAAGTCAGAATGTGATGACAATTTTCTGAGTTCCAATAACAGTTTCACAATTCAAAGTTCATATACCTCCAGCGCGGCGGATTCTGCGGCTATGTTCATCACCCATCGTCTCACTCGATTCCACTGCACCCGAAACACGCGTCTGCCATCGAGACTGAACTGCCGTCGACTGATCCTGGGCCGCTTCCGTCACCCGCTTATATACGATATGTGGCGTCTTTCCAGTAATACGTCCCCCTAACGAGGTTCAGTGGCTTTCCCAGTGGCGTACAAATCTGCGCACTGGCGCATCGTTCGATGCACACTACGATTCTAAAGCAAACAGATACTTATCTAATGCAAATAGATACTTTAAGTTATAACATTAATAATACTCCAAAAATATTAAGTTTAAAGAAATGTGTATCTTCAGCATGACAGATAAATAAGTATTTCAGTCGTCGCATGATGAATATTTAACTAATCAGGTAAAGTGTTTATAGGTAGATTTCCAGTCGTCTTTCCAAAGCACTGTTCCGACTTACTGTGCTCATAAATTTAAACAAATGACGGTTGATAAACAAAATAATTTAGTTACATAAAGACACCATATTAATGCAAACAAAAATAATATATTCTTAACAGGTCATAATATGAAAGTTCCTGGCAGATTAAAATTGTGTGCCGGAACCGAAACTCGAACCTGGGACCTTTGTCTTTGGCGGACAAGCGCTCTACCACTGAAATATCCCGACACGACTCACGTTGCGGCCCCACAACTTCCAGGCAAAGGCAAAAGTCGCAGGTTGGAGTCCCGCTTAAGGCACACAATATTAATCTGCCAGGAAGTTTTATATCAGCACACACTCCGCTGCAGAGTGTAGTTTCATTCAGGTCATAATTTTTATTTCCAACACCTTCAACTTATCACTGCGTCGCTGTTTGTGTATTGTCTTGTATTAATTGTTAATAGCAAAAGACTATTGTTCCTCCTTAAAGTTCACGCCGGCCGCGGTGGTCGAGGGGACTGAGGCGCTCCATTCACGGTCTGCACGGCCACTACGGTCGGGGGTTCGAATTCCCCCTTGGGCATGGATATTTGTGCCGTCCTCAGTATTAGTTACTTCATAAATAGTTTGTAAGTTTAGGGACTGATGACCTCGTGGTTAAAACAAACATACAAACATTTTAAGTTGAAAAAGTGCATTATTATGCACAATATAAATGTTGCAGATAATATGGTTACACCGATCTTTGCGTCTCGATGAGGCCTTTCATTTGAGTTCTTAGTCGTTCCTGTACTTCAATAGTTTAGTTTCTGAATTTTTTCAAAGTGAATGAATACTAATTTCTTCAATAACTTTTGATATATAATTAATATAAATGGTATCAACACATTATCTGAATCTAGTTGTTCTCCTCTTTCATTTTCCACTGTGCTTTTCTACTGCCCAATATGCTTCCCCAGTCTGGTACAGCTCATCTCGTGCCAGACAAGTAGACACTGCTCTCAATGAAACCTGCAGGTTCATCACTGGTTGTTTAAAACCTACTCCAACCGAGAAGCTTTACTATCTGGCTGGAATAGCACCTCCAAGTGTACGCAGAGAAGTGGCTGCCAACAAGGTGAGATTGAAAGTTGAAGTGAACAGTGCCCACCCACTGCACGGATATAATCCACCACAGCAACGGCTGAGCTCGCGAAAGAACTTCCTAAGGACATCTGAGAAACTCACCAGAGAAGGCAAGGCTGGAGTTACGGAAGAAGATGACGCCTCACCTTCATGGATGGCTGCCTGATGCCGAAGAACTACCTCCTGGACACAATGAAAACTGGCTCGTGTGGAAAGCTTTGAACAGATTACGATCAGGAGTTGGAAGATCCCGAGACAACTTGAAGAAATGGGGTTTCAAGACAGAAGACACTTCCTGTGACTGTGGAGAACAACAAACCACAAGCCGTATCCTCCAGTGCCCTTTGGTCCCTACATCCTGCACAAAGACTGATCTGCAAGCCAATCCAAACGCCTTGGAGGTTGAGAAATATTGGACACATGTAATATAATTACAGTTGTACCTATTTATCAATTTATGATATGTATGGCTACTGTAAATTTGTATGTTTCTGACTCGAGAATATATGTTTGCCACTACATGCTAATCTGAAACTCTAATAGTGTCAGCGTAGTATCTAAAAATAAATACAGTGCCGTTTTTCGGCGGGAAAAGTGGCAGTTAGTTGGACGTGACGTCACGTCCGACAGAGGGCTGTCCGTTTGCACGCCGCCCGCCAAGCGAAGCTGGGCATGTCAGCGCCTGACAGCAGACGACCAGACGACTGCTCGATCACTGGTCGCAACTTTGGACGCCCCTGCTGTCAAACCAGCGCGCTTTGCGCTGCGAACGGTGTTGCACGTTGTTGTGACGTCACAAGTGACGCCTCAAAAATGTGTGCTACAGTGGTGAGAAAGGGGAAAGAATTACTCTATATTGCACGGTATCAGATAACTGAGATTTGATATGGGGTTCAAACTCAATTAATTGTCCATATTCCAGAATAAATTGGGAAGTTTCACTGTACATACTTGTAAACTGTTGCTTGGACATATCTGAAACAACTGTCTGCGTTGTTGTAGTTTGCACGTTGAATGAATGCAGTAGTATTTCCTGAAAAGCATTGATTTTTTTTTGGTTTTTTTTTTTTTTTTTGTTTTTTTTTTTTTTTTTATCGTAGTAAAGAAGTTTCAAGTATAATTTTTCTTCCAGAGGTGTTCTTAATTTTATATGTTACCAGCTTAAGTTCGCGGCTCCACTCGCGTGTTGTTTGTTGATTCTGATAGATAAGCTAACTTTCAGTAGTCTGCTATGAGACTGGTTTTGAAGGATGAAATGAAATACAATATCTTCTTTAGAAACAAACATTTTAATCAACATTCAAATAAAAAAATAAAATTATGTGAAGTGCTTGATGATTTACAATAAATAATACATATATTATTCCTTATAGCCTTTGTTGCAATATCCCAACACGTATGGTGAGAGTAATGTCCAAATTCATTTTAATTTCATTTTAGGGCATTCTGGAAAAATACGTGGAGCGTAATTGTAGAGATTCTTTGGGTTGCCCACCTTTGAGCAAACGACGTATAATTGGCCACGTGAAAAATATGAGGGCTGTAAACGGATTCCTGCGACGTTTAATGATTGTCCTTGAGCTTTGTTAATTGTCATGGCAAAAGCTAGACGATCTGGAAACTGAAGTCTTTTGAACTGAAACTGCATATCTGAAGGGATTAACGGAAATTCAACAATAATTATTGTGATAATATCACAGATCGATCACTTGATGTAATGCGCGAAACGTCAAATCGATTTTTTAAAGAAATGTATTAAAAGAACTGCTTTATTTATTTATTCTCATATTTCCTTATTCGTATGCTTTACCTTACAGAGATAGAGCTGAAGACATTGTAGCATTCATAGACCCAAGATATAGTCTGTGGCATCACGTTTCGCTGTATGTATCCTGTTTGCTATAGTGTCGCAAACGTCATCGCTGGCCTTCAGTCCGAATTTTTTTAATAATTTGACGACTTATAGCTATCGGCATGGAATGCTATGGAACTGCTGTGGTGTACAACTGGAGACTTCGAACAACAATTACACACAGACCATTCGTTTGCGTTCTTTAGTTTTCGCTGCAGATCGAAATATTAACACACACACACACACACACACACAAACGTAGAATTTTATATACATCCATAACTTTCCATCCCAATACACTCCACCCTTTTATCATTATCAACCCTCAAGCAACAATGCAACCAATAAAACCATTTTCAAACAGTAAATATAATTTTCAAAGAGTAATTATTGTTCCACATATCGCGTTATATTCTTCAAATTACTAAATATCTATCAGATCGCTATAAAACCGTGCCTAAAACCTTCCTCAGGTGTAAATTATTAACTGTACAAATATTTAAGTCTCTTCGTCTTGTCGTTCGGACGTGATAAGCATACACCGAACAGACATTCGCATTAATATATATATAGCTATCCGATCACCATAAAACCGTGCCTAAAGCCTTCCCTGGGTAGACATTAGTAACTGTACAAATTTTCAGCTCTTTATGTCTTGTGGTTCAGACGTGATAAACGTACACCGAACAGACATTCACATTTATAGATATAGATAATGTCGATTGGCAGATGTATGAACAGTTCTGATATTTTCTGTTACATTTTAAGCAACAAACGGGCACAAAAATACTCTGCTAAGAAACCTTACTACGCTTATTTTAAACTTGAAAACTGCTTGTGCATACCAAAATAATTTTGTTTCCGCACTACATACACTCCTTGCCATTAAAATTGCTACACCACAAAAATGACGTGATAGTGACGCGAAATTTAACCGACAGAGAGAAGATGCTGTGATATGCAAATGATTATCTTTTCAGAGCATTCTCACAAAGTGCTGACATGAGGACAGTTTCCAACCTATTTCTCACACATAAATAGCAATTGACCGGCGTTGCTGGTGAAACGTTGTTGTGATGCCTCGTGTAAGATGGAGACATGCGTACCATCACGTTTCCGACTTTGACAAAGGTCGTATTGTAGCCAATCGCGATTGCGGTTTATCGTATCGCGACATTGCTGCTCGCGTTGGTCGCGATCCTTTGACTGTTAGCAGAATATGGAATCGGTGGATTCAGGAAGGTAATACGGAACGCCGTACTGCATCTTAACGGCCTGGTATCTATAGCAGTCGATATGACAGGCATCTTATCCGTATGGCTGCACCGGATATTGCAGCCATGTCACGATCCCTGAGTCAACATATGGGGACGTTTGCAAGACAACAACCATCTGCACGAACAATTCGACAACGTTTGCACCAGCAGGTACTATCAGGTCGGAGACCATGTCTGCGGCTACCTTTGACGCTGCATCACAGGAGCGTCTGCGTTGGTGTACGCAACGACGGACCTGATGGATGAATTTCAAAACTTCATTTTTTCGGATGAATCCAGGTTCTTTTTACAGCATTACGACGGTCGCAACCGTGTTTGGTGACATCGCCTTTAACGCATATTGTGTGTATTAGTCATCGCCATACTGGCGTATTACCCGCTGTGATGATATGGGGTGCCACTGGTTACACGTCTCGGTCAACCCTTGTTCGCATCGACGCCACTTTGAACAGTGGTCGTTACATTTCAGATTTGTTACGACCCGTGCTCTACCCGTCATTCGATCCCTGCGAAACCCTACATTTCTGCAGGATAATGCACAACCGCATGTTGCAGGTCCTGTACGGGCCTTTCTGGATACGGAAAATGTTCGACTGTTGCTTGGCCAGCACATTCTCCAGATCTCTCACCAGCTGAAAACGTCTCATCAATGGTGGCCGAGCAACTGGCTCGTCACAATACGCCAGTCATTACACTTGATAACAGTGATATCGTGTTGAAGCTGTATGGGCATCTACCTGTACATGCCATCCAATATCTGTTTGACTCAATGCCCAGGTGTACCAAAGCCGTTATTACGGTCAGAGGTGTTTGTTCTGGGTACTGATTTCTCAGGAAAATTACGTGAAAATGTAATAACATGTCAGTTCTAGTATAATATATTTGTTAAATGAATACCCGTTCATCATCTGCATTTCTTCTTGGTGCAGCAAATTTTAACGGCCGTAGTGTATATTATGTAATAATATTTGCTGTGTGTTAGTCACGCTAAAACTCGGGAATCGATAGACTGACTTCTTTGTTTTTATTCGTTTTAGTGCAGCCGTGGTTCTGGAAGAAAGGAAATACCCAAAGTTACAGCTAAAAAATCGAAACGTAGAAACTGATAGGCCTACTTTTGTATGGGCGTCACCACATCAGATAATATTATTGTTTTATGCGCTGTTATAACGTGCGAACAATTATGATTTTTTGCACGTTTGACTTTCAAAAGATGAAGACCATCACTATCTACCCAAGATTTCGTGTTTCTGCATGTCGGAGGGTTACTAACTGCAGACACTGATGGTCTTTGACCGATCACCAATGTTTGAAAACCTAAGAGTCCAAATTGTTAAGGTCTCTACATTTACAAATTAGTTACACATACGCTAAAGACCACATGATTCGAACCTCCTGGGGGACGTCAGCGTAGTTGGTGACATTACGCCTTAGACCATGGAACAATTCTCGCGCGGCGACCGACCACCATCGAAGTGGGCTTGCAAACAGCTGGGCAGATAATGACAGACAGGGGGATGAATGGGTGGATAGTGGGAGGAAAGGAGTAAAACGAGGAGGTGGGGGAACAGAGAGGAGGCAGTAATAGGTAACAACAGGGACAAGATGGAGAGGAGAGGGAGAAATGCGCCGATTAACTAGAAACTGTAATTACACCTGACAAACAGAGACGAGTCAAACATAATAAAGTAGAAGGTAAGGAATAATTATACAGATACCGGAAGTGATAATTGAAGGGAGGAATGTGGTATATTTATCCATGTGCCATGCACATTCCTAAGCCTTGCCGGGTTCTCTAGCTCTTAAATTAGTTTCGTTAGCTAACCTACAGTTCATAGACATGTATGATCGAACATCAAAGCCGCGGTGGAGTAGCCGAGCGACCTAAGGCGCCTCGATGGAGAGCGCGCGGTTGCTCGCCGTCGGAGGTTCGAGTCCTCGCTGGGGCATGGGTGTGTGTGTGTTTGTCCTTAGCTTAATTTAACTTAGTTTAAATAGTCTGTAAGTTAAGGCCTGATGATCACGCACTTTCCAATGTGTAGGCAATGCGCTGTTAAGTCTTTAAACCCGATAAAATTTCGTGAAGTGCTTTACTTCATTTGTTTCAGAACAGTAACTTGTGCACTGCGAGTCTGTACGCTGGGTAAAACATATTACTCGTGTAGGAGTGTTTACTAGCGAACGTAACGAAAAGTGCTTGGAGTGTGCGATTAAATGTAGTACTGTCTATAACACAGCTTTCCATCGGCGCGCAACTGAACGGTAAACGCTAGTGAACTGGTGAAGTCTTCCCTTCAAAATACGGAAATAAACTCGGCCATTGGAACAGAAAAAGAAAGAAACAACATTTCTGTGCATCGGCTGCAGTATTCGGTGCGATCTGCACCTGTACCACACCGGCTGGGGTCGCTTTTAGAACATGCAGTGCACTTTCGCCTGTGATTAAATTGTGCAAAGCGTACTCTAGTTAGTGAGGTGAGCACTGCAGAGACCCAATAATAGCTTTGCTAATGTGTATCGGTTTCTAAGGTCAGTTTGAATACGAACGATAAACTTTAGTTGTTCAGTGTAAATACGGAGAGAATCAGACAGTATATGTCGCAAAAACATGCAGTTAGCTGCTATCGTCCGATGGTTTAGAGTTCGCTGAAATAATTTTATTGTTGCACTCTTCTTGGCGGAAAACTTTTATTTACCTGATATCATAATACAATATTAGTGTATGTTGACAACCGGTTTCATAAAATTATACTTTCATTTCCTGATCATTGCATCAAGAACCATTTCAGAGAAGTTAACGGCCATTTACTAATCGTCAAAAACGTATGATAAAAATCAGGCGACCAACCGCAGTCAAGAAAGTATGTTGCATATTTCTCATACATTCTTGACGATGGCCCGATGGCTGCTTTTGTGAAATGGTTCAGAATGTTATGTTATGATCTCAGGATGACAACTTGCCGTAGCTAGTTGTCAATATAAATGAAATATATCGTTGTTATACGAGGTGTCCAGAAAAGGGCTCCCTGATTTCAGAATTAAATATCTCGAAAACTATGATCGATAGAGGAATGCAGTAAACGGTATGTTTATTGTGAAAGCTGTAAGAAGTTTACACAGCAGTTTGAAATAATAATTACAAAAACTGCTAACAGATGGCTCTGTACGATGTACATCTCATATCAGCATACATAAGTGAAATAATCGTATGAAAACACCTTTGCAAGCAATCACATCACAATGTTTTCAAAATGTTCATCATTGGCACTACAGAGGTGGCGCAAACGAAGAATGAAATTCGCCATCACATTTCCTAGTGTCTCAACCGAAATGGATTCACGTGCCACAGAGATCGCCGATTCAAGCTCGTCCAGCATGGCGGGATGCTTCGGTTAGACCATGTCTTTCACTATGCCGCACAAAAAAGTCACAGGTAGTCAAATCCGGCGAATATGGAGACCAATCCATGCCTGCACCAGTAAATTTGGGATATTCGAAAGCAATGACTCGATTCCCGAAGTATTACTCAAGAAAGCGAAACACTTGTTCGGGGCGATGTGCTCGGGCTCCATCTTGCACAAACCATTCAGTACCTGGTCGATCCTCTAACGCTTGCTGTGTGGCGATAAATTGTTACAAAATTGCAACGTAACGTGCACCAGTGACCGTTTCTCGAATGAAAAAAGGGCCAATAATGCCTCTTCTGCATACCGCAGCCTTCACTATCAATCATTGTGAGCATCTGATTAGCATAGGCAACCCTTTGTTGCACAGCTCGTGCGAGTATGGCCTGGAGCGTTTGAATTTTGAATGGAAACATGTGTACGCTCTTTATCACTATTTTATGCGTGCCGGAACGCTTCAAACAACCCTCAGATGGAATTCTACGGACGGATGACATTGGATTTCGCTGAATAAGTCCAAAAACTTTATTTTCCTTACGTTTCTTACGCGTTTCGGGCTGGGCCCATCGGAGAATCTGTACAAAAATATTTACCAATCATGTAACAGAATTTACGTGTGACAAGCATTACAAAACTATCATTTTAAAGGGAACAGGTGCAGCTAAAATTTATAATAGATACCTTTGGTTATAGAAATCAGTTCAAGCTAAACAACATCTAGTATTACAGAGTCATGTGTGGTACAAGACAGTCTGTAGATAAATGAAACTTGTTCAATGACAGCTTGTCTTCAGAAGGTAGCGCTAGGAGGCAGCACATGGCATACACGTAATCATCACGAAATATTTGTAGTGACAAAATACAATATACACACAGCAAAGGCAATCTAAATTTTACAGAAATAAATATATACATTTATTGTTATTTACATATACAAAACAGTTCACAGATCCAATGGCAAGAAGTTGTAATTAGTTTGATGCATTACGTTTGCTCATTGGATATGCCCATAGATGATTGTGGGGCTTGGGGGCAGCCCAAGGCACATGGTCACATGATATATGTAATAAGGGGAAGTCGGCATTCATAAAATATAATGGGGAGAAGTAGTCTCAAATATTATAAAATAAAATTTGTTGTAATTAATGTCACATTATACGTATCATCAATGGTTATGCCCATACATGCTTGTGGGTGGAGGGGGGGACCATAAGGGGGGGGGGGGACTATATTGCAGCTTAGACTACAAAAAGACGTCGTAGTAACGTAAATGAAATTATGGTATGACAAAGAATAAACTGATGAAGAGTGTGATGACCACTGGGTAGCATGGGTAATATTAGTCCTGTAGCCATGTTCATCTATAAGAATGTCGTAAAAAAATCAAAAACCACTTTCGGCTATCCGCGATTTGTTCATTCATCACGAGGTCGAGATTCTTGTGGGAGCTTACGAAAATTTCGATTTCGTCTAAATGTCCAGAAATGATCCCTTATTAGCGAAATGTAAAATTGATATACTCTTGTTGATACTTTCTAAAGGGGCGAACACTTGAGAGGGCGTACATATCTCTGCCTTCTCTAATCCCTGTATCCGTTTTGATGCTCCTTATTAGCTCCGGATTATTTGTTGATAGGAGGTCAAGTATGTTCTCACAACCATTGACTATTCTAGTGGGTTCATGAACTATTGCTCGTGACAATTTTCGAAAAATGCGTTCAGTACAATTTCGGACGATGATTTATGTTTGCCTCCAGTTTTCAACATGTATTTTTGCCAACATATCGACGGTTAATTATACGCCACGAATTAAAATTGTATGCCTTGGGTATGTTTTTGAAATTTGATCCAATCTTTCTTTGAACATTTCTGCAATCGAATCGTCTGAGTCAGTGGGTCTATAGAAAGAAGCAATTATCAATTTATTTTGGTTGTCAGGTATAACTTCTACCCATACCAACTCACAGGAGCGATCCACTTCAATTTCGCTACAGGATAAACAGCCTGTGACAGCAATAAATAAGCCACCACCTACTTTATTCAATTTCTCTTTCCTGAACACCATTTGCGCCTTTGGAAAAATTTCAGCTGAACTTATCTGCGGCTGTAGCCAGATTTCGGAACCTATCAGGATTTGAGATTCAGCACTTTCTATTAGTGCCTGGAGCTCTGATACTTTCCCCACAAGCTACGACAATTTACAACTGTTAGACCAATGGTTTTTAGATCTGTGTTCGTCCTATTTAGGACCTGTATCCATTGAAGTTTAAACCCTTTCTGTGTGTTCCCGAGGTCCTCTAACCTAAAGAACCGTTCACGCCACACAACTCCCGCAACCCGTGTAGCCGCTTCCTGAGTGTAGTGGGCTCCTGACCTATTCAGCAGAACCCGGAACTCCACCACCACCTGGCGCAAGTCGAGGACTCTCTAGCACACGGTCGCAGAATCGTCTGTGCCTCTGATTCAGATCCTCCACTCGGCCCTGTACCAGAAGTCCACAGTCGGTCCTGTCAGTCCAACCCTTTGGTTGGTTTACTTACTGGTTGATATCCTTTAAGTGTTTCAATGTGAAATGTACATGAATTATGAAATTCCCAGGTCTGTTCAATAAAAGAAATTGTTCTAACTCTGTCCACTCTTAAAATAGTGATCTTAGGAGCATATTTTAATGGAAGGTCTTATTTAGCAAACTGACACACAAAACCACAGGGTGCATAGTAATGTAACAAAAAAGACTCTTTAAGGTTGAAAACAAACAAACTGTTTGTATTCTACTAATTTTTTGCTTATTTACAAACTAGTCAAAAAATATTCAAATGTTTGTAAATCTATGGGAGTCAACAGCTTGGCTATCAGTCCCTAACTTACAAACTACTTAACCTAAGGTAAACTAAACTAAGGACAACACAAACACCCATGTCCGAGGGGGGATTCGAACCTCCGACGGCGGACGGCCGCGTGCACCGCAACACGGAGCTCCAGTACGCGCGGCTAATCCCCGCGGCTACCAACTAGTCTTCGACTTATTAGGTCATAATCAGGTAAATTGTTGACAGGCGTCGACAAATCCGCGTCTCAATGATAGTAAACAAAGATACAACACACAGAATACTCGGTCTTTGCATATGACATTTGTTGGAATTGTATAAATGATGTACAAATGTCATATGCAAAGATCGAGTATTCTGTGTCTTTTATCTATGTTTACCATCTTTGAGAATCTAAGCAATAGCGTCTTTGTCGACGCCTGTGAACAGTTTACGTGTTGATGCCTAATAAGCCGAAAACTAGTTTTTAAATAAACAAAAAATTAGTAGAACAGAAACAGTTAAATGTGGAAGCGATGTACCAAACAGCGACAGAAGGTGAGAGTGCAAAGTTTTGAAAGGCGTCGCGTGGTTACTGATACAAGTAACTGCTTTTATTTTTTAATTTTTATGTACGCTTATTACTAATAGTCTGGAAATAAATACTGCAAGGTCGAGTGGAGTGACACAGTGGTGGACAGAGAAATGGCGTAGGATAAAAGTACAGAAGTGATTAGATAAACAGAGTATATCGGAAAAAGGGGAGATTGATAGAGGGAATGAGGTGTAGAAGTACGAAATGAACAAAGACATGGGGAAAGAGCAAATGAAGAAAGACGAGGAGGAATTTCAAGGTATGATAAAGAAATGGTCAGAAACAGAAGCTGTAGGTAGAGGGAGAGGATGAATAGGCGGAAAGAAGAGGAGGATGAGGAGGCGACTTAGAGTGGAAGGAGGAAGAGGTGGACTACTAAAAGTTGGAATAATTAAATACCAGAGCAATGCAGGGTTTCCAGCATGTATCGCATATCGTTTGATAAGCTGATGGCGAGTTGCAAACCATGTAACGTGTTAATCAATACAGTTAGGGAGAGACTCTTGGATTTAACGTGCCTGGCGGCGGTCGGTCGATGCAGCCGGTAGTTGGCTGTGTCGTCCGCGTTAAACAATCCCTAAGTCTGGTGTAATGTGTTGGCTCTCAATTCCAGGGGGTGTCGAGTGTAAACCTGAGGCCCATGAATATGGATGCGGGGGGAGGGGTGGGAGGAGTGGGAGGGTCTGATGGCTTTCCTGGAAACTGGCAGCCGCCGCTCCATCGCCGGGACGGGGCCGCGTCTGCAGCGGAGCCGAGCCCAGCCAAGGAGGGCCTAACAGCCGGCAGTAGCCGCGCACAGTACGGCCGAGAGGAAGGAGTGCGAAGATTAGACTGCCCGTCCCGCAGAAAAGGTCCTTATCCTTCATTCCCTGCTGTACTGACTACTGTGAACTCGAGAAGATGTCTTCTTGTAATCTTAATGACGACTAATAATTATTCAGAAGGTGGACTGAAGTGCCAGCTCTATAAAGTTGTCACTTAGCTTTCATTTACTGCGGTCACGCAGATCAGTATCCTGTTAGTAGTATCTTCTGCACCAATAAAGATTGGAACTGTTGGCTAGGCTTGCTTAAATAACAAGTCAAGGTTACAGGTAGAAGCTGAAACTATTTATTTTGGACATCAGTAGCAATAATTACACTTCTTACAAACGATATACTCGTATTTATGAAACTTGATTTAGTAACAACTTAGAGCACTAGTTTCCTATCGTCTCTCATACTCTGGGCATATCGCAGAAGTAACAATGTTAATTTTTACTGCCCTTTTTCCTCATTTACTTCTTGTATGGTGTGAAAACTACAGAACCATCAGTTTAATAAGTCATGGTTGCAAAATATTGACACGAATTATTTACAGAATATTGGAAAAAGTGGTAGAAGCTGACCTCGGGGAAGATCAGTTTGGGTACAGGAGAAATTTAGGAACAGTACACACTTTACGGCTTATCCTAGAAGATAGATTAAGAAAAGGCAAACCTACAATCTAGCTTTTGTAGATTTGGAGAAGGCTTTTGACAATGTTGATTGGAATAAACTCGTTGAAGTTCTAAAGCAAGCAGGAGTAAAATATAGAGAGCATAAGATTATTTACAACTTGTACAAAAACCGGACAGCAGTTGTCAGAGTTGAAGAGCATGAAAGGGATGCAGTTGTTGGGAAGGGAGTAAGACAGGGTTGTAGCCTTCCTCCAATGTTATTCAATTTGTACATTGAGCAAGCTGTAAACGAAAGCAAGGAGAAATTTGGAGGAGGAATTACGTTCAGGATGAAGTATTAAAAACATTGCGTTTTGCCGACGACATAGTAATTCTGTCAGACACAGCAAAGGACCTGGAAGAGCAGTTGAATGGAATGGACAGTGTCTTGAAAAGAACAAGAGTAAAACAAGGAAAATGGAATGTAGCGTTAGAAAATCAGGGGATAGACAGTGAGCTGAAAGGTGCATATAAGATGACCATTAACGAGAGAAAAATTAGGGTAATGCAGTGCAGTCTATGAAAATCAGGTGATGCTGAAGGAATTAGATTAGGTAACGAAACAATAAAGGATGTAGATGCGTTTTGTTATTTCGGTAGTAAAATAAGAAATGATGTACAGAGGATATAAAATGCAGAATGACAATGGGTGGAAAAAGGTTCTTGAAAAAGAGAAATATAACATCGAATATTGATTTAAGCTAAAGCAAGTTCTTTCTGAAGTGTGGAGTGTTGCCTTGAATGGGAGTGAAACATAGATGATAAACAGTGCGGACAGGAACAGGATAGAGGCTTTTGAAATGTGGTGCTACAGGAGAATGCTGAAGATTGGGTGGGTAGATCGCATAACTAATGAACGGGTACTGAACAGAATTGCGGAGAAAAGGAATTTCTGGCATACCTTGACTAAAATAAGGGATCGTTTGGTAGGACACATTCTTAGACATCAAGGAATCGTGAATTTAGCATTGGAGAGAAGTGTGTGGGTAAAAATCTTAGACGAAGACCGAGAGATTGATACAGTAACCAGATGCAGACAGATGTAGGTTGCCGCTCTTATGTGGAGTTGAAGAGGCTTGCTCAGGATACATTAATGTGGAGAGCTGCATCAAACCAGTCTCCGGACTGAAGATCACAACAACAACAACAATGTCTTGTATTAATATGCATATACCAGGCGCGTTTTTTTAAGTAATTCTGTTTTGTTGTAGACATTAGAAGTTCACGCGCATACCGCAGCGAGCACGTGATTCGTGTTTCGGTATGCCTGGGGAACAACTGCGGTCGGTTTCAGCTCTGAGGCTAACCCGCACGGTTCTGTTCTGTGCTTTCAAAATGTGTAAGACTAACAACTCGCCCGCCGCGTGTGAGATTCGCGCAGTGATATGGTTTTCGTCACCAAGGAACCTGTCTGCTGCGGAAATTCATCGACAGATTTGCAATATGTACGGTGATACTGTATGAAAAAAGGCAAAGTGCGTAAGTGGGAAGGAGAATTCAAAGATGACAGTGACAACGTCCATGATGAGGACCGCTCCGGTGGCCCATCTTCGATTAGAGATTATTTGGAGGTTTCAGCTGAAGCGAGGATTCATGAGGATAGGAGCTTGACAATAACACGTCTCTCACACGTATTTCCTGACGTGTCGAGATCAGTGCTTTACGAAACAGCAGTGATGTCTTGGTTATCGGTGCAGGAGGCAAGATTGTATGAAGAGGGTATTTTAAAATTGGTTGAGAGGCATGAAAAGCGTTTTAACAAACTTGACAACTATGTCGAAAAATAGAGCTAACTTATAGCTGAATGGCAAAAATATTATCGTTTTATCTTTCACAAGTACAGCATAAGGCAATAGGAATACTAAAACAGAGCCTATAGTTACTGGATTTGTTAAAAATCTCACCAATGTCCCTTCACATATTGTCTTTGACAAGAGTATTGTCGTAATCTTTATGTGACAAATTGTAGAGTTCTGGATGCTGCTGAACAAGTATTACAAAGTCTTTGTCCATGTTTACAAAAAAGACGTAGAGCTTAGTGTGAGGTAAGACAGCACACATGCGTTCGAGAGAGAGAGAGAGTGAGAGATTCGTAGCAGTTCGGGCAAAGCCGGAAAGAGCCGAACACCGAGCGACCGCCAAATGACGACGTACCGGCGCGGCGCCTCGATATCCTTCCCACACGTACTGTACTGAGCTCCCGCTGCGATCCTGTGGCCTGTCGTCGAATCGCTCTCCCGACGAATAGCACAAAGCACGACAGCCGAAAGGCATGTTCAAAATCAAATGATTGTTAGTCTAAACTTACAAACTACTTATGAACTACCTTACACTAAAGACAACACAAACATCCATGCCCGAGGGAGGATTCGAACCTCCAACGCCGGAGGCTGCTCGATCCGAAACGTGGTGCTCCAGACCACTCGGCTACTTCCGCGCGGCCGCACAGCACGGGCACGGCGTGACACAGCAGGTTAAGCCGGGTTCAGACAAACAACTAATGGCGCAACAGCTAGTTGCATAGTGAAGTTGTAGTTTGGTAGCAAGTGTCAACTTCCTTGTTTTACTACCGCCACTTAAGATGCGCTACTTTTTCCACGCAACAAAAAGTTCAGCTTGGTTGTACTTTATTTCGCCTCTTTCTTCCCCCACCACTAAATATCGACATTGTAGTGTCTGCTCGCGGGATATTTCGAACCATTTTACTTCGTATTAGTGTGTTTGCGTTCGAGGTTTACTTTTTGGCATCTTTGTTTGTTGCTGTAATGGCGAATCAATGAAGCAAACACTTGGTGTGCTTGTGGAACAAAGTGTAACGGTCGTTTGGTCGCGAACGAAATGAGACCTGAAAATCGCGATCAGCTGAGACTGCGGACGCCATGTTGAAAACTTCACAGCTAAGTAGTATTTGTGAAGTTCTGTAAGAATGGTAGCTCACAGTGCAACTGCAGAATGACACGCGTTGTTGTCTCAGTTTAGTTGTTTGTGTGAACCCGGCTTTACGTGGAAATGACGTAGTTGGCGCCTTTGTAAATTCAATGGAACGAGTTCAGACGCTGTCCCACGCTGGATGACACAGTGGGAGCACAGTCGGAACGCAGTACCCGATGTGGAAACCGGCCTAATGGTGCCAAGCGACGTCTGGCGTCTGTTTTCTGCTGTAGTAGACACCAAAGCCCTGGGCACAACAGCTGACTGCCGTCTAGCAGCTGCAGCCTGTGACCGCCGGGAGCGTGGCTGGCGTAAGCGACATCTCGCTTATGAGCCGTAGCGAAGCGTTACCGATTCTTCTCGGCATTTTATCTTTGCCACTAGGACTTCGCTGTGCCGCCTTCAGAAGATTTGGCGAGAGCTGAGTATAAAGCGTCTTGCGATTGCCGATATCGCCTGTCTGTGGCGAAGCAGTATCGGGTCGACAGCCGAACGGCAGGTAACCGTGGATACTGAAACCTCCACTGTACGATTACCAAGGCGTGTTGGCTGATTTGTTGTTCAGCTGCTAACGAAACCTGAGTCGAGGCGGCTGCAGAACGTCCAGTCCTTCTTATGTGGATGCCGGTGGAATAGGGCTACGTCATCCGGCTGTTGTGTGTCGGTGTGTATTTCTGCTACTGGCAACTGGTGCCGGCGCACGGAACGTGTTCCTGAGTCATTGGTTGCATATGTTTGTATTGCCCGAGTGGAACAAGGACTGTGACCAGTTACCTAGATCCTATTAGTCCGCCCTGCAAAATAATTCCTGAGAAAGCCTTTCACTGATGACGTGGGTGTGACAATCTTGTTCGTCGCGTGGAGGGCGAATCCTTGTTGTCTTGAGCTGACTTAGCACCTTATGCCTCTGTTAGACGTTCCGTAACAAATAATACCTTTCTTGAATAAAACTTTCACTCTGCAGCGGAGTGTGCGCTGATATGAAACTTCCTGGCAGATTAAAATTTTGTGCCGGAAACGGGACTCGGAACTGGGACGTTTGCCTTTCGCGGGCAAGCGCTCTACCGACGGAGCTACAGCGACACGACTCACGATACCCCCTCACAACTTTACTTCTGCCAGTACCTCGCCCCCTACTTTCCAAACTACCTTTCTTGTCCTGCTTGCATGTTCATGGAGACAGTAGGTCATTATTTTATAGTTCTTACCTCGTCTACCTCTGTAACCACTTGCTAACACACACTGTTACAATATATTCTTTTGGTCCTTGTTAACAAAATGTTCAAATGTTTGTTGTAAAGCTTATGGGACTTAACTACGGGGTCATCAGTCCCTAAACTTACAAACTACTTATGAACTACTTACAAACTAGGACGGCACAAATATCCATGCCCGAGGGGGGATTCGAACCTCCGACCGTAGTGGCCGTGCAGACCGTGACTGAAGCGCCTCAGTCCCCTCGGCCACCGCGGCCGGCGTCGGTTAACAAGCCAATCACAAACACACCCCTAAAAATAAATAAATAAAATGAAATACGTGAAGGTGGAGACTGATTAGCTAATAAAGTGTGAACTCCTTTTATTAACAGAATCGGATTCATCCTGTTTTGAAGGTATGATTGTGCTATGTGCTTAATGGTAACTGTGATTAGGCGCTTGCAAGTAATGGTTGTACGTCGTCTATATAAGACGTGTGAATTGCATTGACTAGTTGGCAAATGAACTTGCGCAAGGTAGCATATAATTAACGTATTTCATGTCGAATGTTTCGTCAGTCATTCTTGTTAATTCTATACGATGGCACTTCACTGCTTCAGTGTCTATTTCATAATGAAATTACAGCTGCATATTCACGGGCCGTCTCGCGGCCAGCAGGAAACACAGGCCTGGGCACTCAGCCAGGTGACGTGGCCAGAGTAGTGCTGCGCCGACGCGATCGTGGATTTGATTGGTCAGCCACTAAGAGGCCGTGGGCCGCAGCCCAGCGGCCAGCCAGTTAACTCCGCGATCGCGCTAGCATAGCACTACTCTTGTTACGTCACCTGGCTGAGTGCTCAGGCCTGTCTTTCCTGCTGGTCTTGGGGCCGTCTGCTATTACGTCACGTGATTGGAAAGCGTCACACCTATTGTGCGTGGGCGCAAGTGAAATGCGAATGTTATTCCGGTCCGGGTTATGACGTTACAGGGCTGTGTTTATGATGGGAGAAGCGTTAGTACTAGTATTGCATTAGCAAGGACACTTTGATGGCATTCCATGTTGTTAGTACCATTTGTTTCGATCCTGCTGTAAGGCTTAGCTTTACTTACGGTGAGTAATTATTATATAACCTTGATATCAGTAGATAACAGAAACATAGCTTAATACAAGATAATGATATTGTATAAACAGACATATTTAAATTAATTGCGGTATTTTAAATTTTAAGTGGTAGAGAGGTTTGGCATACTGAGATTACTTGTAAGATCAAATGAGATTTTAGACGGAAATATGAGTTTTCCCATGGGATACTTGTTCACTGGACCATATGCTCTATATTATACTCATTTCACGTTATTACGTAATGATCTTCCAACATAGTAAAAGGTATCTTAAACAATTAAATGTGAAAGATCAAGCAAATGGCTGATCATCTGCCGCGGTGGAGTAGCCGAACGGTCTAAGGCACTTCACTGCGGAGTGCGCGGCTACTCGCGGCTACTCGCCGTCGGAGGTTCAAGTCCTCCCTGGGGCATGGGTGTGTGTGTGTGTGTGTGTGTGTGTGTGTGTGTGTGTGTGTGTGTTGTCCTTTGGTTACTTTACCTTAGTTTCAGTAGTTTGTAAGCTACAGACTGATGACCACACAATATGGGCCGATAGATTAACAAACATTTTAATTTTGCTAATCATCAGCCCGTTCACAACTGATACTCATTTTTAATAGCAAAAAAAAATGTTCAAACGTTTGTATAGTCTATGGGACTTAACTACGGGGTCATGAGTCCCTAAACTTACAAACTACTTATGAACTAGCTAAGATTGAGGACGGCACAAATAGCTATGCCCGGGATTCGAACCCCCGACCGTAGTGGCCGTGCAGACCGTGACTGAAACGCCTCAGTCCCCTAGGCCACCGCGGCCGGCTTTTAATAGCAAAGGAGCAATGCAGAACCAAGCCCGCAGAGGTGTCATGGTACCCATACCACCCTCCGAGTCACTTCATACCTACCGTACATAGACGCTTGATATTGTGCACCCGTCTGAACCCCGCTGAAATCTGACGGAGGGCATTAGACGCAATTTGACCTTAACTGTCGGTCGGTGTGAGTGAGCTACCTCTGGCGACGGACACTGACAATGCGGATTCGTGGAAAACCATGCTACAGCCTTGTACCTAATTGATGATCCTGTCAATTGTTACATTGTGCGAGTGCAGCTGTTAATGACTATAATAGAAGGTGGTACTCTTCTGGAGCGATGTATTGTAACCAATGTAATTTGGTTTTGCTTTACTGTGCACTACTGGCCTTTAAAATAGCTACAGCAAGAAAAAAATGCAGATGATAAACGAGTATTCATTGGACAAATATATTATACTAGAACTGACATGTGAATACATTTTCCCGCAATTTAGGTGCATAGATCCTGAGAAATCAGCACGCAGAACAACCACCTCTGGCCCGTAATAACGGCCTTGATACGCCTGGGCATCGAGTCAAACAGAGGTTGGATGGCGTGCACAGGTACATATGCTCACGCAGCTTCAACATGATACCACAGTTCATCAAGAGTAGTGACTGGCGTATTGTGACGAGCCAGTTGCTCGGCCACCACTGACCAGACGTTTTCAATTGCTGAGAGATCTGGAGAATGTGATGGCCAGAGCAGCAAAAATGTTCAAATGTTTGTATAGTCTATGGGACTTAACTATGGGGTCATCAGTCACTAAACTTACAAACTACTTATGAACTACTTACGAACTAGGACGGCACAAATATCCATGCCCGAGGGAGGATTCGAGTCCCCGTGGCCGTGCAGACCGTGAATGGAGCGCCTCAGTCTCCTCGGCCACCGCGGCCGGCCCAGAGCAGCAGTCGAACATTTTCCGTATACAGAAAGGCCGTACAGGATCTGCAACATGCGGTCGTGCATTATCCTGCTGGGTTTCGCAGGGATCAATTGAAGGGTAGAGCCAGGGGTCGTAACACATCTGAAATGTAACGGCCACTGTTCAAAGTGCCGTCTATGCGAACAACAGGTGACAGAGACGTGTAACCAATGGAACCCCATACCACCACAGTGGGTGATACGCCAGTATAGCGATGACGAATACACGCTTCCAATGTTCGTTCACCGCGATGTCACCAAACGCGGATGCGACCATCATGATGCTTTAAACAGAACCTGGATTCATTCGAAAAAATGACGTTTTGCCATTCGTGCACCCAGGTTCGTCGTTGCGTACACCATCGCAGGCACTCCTGTCTGTGATGCAGTTTCAAGGGTAACCGCAGCCATGGTCTCCGAGCTGATATTCCATGCTGCTGTAAACGTCGTCGAACTGTTCGTGGAGATGTTGTCTTGCAAACTTCCCCACCTGTTGACTCAGGGATCGAGACGTGACTGCACGATCCGTTACAGCCATTCGGATAAGATGCCTGTCATCTCGACTAGTGATACGAGGATCCAGCACAGCTTTCCGCATTGCCCTTCTAAACTCGTAGATTCCATATTCTGCTAACAGTCATTGGATCGCGACAACTCGAGCTGCAGTGTCGCTATACGATAAACCGCAATCGCGATGGGCTACAATCCGACCTTTATCAAAGTCGGAAACGTGATGGTACGCATTTCTACTCCTTACACGAGGTATCACAACAACGTTTAACCAGGCGACGCCGGTCAACTGCTGTTAGTGTATGAGAAATCGGTTGGAAACTTTCCTCATGTCAGCACGTTGTAGGTGTCGCCACCGGCGCCAACCTTGTGTGAATGCCCTGAAAAGCTAATCATTTGCATATCACAGCATCTTCTTCCTGTCGGTTAAAATTCGCGTCTGTAACACGTCATCTTTTGTGTAGCAATTTTAATGGCCAGGAGTGTATGATGTGTTAATAGATTGTGTTTCATGTTTTGCGTCATAATTTGCTAATAAATGAATTCTACTGACAGTTATATGTGCTAGGAATTAAAGGATACGGTACATTAATCAGACTTTGAAAAACAGAATCATTACCAATATGTGTAAATGCTGAATCCAAAACCAGTCACGTAGGACAATGGGTTTTTTATTACTGCTGTTACTGTCGTCGAGTTATAAGTGTCATGAGTGGTACGTTTGGTTAAACACCCCTTCAGGGAAGGTTATCAGCGACTTTTGAAATAGAAATTGGTGTTATTGGATTAACATACATGTAAAGTGTGAAAAGGTTGTCACCAGTGATTGGAAGTCTTTAACAAATTGTTGCTTAAAATTTGTAGGTGCCAATTTGTAACAGCACTTCACTACTCCTTCAGCCACTTTATTTGAATGGTTAGAAGGTTACCATATCAATTTACTCACTTTCTCGCAAAATTTTGAACATGCAAAGTAAATGTGTGTAATTCTTACTTGCTCCTTGACTGTTGCTCTGTCTACGTAAAGTACCGAGGATTCATCGCTTCGAGTATCGAAGCGCAGCGGCAAAGGCAACCGCACGTGGGCATCTCGCGGACGATCGTCGTTCCTCTCCCCCTCCCCCTCCAACTTCAAACGCCACAGGCCATTTCCTAGTTTGCCTACATGTTTGGACCGGCCCTAGTCACATGAACCATCCTTTGCCAGCATTATCTTCCCTGACTGACGAGCCGGGAGGTGAAATTTAACGCGCGGATAGTGCGTCCCCTATGTTTTTAATTATATCTCGCTAGACCAATGTCTTTATTGGCGGAACGTCGTGTAAGGCCCCCATCACCACGATCGTAGCGCAGTCTACTGTCAGGCCGCTGCCCAGCAGAGGGACCTTGGCGCCCAATCTCCGATTACGGCGCTCACTGCCCCATGCCCCCCCTCCCCCCGGCGATGACGTGGCAAGAGGCCACGCCCCTCGCCATGCACCGCCGCCAGTGTTCGACAGTGCGACTAGAAGCGGTCCTGTGCTGCTTCCAGAGGGCAACGCTGCTAAACGGGCCGTTTACTCGAGGTATTGTTACTACACAAGGTGTACACAAACACACTACTTCTACATGCAACCATCTCCCGGAAGGTGAAAACGTAATTTCCTTAATCGTTTTTTGCTGCCGTGTTTACATGTTATAGCCTGCGTCAGATTTCCTACATCTACATCGGACACTCTGCAAATCACATTTAAGTGCGTGGCAGAGGGTTCATCGAACCACCTTTATACTTATTTATCTCCCATTCCATTCTCAAATAGCGCGCAAGAATAAAGGACACTAGAATCTCTCCTTTCAAGCTCTGATTTCTCGTATATAATCCTGATCTTTCTACCTATGTAACTGGGGATCAACAATAGTTTTTCGCGTTGGGAGGAGAAAGTTAGAGATTGGTGTTTCGCAAGAAGCCCACGCCGCAGCGATAAGCGCCGTTGTTCTAATGATTCCCGTCCCAGATCCTGTATCATTTCCGTAACGCTGTCTCCCCTGTATCGTGACTCTTTCGATGTCATGCTTCAAACGAACCTGATAAGGATCCCACACTGGGCAGCAGTACTCCATGCGTAGTGTATGTTTCTTTTAATAAAACGTATTCACTGGTATGCCTTTCCGACAACATTATCTACGTTGTCTTTCCACTTTAAATCTGAAGTAATAGTAATTCCTAGGTATTTAGTGGAGTTTACGGACTTCGCTTTTGATTGATTTATCTTGTAAACAAAGTTTAACGGATTTCTTTTCGTACTGATGTGGACGACTTAACACTTCTCATTATTTAGAGTCAATTACCAATTTCTACACCATTGTGATATTTTAATTAGATAGTACTGCAGTTGGTTTTGATCTTCAGATGATTTTACTAGACGATAGATGACGACGTCATCTGCAAACAACCTAACATAGCTGCTTAGATTTTCTCTCAAGTCATTTATGTAAATAAGGAACAGCAGAGGACCAATAACACTACCCCGTGGAACGCACGATATCACCTCTGTTTTACTCTATGATTTACCATCGATTATTACAAACTGTCTTCTCTCTGACAGGAAATCCCCTATCCAGTCGCAAATGTGGGGCGATATACCATAACCACGCACTCAAATATGACGTCTGAAAGACCGCAGTTTCTGTTCTTGCTTTCTACATCTACAGCTACATACATATTCCGCAATTCACCGTAGGGTGCGTGGCGGAGGGTACACTGTACCACTACTAGGCATTTCCTTTCCTATTCCACTCCCAAATTGAACGAGGAAAAAAAGAATGCCTATATGCCTCCGTACGAGCCCTAATTTCTCTTATCTTGTCTTTGTGATCTTTACGCGAAATGCAAGTAGGCGGCAGCAAGATCGTAATACACTCAGCTTCAAATTCCGGCTCTCTAAATTTACTTAACAATAATTCACGAAAAGAACGTCGTCTTTCTTCCAGCGATCCACAATTGAGTTGCCGGAGCATTTCCGTGACACTCGCGCATTGGTCGAACCTACCGGTAACAAATCTAGCTGCTCGCCTCTGAACCGCCTCTATGGCTTCCTTCAAACCGATCTGCTGCGGGTCCCAAATACTTGAGCAATACTCAAGACGTGGTCGTACAAGCGTTTTATACGCGGTCCCCTTTACAGGTGAAGTACATCTTCCCAAAATTCTCCCAATAAACCGAAGTCGGCTGTCTGCCTTACTCACAACTGTCCTTACATGCTCGTTCCATTTCATATCGCTATGCAATGTTACGCCTAGATATTTGAACGACGCGACCGCCTCAAGAAGCTCACTACTGATGCTGTATTCGAACATTATAGGATTGTTTTTTCTACTCATGCGCATCACCTTACATTTTTCTACATTGAGAGCTAGCTGCCATTCTTCGCACCAACTAGAAATTTTGTCTAAGTCAACCTGAATGCTATTACAGTCAGTTACAGACGACACCCTCCCATACACCACAGCATCATCAGCAAACAGCCGCAAATTACAACTTACTCTGTCCATCAGATCATTTATATAGATAGAAAATAATAGCGGTCCTATCACACTCCCCTGGGGCACGCCTGACGATACACTCGTCTCTGATGAACACTCGCCGTCGAGAACAACGTACTGCGTTACTTAGGAAGTCTTCCAGCCAGTCACAAATCTGTGAACCTATTCCATAAGGTCGTATCTTCGTTAGCAGTCTGCAGTGTGGCACCGCGTCGAACGCCTTTTTGAAGTCGAGAAAAACACAATCCGCCTGTTGCCCTTCGTCCATGGCTCGCAAGATGTCATGTGAGAAAAGGGCAAGCTGAGTTTCACATGAACGATGTTTCCTAAACCCGTGCTGATTCATGGAAAGAAGGAAATTTACTATATTCGAACTGCGAATATGCTCCAAAATTCTACATGAAACTGATGTCGACGATATTGGCCTGTAATTGTATGGGTTAGTTCTCTTTCCTTTCTTATACACGGGAGTCACCTTCGCTTTTTTCCAATGACTAGGAACTTTGCGCTGAATTAAAGATTCGCTATAAATGCAAGCTAAGTAGGGGGCCAACGCCGCAGAATAGTCTTTGTAAAACCGAACTGGTATTCCATCCGGACCAGCAGACTTTTTCGTATTTAGCTCTCTCAGCTGCTTCTCTACACCGGAAATACCTATTGCTATGTCCCCCATTTCGGAATTAGTACGTTGATCAAATGATGGTATATTTGTGCGGTCCTCCTGCGTGAAAGATTTCTTAAAGGTTAAATTTAGAACTTCAGCTTTCCGTTTTCTTTCTTCTGTTACTGCCCCGGAATGATCAACTAGTGACTGGACAGTGGGCTTTGACTCGCTTATCGATTTTACATAGGACCAGCATTTTTTCGGGTTCTCGGAAAGATCTTTTGCTAAGGTATGGCTGTGATAATTATTGTATGCTTCACGCATCGATCTTTTTATAGAGCACGAATCTTTACTAACTTTTGCCTGTCATCATTTGCGTGTTCTTTTTTGAATCTAGAGTGCAACAGCCTTTGCTTTCTCAGCAGCCTTTCATGGTTGTCACCAGATGGGGGAAGGGGGAAGGCAGAGGGACTCGTTTCCCTCCCCTTACAATATTTTTTGAAAAACAGTTCCCATGTTTTTGTCTTAGATGACAAGAAATCACACCGCTGAACGAAAATGCTCATGCTTCATTAATGACACGTATTTCACTTCTTTTTCAGAATGAAAATTGTTTGAATAATTTACTTACGTGCATGTATAGCAGCAGTGAATATTACGACGCACAAGTATCGAGCATTATTAGACAACAGTGCTACCGACTGACTGATAGGTCGAGCGGTCTGGCCACGTGCTTACCTGTCAAACAACTGGCAAGAGAGCTGTCAGCCAAGACAGTCGTAATTTTACCGCATGAACTGTAGTATGAGATAATATTTCTTTCCTTTCATCTTTTTGTAAGGATAGTCAGCGAGAAAAAGTTTCTTAACTGCATTCAACAGTGACACAGCAGAGGTGATTGACAATGGAAATTCAACAGTGCACAGAATGCTGACGTATTCATTAAATCCGTCTTCCTGCCGTTCATGCCCCAACAAGGTGATACGCTTTTGCAACAGCACAATATAGATCCCCATATTTCCGTTACCACCCAATGCCCTCTACAAGCTACACTTCAACTACCCTGACGAACACGATCGACAGATGTGGCCCCCCATTGAGCATTTTTGGTGCTGGATGCAACGTCATCTTGAGCAGTCGGCACGACTGGCATGAAACCCGACCGAGCTGAGCAGCAGGTGGAAACTGCGTGGGAGGCCATTCCGCAACACTACTTTCGACACCGCTACGATCGTCTCCACGGCAGAACTGCAGTTTTTGCTGCTGTAAAAAGAGGGTTGCTTCTATATTGCACATGCTCAAGTGTCTGTAATTACGTGCGTATGACTCTGCCTGTGTGAATGTGTGTTGTACGCATTCTTAAGAGTGTGTCAATAAAATTTCCCTCTGCTGAATCGACGAATTCACGGTGTTCTTTTTTCAATGTTCAAATGTTTGTAGCACATATGGGACTTAACTACAGGGTCATTAGTCCCTAAGCTTACAAACTACTTATGAACTAACTAAGACTAAGGACGGCACAAATATCCATGCCCGAGGGGGGATTCGAACCCCCGACCGTAGTGACCGTGCAGACCGTGACTGGAGCGCCTCTGTCCCCTCGGCCACCGCGGCCGGCGTTCTTTTTTCCATTTTGCTGGACTGTTTAAGGTAACTTGCCGGATAACGTTCCATCTCTCCCTCTGAACAATTTGATATACAGGTAGTTTCACTAAGTCACATATTGAACGACTTAGAATTATTCTTTGTGAAGGCCTGTAAATGATTTGCCGCTTCATATTTTGATTCTATGCATTGACTAACCGTCTTACTTAGACAGTTAAAACTTTAGGTACATATAAGGAACATGTGTATCTAGAAAGTAGATTACAATTAGGTAATTTGAATCAGAAGTTATAATTTTGGAAATATTTACAAATGCAACATTTTCATAATTAATCAGTTGATAGTTTTGTACCTGTTGATAGTAGGTTAGTGTTTGTAGTCTATTTTTCTCCAAATAATATCCTGAAGCATTCCAAAAAAATTCAGATGTCTATCTCAAATAGTTTATTTTTGCATAAAAAGAAAATGTATTTGGCGGGTAATTCAATGTAAAGTACATATTTTATCGATACCTCTGATCTGTTGGTTCTAATGCATTCCAGGTCCATAGTCTTGTTGTTTTATATGTTTCTCATCTTCTCTCTTTCTTTTCTTGTTTCTCCTTTCTGTCCTAGCTTCTTTACTTGCCTCAAGTACCACCTTTTCAGTTTAGGCCACTCTCAACTTATCAGTTGCCACCAGTCATTGTTTCATAATGAACCCAGAAGATATTCCTAGCGACTCTAAAACTTCACATCTGCTTACTACCCCATCATTAAAACAAATTACAGCGTCTAACACACCTGAGACGGCCGCGGTGGCTGAGAGTCTGCGGCGCGCCAGTCACGGTCTGCACGGCCACTACGGTCGGGGGTTCGAATCCCCCCTCGGTCATGGATATTTGTGCCGTTCTTAGTGTTAGCTAGTTCGTAAGTAGTTTGTAAGTTTAGGGACTGATGACCCCGTAGTTACGTTCCATAATCTCTACAAACAATTGAACATTTTAACACACCTAATCTCCTGGTGTTGAACCCAACAAACAGTGTTTTTGGCAGGCGTTGCAATATCAAATGTTTGATGCATTCGTTCACGTTTTGTGTTTTCTGATGTAAGCATTGTGACAAGAGCATTTTGTCACTTAGGTCCCAGTATATAGGCTTACTTGGCTCTAATACTGCAAGCGGTAGGAAGTGGTGGTGTACATAAACTTGACAATTTTCGAGTGCTTTTTTTGTACCTACACCACGAGCCTACATAAATGTCACAAAGCGCATGCTGTGAATTGTCATCTGTAGAGGCTTTATGGAAGAAGGAAGGCCAAAGCAAAACACTTTTTAGGGGCCATTTCAACTTCCAAGAAAGGCAAGAGTCGCGGTGGAGTAGCCGAGCGGTCTAAAGCGTCTCGCTGCGGAGCGCGCGGTTGCTCGCCGTGGAGGTTCGAGTCCTCCCTGGGGCGTGGGTGTATGTGTTTGTCCTTAGGTTAGTTTACCTAGGTTTAAGTAGTTTGTATGCTACGGACTGATGAGCACGCAGTTTGGTCCGATAGATTTAGAAACATTTGAACATTTGAAAGTCAAGGTGGCACTAAATCTAACTACGAAAACACGCTCTATAACCAAATATATACAAGACAAAACATAAGAGAATCGAAATGTGTCTTCCAACAGCGCTGTCAACTTAAAAAACAATTGTACTTATGTTTTTGGGAGAGAAGACTAATGACAACAATCAACGTGTGAAAGTTGCAGAAAAAAGGGCGTGATTGCACACATCTTTGAATTGATATTTAGACAACTTCCCGTAGCCGAATTTAAATGTTTTAACCAACGTTGTATTCGGAAAAGTCTAAACTTTAAGATGAAAAACAAACAATCGATTTTTATAACAGGATTCACGAGCAAGTTACCTTAAGGGCAGTATAGTAAACCTGTCGTTTTGACGCTGCGGTAATGGTCGTCACATAACTGAGACCCGGAAATCAACCTCTGGCTTCTAAGCGTCGCCCTGGCGACGTAAAAATGTTATTGAAAGGGCAGTAGAGGAATGCTATTGTTGAAGTTTTGCAGTCATTTACTCGGTTTCGTTATGGAAGCGTCTCTGGCTGGCGGTCTTTTGTGTGGCTGAAGTGGCCGGCAGAGGTCCATAAAGCGTCCCCTATAAAGCTGGGCCACCGTGTGCTGCTAGAAGGACCCCCGCGCCGGACGGCCGCTCCTGCGCGGCTACCTGTTTGTGCCAGGGCAGGCGGACCGCAGAGGCACACGGCGCAGCCGCAGCAGCAGCAGGCACACCGCGGCCGGCGAATGCGCCACCGCGATGTTTACTCTGCCAGCTGGCTTCCTGGCCGAGCCACGCGGACGTGCAACTGCCCGGCATAAAAAAATGATAAAAAGACGGAACGGGGAGTCACGAAACAACCACGCAACTAACAGAAGTCTTCAGACTGCTGCGACCCCTCAGTAGCGTGCCTGCGTTTTGCGCTCTCAATTACTATTATGTGGAGCAGAAAACAAAATCATAGCTAAAAACCGCCGGCCGCGGTGGTCGAGGGGACCGCCGGGTGCCGTGGCTCAGCGCGCCCGGTCAGGGGGCTCAACGGCCTCTGTAATAAAAAAGCTGAGCCAAATATTCAACGAACAATCAAGAAAGAACTAAACGAACGACCGCAGAGCCTATAACTACCTGAAGAAAAAAAGAAAAAAAAAGAAAAGAAAAGAAAGGGGTGGGGAACTGAGGCGCTCCAGTCACGGCCTGCACGACCATTACGGTCGGGGTTTCGAATCCCCCCTCAGGCATGGATATTTGTGCCGTCCTTAGGATTACCCAGTTCATAAGTAGTTTTTAAGTTTAGGGACTGATGACCCCGTCGTTAAGTCCCATAAGCTATACAAACATTTTTTGCTGAAAACTGTAAAGATCCATGAGGACATTAGCGGTTAAGGGTTGTTTTAAACTTATGAAACCACTACGGAAGCGAGGAGGCCTTCTCTGCCAACTTGCCGCGGGAAGTAGCCGCGTGCTTTAAGGCGTCATGCTGCGGACAAGGCAGCAGTTGCCTACGGAAGTTCGAGTCCTCCCTCGGGCCATGATGTGTGACTTCTAGAGACTGACGACCATATCAGTATGGTCCAGTAGGTTACAAACTGTTTTTTTTTTTTTCACTGCAAATTTCAACTTCATTATGTAAAATAACTGCCAAGGTACACTATTTTTCTTAATTTAAACGACTGGTCTTTTAGTTACTGCTATGATCACTGTAATACTCATCTCTGTACCTGTTGACATGATCGCTCAATGAACCATGTATTATGGTGTTTGCATCTTGTGGTGTTCCATAGTTTTTAACAATAACTCCCAAAGGATATGTAGCGAATATCGCAGTTTTACTTACGACCAGTTTCTGTGATTTGTCATCTTCTTTGATCAGTACTGTTTACAATATCACAATAATGCTAAACAGAAAATGATGATAGAGCATCGAAACTAGTCCTGTAAATAAAAGACCGTATAACTACTATCTTGGCTACATTTTCTTTTGGTCGTTGTTAAAGTGTATCAAATCGTGTGCTACAACCGGGATTCGAACCTGGCGCCTTTACCTTTCGCGGGCACTTTTAAACTGCCAGAAAGTTTCATATCGACGCACTCTCTACTGCAGAGAGAAATTTTCATTCTGTATCAAATCGCTTGCTTCCTGCAATGTCAGGTAACGGTATGTCTATAGTCATTCGGTGCTTTTGGTGTATGATAAGTCATGATCGATTATATTTATTACATCCCACTTGCTTTGCCTCTGATAACCTGTATTATGTCGCAGTTGACCTGAAATATTGAGTATATGTCCATTGTGTACTGCTTGCAGGGTAAAACTATGTGTTTGGGAAAACCAAACTCACCATAAGTGCAGTTATCGTCATTGCTAATTTTCACACAACGTACGTTCGCAGGGTAGGAACCGTATCTTGTCAAAAAGTGGACTATACCAATGGTTAGAATTGGTATGTCGCATCCTTAGACCTTCCCATTCCCCTTGCCAGGTGTCAATGCGCCACGTGACTAGCTGGCTTCTCACGGTTGTGTCGGGTCCTGTACCTTCTCTCCCCGCCATTAGAGAGTACTAGTGGTCCTAAATCGGATGGTGATGTCAAAGCTTCCACCGTTGTGGTACTGAAGGCCCCTCTTGAGACTGTTGTTTTGTATGTCTCTGGACACAGACGATGGGCCGTGAGCAGGTTGCAAAACTAGTCAATAATTCTAATAGAGCGTCATGATACGTTCTCAGTTTGTAATCTGGGAATCTAATGTCTGTTGTGTGTGTTAATGGATGTGTTGTTGCGCTTGATGCTTGGGTTCCTCTTGAGTGTTCCCTTCAACATGATGTTTACTGCTTTGTGTGACACACAATATCAAATGTTTGGAAATCTGTGTGTGATGTACCTGGTCGTACTTTGAAGCCTCTCCTAGATTCTTCTGGAATGGCAACACTAGTCTACTATAAATGATGTGGACGACACGTAGAATTGTACTTCATTGACACTTTAATGAATCACTAGTGCCCAATTGTCCCCTTTTATGGTCAGCGAACAAGTCTCATCAATAGTAGTGACTAAAAACCGATATGCACATTCCACACGTCAATAATACAGTTTATACAGTCCGTGTGTGGAATACTCCTAACCTGACAGAAGTTCTCGAAATGTACATTTTGCGAATATTAAGTATGAGTTCAAAGTCACTGAAGAAACTCTTTCTGTACAACTAACACAGAAGAACTTTAACATAAATGTTCAAATTGGAGTTCAGAGTGAGGTGGAGTATGCCTCCTGTCAAACACGAAACGAGACTCGATACAAGGCGCGAAAGCACCCTATTTAAACTATCTGAACCATATCTCTATGCATATAAGACGCATTTGTTGTCTGTTCCCTTATAACTCAAGATCCAGACAAGCAAATAACGTGAAATTTGTTACATGTACGCAAAATTACTTGGGAAAGGTTGAAAACCGTATTTTAATCCCGGGCAAAGACGGGTACTTGGAGCTAGTTATAAATAAAGAAGCTGTGCAACTTGAATGTTGCTATTCTTTGTGGGCTAAAATCAATGTTCTGAAAATAACAAGATACTTTTTTTTTACATTTCCAAGAGGTCCGGCGACACACTAGTCGGTCATGAACCACAGTTCTGAAACTACAGGTACAGCAGAACCCCTCTAATTCGTCACCTTCGAGATCGGAGCCATGGTCAGAACGGAAAAAAAGTTCGGATTATGCTAAAAATCTAATACTTAACGCAAAAAATATATAAAAAACATTTAGTACAAAAAATGTAACTATTTAAGAAACTAAAAGACGTCAAGATTAATATAAAATGTTTTCTACACACTGTCAAGCAATATATTAAGCAAAAAAATGTCTACACACACTATAATATTTATTGGTTTTAAAAGGAAAAACGACAAACCAATTACAGTACTGCACTGTACTTCCTGTAGAAACAAATCGGACACCATGACGAGTTTTCCAACGATCAATCCAGCCTTCACTGGGAGGAAATTTACTTTCGAGTTGCAGTTTTTGTGCAAAACTATCGCTTTTTCTTTGAGAATTTTTTGACAAAACCACATTCATAGTGCGATATCAAGCAGTTATAGTTTAGATTTTTTTAATGTTTTGCGATTCTTCAGAGTCATTTCACCATCAATCGTAGCTGTAGAGGATTTAATTTCTTCCGGATTCTTCCTCCAATCCTTAATTCATTCAGTTCCATTGAAATTTTTTCGGAGCGAATCTCCTTTGCCCAGACTTTGTAGCACTGCTAATTTTTCATTTAGTGAAAGAGTTACGTGCCTATGTTTGAATCGATACATGTTGAAAGACATATAACAGTACACACAATGAATGTAATAAGTACTGTAGAGAACACGGAATAAAGCAAACAACAAAGGATAAAACTCCACAATACCGTACAGTATAACTGTGTTGTTTTTGTGGTCTTCAGTCCGGAGACTGGTTTGATGCAGCTCTCCACAATACCGTATCCTGAGCAAGCCTCTTCATCTCCACATAAGAACGGCAACCTACATCTGTCTAAATCTGCTTACTGTAGCCATCTATTGGTCTTCCTCTGCGGTTTTTACCCCACACACTTCCCTCCAACGCTAAATTCACAATTCCTTGATGTCTAAGAATGTGTCCTACCAATCTATCCCTTCTTTTAGTCAAGGTTTGCCAGAAAATTCTTTTCTCCTCAATTCTGTTCAGTACCTCGTCATTAGTTATGCGATCCACCCACCTAATCTTCAGCATTCTTCTGTAACACCACATTTCAAAAGCCTCAATCCTCTTCCTGTCCGCACTGTTTATTGTCCATGTTTCACTCCCATACAAGGAAACACTCCATACAAATGCCTTCAGAAAGGACTTCCTTAGGCTTAAATCAGTATGCGATGTTAACAGATTTCGCTTTTTCAGAACGCTTTTCTACCCATCCGATTCTGCATTTTATATCCTCTGTACTGCGAGCATCATTTGTTATTTTACTGCCCAAGTAAGAAAACTCATCTAGCTCCTTTATTGCTTCGTTACCTAATCTAATTCCCTCAGCATCACCTGATTTTCTTAGACTACACTCCATTACCCTAGTTTTGCTATTTTTAATGTTCATCTTATATGCATAACTATGCTTGTATAACAATATGCACAGCGATAGACACAGAAACAATGGCCCGACAGGCGTCCAGTCAGTGAAGAGTCGGCAGAGGCTCGCGAACCTGAGCATGGTCGGACTAACCGGAGTGAAGGGGCAATACAAGGTCGGATTAGAGGGGTTGTACTGTATACAGAATAGAACACTTAAGGTGCAGACCAACCAACTTATCCGCGACGTCATTGATCCAGCCCCTGCGTGGCTGGCGGTTAATTCACACTTAATCCACAATTGACTCTAAATAATGAGAAGTGTGAAGTCGTCCACATGAGTACGAAAAGAAATCCGTTAAACTTTGTTTACAAGATAAATCAATCAAAAGTGAAGGCCGTAAACTCCACAAAATACCTGTTAATTACAATTACTTCAGACTTAAATTGGAGAGAACACGTAGATAATATCGTGGGAAAGGCGAACGAGAGACTGCGTTTTATTGGCAGAACCCTCCAAACATGCAACAGAACTACAAAAGAAACTGCATACACTACGCTTGTCCGTCCATTTTTGGAGTATTGCAGCCCAGTGTGGGTTCCTTATCATGTGGATTTGACGGAGGACATCGATAGAGTCCAAAGAAGGGCAGCTCGTTTCGTATTGTCACGATACAGGGGAGACAGCGTTACGGAAACGATACAGTATCTGGGATGGCAATCATTACAACGGCGCTTATCTCTGTGGCGTGGGCTACTTACGAAACTCCAATCGCCATCATTCTCCTCCGAATGCGAAAATAAATTGTTGACTCCCACTTACATAGGTAGAAATGATCATCAACATCTACATACATACTCCGCATTTCACCGCAAGGTGCGTGGCGGTGGGTACACTGTACCACTACTAAGCATTTCCTTTCCTATTCCACTCCCAAATGGAACGAGGAAAAAAAGAATGCCTATATGCCTCCGTACGAGCCCTAATTTCTCTTGGCTTGGTGATCTTTACGGGAAATGTAAGTAGGTGGCAGCAAGATCGTACTACACTCAGCTTCAAATTTACTTAACAGAAATTCACGAAAAGAACGTCGTCTTTCTTCCAGCGATCCCCAATTGAGTTGCCTGAGCATTTCCGTGACACTCGCGCATTGGTCGAACCTACCGGTAACAAATCTAGCTGCTCGCCTCTGAACCGCCTCTATTTCTTCCTCTAAACTGATCTGATCATCAGAATAAAATACGAGAATTCAGAGCTCGAACAGAGAGATTCGGGTGTTCTTTCTTCCCGCGCGCTATTCGAGAATGGAATGGGAGATAAATAGTGTAATGGTGGTTCGATAAACCCTCGGCCAGGTACTTAAATGTGATTTGCAGAGTATCCCATGTCGATGTAGATGTAGAAACTCATGATGGACACCCATATTGGTTACCCGAGTTCCGTCCCAAATTGGGTCATATAAAACGAGCTCAAGTCTAGCGGCCGTGAAGTGTCTGCGGCAGGCATCCTGTGACTCCGCCACGCTCCCGGCGCCTTGGCTGGTGGCGGCCAGCGCTGGTGACGTCACAGGCCTCCCACGCGGGCCAGCCGCCGGTGCTGGCGCACCGACCTCGGCAGCAGCGCCCGCCGTGACGTCACGCTGGTGGGGACTCGCCGCCGACACCTCCCACCAGCAGGCAGCAGACAGTAGCCATCTGGCGCGCGACAACACAGCCAGCGACTGTGCCAGCCGCTGAGGCCGCAGCCAGCCACTGCTCCCACATCACAGGTACTCGCCTTCTCTAACCTCCCAGCGTCCATCTGGCTGAGGTGTACGGGGCTTTAGTTACGCGTATCACCATTGTTTACTTCAGCTCAGCTTACTTCGGCAGCCACTTGCCATTACATCTATCAATTAAACAATATTCTTTTAGCCATCATTCATGAAAGGTGGACTGTATTTGTTGTTGTTGTTGTTGTGCGTTGGCAGTGACATGTGGTGGCGAATTTCTGCCGGTAAATACTGGAGGTTTTCGACTGTTGTTTTGTCAGAAAATTGTCTACATCTCCCGACCACTGAAAACGTAGATCCATGGTAAATCAATCCGGTCCAATTCCAATGAAAGATATCCTTTACTTGTATACAGTCGTCCACCATCGGTTTCGTGATATATGATGAAATCTTAAGTGGTGATTAAATACCTGGGGACACCACCAACGCCGCGGCGGATCAGCCGCGCATGCTGGGGCGCCGTGTTGCGGTGGCGCGGCAGTCAGCTGTTGGGGGTTCGAATCCCCACTCGGGCATGAATGTTTGTGTCGTCTTAAGTGTAAGTTAGTTCATAAGTTCAAATGTTCAAATGTCTGTAAGTGTATCGGACCAAACTGCGTGGTCTTCAGTCCGTAGCTTACAAACTACTTAAACCTAGGTAAACTAACCTACGGACAAACACACACACACCCATGCCCCAGGGAGGACTCGAACCTCCAGGGCGAGCAACCGCGCGTTCCGCAACGAGGTGCTTTAGACCGCTCGGCTACTCCACCGCGGCCAGAGTTCATAAGTAGTTTGTAAGTTTAGGGACTGATGACCCTGCAGTTAAGTCCATAAGCTTTACAAACATTTGAACATTTTGAACACCACCAACTGCAGCGAATTTATTCATCATCGAAAATTCCATCAACAGTTGTGGATGTCTCCCAAAAACTACTGTATGCATCTGTTCATGGTTTATCGAGAGAAATACACACTACCACAGTCAAACAACTAATGAAGTCTGTCTAAATATCAAATAACAAATCAATCCCCAGTCACATGTTTTTTCTCAGGCCTCCGGCTTACTAGCTAAGTGCTGTAACCATAAAGCCACCATGACCTAAAGGATACAGTGATTGTTTGCGAGGACTGTCTTACACAAGATCTCTCTCCACAACATAAACTTCTTTTCCTTTATAGGCCGTCCTCGGTCTCCCTATACGATTTTTATCCCACACGCTACCTTCTAATGCTAAGTTGACAATTCCTTGATGTCTCAGAATGTGTCCAACCAATCTATCCCTTCTCTTAGTCAGTATATGCCAGAAACTCCTTTTCTCCCCGATTCGGTTAAGCATTTCCTCATTAGTTACATGATCTACCCATGTAATTTTCACAATTCGTCTGTAGCACTACATTTTGAAAGCTTCTACCTTCTTTTTATCTGAACTCCTTATCGTCCAAGTTTCACTCCCATACAATGCTACACTCCAGAAAAATGCTTTCAGAAAGGACTTCTTAACATTTAAATTATTATTGGATGTTAATGAGTTTCGCTTCTTTAGAAACGCTTTTCTTCCCATAGCCATTCTGCATTTTATATCTTCTTTACTTTGGCCATCAGAAGTTATCTTGCTACCCAAATAACAAAATTCATCTACTACTTTTATTGTCTCATTACCTAATCTAATTCCTTCAGCATCGCCTGATTTTCTGACATTGCATTCCATTACCTTCGTTTTACTCTTGTTAATGTTCATCTTATATCTTCCTTTCAAGACACTGTCCATCCCATTCAATTGCTCTTCCAGATCTTTTGCGGTCTCTGACATCATCGGCAAACCACAATGTTTTTATTTCTTCTCCCTGAACTTTAATTCACTCTCAAAATTTCTCCTTCCATTCCTTCACTACCTGCTCATTGTACAGATTGAACAACATTGGGGAAAGGCTACAACCCTGTCTCACTCCGTTCCCAACCTCTTCGTCCCTTTCTTGCCCTTCGACTCTAATAACCGCTGTCTGGTTTTGTATAGGTTGAATATAACTCTTCGCTCCCTATAGTTTACCCCTGATACCTTCACAATTTGGAAGAGTGTATTCCAATCGACATTGTCAAAAGCTTTCTCCAAATCGACAAACGCTAAAAACGTAGGTTTCCCTTTCCTTAGTCTGTCTTCTAAGATAAGTCGTAATGTAAGTATTGCCTCTTGTGTTCCTACATTTCTCCTAAATCCAAACTGATCTTCCCCGAGGTTGGATTCCACAAGTTTTTCCATTCGTCTGTAAATAATTCGTATTAGTATTTTGCAACCATGACTTGTTAAATTGATAGTTCTGTAATTTTCACACTTGTCTGCACTTGCTTTCTTTGGAATTGGAATTACAATACTCTTCTTGAAGTCGGAGGGTATTTCCCCTGTCTCATACATCTTGCATTTACGAGATGCAACCAAAAACTGTTTCATCTTCTGTGTGTATAGATGCTAGTGATTTAGCGTTACTGTAGCAGTGTAGCCAACGGAACTCGCCGTAACGCGAAACGTCAAGTGAAATGTTCCAGTTGCCCGGGTATACATAAACTAATTTACTCTAAGAACAACGTGCCTACACATGCCCGAGGGAGGTGTCTAACCTCGGACCGGCTACGTTACATCGGACAGCACTTGCGACGCAGACATCCACACGACCTTGGGCAGAATGACGGCACACTTTTTCTTGTGAGGTAATCGTCGAGAGCTAGAGGTTTTATTCCAGTCAGACGCGGCGAGTTTAGGGACAAGGTTTTGCTGGAGGATTGTGCGGCTAGCAGATGCGCGGCTATTACTCGCTGAGTGACGCGTGTGCTGAGCGCCGGAGAGCAGGCAGTAAACAGAGGCGCCGAGGTCACGGCGATAGCAGCTGCTGGCGAAGATAGCGTGAAGCTCTCCAAAGCGACGGCCAGTGTCAGCGCCGATCAAACGGCGCAGCTCCAGAGGATAGCTCTGTGGGACTTTCTTAAAAGTCAGCGTGGACCGTACATACGACAGGGTATATAAAACAAACATGTACAACTACAGATAAAATATTTAATCTACAACTGTAGAACTACTTTACTACATAGCTTCCGAAAATTTGGAGGCACGTGTCATAGCTTGGCACAAGTGTTTGTATGCCTTCTTCATAGATGGTTGCCGCCTGTGTATTTAACCGTGTGGTAACATGTTCTTTCAGCTACATCAAATCGGATACCCTGAAAATCACATTTAAGTGCCTGGCCGAGGGTTCATCGAACCACCTTTATACTATTTATCTCCCATCCCATTCCCGGATAGCCCGCGGGAAGAAATAAGACCTGAATCTCTCCGTTCGAGCTCTGATTTTTCGTATTTTATTCTGATCATCATTCTACCTATGTCAGTGGGAGTCAAGAATATATTTTCGCATTCGGAGGAGAATGTTGCCGATTGTAGTTTCTTTTGTAGCCCACGCCGCAGCGATAAGTGCCGTTGTTGTAATGATTCCCATCCCAGATCCTGAATCATTTCCGTAACGCTGTCTCCACTGTATCGAGACAATAGGAAACGAGCTGCCCTTCTTTGGACTCATTCGATGTCCTCCGTCAAACCCACCTGATAAGGATGCCACACTGGGCTGCAATACTCCAAAAAGGGACGGACAAGCGTAGCGTATACAGTTTCTTTGGTAGTTCTGCTGCATTTTTAAGGGTTCTACCAATAAAACGCAGTCTCTGGTTCGCCTTTCCCACGACATTATCAACGTGTTCTTTCCAGTTTATGTCTGAAGTAATAGTAATTTTTGGGTATTTTGTTGAGTTTACTACCTTCACTTTTGATTGATTTATCTTGTATACAAAGTTTAAAGGATTTATTTTCGTACTCATGTGGAGGACTTCAGACTTCTCATTATTTAAAATCAATTGCCAATTTCTACACCATAGTGTTATCTTATTCAGATCGTTCTGCAGTTGGTTTTAATCTTCAGATGATTTTACTAGACGGTAAATAACGGCGTCATCTGCAAACAACCGAAGAGAGCTACTTAGATTTTCTCCCAAATCGTTTATGTATAGAAGGAACAGCAGAGGACCAATAACGCTACCCTGTGGAACGCCAGATATCACCTCGGTTTCAGTCGATGTTCGTCATCATTGTTCAAGTGTTGACCATCAAGGACAGATTTTAGGCGTAAGAAGAGATGAAAGTCGCTAGAAGGAGGTGCGGGCTCTACGGAGGACGACAGAACACGTTCCAATGGAATTACCGTAAGAGTTGTTTGCTCACATTCGCCGTGTGAGCTCGGGCATTATCACGGAAAAAAACAACAGGCCGCAGCGGAATAGCCGCGCGCGACCGTTCCACGTCGGAAGTTCGAGTCCTCCCTCGGATACTGCTGTTTGTGTTGTCTTTAGAATAAGTTACTTTAAGTTAAAGTAGTTTGTAAGCTTAGGGACTGATGACCAACGTAGTTAAGTCTCTTAGATTTACAAACATTTGATCATTTTTTGAAAACACACCACTTTTTGTCAGTAATCCTCGCCTCTTGTTCTGTACTGCGTGACGCAATTTCGTAATAGTCTCGCAATGACCATGTACATTGACTGTTTGGTCTCGTGGTAAGAAATCGATCAGCAAAATGCCTTCTCTGTCCCAAAAAACGGCGCACATGGCTTTTCGAGTTGTCAAGATTTGCTTAGGATTAACCTTCGGTGGGGATGAAGTGTGCATCCATTGCACTGATTGACGTTTGGTGACAGGGGTGTCGTACGATACCCAAGTTTCACTCCTCGTGATTATTCTAGAAAGAAAACCATCTTCTTCATTGTAGCGTGTCAAAACCTGAAGCTGCCCGGTTTTTGTTTATTGAGTTGTTCAGTAAGATTTTTGGGTACCCAACGAGTGCAAAGCGTGCGAAATTTCAATTTTTTAGTAATATATTAGTGATTGTGAGATTTGCGGAACTTCCATAGCAAGGGCACTGAGTGTAAACTTACGGTTGCGCTTAATCTTCTCTTCTATTGTGTGAACCAGTTCATCAGTAACCACAAACGGGCGTCCACTTTGTTCTTCATCGTGCATCTGATCACGTCCTTAATTGAACAGTGTGACCCATCTTCTAACCATTGAATCACTCACAGCATTTTGTCCGTAAAACTCGCAGATCTGCCGGCGAATTTCCTTTGGTTGAACTTTCCTTCCATTTAGAAAACGAATCACAGATTTGATTTCACAAGTGGCGGAATTTTCAATTGCGACTTAGGTTAAAAAGATGCACTACAAAGCACACGTCGGTAGCAGCGATCTGAAACTTGCATACATGTCTTCTCTTAGAGTCAGAGCAACTACCGCGCATGCTCGGAACTGCGATTGTAGCGCTACCGCGGATAGAAATAGAAACGGAACTTTGTGGACGACCCTCGTACATCTACATCACATTTAAGTGCCTGGCAGAGTTTTTTCGAATCGCCTTCACAATATTTCTCTGCCTTTGTATTCTCTAATGGCGCACACTCCTAAAGCTTTCCGTTTTAGAAGTGCTCAAATGTTTGTAAACCTATTGGACCAAACTGCTGCGGTTATCAGCCCCTATACACACTACTGAAACTAACTTACACTAAGGACAACACACACAGCCATGCCCGAAGGAGGACTCGAACCTCCGGTGGGGCCGATCCAGTCCGTCGCATGACGCCATGAGCCACGAGGCCGTTCTGCGCGGCTTTCTGATTTAATCCGATTTCTCTTATCTCTGTACTTAAAAGTCGCATTTGTTGTCTGTGTCTGTTCTCTTATAACTCAAGATGCAGACAACCAAATAACGTGAAATCTGGTACACGTACACAAAATTACATGGGGAAGGTTCTTCCAATTGTTTGGAAAACCAACCGGAAAATTTGAGAAAAAGTGAAAGTGCGTTTTCAATGTGTCCGTGTAAATCTATATCCTCGCACTGATCTTGATGAAATTTTGCACAATGACAACTGTCTACCTAAAATTTCGTTCAGTGCATGTTGGAGAGTACTTATGAATTTCGCCAAAATCCAAAGTTTTGCTCCGATCTTTATGAACTTTTGTACACTTGACCTTGAAACCAAGATGAAGGTAACTGTCTACATAAAATTTCCTTCGGTGCATGGAGGAGAGTACCTACAGACTTCGATTGCAATGTATATACATATAAGACACATTTGTTGTCTGTTTGTCTGTTCCCTTATAACTCAAGATCCAGACAACCAAATAAAATGAAATGTAATGAAATAAATCGCAATTTGCGATCGCTTATGGCTCACTGTACTAGGTTTAGATGTAATACCAATGTGGTATTATATATAATTGAAAGTGAAATGTGGTTCAAAATGTTTGTTCAGCTTAAGAGACTTAACTGCGGGGTCATCAGTCGCTAAACTTGCAAACTACTTATGAACTGCCTTATACTAAAGACGACACAAATATCCATGCCCGAGGGGGGATTTGAACCACCGACCGTAGTGGCCGTGCAGACTGTAACTGACGCACCGCAGATCGCTCGACCACTGCGGCCGGGTGAAATTTGGTCCACGTACACAGAATTACATGAGGAAGATTCTTAAATAGGTTTCGTTCCATCCCAATCTCACTCTGACCATGTGCCTGTTCTAAGCCGTGTGATAATGAACCCCCCTCCCTTTTATTACATGCAAATAAACGGTTTTGTACGCTTCTACAGAAAACCTTATTTTAAACGCGGGCATAGCCGGATACTTGCAGCTAGTTTTATTACAATGATCATGTCTAAGTATGTCGGTGCTTATAAAATATACTGATATTCGGAGGAGAAAGATGGAGACATAAATTTCGCGCTATGATCTCGTCGCATCGAATATAGCCTTTCTTGTAATGACTTCACCCGAACTCTCGCACCATTTCCGTGACACTGTCCCACGTGTCGCGATAATACAAAACGAGACGGCCTTCCCCGAATTATTTCTATATTCTCTGTCAGTCGCGCTAGTGGGTTCTCAATGTCGCATAACCCTGTTGCTGTTATCACCCAGGCAGTGAAATTCGGAAGAGCATATATTGTATTAGGTTTTGATGGTGGATTTCAGTCTGCTTCTCTGAAAAGGATTTAAATAACTAAAAGTGAGGCAAATTCATATGCTTCCAATTCATAGGAAAAATATAACACGTTTTACAATCAGATGGAATTTTTTACATTTTCCGTTGTTAAATTTAACAGTCAGGTATTTAGTCAGAAGGAAACCGAATCTTTCCCGCTACCCACTAGTAGCGTCACAAAATTTGTTATTCCAGTTGAAACACAAAGAGTACATACCGCATTGTTCTCCGCTAAAATAATCCGAAAATGTCTGGATACAAAATGCACAGGTGGCGTCTGTAGATTCTTCATCATCATCATCATCTAGATCGACCTTTATGTCTACTGGCGAAGATTCGCTAGGAACTCAGAGGATTTTGAAGTTTTAGACCTTTTTTCAACTTTTCTCTTACTTTTGAAGGCAGGTTTTCTGTTTTTGTGAGGCTCCCCGTTTTGAAGCCTCATTAGAATTGTTTGTATCTTTAGAAGTATAAAACGTTTCCACCTTTTTCTTTTAAGGCAAACTGGTCAATGCAATGCTCTCCCCACGATTCCGTTTGTGAGATACTGGGAAAATTGGGAGCATGGGCGGTATTAGGATTCAGCTGGTGACCCATCATAGGAACACAACTCAATCAGCACAAACATACACATGCCAGTATTTCAGAGCATATTTTCTCGGTATTAATAATACGAAGGCAATCTTTATTTAACGTACGTTTCAGTGCTATCAACGAAATTCTTACAACTAAACAGTTACCTGGTAGTTCCCTTGACGGACTGGATACAGTAAAAAACGACTTACACAGCCTCCAACACATCAGATGCCAAAACTATGTCCACTCTCACTCAGTGCCTTAGTTGGGTCGGTACGGGGCGGTATGTCGTACCGCTTAAAATTCAAACTCGCTATTAGCGTACCGGCTAAAGTTCTTTCATAAATCTGTAAAAATATTGATCAACTGTATATTGTCGAATGGATTCCGGAAAGAAAACTTGGAGAGTTGTAGGTTTTTACGAGATGCGATCATAACTATCGAAGCGCATTTGCACAATTCTAGTGGAATCTGACTGGCGGTCAAATGTTCGAAATAGCCAATGGAGAGTTCCGACCAGTCTGAACCGAGACAGAGGAAATGTTTCTTACCAACTCCAAAGCGTTTAATAACCTTACTTCGAAGAGATAATTCACTACATACGCAAAGTCTTTTCTATGCAACATCATTGCCTTTTCTTTGAAGAAAGTAAGTGCGAAATTCAAGCAATCCTTTTAAAAATTTAAGGGACAGTACACCGCAACATTTTGACTTAATCTCCAATGACTGAATCATGAAATACTTCACGAGTTACGTATGTTTTTATGGTTAGCACGACACGTTTCGAGAACGACTCACTGTCGAGATAAAATATTCACAGTAAAAATGTTTACTTAATCGTCTTTTTCGCACTGAAGTCAGTTTAAGATTATACAATAGTATGTCGTAGCACTATTAGAAGAAACTAAAAAAGAAGCGAAATGTAATTTCTTTGACCAATGCTTCTTCAACATTCTAGATGTGTACATATTCAACCGTTGGTAACGCTGCCAGTTTTGCTTCTTACATTTTTAAAAGTTCCACGCAGTTCCATTGTCCAAGTTTTGTAATGGTTTTGGTATAAGTCTGCTTTTAATTCCAGGCAGCAACACCCACTTCTGATTAGTTACGGTATGATGTCGTTATCCAAAACCGATGGCTGGTATCCTCATCTAAACCCATGAATACTATAAAAATGAGTTTGAAATCTATAAATTATAGCTATATTTTGTTAGTTTATTCACATGCTTACATCTTTACTTTCTAGATTTTCTAAAAATGTTTATTTGACTCATTTCATATGGAATGAGCAGAGTACCACCAAATTTTTTTTCCGCCGAGCAGAGTACCGCCTAAACTTTTTTTTCCAACTAAAGCACTGGTTTCACTCGCTACCGTTTGTAACTATTGCTGGCTGCGACAAACCCACAGCTCAAGTGTACTACAACAGATGGCATCCACAGCAGCGTGGGAATGAGGTTACCAAATGTGTATCCTATTACTTGGTGTCGATCGACAGAGAATTTTGTCTTGCAATTTCGTTTTTACATATCTCAACCTTTATGATGTCATATTTTCGAAACTATATGTCTTACAATGCTGTTACCGATCCATTTAGTGGTACATGTATTCTGTCTAGAAAGCGTGTAGATAATAGAATGAGTAGTAAAGAAGTAATAATTCAATCTCTCGTGACGCTGCGGCAGTTTCTCGCAGACAGGAGTGTCTACTATATCGTGTATCCTAAATCGTGTGCCGTACAACTTCGCAGGTACATGAAGCGTTACGTGAGTACACCGTATTAAATTTTGTTGCAAACGCTATGAGTGTGTGTGTGTGGTATAACTTATACTAATTGTGGATGGCGGGCAACGATCCTTTCTTCAGTGCAGAGGCACTCCTACGCCATCCTACGCCCTTACTCTTACGGAAAACAATTTACAAAAACTACGAGTTTGAGTTCTAGTGGGCCGGGCAGGGTAAAGTTGAGAATGCAAAATGTTCAAATGTTTGTAGAGTCTATGGGACTTAACTACTGGGTCATCAGTCCCTAAACTTACAAACTACTTATGAACTAGCTACAACTAAGGACGGCACAAATATCCATGCCCGAGGGGGGATTCGAACCACGACCGCAGTGGCCGTGCAGACCGTGGCCTAAGCCCCTCAGTCCCATCGGCCACCGCGGCCGGCGAGAATGCAAACTGACTGGATGCATGCTTGAGTAATTCCGTGCAGCTGTGAACATCGATGTGTCCCCTGTGGCGTAGGGTTCAACTGCCTAGACAGCAGGAGACCCCGGTTCGAATCCAGGATGGCTACTCATTTTCAAGTTTACCCATTCCCAGGATCGATGTAGCGTCTATTCTTTGGAACATGTCCAAAAGAACCGACACCACATATATTTATAAGTAATATAAATTGCCGATAATAGGCAATGATCATTTCTTTAGTGCGGAGGCTCTTATAGGCAATAATTTTTTATTTATTTATTTATTTATTTTTTTATTTTATTTTTATTTATTTATTTATTTATTTATTTTTTTTTTTTTTGGCTTGGAAGTGGGTTCATCACCGAGGAAAAATTACGGAAACGTTTGAAACGTTTATAATATGTTGTAAGTCAGTAAGTGCTCTCGTTCTCAAACACTAGATGAATAAATCCTTGGTACTGCTGTATCGCGCGCTGCGCTTCCTTATCATTCTCAGCCTTCTTGTCACTACAGCAAAGCGGATGGGATAAAACCTTCTACATAAGACATGAAGCTTTGTTTCAAAGATTAAGGCAACTGGCCCACTGCTTTTCGAGTTCTGCGAGTTCAAAGGTCTGCAACTTCAATTTTTAAACGAAACGTTGGCGTTCGCTGGAGCCATTTTCATCTCTGCACCCCACAGAGCATACAAATGATACGCAGCGGATGTCCATATCACTACCGAGTTTTTGTTTGAAACCAGCATCTAATGTTTTTTCCCCGAACCATGTGCCAGTTTTCGTCATGATGACTTACAGTTTCTTTCATTTACAGCTGGAATAAAATATCAATTAAGAAAATGAAACGACTTCTCGTATACCTGTTAAATATGTAGTAAAGGTAGCGTAATTTCTCTAAAGTTCCTAATATGAATGGGCTGATTATCGATTATTACATGTGCCCAAATGACAGTTCTTTTACAGGAAGGAGGCTTACAGATCCTCACAGTTTGTTCTTCAATATGCATTATTTACTTTTTTCAATTGATTCATGTCATCATCGATGAGAAAACTATTTCAACTCCTGATCTGCTTTTAATAATGCTAATTGCCAATTGCCAATTGCCGCTGCGGAATAGCCGTGCACACTGAGGCGTCGTGCTGCGGTGCGCTCGGCCGTTCGCCATCGGAGGTTAGAGTCCTCTCTTGGGAATGGGTATATGTGTTTTCCTTAGGTTAGTGTAACTTAATTTAAGTAGTTTGTAAGCTAGGGACTAATAACCAAGCAGTAAAGTCCCATAGCTTTAAAACATTTGAATTAAATTATAAGCATAAAACTATCTGCACATTTCAAAGTTAACGTATTATTTGAGCTACAGATCAGAAAAAAAAAAAAAAAAACTGTAACATCTACTTCACATTGCTCATAATAACTAAAACTAGTCACGTGACGAGCTTACATTTGGTCTATGGTGCATCCCATAGAACGAAGACAACAGACCGTGCGTGTCCTATCCCTGCCGTATTGCCATCTGATACTAACATTTATACTTACCCCGAGTCTCGTGACAATTTTCGTCATCATGATCAACAGTTTTCGTCGTTTACAGATGAAAATAGTTAATTTTAATAATAAAAAGCCTTCTCGTATTCTTATTAAGTATGTAGTAGCAAAGGTAACAATTTTGTCCATATCACTAATATTAATGTGGTGATTATAGTTTTCACATGTGCCCAGGAGAAAAGTATTGTCAGTTGTTTTTACAAGCAACGGTATTACACATCCTCGGTGTTAGTGTTGCACTATGAATCTTCTAGGCTAGCGTTTCTCAAACTGATATTTGTTATTATCAATTGGAAAAATTATTTGAGCTTGCCTTGACTGAGCTTATATGTCAGCAAGTAAATCATTTCTTGTGCATATCTGCTGTTAGTAGCATTATACTGAGCTAGAAATGAATATAGCCTGTTCATTATACCTATAAAAGCAATACTTCTAGAGTGCATCGATAATGTTTTCTCATAATATTATTATTTTACGTAAATAGCCAATATATTCCTAGTTTTACGTTTGTGACAAAATTCGTAAAATACAAACGCTTGTGTTGTCTTAAAATCTGATATATTGTTGCAGATTTCAGTTGTTAATGCATAACAAACAAATAATTCACATGTATTATTGTGGTATCGTAAGAAGAAAACTGATGTTGCTTCTAAAATTGATATTTCGTCTTCTACTCGTCTGTAAGTTTCAAACCAAGGGACTCACAGTACGACAAATCCAGTCATTAGCTTAAAAATTACTGCTGTTATGTTGCTTGTAAAAAAGAACTGTCGATATGTTTCATCTAGACACGTGCAAAAACTGTAATCATCGTTTCTACAACGTTTATTCTACATCGTAAAGTGAAGAAAAGAAGCAATAAGTAAAGAAAACGCGACATTTTTATTTGCAATCTACATATCGATGTAAAAACGAGCGGAATGCAAGGTCAAAATAGCACGATCTAAGGCTCTAATCTGGACACCTCCAAAATATTTCACAAAACTTGAACAAAACAACATTGTACGCATAAGCTACATGTTGTGCTTAGCATTCGTTCGGAAAGAAAATGGCGGATGCGCTAGCCTGTATTTTTAGGAACTTTACTCAGACGATATTATATTTGGTCTTCGGTGCATTCATCTCATTTTAATTTAGCCCAAAACAAATGAGGACCGGAGAAGGCCATTCAAGTGAGAATGGCCAAAGTTGGAGAGTTATAGAATCCATTAGCTTTAATTACATTACTGCTAAATGCCACTAAAGTATTACATGTTTTATTAGGGAGGTGAAAGAGTATCAGAAAAGTAAAAGAAAGATTGTTTCTGCCAGACTCACCAGTAGTGTTATCAGCAGAAAAGTATAAGATAGGCACTCTTGAGTACGTGTTTTTATCTTCAAGGTCTTGATAAAGCTATTGAAATTTGACACACGCGGTTATTTCGTGTATATCTTGATTCACATCTGCATGTATACTTAGCGAGCCGCTGAGTTTTGCATGGCAGATTTCATTCGTTACCAATATTTGCGGTTTCTTATTCTGCGCCATTCGCGTACTGAACGAGGAAAAATTAAGAATTGCAGGTGGCCTTATATCTTGTCTTGTTCCCTTGACACGTACGATAGTTACAATTGTTGACTGAAGTATCATGAAAGTATGCTTCGTTTTATTAATTAACACCCCAACTTGCTTATCACATTTGTGTGACCCTAACATGTTTCCTTGACATCCGTGACAGTGTAACATCTATTTATTGAGATACAAAAGATATGGCTCTTCCCTAAACTTTCTAATGTCTTTGATTAATCCTATCTACTAAAGCTGTCGTACTTGTAGCTGTAGCTACTCAAGAAGAGAACAGATAAATATAAAGTAACCAATCTCGTAATTCACGGGTTGTCATAAATGCTCCGTGGCACAGTGGTAGAGTGCGAGACTACAAACCAAAGGTCGCGAGTTTGATCTCCTCCAGGTCCTAGGATTTATATCTGTCACTTTCCACGTCTTTCACCATTCTAATTTAGACAAGTTGTCAAAATGTTCAAATGTTTGTTAAGCTTAAGGGACTTAACTATGGGGTCATCAGTCCCTAAACTTACAAACTACTTATGAACTACCTACAACTAAGGACGGCACAAATATCCATGCCCGAGGGGGGATTCGAACCCCCGACCGCAGAGGCCGTGCAGACCGTGACTGAAGCGCCTCAGTCCCCTCGGCCACCGCGGCCGGCCAACTTGTCAAAGGAGAGAAACAGCGATCTATTTCGTATGATTAATATTACAAGAAACAGTATTGATCGCAAAAATTAACAGTTTTTATTGACCGGTTTCGACCTGATGTAGGTCATCTTGGGAACAAAACGTAGCCCATGTGGCCAGTGCTAGACTCGGCTGGGCTGGGCTGTCCTGGTCTGTTCTACTGCCAGCCCGGCCGAGTCTAGCACTGGCCACATGGGCTACGTTTTGTTCCCAAGATGACCTACATCAGGTCGAAACCGGTCAATAAAAACTGTTAATTTTTGCGATCAATACTGTTTCTTGTAATATTTCTTTCATCTCTGATGTGAAAAATACCGAGTAGCACCGTAGTTCCGAATACACGTTAAGCTGTAGGTTCCCCTATAACTGGCTGATTAAGTCAGTACCAATCTTCGAAAAAAAAAAAAAAAAGAAAAAAAAAAAACCACGACATTTTGCTCTTCACCAAACGCAAAATCAGGATGCTTAATTTAACACAATTTAGTCGTATTTCGAGTAACTTAAATAAATGGTGGTCATATCAACGATAGCCTGCTTTTACTACTGAAGTTTGAACCGGATGTATCTTTTTGGGTATTCTTGGGTCTTAATATGATGACGTCAGACTTTCCACGATTTTTATACAGGGAAATAACAGGAATAAAATTTGCGGGATGCTTTTCTGTCTCTATTGTCTCCATTTGTGTAACTGTCACTGACAGAGCAAGTTTCCCTTTTGACGTCAGAGAACAATGAAAACTCAAAGTGTCACACACACTAAAATAACAGGCAAAGGCACCGTAACGCTAAACGAAATTCGTGAAACAATAAGACCAAGTGAATATTCACAGATTTATTCGCATTCTTTTGCGAAGTCATTCGACATCTGCTGCTATTGGTAAGATGGACTATAATTTCGGCGACACCCGAAAATTTGTGTCGTACCGTGACTCGACACCGTATCTGCCGCATTTCGAGAGCGGTCGCCTTAACCACTCGGACATCCTCCTGACCCAAACATCCATAAGGTAGTGATGGGACAACCGACTGTTTTTAACAACCGATTGGTCAATCGGTTGTTTTTTCGTTCATTCGGTTTTTTCAGTTGAATGAAACAACCGAATGAAAATAGTCTCTGTGGCCGTATGAATGTTTTCACTCACTGGCGGTGTTTGAGTGGTTTCAGTCGATGCGAAACAATCGAATGAAACCAGTGTCTGTCGGTTGCAGCCGCTATATGAATGTTTTCACTCATTCAGTGGGTTTGAGTGGCTTCAGTCGATGCGGGAGCACCGAATGAAACAAGTCTCTGTCCTTTATATGAATGTTCTCGGCATTGAGTGGTTTCACTTGATGCGATACAACTGACTGAAAAAAGTTTTTGTCGTTTCTGCAGTGACATGGATGTTTTTATTAATTCATCGACTTTGTGTAACTTTATTTGCATACTCCTTCAGCCTTTTCGGATATAAATGAACCTTGATTCAGCATGAAACATTCTTAAAGACAAATCTTAAAAATATAGCAGTGTGTCCGTGTGTGTGTGTTTCTATTGCAAGCAAATCTGCAGTTTTGTTCCAATCTTGATGAAATTTTGCACACTTTACCTTCAAAGCAAGAGAAACGTCACTGTCTACATCAAATTTAATTCGGTGCATGGCGGAGGGTACTTTACATACTAACTTCGACAAAAACCACATTTTGGCTGCGATCTTGATGAAATTTTGCACACTTGAACTTTAAAACAAGGCGAAGGTAACTGTGTACAATAAATTTCGTAGGTGCATGGCGGAGGGTACTTTACCTACTAACTTCGATACATTCCGTTTGTATTCGAATTTTAATGATATATTTCACTCTTCACCTTCAAAGAAAGAGAATGGTCACCGTCTACATCTACTTTAGTTCGATGCATGAGAGAAGGTATTCCAGAATTCGACGCCAATATAGATTTTTATTCCGATCTTGATGAAATTTTGCACACTTGACTTCCAAAACATCTAAGATTTTGTATGGTACATGGCGCAGGGATGGAATAAACCTCCACGCCGTTTCACCGATAACCACAGAAATATCTGTGACAAGAGTAAATAATTATGAAACTTGAGATGAATGTTTTCATACACTGTTGACGAATAAAGACGCGCTGAAGAAAATTTACTGCACTGATAAATGTTGTATGTCTTCTCGTACTCTTTCAAATTAGATGGAATTTACAAAAATATTTTTATAACATACATTTTTATATAAAATACTTTAATGAACTTTTTTTACAATATTTAATGTTTTAGTGATCTTCGAATTTGGTTCTAGCAAATATGCTCACAGTTAAAATACTCAACTCTGTCCTACTAGTTCCTTAGATATGTCTGGACAATAAGCCGCAAACCGCACGTTTCTACCTGTTCCCACTTCGGAGATACAGTATGCGAGATTAAACTTGTAGCGATCATTTTGGAACACCCTGTAGTTTCCACGCTTCTTTATTGAGACAGTAAGAAACCGACAACAATCGGCGATGGCACGCCCCGCCCCCCTGACCAGACACTGTTGTGTGGAGTTAGGCGCGCAAGCGAGGCAGCACCCCCTCTCGTGTCCCAACTCACCGCGGTACTTCGTAGTCATCGGCCACTTATCTTCTACAGATTGTGAGTGTCTGCGAAAATAATCTGATCGGGCCCAGATGATCGGCGTTTTTGAGGTCTGTGGTGGGCAATGAAAGTGATCGCAGGCCTGCTCCAGCGATATGACATCTAATTAGTGATGGCACCTCGAACAATTTAATCTACAACAAAATATGAATCGCTGTTACTGTATATTATAAAACGAAAAGTTACTTCATTCAGTAACATTGTAATACGCATTTTAACTTTGGCATACACCTTTTACATGGCAGTATAATGTAGCACTGCTGTAGTTATCTGATGTGCATGTCAGTTTCATTCATAGAAATGTAAGCTAAAACACTAATGAGTCGTTTCAGTTGGGACAATGATTACATGTTTCAACCGACAGAAGAACTTACTGCCTCTTTTCACTTGAAAAGAAAGAATGAGTAATTCAGTCAATGTACAAAACTGCAAAAGTGTCACATGTTTTCATTCGGTTGTTCCCACAGACTACTTTCATTCGAAAAAAATAAACGAATATTAATCCAACATAGTAAAACTACGACCGAATGACGCTTTCATTCGGTTGCTCCCACTGACTGGTTTCACTCAAAAGAACTAATGAAGAGGCCAACGTACTGTGTCAATTTTTTCATTCGGTTGGTCCCATCGACTGATTTAACTCAAAAGAAAAGGAATGAGTGGTCCAACCGACTGTGTCGATTTTTTTATTCGGTTGCTTCGACCGACTGATTTCACTCAAAAGAAGGAATGAGTATTCCAACCGACTTGCATCGATTTTTTCATTCGGTTGATCCCACCGACTTGTTTCACTCAAAAGAACGAATGAATAGTCCAACCGACTGAATCGGTTGTTTCATTCGGTTGGTCCCACCGACTGGTTTCACTCAAAATAACGAATGAATAGTCCAACCGACTGAATCGGTTGTTTCATTCGGTTGGTCCCACCGACTGGTTTCACTCAGAAGAATGAATGAATAATTCAACCGATACGAGAAACTACAACCGAATGATCGATTTTTTTCCAACAACCGAATGAATCGATTGTTTTCATTCGATTGTTCCCATCACTACCATAAGGTCACACACATGAAGGCAAATATTAGCGAAAAGCGAAGGATCCGTGTTTAAATCTCTGCCCGGCAGAAATTTTCGAAAGTAGCAGCCCATCTTAAGAACAACAGCAGGTAATGTAAAAATTGCTAATAACTATGTGAGTATTTCGGAGTCCCGCCGATCACCTCCAACGTATGTTCCATCAGAACAGTCAAAGCATAATAAACGAGTTAATAATGTTTGTTATATAGGTTTGCGAACTGCATTCAAGTGAAGTAGACACAGTACGGCTGCGGCGGAGTGGCCGAGCGCATTGATGTACTATGCTGCGATGAGCGAGGCCGTTCCCTGTCGGGAGTTCGAATCCCCCCTCGGGAATGGATGTTTCTGCTGTGTTTAGTATAAGGTAGTTCATAAGTAGGTTGTAAGTTAAGGAACGGAGGACCCCGCAGTTAAGTTCCATAAGGTTTTCAAACATTTGAACATTTCCGACACAGTATGTTAGCCAGTCGCTGGCGGTTGCTCACGTGTTGTGTATTAACATATTGAGCCAGTGGAATATACATCTTGGAATCTCTAACTTGGAAACCAGAACTTTTAGTGTCTCTCGCGAGCCTTTTTCGGACACCGGGAGAAAACACTAAACATTCGGGACGTTCCCGATTAGTCAAGGACGTTTGGTAGACCCATTGCAACTTAACTGTTGCGTCTTCAGTGTGTTCTACCTACAGAAGCCACCGTTTGATTCCTCTTACCAGAGCATTTTCTATGAGATGCTTCAGTTGTTATTTATTGTTAAATAAGTGTCCTTTGTTATGAAACGGAAATGTCAGTGATAGTTTTAACACAAACGTGACAGATAGCAGAATTTTTATCGTGCAAGGTAAACTACCACTTTTGTTGTTGTTCGTGTGGTCTTCAGTCCGAAGACTGGTTTTCTGCAGTTCTTAACACTACTCTGCATTGAGCAAGCCTCTTCATCTCCTCATAAGAACGGCAACCCACCTCCATCTGAATCTGCTTGTTACATTCGTCTCTTGGTCTCCCTCTGTGATTTTTCCCCCACGCACTTTCCTCCAATGCTAGATTTAAGATTCATTGATGTGTAAGAATGTGTCATTTTTTACATCTTGCATACTATATTGAAATTCGTATTTAGTTATTGTTACATTTCTAAACGATAAACTACAGCATTACCAACAAACGTTTTAAGAATCCCCTCGCATATTGTCTGTCAAATACAATAGTAATTAAGTGTTGTATAGTGCAGGTTTGTGAAAGTCACTTTTTTTAAAATAATTAATTTACAGGTAAAGTTACTTCCCAGAAAACGTGGCTTAGTAACAACTATAGTTACTGCACATCAGTTACTTTTAAAAGTTATAATTGTAGCTAGTTTGTAAATCAATGATAATTAGACTTAGTAAAGGTTGTGTTGTGTTATGCTAATGGCAAGAAATCAAATTCTGCTTCGGTCATTGGTAAAATGAAAAGAAATGGGGAAAAATTGCCAAAGGTGTGAGCAGATTTAATGTTGAAGGGTCTACCTGCAAGCGCCATTTTGTTACCGGACCATGCAACGTCTTTCATGAAGTTATTGGTGGCGGCAGCAACCTTCAAACATGTTCGAAACAGTTAGCTGTGCTGGACACATTTCATAAATGTTTGAATAAGCCACAGGCATGACATAGGCAAACGTTAATACTAAAACTCACAAGTAATTGTAATCATGAAAACTGCCCATTAGCAAAACTAGCGTTTCAGAGTGTGAAACGTGTCAGGAACATACTTACAGACAAATGATGATGATCTGAATAATAGCTGTTTAACTTCAAAAATTAAATCACATTAAAATGGCACTGTAATTAAATTTCGTTTGTGGACAACCATAATACATTCCTTTAGACATTATTTGTGGATTATCTGTCGAAGTCAGTTATCCACGGTTTCAGTTGAGAGTTTTACTGTACTAACGACAGTAGGAAGATAACGTAGCTGTGCAAGATTCTTGCTTATGTGATGCTACGACATACATATTCTGTTCCAGTCGGCCCACAATTTACAACGAAAGGATTTACAATTTTCCATGCAATAACCGAAATTGTAGTATTTATAAAAAGAGGTGACCAAGGCATGTGTAAGTCTGCCACTTCTCAGCGACCGATAAATATAGAAAACAATTTAACACGGATGTTCGATTGCTAATCTAGTGTAACGTATCACGTGTCTAAAATATACTCGTTTTTGTCTGCGTAATTTCTAAATAAAAGTGATATAAATTCAGTTATGAAACAAATGTGTACGTTTTAGGATAAATGAATTATGTTGATTTCAGATTCTACCAACAAAACACGAGGATACTTAGGAAAGCAAGTTTCGTTTGGTAATAAGAAAGGAATATATTACAGATCAAGAAAACAATTTACTTCAGGAAAATCTGTAACACCAGCACTACTTCACAACACAGCCATCGTAAATTTTCTAGCATTTCTCATAGCGTAGTACAAGTTTAAGTATTCTTTCGTCACAGAATGTATCCGCTTGTATGTCAGCCATGTGGCAACATGTTGTTTTACCTCTGCATCGTTGAAGTGTTTACTACCAAGGAACGACATCAGATACTGTAAGGGAAAACAATAGCTAGGAGCGAGGTTGGGACCGAACGCAGGATGCAAACGAACTTCCCAGCCAGAGCTATGAAGGCATTGTTTTCTCACATTTTTAGTGGATGTTCGCTTCGTACTTTGTCATGCACATGAACAATCGCATACTTAAACTGTCAAACCCATGTTCTCGCCATTGAGGCAATAATTGTATTTCTCTGTAAAAATCCCATTCTTGTCGATAAATGTCACCCAGTTTAAGTTTCTTGAGACTCAGAAAACGAATGGCAGATCTCAGTTCACAAGCGGCGTGATTTTCGCTCATCGGTGAGATTATAAACAATCACTAGGAACGATGTAATAATCTACAAAGGCAGCCAAAAATCTGTCACAGGGATCATTATGAGCATGAGATTTTGGTATTCTGTAGCTAAAATAGAACTATTTGTCGACCGCTTAATGAATGTTGTTTCGGTTACAAATGAAAGGAACATTCACGTATTCTAATGTTATGCTCAGTAAACAGGCTGAAAGATAACTTGTGGATGACGCTTGAAGAGACTTTAGGAGAACCACCTGATACTCTCAGAGTCTATGGTAATTTAAACGGTCGTATTCGCTCAAAGGCTGAAGGATATAGATGTCATGGTAACAATGGAGTCGGTTACAGAAGCAATCGCGCGAGAACAGGTTAGCGGTTCTAGACACTTTGTCCAGTACTACGACGCTACTCCCCGCCGGAGGTTCGAGTTATCCCTCGGGAATGTATATATATATATATATATATATATATATATATATGTGTGTGTGTGTGTGTGTGTGTGTATGTGTGTGAGTGTGTTTTGTAGTTAGGTTAATTTAAGTCTGCTCAAGTAGTTTGTAAGCCTAGGAACTGATGAACGTAGTAGTTAGATCCCATCCATTTACAAATATTTGAAAAAAAAATCGAATGTTTGTAAATCTATCGCTCTTAACAGTTTGGCCATTAGTTCTTTGCTTACGAACTACTTGATCTAAGGTAAACTAACCTAAGGACAACACAAACACCCATGCCCGAGGCGGGACTCGAACCCCCGACGGCTAACTGCCACGCGCCCCAGGGCGCACGGCTAATCCCCCGCGGCACAAACATTTGAACTTTTGAACAGAAATGCAAACGGGAACAGAAAATTGAAATTTGCGAAACCTCATGACATAGTCATTACGAACATCTACTCCAAGAAACGGATATCCCACTTTTGGACTTAGTACAGTGTTAGCTATTTGAACCGCTGAAGATCGTTTTGGATGGAAACTTTATTCCATACGAGACAGTTGCTACACAACAGCACCCACTACTTGCCAAACTGCGTATAATACCACCAAATAAAAGAAATAAATTAATGCACCGGCGCGGAATAATTGGTGGCGACTCAAATAAGTGGACAGAGACGTTATTTCTTGCATCACTCTTCCATCTATTACTGATGTAGGAACAACATGGGATACCCCGAAAAAAGGTATCATGGTAGAAGCCAATGAAAAACTGGCACCACAAAACAGTGCCGAAACTGCTCTTGACTTAGGAGCGAGAAATCTACCTACTGCGGAAGCAACGATATGAAAATACTACGGAAATTGAAAAATTCTGTGGGATCATGATGTAGAAGGTAAATTTATCTCCAATAGGAAAAAGTAGCAGAGAGATGGAGGAGAAATACTTTGAGGAAATTTGGAATGAGCAGTTCCCAAATGCTCCAATTGCAGTGTATAATTCATGTACAGGGAACAACAGCACCAATCACTAAGTTTGAGGTTGGAGAAGCGTTGCGTAAAATGAAAAATGGAAACGCAACGGGGCCGGACGATCTACCTGGAGATAGAAATCGACTCACTGGAACTTGCTGAATGGCTGACAGATCTCTTGAACAAAATTATTGAGAAATATCCTAGCTGACTGGACATGTAGCACAACAGATCCAAAATGGAAAGAGAAGCGTAGCCTAGCTGAAAATAAGAAATATCGCCCATACGCCTTCCGTCACACACAATATTTTAGCACATCATCCATGAAAGGTTTCGACAAATAATCAGTCTCACCATCAATGAATTTGGATTCGTGAAGTATTGTTGAACAACAGACGCTATCAATGCATCTCGCCTCCTTACTGAAAAACGCCGCTAGAACTCAATCTACACTTTTGTATTCTTCGGCCTCGAAAAGGCCTTCCAGCGAGTGCCAAATCAGTTGATTTTGTTCGCTCTGCGTAAGCACGGAGTACCTGAAGAGCATGTTAGATGGATCAGACTGCTCAACCGTGATCCTAAGGACCTGATACAACTAGCTACTAGACTATTAGTTTACTTCCCTGTTTCTGTTGGAGTTCAAAATGTTCAAATGTTTGTTAAGCTTATGGGACTTAACTACGGGGTCATCAGTCCCTAAACTTACAAACTACTTATCAACTACTTTTTACTAAGGACGGCACAAATATCCATGCCCGAGGGGGGATTCGAACCCCCGACCGTAGTGGCCGTGCAGACCGTGACTGGAGCGCCTCAGTCTGTAGGAGTTCATCAGATACCTGCTCTTATACATCCCTGCTATTTAACACCGCCATGCATATGTTCACAAGACACGTACAGAAAACTGCACCCTGGACGTTGTCGCGGTTGATGAAGTGCTCCAAGCTTTCAAAATCGCCTTGCGGAAGTAGAACTACGGGTCAGCGTATTGAAAACACATCACCTCACCACAGATTTATACGACTCTGTTACCATTAGATTCAAAGGTGTTAATTTGCCAATAGCACCCACTTTCAAGTAACTGGACTCGACAATTTCTGCTGATGGATATCGGAGAGTAGAAATCTCCAAACGCCATAGTGGCAAGTGACTCAAATGGCGTTCTGTGACTGGTGTACTCTTCGACAGAAAAATTCCGCACACAATAAAGTCTAAAGTATAGAGATCATTAATGCGTCCAGTTGCATTATATGGGTCTGAACGCTTGCATTCAATAAAAGAAGTGGCGCAAGAACTGTCCGTTATTGAAACAAAGACGCTCAGGTGGACAGTTCATAGTGCACGACCATGTCATAAGCTACGACGTTCGTAGGTTATACAGAGTAGCTCCAATGGTAGAAGTGAGAAAGCAACCTACGTTAGTACGGGTAAGTCGTTACAGCAGGCTAAACATCAGTGGCAAAGACCTGTTTCAGTTTGGAAGAAAACGGAAGTTATTGGCCAGAAGGACAACCTAGGCAACGATGGCTGGACACCCTGCATCTAGATACAAAGATCGCACGCCTCCACCTTGACCAGGCTCAAGACCGTTAAAAGTGGAGAGAGCGAGGTAAACTAGTGGATCTTGCTAGTAGGTGGACGAATGTTCAAATGTTTGTAAATCTATCGGACTCAAATGTTTGGTCATTAGACCGTAGCTTACAAACTTCTTAAACTAACATTAACTAACCTAAGAACTACACAAACACCCTTGCCCGAGGGGGGCCGGGGGGGGGGGGAATCGAACCCCCGACGGCAAACAGTCGCGCGCACCGCAGCACGACACCCCAGTGCGCACGGCTAATCCGCCACGGCTATGGAAGAAGAAGAATTTCTTCTGCTTGACGCAGAGATATACTGTGTATTCGAGAACTGCGCTCGTAACAGTGCCGAGGAGAGAAACGGAACGAACTTCCGTATCTTGAGAGCAGTCTGAAACAAGTAAAGGCGCTTTAGTTAAATAGTAACCTACATAGACCAAAGATGGCATGACAGCGCATTGCGCTATTATACCGGAACCATCGTATAACAAGCATAGGTTCTGACATGTGGTCGAATTTCTGTCGAATTTTGCATGGACGATCTATATTGAGTATAAATACAGAACTCGAATTTTGCATGGACGTTCTATATTGCGTATAAATACAGAACAGCCATGCAAAATTCGGCCGAAATCGGTGCCCCACATGACAGATCCTCTCCTTGTAAGCCGTTTTGTCATTGCGAGCAATATGAAGTGGAGCTGACAGTTGTAGATTTTCTGATTTATTACTGAAATCAAATTTTGATTTTTAACAATTAAACGTCCTACTGTATTCTTATTACAGATTTAGAACTACATTTAACGTTATTTTCACGCAATTTCTAATTTTAGCGCGGTGGTTATGGTTTTTACATTCGCCTAGGTAAAAGTAAAGGTAGTTCTTTTTACAAGCAACAGAATTGAAGCTGTTAAGTGAAAGTTTGTTTCCGTTGGGCTGAAAGTCTCGTAGTTTGCAGCTTCCACAATGATAGAAGACGAACTGTCAATCTGACAAGCGGAATCAGTTTTCTTATGATTTCTCGACTACACGTTTGAAATGTTTTGTGACGCTTTTGTAAGAACTGATATTGGTTTGTATCCTTAATGTCTGGTTACCGAGGTAATTTTCACATGAAATGGTATTTCTTTCGATTTTGCGTCACAATCAGAACGATTCGTACACAAAAACGTCACACAAGTCACCATAACAGTGCAAAATCTTTCCAAAAACGAGTGACAAGCATACACAAACAAGATAAATACAGCAGTGTTTTGGTCGGATCAAGATGGCTACCCTTGGCTTCGCAGCTGTTGCGTCAGAGGCTTCTACTCTGTACTCTCGGACGAGCTGTCAAAGACATTACAGTACACTTCGCTGACATATATTGGTGGGATGTATCGATATCGAAAATACAGATCAGAAAATTTATAACAGGTAAGTCAAAGACCGTTCACCAATATCTTTGAAAATTAATGCTGCGAAGTGATTCCTTTCCTAAACGAATTCACGCTGAGGACACGGAGTTTTCTCCGAGCAGATTACTATTGGTGTTTACAAGCGTTCGCCTGACCTCGTGGCGCCACTGAAGTGAAGCAATGCCTGAATCACGGCTGCGAGGCTCGTGCGGAACCGGCCGCAGCTGCTCAGTGTCAAACAACACTCGCAGGAAACTCCCGACAACCCTGCAACCGGGAAGCCGTACGTAAGCAAAGGGCCTCCACCCATTACCCGCCGGACAAAAATACACACCAATGGGAAGTTAACGACGTGCAGCAGCGCCTCGTTACACACGTCCCTCCTTCATACGAAAATACACGACGTCCCGGTAAGAGATGTCTTCTTATTCTAACGTAAGTTAACTAGAATATGGTCCTTCTTATATGGACGAGAATGAGTGGACGGCTTGCTTACAGCACAGTCATGAACATCAAATTATCATATCGACAAATAAATTTAGAGGGTTGTCAAATAAATCCCAAAGAGTGAAACAAAATTACATAAAATTTCTACTATTTCGCAGCTAACTACCCTAAGCAAATAGCGCGGAATTATTTCTGGTTTATTTTTTTCTAAGAATCTATTAATTACCTTCAAATGACTCCACAAGATTGTTGTTGTTGTTGTTGTGGTCTTCAGTCCGGAGACTGGTTTGATGCAGCTCTCCACAATACCCTATCCTGAGCAAGCCTCTTCATCTCCACATAAGAACGGCAACCTACATCTGTCTGAATCTGCTTACTGTACCCATCCCTTGGTCTTCCTCTGCGATTTTTACCCCACACACTTCCCTCCAATGCTAAATTCACAATTCCTTCATGTCTAAGAATGTGTCCTACCAATCTATCCCTTCTTTTAGTCAAGGTATGCCAGAAATTTCTTTTCTCCCCAATTCTGTTCAGTACCTCCTCATTGGTTACGCGATCCACCCACCTAATCTTCAGCATTCTTCTGTAGCACCATATTTCAAAAGCCTCAATCCTCTTCCTGTCCGCACTGTTTATCGTCCATGTCTCACTCCCATACAAGGCAACACTCCATACAAATGCCTTCAGAAAGGACTTCCTTAGGCTTAAATCAATATTCGATGTTAACAAATTTCTCATTTTCAAGAACGCTTTTCTACCCATTGCCATTCTGCATTTTATATCCTCTGTACTGCGACCATCATTTGTTATTTTACTGCCCAAGTAACAAAACTCATCTACCTCCTTTATTGTTTCGTTACCTAATCTAATTCCTTCAGCATCACCTGATTTTCTTACACTGCACTCCATTACCCTAGTTTTACTCTTGTTAATGTTCATCTTATATGCACCTTTCAGCACACTGTCCATTCCATTCAACTGCTCTTCCAGGTCCTTTGCTGTCTCTGACAGAATTACTATGTCGTCGGCAAAACGCAATGTTTTTAATTCTTCTCCCTGAACTTTAATTCCTTCACCAAATTTCTCCTTGCTTTCCTTTATGGCTTGCTCAATGTACAAATTGAATAACAATGGAGAAAGACTACAACCCTGTCTTACTCCCTTTCCAACCACTGCATCCCTTTCATGCCCTTCAACTCTGACAACCGCTGTCTGGTTTTTGTACAAGTTGTAAATAACCTTACGCTCCCTATATTTTACTCCTGCTTGCTTCAGAACTTGAAAGAGTTTATTCCAATCAACATTGTCAAAAGCTTTCTCCAGATCTACAAAAGCTAGAAATGTAGGTTTGCCTTTTCTTAATCTATCTTCTAGGATAAGCCGTAGAGTGAGTATTGCCTCCCGTGTTCCTACATCTCTCCTGAACCCAAACTGATCTTCCCCGAGGTCGGCTTCTACCAGCTTTTCCATCCTTCTTGTTATAAATTATTTTTTTTCACAATCACGCCATTAATTTTGCAATACCGCCCTTCTTTCTAGACTGACGTCAAAATTAATGTTTATAATTTTAATCTACATAGATACTCTGCAAATCACATGTAAGTGCCTGGCAGAGGGTTCATTAACCACTTTCATAACCTTCCTCTACCGTTCCATTCTCTAATAGCGCGCGGGAAGAAAGAACACCTAAATCGTTCCGTTTTCGATCTGATTTATCTTATTTTATTGTGATGGGTATGCTTCCCTGTGTAGGTTGGTGCTAGCAAAATATTTTCACATTCAGAAGTAAAAGTCGGTGATTGAAATTTCGTAAATAGATCACGCCGACACGAATAATGTTAAAAAGGGCCGATTCTAAACTAAACGTTAAAGCCAGCAATCGGTAAAACAATCTTTGGTTATTCGTGCTGCTTCATTACTAATAAACTAAAGAATAAGACACTCGACCAGGCCGTCCAATCCCCCCGAATTCATTTTGTTTTCACGAAAAGTATTCATCCACTTATTTGTCATCAAGTATCATAATTCACTTAACTCTGGACTTCCTTTATTTACATTCAAACGGAATACACTTCTGTCCTGTGTATGAATATTTCACTCGGTTTGTTTTGCGATGACTTCGGTTATAATTCAGTTATGCCGTACTTTTTGCCCTATATGAATGTTCTGAAAATCAAGGTCTTTGTATTGAGCTCTTAAACACCTGTATCGACTGAATCTGAAGAAAGCTATCAGTACACATTCAACTCGACGCCCATTTTTTCTAATATTCAAATGTTTGTAAATCTAAGGGACTTAACTGCTGCGGTTATCAGTCCCTATATAACCCTACCCGTCCTGCAACATCGGTTAGTAATATGATAATTAGAAAAATGACCCGTGTGCCTAATTATCTTAATTTGGTGGAAAAGCTATCGGTAATGAAGTCGATGATGTAGTGGAGGCTATAACCGGAACGTTGCTGTACATCTTTAGTAGACAACAACGATCGATAGGAATAAAGAAAGTGGAAAGTAAAATTTGGAATAAAAATGATCAATGTTTAAATGAAAAAATGCATAACAAACGGGACACAGGGATTAATTTAGAAAAAGTGAATAATTTATTGATTTACGGTCGCCAGCTCGATGTACGAGCAAATAATTTGGTGGGATGTCAATAATAGAAAAGTTAATTAACAAACGTAAAAAACTACGTAAAATTTGGGTGGGCAGAAAATCAGAGTGTGCGCGTCGAATTCGGTACAAAAGACACTGACAATATACTAATTACTGAGAAACAGTTCACTAACACAGGGTTCAATTTAAGACAGCGAAATGCAAGCCATAGCCGCGAAAATGCAACATGCAGCAAATCATGCAAAACTCTCACCTTAATACTTACTATTTACAGTTTCAAATAATTAATTGTTTATATAAGTACCAGAAATTATTCTACAGCGAGTATACCATGCGCTTTAGCAATAATCAAGTTGTAACTGAACTATTAACTGTACTAATGGCAAGCTCAAAAATTAATTGATGACTTGTGATAACACTGAATATTTAGAAAAGAACCATTTAACCTTCTGATTAACTTTTACTCTTTCTTTAACCTTGAATTATGAGCATTGAAACACTTGCAAACAATTACTATTCTGACTAGTTAGTACTTGCAAGTTAAAACAAACTTTACCTCAAAATAATATGCAGTGGAAAACAATTAATCTTCTACACTGTTATTGAAATATCTCTTGAAATTGAAAGTTAGTCTAGTAGTTTCGTTCAACTTAGCAAACCTATTGATCAGCAACACTAACATAAGCTACGTTTAGTAATACTTTTCTGAACACTTTTTTTATTAATGACTGTCACATTGTCTTTAATGACTCTGATTTTTAGTTTTCTATAACTTTGTGAATATCCTCGGAAAAAACAATGGGTGAGGAAGGAACCTGTCTGGACAATGACTATGGGTAATGATTTTTAAACACAGGTTCACAAATAACAGTGTTCGCTATTGAACAATCATCACTAATACGCTGGTTAGCTGTACATGCTAAGACAAACTGGACAGATCTTACTGAATTTGGTGTGCGACGTGGTGCTACTGATTGAAGACTGTTGGCACTTAACAACTGGCAAACACAGGCTCTTCTTGGCGACGAATGTTAATTACAATTTAGGGCCCACAGCATTCCTCTTGATGCATTTATTAATTATCTGAGCTGTGGCTGTATGAATAAATAATATTGCCTCTTCGCCGTCTCCTTCACTAGTGCCAATCCACGTACTTTTGCCGTACACCATTGAGCACACAGTCTCACTAATGCGTCTGTCCGCCGCTACTTCTCAACAACGACTCCTTCTCGCTGTGCGCCTCTGCGCTACCAGCGATAAAAAACTCCCTACTCAAAGATGATTCTATACAATAGCAAAGCTCTTGCTAACCCAGCGTGTCTACTACATTTACAATATTTATGACATATATGGAAATTAGCAGGACAATGCAAATATATCACAGAAACAAAATATACAAATACATCATAAATTACAAAAAATACAAATAATGAGGAAAAATGCATAAAGCATCGTTTTATATACCACCCTGTACGCACACATGACTGGAAAGCGTTGGTCACTGTGTTGTTGTGTCACACCTATACTAACAAATTACTGATACTAACTAATGCTAAGGACAACACACACACAGACACCCATGACCGAGGGAGGACTCGAACCTCCAACAGCGAGCAAATGCACGCTCCGTAGCAAGGCGCCTTAGAGCGCTCGGCAACTTCACCGCGACCGTCCACTTTTTCCCAACATATTTTGTTACACCAATAACAGTGCGAAGTATTCGCACTGGTCATTAAGTATTATTTATTAAAATAAATTACTGAAATCTGTCATTAGGTTACTGTGCTCCTTTGAAAACGTGATCAAAAATGATTCATTAAAATTATTCGATATTTTTTGTGCCGGGACAGGGAGGGAGATTTTAGATCGAGGAAACTTGGCACACGCTACCACACGTCCCGCTATGCCACTAAGCACTTTTTTTAATTTGCTGCCGTAGGCTATAACTCGCCACCTAATCGCGTAAGATGGGTCGTTACAGACCTCTTGGGCGCTGAGATCGATGTGTAGACCCTGATGGGAAATTCGTTTCCGCCGCCAGTGTACACATCACATCCCAACGTTCCCCGTTCCACGATACGTGGAGGCGAGTCTTTTATTCTTATATTTATATATATTTCTAGCTTTTTATTTGCATGAAATAAAATTAGTTGGAATGTGAAAGTATAATATAAATTTTAAGAAAGATCATGGCAAAGAGTAGTTAGTAGAAAATAGAGCCCAGCACTTTGCGATGTTTGATGGTCGAGGACTTGCCATGCTCATCAAGTCGGCAATCCTAAACCACCGTTTTACCTGCACGTGGTACAGTAAATATGAGTAAGTTGCCGCGGTGGAGTAGCCGAGCGGTCTAAAGCACCTTGCTGCGGAGCGTGCGGTTGCTCGCCGTGGAGGTTCGAGTCCTCCCTGGGGCATGGGTATGTGTGTGTTTGTCAGTAGGTTAGTTTACCTAGGTTTAAGTAGTTTGTAAGCTATGGACTGATGACCACGCAGTTTGGCCGCTAGATTTACAGACATTTGAACATTTGTACGAGTAAGTTGTGAGACTTGACGCCTGGAGGTTAGGCACCCGTACGAGCCTTTATGTTGCACAAGCTGCCGCATTCCAAGTAGATGATCGTCGTTTCATTTGCGAATTGTAAACACCATGTTTCGTCTTCAGTTGTTACCCGGTTTAGAAACGTCGGATCGTCGTCCGCACAACTGATGAGATCACCACAAATCGACACGCGATCATCACATTGGTCTCGCGACAGGATTCGTGGCAAGCTATACTGGGTAATTGGGGTCATGTTGAGATCGTCCGTCAGAATACTGTGCAAAGTACCATGACTGACTATTACTGCTGTGGCGAGACCGTCTTCTGACAAAACGGTTACCAGGCAGGAGCGTTGCCACTTGCTAGATGTTGCGTTCCGTTCCTGGCCGCCGGCCAGTACGCACACCATCTTTCAAACTGTCCTGTGTCACCTAAACACAACATTGCGTCTCCATGCGTTCCCACCGTAACTAATTTCAAACGCTTCGGCAGCGGTTCTGCCTCATTCCTGCCAGAACTTGATGTATGTCCGTTGTTCAAACTGCAACATGGTAAACTCCTATTGGTGCAATCAGCTCATCGTCACAACGACCATACGTCTGATTCCAGTGCGTGCACCTAACTGTCTCTTGCTGGGACGAGAGACTTACTGACACGGTGCCGTACCACGGCGCCAATGGTGCGCTATAGTGCAGCACAGCTCCATCTTGTGCTCAGTCTCAGGACTTGTAAGGCTGTACCACGTATGTTGTACTCGGTACAAATTTAAATTATGACTAAGGAAGTGTAGTGGTATTGGTGTTCCGTTAACAGTGCCGTTTTGCCGGTGATGGAAGGTGACAATTATGTGATATATATTGGGTGATCAAAAATCAGTATGAATTTGAAAACTTAATAAATCACGGAATAATGTAGATAGAGAAGTAAAAATTTATGCACATGGTTGCAATTACATGGGGTTTTATTTAAAAAATAAATAAATAAAATAAAATAAATTGTTCAAAAAATTTCCTACAGAATGGCGTTTTTATCTGATCAGAAAAACAATAATTAGCATAGTAAATTAAGAGAAAGCAAAGACGATGTTCTTTACAGGAAATGCTCAATATGTTAAAAAAATGTTCAAATGTTTGTAAGTCTATCGGACCAAACTGCGAGGTCATCAGTCCGTAGCTTACAAACTACTTAAACTGTAAACTAAGGACAAACACAAAAACACATTGCCGACCGCGGAGGGCGAGGGGACTGCGGCGCGTCAGTCACGGTCTCCACGGCCACTACGGTCGGGGGTTCGAATCCCCCCCTCGAGCATGGATACTTGTGCCGCCGTTAGTCTTAGCTAGTTCATAAGTAGCTTGTAAGTTTAGGGACTAATGACCCCGTAGTTAAGTTCCATAAGCTATACAAACATTTGAACATTTTTGAACACACACACACACACACACACACTCATGCCCTAGGTAGGACTCGAACCTCCGACGGCAATCAACCGCGAAGTCCACAGCGAGACGCCTTAGACCGCCCGGCTACTCCACCGCGGCTCAATATGTTCACCATCATTCCTCAACAATAGCTGTAGTCGAGGAATAATGTTTTGAACAGCACTGTAAAGCATGTCTGGAGTTATGGTGAGGGATTGGAGTCAGATTTTGTCTTTCAGCATCCCTAGAGATGTGAGTCGATCACGATAGTCTTGCGACTTCAGGTAACTCCAAAGCCAATAATCGCACGGCCTGAGGTCTGGGGACCTGGGAGGCCAAGCATGACGAAAGTGGCGGCTGAGCACACGATCGTCACCACACGACGAGCGCAAGAAATCTTTGATGCGTCTAACAATACCTTTTCTCTTTGTTCTAATGAAACCCCATGTCATTCCAAGCAGTGTGTCAATTTTTACCTCTCCATCTACGTTATCCAGTGATTTATTAAATGTTTTAATTGATACTGACATTTTGATCACCCAGTACATTTGGCGTCTGTTCCGAAAGAACAGACGTCACTTCTGATCCTGCAGTTATTATTCTTTCATATTCCTAGAATATATGACATCAACTGCAAATGGGCGAACCTGAAAATGTGGACGCAGACGGGATTCGAACCCGGGTCTCCTGCTTTTTAGGCAGTTGCCCTGACCCCTACACCACTGGGGACACAGTGATCACCGCACCTGCAAGGACTACCTAAGCACGCCTCCCGTCAGACACAAACTCCCAGCTTCGCCCTGCCCACAGTAGTCATACTCGTAGTTATGAAACTAATTCCCTTAAGAGTAAGGGCTTCAAACTTGCCCACCCCTCCCTACCTCCCTACTAACGAAAAGATCATCGCCCGTCACCGATTACGAAAGAAGAGAACAGACGTCACTTCTAATCCTGCAGTTGTTATTTTCAGCTTTGCCCTTTCGCAGCTGATATCATATTTTTTATGAATATGACTAATTATTGTATGTTATATCTATTACATGATCACTGTCCGTTTGCGCGTCGATGCCCCTATCGTATTCGTACTTAATGTTCCATTGTTGGTCCATTGTGCGCTGAAGCATAACAAAATAACAATGTAATGTTCGTAAATCTATGCGGCTTAAAAACTGCTTAAAATAACCTAAGGAAAAAACACACACGCCGCGGTGGAGCAGCCGAGCGGTCCAAGGCGCCTCGTTGCGGAAAATGTGGTTGCTCGCCGTCGGAGGTTTGAATCCTCCCTGGAGCATGGGTGCGTGTGGGTGTGTTGTCCTTAGGTTAGTTTACCATGGTTTAAGTAGTTTGTAAGCTATGGACAGATGACCACGCAGTTTGGTCCGATAGATTTATAAACATTTGAATATTTTTTGAAACACACACACACACACACACACAGAGAGAGAGAGAGAGAGAGAGAGAGAGAGAGAGAGAGAGAGAGAGACCAACACACTCGCGGGGAGTACTCGATCATCCGACGGCGAGCAACGGCGCGCTCCGTTGCAAGGCGCCTTAGAGCGCTCGGCCACTCCACCACATACGTGGCTTCAGTGTAACTGCTGCGTGGCTGCATCCCGCCGTTTCACAAAACCACGTCCCGCTGCGGCCGTAATGCCACTTAGCGCTGTCGGCTAGCACGTGCTCAGACAGTACAGGACAGTCAAGCGTGCGTTAACGACCCAGCTGACGCCACGAGCACTGCCTTCCGCAAGTTCTTCCGGCCTGGCTGACTCACACCTCCAGCAATGTCAGCCGCCAGCTGCAACCACAAGCCGACAGCAGCCAGCGTGCACCTGCACTCGCAAGGCCGCGCGCTTTGGCAAACACTTGCTGCCGCTGACCATGAGTAACCTAATTACGAGCTACGCGGTCAGCAGTCACCTTTAATTCTCTCCCAGGAGACGTATGCACCTGGCGTCTCAGCTCGTTCCAAGTGGATGAAGCACGTAGTTCAGTGACAGTCTGCCAGTAAGTCTCTTAGCACTCCGCTACATCTACATGGGATACTCTGCAAATCACATTTTAGTGCCTGACAGAGAGTTCATCGAACCACCTTTACACTATTTACCTCCCATTCCATTCTCTAATAGCACGCGGGAAGAAAGAACACCTGAATCTCTCCGTTCAAGCTCTGTTTTGATGTATTTTATTCTGATGATCAGTTATACCTTTGTAAGTGGGAGTCAACAATATTTTTCGCATTCGGAAGAGAATGTTGCCGATTGAAGTTTCGTAAGTAGCCCACGCCGCAGCGATAAGCGCCGTTGTCGTAATGATTCCAATCCCAGATCCTGTATCATTTCCGTGACGCTGTCTCCCTGTATCGTGACAAAACGAGCTGCACTTCTTTGGACTCTTTCGATGTCCTCCGTCAAATCCACCTGATAAGGATCCTACACTGGGCAGTAATACTCCAAGAAAGGACGGACAGGCTTTTAAGGGTTCTGCCAATAAAACGCTTCTCTGGTTCGCCTTTCCCACGGCATTATATTCGTGTTGTTTCCAGTTTAAGTCTAATGTAGTAGTAATTCTTAGGTATTTATTGGAGTTTACGGCCTTCACTTTCGATTGATTTATCTTGTAAACAAAGTTTAACAGATTTCTTTTCGTTCTCGTGTGGACGACTTCACACTTCTTATTATTTAGAGTCAATTGCCAATTTTTACACCAAACTGATATCTTATTTAGAGCGTTCTGCAGTTGGTTTTTATCTTCATATGACTTTACTAGACGGTAAATGGTGGCGTCATCTAAAAACAACCTAAGAGAGCTGCTCAGATTTTCTTCCAAATCGTTTATATAAATAAGGATCAGCAGAGGACCAATAACACTACCATGTGGAACGCCCGATATCATCTCTACTTTAGTTGATGCCTTACCATCGATTACTACAAACTGTGTCCTCTCCGACAGGAAATCCCCTAACCAGTCGCAAATTTTGGGCGATATACTATAATCACGCAATTTGATTAAAAGCCGTTTGTGAGGCACGGAAATCTGGAAATCAAAAAATACGGAATCAATCTGAGAACCCTTGTCGATAGCACTCATCACTTCATGTGAATAAAGAGCTAGTTGTGTTCGCATGTACGCTATTTTCTAAATCCGTATTGACCTTGCGTCAATAGATCATTCTGTTGGAGATAATTCATGTTTAAATACATAATATGTTCCAAACCCCTGCTGCAAATTGACGTCAATGAAATAGGCCTGTAGTTTAGTGGGTTACTACTACTGCCTTTCTTACATATAGGTGTGACCTGTGCAACTCTCGAATCTTTTGTTAGAGATCCTTCTTTGAGAGAGCGATTGTATATCGCTGTTAAGTAGGAACTACCGTTTCAGCATAATCAGATAAAAATCTAATGGGTATACAGTGCGGACCAGAAGACGTTCTTGTTAAGTGATTTAAGTTGCTTTAGTACTCCGAGGATATCTACTTCAACGTTACTTATTCTAGACCATTTGTAATTCGAAATCTGGAGCATTCGTCTTCTTTGGTGAATGAGTTTCGAAATTTGTGTGTAGTTACTCTGCTTTAGTAGCGCTATCATCGGCAGGATCGCCATTACTATCAAGTAGTAAGGGGATTTTTTGTGTTTTAACCCTAGTATATTTAACATATGACCAAAATATGCCGCGGTGGAGTAGCCGAGCGGTCTAAAGCGTCTCGCTGCGGAGCGCGCGGTTGCTCGCCGTGGAGGTTCGAGTCCTCCCTGGGGCATGGGTGTGTGTGTTGTCCTTAGGTTAGTTTACCTAGGTTTAAGTAGTTTGTAAGCTACGGACTGATGAACCCGCAGTTTGGTCCGATAGAATTACAAACATTTGAACATTTTGTACCAAAATCTCTTTGGGTTTTGAATTAAATTTCGGAAAGAATTTCGTTGTGAAAGTATTATAAGGAATCTCGCATTGAAGTCTTCGCTAAATTTAGAGCTTCTATGTAGGATCGCTAATCCTGGTGATGTTGTGTTCGTTCAAATTTAGCACGCCTTTTCCGTTGCTTTTGCGTCAGTGTCCTGTCCTGTTTTATGTACCAAGGGGGATCACCACCTTCTTTTATTAATTTATTTGGTATAAAACTGTCAGTTGCTCTCGATACCACTTCTTGGGATTGGAGCCAAATCTGGTCTGCACTTACGCTTCTTAATTATTGTGATCGTCAGTGTGAATAAAGTGATTTGACTTCTTTCTGTCAGTCCTACAGATTGGAGACAACAACATCATGGCAACCGAGATAGTGGTTTTAAGTTAATAACAGATGTGGCTGCAGAGGGAGTTGTTGTTGACTTGTGTTCGCTATATCACACGAATTATACAAGCAGTCTGGTTCAGATAGTGTAGTCGGCAGGTGCAACAACAACGTGACTTACTCGAATCTGTGTCATGGACAGTTACAGGATAGCTGAACGAGGGACAAATAGGGAATTGGCGGCAGGTATTGAAGAGTCCCAGAGTGTAATTTCCAGGTCCTGGATGCGGTTTCGGACGGCAGGAGTCGTTAAAAAAAGCAAGGCAAAGGTCGAGGTCGTCCACGGCTGACATCAGCATGACATCTCCTTTATCTCCGATTAACAGCCCGTAGAGGCAGGAGACTGAATGAAACTTACCTGCAACGAACGCTGCATGAAGCAACAGGACGCGCAGTATCAACACAAACAGTGAGAAATCACATTCGGCATTGTAGGCGCTACGCTGGGAGGCCAATGCTGTGTGTCCCATTAAATCCACGACACCGTTTAGCTGACCGGAGGAACATCATGGTTGGAGTCGTAACGAATGGCGCCGGCTTCTGTTCACATATAGGACGAGATTTTGTGTGCAGCCGGACAATCGTCATTCCCTCATCTGAAGAGAACGTGGAAATCTGAACAATCCTCCTTATGTGCAGAAAATATTACCATATTATGTTGGTCAAGCAGTGACGCTAAATTTGAAGTAAACATCAATGACGAAGCAGTTATGAGACAAGTAGAGAAATTTAAATATCTCGGGGCACATATTGATAAAAATGGATTGAGCCACACAGCAGTAAAATACAGAATAAAGCAAAGCAGAAAGGTGTTAGAGTGTTTGAATTCTTTTTGGTGGGATAAGAATATTTCCAACAATAATAAGAAAAGAGTAGGTAAGATAATGGTTGAATCAGTGCTATGCTATAGATCAGAAATTTGGATATTAAATGTGGATCTCAAAAGAAGACTAAAGCTGTGGAAATGGACTATTTGCGTAGGAGTGCCAGAATATCAAGAATCGAAAGAAAAACTAATGATGAAGTAAGACATATAATGAAGGCAAATGATACAGTGATAGAATTGAAAGAAAATCACTGAAATGGTACGGACGTATGATGAGAATGCCAGATCATCGGTGGCCTAAGAAAGTTTATGAATGGAAATCACCCGGCAGGCGTAAGCGCGGAAGACCACGACGCTCTTGGACAGACCAGATAAATGGAGTGATGGAACATCGCGGCTTCGACAAGAAAAATGCGCTGGATAAAGAGGCTTGACAGAGGATAACAGGAATACGACAAGATGTTGTTATTAATTAATCTTTGTATTAATTACTCCTGTAATAATAATAATGTTGGTCAAAGAATGGTGTTGGCAGGAGCCAATATTTTCGGGCGTACCGATCTCTATATCTTTCAGAATGGCGCTTTGACTGTTCAGAGGTATAGAGAGGAGATCCACCGACCTTTATTTTGCCCTACGGTGGTGCCATAGGAGATGTGTTCCTTCTGGTGGACGATAACGCTCGTCCCCACAGAGCTGCAATGGTGGACAACTTGCTTGAAGCTGAGAGAACTGACTAATTGGAGCGGTAAGCTTCTTGCCTAACGAAAGAATGGCCAAACATTCGTCAAGAGCTGACTGGTGGCCTCACGCTGTCCCTGCCACGCAGGTGTGTGACTGTACTGCGCCCGAGGTGATCTCACACCGTATTAGAGGGCAACGAGAACTCCTTTTTTTAAGAAAACGTTTCACTTTCCGAAAATTATTAATTCTTACGTCGCATGATTTTTTTAGTTCCTGGCTTTTCCGACGGCTTTGTAGAACGTAGTCGATACAAAAAAACTTTTTCATACCTGTTAATGTGAAATAGCATCTCAAAAACCCTTTCACATTTTTCCATAACTCTTACTTCTAATGATGATGATGATCTTAACAGTCATCCTGAAATGACGAAATTTGTCTAGCACTTGCGCTCGATTCGCATATCTTCAACTGAAAATGTGTCCAGTTTACTGATCGTTACGATTTAGTATATACGCTGAAATGTAGTTAAAATTACAAAAGTGTTTTTGAAGGTTGTACTACCACTGATATTTGCCGTTTTTTGGAGAAGTAAATAACGTTCGTAAGCAATACGAATTCATGCGAATTTAGCTGATAGTGACGAACAATGACGGAGACTAAATGAAATTTGCATTCACCGTTCGAAAGAAAGACGAAGTTATGCAATTTTTGTGTATGATGTGGCATGGTATGTACTGGAGATCCGACGATAAATATTGGGACCAACTGAGGCTTCCTCATACAGTGTATGTTTGATTGCTCCCCAAAGAAAGAAATCAAGAGCAGTCAAATTCGAGGACCTCACAGGCCACTAACGGCCAGGAAAGTCTTCATTTAGTATTTGTGTTGCAACTTGGAACTAGTGTGACTAGTGCTCAGTACCTGCCGTTCCTGCGAGATGCCGCTGTTGGTCGAGACTGTTCCTTTGTTGTCTGCGACAAGACGTGGGTTCAGATGTTTGTGATCCTATTGGACCAAATTGTTATAGAAATCAGTCGCTTACAACTAATTAAAATAACTTACACTAACGACAAGACACATACCATGCCTGAAGGAGGACTCGAACCTCCGTCGGGGACGACGACACAGTTCGTAAGATCACGCCTTAGACCATTCGACCGTTCCGCGCGCCGACGGTCTGCGCTCTTCAATGTTAATAGCTGCTAGCATCCTTATTTATGGAATGGGATGGGAGGTCCTGTCCAACGGGCAGCGCCGTCGCCGGGTATCACACCTGTGGGTCTTTTCCTCTAGATCACATCAAGTCGTTGGTGTAGAATACCCGTAATGACGAACGAAGAGCTGCTTGTAAGGATAGAAGATGTCTGCCTCCTAGTACATCACACCGAGGGCATCTTTGAGAGAATACTATAGAACATTATCCATCCCTACCGTGGTGTCAGTGAGGTCGGCTGTCGTCGCTTTGAACTGCTCCTATGACGTGCTTTGGTGTTACGCTGTGTATCTGCTGAACACAGTAACTATGCATTACCGGCCTTTGATTCCTTGTAACAAGATAATCGATTGTCGACCCATAATCATCTCTTTTAACTTTGCACTGAAGATTTTTCTGTTCATTATTCACGTGCAGAAATGTCCAGTATATAGGTTCAAAAATACGCACAATTTCCTCACAGCTGTTTAAATCAAAACAACCACTCGAGACAGACGAGAGTTGTTCAAGAACAGAATGCCAGGGCCACTGCACATGTGAAGTCGATGGTCACGACGTTCGATTCATGTATTTCCTTCAAACTCTGTACATGTCCACTAGGAGAATATAATGCGCTGATCGTAAGGCGTATTACATACACGACTTTGAGAATATACAATCTGTACACAGCCCAAGACGGTCGCATTCTTACAAAGCTGTGGTTACACGAGTCTTTATTTCACGCGCGTTTGTGCCGGACTGCACGCCGACAATACAACTCCGTCATCAGCACTCTTTGTTGTGTGTAGACGTGTCACGGGCCACTCCAGAGAGCGGGTAAGTCTCCCACCTACACGTTCAGCAAAGTGGCGAGGCCGGTGGCATACCAACTATTTCTTTAGGGGGGGGAGGGGACTTCGTCTTGGCGATTGCAGAACTTTGATCTGGGGGGAGGAGAAAAACAAAAAGACTTGTCAAGTTGCGCTTGCGACTCATTTGCATGTATACCGACCTTCAGTTACCCATCAATACGTCTGTTGTCCCCTATTTAGTAGTCACAGACTAAAACTAGGACGAAAGGAGAGGAAATAATGTTAGTAGTCAAAAGCAAAAATGGCTGCCATCAGAAATACTGGGGGTGGGGGGCGGTGACGACGACACGCTTGCCACTCCTAGCTTGCCTCCTAGCTTGACGTTCCAGAAACGCATATCCACCCCCTTTTTAATTTTTATTTATTTATTTCTATTGAAGCGCGCACCGGTTGCTTGGCCGGAGAGAACGTAACGACCGCCATCTTCAGACGCAGTGGGCGTATCTCAGCACAAAAAGGTTTACCAATTAGTAAACGTTTTTCAGTTTCCTCTTTTCTCCTTCTAAAAATATTTAATGAAATCAAAACAGCACGACTTGCTAGTAGGTCTTAATCTTTCTAGTATACACAAAAGAAATCCGTCACGGCATCAGCGCTTATTTGTTGCGGCGATCCGATACCTAATTAAAACTTGTATCCATTATGAATAAGGACGCCTAATTGTTCAAATAACGCTGTTGGTGGTAGGCGCAGTAGTTCTCCGGTAACTTCTGCACGCCACTGAGGCTCCAATGTTGCTAACTTCTCAAGCGGAGGCTGACTTCTTAATGAATGCTGTCAGAGACGTTCTCTATCGTACTACAACAGACGATCACATCGGATCGCAAGTGCTGACACTCTGGAACGGGAACTGCCCTATAACTTGATTCGGAAATCTGTGACACACGGCGACTTTTACAAACACGAAACTGGCGCACTATGTCCGCCGATACGTCTGTTAAAAAACTCGCGCTGGTACATAAACCAAGCGGAAACACATTTTTTGCGCAAGTCACAAGGATGCGATCTTCGTGGCCTTTTTTTTTTTTTTTTTTTTTTTTTTTATCTTATCATAGAAAATTGTTAGATGTGCTCTTCAATTTTAGTTCTGTAGCATGTTTTTATTAGTAAATATGAGGAAACTCGTGCTTAACGAACAAAGTGACCTTAACAATAAACATGTTCTCGAAAATTTTACTAAAATTCTCATCCACAGATGAAACAAGCATACAACTAAATTTAATAAATTACGCACTATAAGAATTTACACATTATACACTTTATTTGCTATATTTTATACCTTTGTATAATATGTGAAAGAAATACCAAAACATCACAAATATTGGACATATCGAAAGATAAAATATACAGTAATCGATATCTATGACAAGTTTGACAATTTAAGTAAGAAAAGAGATTATATGGTCGATTAATAAAGCAGGATTTTCTTGATATAAAGGAATAATAATCTTCATAGTTAGACTGACAGTTATCTTCGTGATTCATATGAGCAACTTTTACAAACGCATCAACGAAACTGATGAAATCCTCGCGGAATTTACCGTTATGTGTGTATCGTAACAAAACTCTCTGCTGAGATGAGAAGAATCATCTGTTGTCTGGTCAAAAAGTATTGAATAGAACTGTGATGACTGTACGCTGCTGAAAATTTGCTCAGAAAAAGAAGCAAGAGTTGAGGATTTCTTAATTCATATCATAAAATTAAAAATAAATAAAATAAAATAAAATAAAATAAATGCATCAAGGGGGGCAATTGCCCCCCCCCTCCCCCTTGGCTCCACCACTGGCGGCATGCCTGATATTATGTTAATGTCTGAAAGACTTCTCTCCATTGAGAATGACAGGCTTCTTTCAGTTACCAAGGTTCGCCTCAGTCCGGTGACACAGTTGGCCTGATATTCCACACGCTCGCACTTCGTTCATGTGCCGATGGCGCGGAACGGTATAGAACGCATTGTGGAAGGCACCACACACGACACCGACCTGGCATCATGTATCTACTGCCCTCTGGATCTAGTGGCTGAAAAGCGGGAGTTGTGTTTCACATGATCGTTGCTGTCAGAAATCGTGTTCATTCCTACAAGGGGGGATTCTCAGTTTCAGGAATGACTTCATATTAGAACTTAAAATTTGTCCCAAAATTCTGGAAACGACTAACGTCTAGGATATAGGCCTATAGTTTTGCACATGTGATCGACGACTTTTCTTGTAAACGGAAATGACCTGCATTTATTCCTAATCCTTAGGAACACTTCGCTCCTCCCCCTCCCTATTACAAAACTCTCCAAATCCTAGAACGCCACGCCCTCCACCTCGCCTGCCATATCCGGCTCCTCTCCCCCGCACATATCCTATATGACCCATATGACCTGATCCCCCATCTCCTCCAATACCTTAAACACATCCGGATCCTGTACACCAACCGCAAGATAGACTCCCACAACCCCCTGGTATACCCCATCCCCACCAATCCTGCTGCATCCCTTCCTCCCTTCACCTCTACAATCTCCACATCCTCTCCCAGGCTACCTTTCGCCATGTCCCCGTCCCCAATGACACCCTCTGTCCTGACATATACCTGTTCTACCGCCCCTGATCCCCTCCTGTGGATGAATCGCCCCTTCTTCCCTCCCCTCCTATTCCATACGCTTCCTCCCCACCCTCTTTCCTACCCCCCACCTCACGCTTCTCGCCCTCCTCCTCCCTACTCTGTGGGGTCATATGCCATCATTGTTAGCAATGCTTCATCCAGTATTGTGCCAACGTAGCAAGTGCATCAGAGTGTGCTTTTAATCTGTGTCCACCGCCTCCAGACAAGTGTCGAAAGATAACTTTTTAAACAGTGTTCTTCGTCTTGTCAATGTTTTGGAGTTTGTTTTTAACATCACCGTGGCCCTTTTTTTTTTTTTTTTTTTTTTACTGACTACGTGTATTTTACCATCTGGCAGATCTGTAATGTCGTTATAATGATCTTCTTGTCCGTGTTTTATATCTCCATTGTTTGAAACTCCATGCATATATTTTTCATTCTTCATGTTCATTTGTATATTATCTCTCGGCTGAAGAGCAGCACTCAATGCTGCTACCAGCCTACTGGCATGTAACTTGTCAGTGTTTAATTACAATAAAATAAATAAATAAACCACTTTGCTCCTCCCGTCAGATCCAGCAGCCTTTCCTCTGTTGACCGATGTCAGATGCTTTTCTATCCGTCAGACACTTATTTCAGCATCTTCCAATCTGATGTGCTATGGTTGAGAGGAGGAATTACTGTGAAATCCTCCTATGTGAAACAACTTTGGAAAAAGATATTTATTATTTCGGCCTTTTGTATGTATGTATGTATGTATGTATGACCTAGGGCCAAAATTTCTTGGAATAGATGAAAACTGGTAGAAATTAATTCTACAGCAGGTTGCTGAATAGTTTCCTTCTTTTAATATTAGTTTTCGAACTTATGTAACCTATACTCTATGTGCTTGATATTCAGTTTGTGAATTGCTCCTGGCTGTCTAGTTCTGCTACTTCAATGGAATCTTCCCTAAGGATACAAGGGACTTCCCCGGCTCAATATTATGGAAATCAACACTTATTTGTTTCAGGCACTGTTTATAATGTATATGATTTAAAGATTTTTGTTGATATCCATCAGGTAATGCAGCACACTTCTTAAACAAATTAGAAGTATTTTGAATTAGAAGTATTTTTGAACATGCTTAGGGTTTTTAAAAAGATAATAAAGAAATTGATGCAATCTTTTTTCCTAAATGCTTCCTCAAATTAAGGTACCATTTAAGCATATGTTACACATTTGAAGGAGATAAAATTTTTACCAGATATATATGACATGATGGTTCATGTACGATACCTATTTAATTCTATCTATTATGTATATTACAAGGGTAAAAAATACCAAATCTTACTTTAAATTTTCATATTTTTCTCCTAATAAAAATGTTATTTTTTCTGTAATTTAGTTGATTCTCCAATAAATCTTAGGTATTGCAAGATACAGAAAAAAATTAAGCAATACCTGATAAATTTTGGAAATATTTGTAGCTGAATGCTGAAAAATACAAGTTGCGGGAAATTTTGGTTGGAGATATGTGACCAATTAATATGTGCCTCAGACCATTCCTGAAGCATAGTCTTCGTCCTGCAGCATTTCATCATCTTCAAGCTTCCTCTTGACATTCCTTTTAGAACTTCTTGCTTCATTGGTAACTTGAATGCCGAATCTTTCACTTCATGCACTCGTTGTCTGTCACACACAAGCAATTGTTACTTTTCCATATTGGAGCCATAATTTATGCCTAAATTTCTCAAGACTTCCATCCTTACTATCACTCCATCACTGAAACAATCACTGCATCTAGTACACAAAATTTCGTTGTATTTAGTCCTACAAAAACACTCTTTGGTAATCTTTCCCATATGCAATGGTTGTAACTTTCATTTGTGTTCTGAGTGCCCCATGAAAATATTTACTGAGCAAAACAGGGTCACTCAGGTCTCTGAAAATTGGTTTTATTTCATTCGTAACAGGCTCAGAACGAGAATGCTTATGACGTTATATGTCAACACTTTCTTTTGCTTTTTTTTAACCACACCACGTGGCGGTACACATGACCGTAACTTTAAAATTTGGTATATATATATATATATATATATATATATATATATATATATATATATATATATATATATATATATATATGTGTGTGTGTGTGTGTGTGTGTGTATTTTTCATTTGAAACCCTATAATGTATATATAAATATAATCAGAAAAGTATACTGAATTTAATAAAGTCATTAAAAAATTTCGATTTTTCCGCTATTGATAAGTATCTTGTATCCCTGAAACAGGGATGGTCTGCACAGTAGTTCTGTCGGGAATCTAGAGGAAAAGGAAAAAGAGAAAACGCGTGAGCCACGTTTTCCTTGACGTAAATTAATCAGAGCGGGAGCGATGAAATAGTGTTCATACGGACACACGTATAAGTTCTATCGGTAGGTAATTATCAGATTCCTGCGGTTTCCATCTGGCGGTCGGTGGTCGCCGTCCGCAGACTTGGGCAGAGGACCGCCGGCGCAGGCGCATAACTTGGCAAGTATGCCGCCGCGCTGGCCGGAGACAAAGGCCCGGACACCGCACCGCGCCGAATATTGGCGGCGGCTGCAGCAGCTCCGGCCACAGGGCGAAAGCCGCCGTCTCAGCGCGAACGACTCCAGTTACACGCTGTTAGCACTGTGCCCTTACAAATCACGTAACATGTCTCGTTCTTTAGAGGGGACTAGACTGCTTGGTCATCAGTCCCCTGTTGCGAGCAAAGACAGTACAGTGTAATGAAAGCTGAAAAAACGAGCGCTGAATCACACAGAAGAGAAACACACAACGGGTACACAATTGTAAGGAACACTCGGATCGGAACACTCAAAGAAGAAAACGCAAAGAGGAAATAAACATAACTGGAATAAAAAGTTAACTGGACTAAATATTTTGGCTGGCTGATCACGAGGATAATAAAGGATGAGCCAGCCACTCTGCACATTCTATAACATACGAGTAAAAGCAGGTCTTACAACACAAAATAAGAAGAGTAAAAATCTTTGAAATATGGGTGCCTGAGAGATCAGTATGAGGTACCCACCTTTAGATCAAATGATAAAACCCAGCTGCACAGATAAAACGTAAAACACGATCAGCTGTAGCAGCGTCGTTACCAAGCATAAAAGGTAGCGCAGCTGGCAGGTCACAGGACTGTCGTAAGGCAGCTAAAAGGAGACAGTACACCAGGACGCGGACCTCTGTCAATAAAGTGCCACAGCGACGCTGTGGAGGATCCTCCCGTCGAAGTAGATGGCCATGTGTCATCCACGTGTGACCAACACGCAGGCGACAAAGGACAACTGACTCCTTCCGAGAGGCCCTCAGGGAGGACTTCCATGGAGCTGTAGAACGCTTCACTGCACGGAGCTTGTTTGGGGCAGGTGAGTCAACCCACTCAGTGTTCCAACGATCAAGTACCTTCTGGTGTAGCTCTAATCGAAAGTCCCTCTCCTGAAGACCAATTTCTAAGGGGTTTGAAGTAATTGCCTGCTTAGCCAGCCGATCCACGCGTTCGTTTCCCGAAATTTCAATGTGCCCCGGGGTCCAAACGAAGATCACAGTATGGCCAGACTGAATTAGAAGATAAACAGATTCCTGGATTGACCGCACCAAGGGGTGTTTTGGAAAGCACTCGTCAAGGGCTTGCAAGCCACTCAGGGAGTCGCTACAGATGACATACGACTCCCCGTGACAGGCTCAGAGGTGATCAAGTGCCCAACGAATGGCGAACACCTCCGCAGTAAATATACTTCTCCCACAGGCTAATGAGAGTTGTTCAATGTGCTTATCGTGGGCGTAGGCATACCCACAACGGTCATCAATGTTTCAGTCCGTTGCACAAAATATAGCGATGTAAGAAGTCAACCTACTCGATGTGCTTTGTGAGTCCCATCTCTGTAGGCAAAATTTCGTAGTCTGTTGGGAGGTTGAATAACATACGGCTCTCAGGACGAATAACATATGATTATCAGTAATTAGATTAATTATTAATAGATTTTAATTATTTAAATTGTCATATTTTACTCAATAATGTTGTTGTGGCCTTCAATCCGAAGACTGGTTTTATGCAGCTCTCCACCCTACTCTGCCCTGAGCAAGCCTCTTCATCTTCTCATAATAACAGCAACTCACATCCATCTGAACCTGCTTACTAAGAGTCTATTCGTCTCTTCGTCTCCCACTGCGATTCCCCCTCCCCCCCCCCACAACTTCCCCTCCAATGCTAAATTTACGATTTCTTGATGTCTAAGAATACGTCCTACCACAGAGTAACATATACAGAGAAGCAGCCCCCCCTAAACCACTGTTCTACGCTCCCCTTGTAGTTCCGTAAGATGCTAGCAGGTGTCAGGCGATTCCCTGGCTTAGTACCGGTAGATCACACTAGAGGCACTTCTGAGGGTGCCTCTCGCACGTCAGAGGGTAGTGTGGAGGGGAGACTGAGGGGACAGCTTGTGCCGCCTGCCACAAGGCCACGGCTGTGTCCGGTTTGAGGGGAGATGGTGGTGGGGACAGCCGCTACCTGCCACCTGCTCTGACCAGTTTAAAGGACTGCTTCTGACCGCAGCGCCATCATGGGACATCTTATGGAACTGCTTCAGCACCCCCCGCCTCGCACCACTAAGTGTGGGACCGGGCCCTTACGGAGGTTTCCCGTCTGTATATATTTGTCTGTGGTCCTACCAATCTCTCCGTTCTTTTTGTCAAGGTATGCCAGAAATTCCTTTTCTCCCCAATTCTTTTCAGTACCTCTTCATTAGTTATACTATTTACCCACCTAACCTGCAGCATCCTTCTGCAACACCATATTTCAATAGCCTCTATCCTCTTCCTATCTTTACTATTAATTGTCAAAATTTAACTCCCTGACAATGCAACACTCGACACAAATGCCTTCACTTACACTTTAATAAATGTTCTAAGTTAGCAAATTTTTCCATTTTATAACCTCTCTACTGCGACCATCAGATATTATTTTGCCGGCCTTGGTGGCCGAGGGGACTGTGGCGCGTGAGTCACGGTCTGCTCGGGCACTACGGTCGGGGGTTCGAATCCCCCCTCGGGCATGGATATTTGTGCCGTCGTTAGTGTTAGCTAGTACATAAGTAGTTTATAAGTTTAGGGACTGATGACGCCGTAGTTAAGTCCCATAAGGTATATAAACAGCCGGCCGCGGTGGCCGAGGGGACTGAGGCGCTCCAGTTACAGTCTGCACGGCCACGGTCGGGGTTCGAATCCCCCCTCGGGCATGGATATTTGTGCCGTCTTTAGTGTAAGCTAGTTGATAAGTAGTTTGTAAGTTTAGGGACTGATAACCCCGTAGTTAAGTCCCATAAGCTATACAAACATTTGAACATTTTGTATACAAACATTTGAATATTTTGAGATATTACTTTACTGCCCAACTAACAGAATTCATCTACCATACATACTGCTTCTTTCCCTAATCTAATTCCTTCAGCATGGTCTGCAGCACACACATATAGCTAGTGAGAAATACGAGGTGCGTCCAAAAGGTAAGTTCCGTTTGGTTATATGAAACGAACGGGTACAGATGCAGAAAAGATATTGATTGTACAAAAATCTACAACTATTAAACTACTTTTGTACATAGCTTCCGAAATTTTGTAGTCAATTGTCATAGCATGGCACAAGGTTTTGTGTGCCTTTTTCATAGAATGTTCCCGCCTGTGTATTCAACCATATGGTAACATGTTCTTTCAGCTCACCATCGTTGAAGTTTTGTCCACCAAGGACAGATTTTAGGTGTACGAAGAGGATTACTGTCAAAAGATTTTTTTTCACGATAATGCCTGACCTCACACACCGAAAGTGATAAAACAATTCTTACGGACTTTTCAATGGGACCTGTTTGATCATCCTCCATACAGCTCGGACCTCTCTCCTAGCGACTTTCATCTCTTCTTACACCTAAAATCTGTCCTTGGTGGTCAACACTTCAACGATGATAAAGAGCTGTTACCACATGGTTCAATACACAGGCGGCAACCTTTTGTGGAGGATGCATGCAAAAACTTGTGGCACGCTATGACAAGTGCGTACAAAATTTCGTCAGTTATGTGGAAAAGTAGTTTGTGCAATAAAAATTTCTTCTGTATCTGTGTACAATTTCATTTTATTACCAAACGGAACTTACTTTCTAGACGCGCCTCGTATAAACTTTCTGCACGGGTTTAGGATTAGCTCTCAGCAGCCCTAGTGTAGTAGTCAGTAAGTGTAACACCTGCTGTGTACGCTGTTTCAGTGACCGCGGCGTGCCTCCCCCTCCACCGCCAGCGATGCCCGGCGCCGCCCTGCACGCGGCCGCCCGCGCCGCCCCCCGCCTGCTGGCGCTGCCGCCCCCCGCCGCCCCCGCCGCCCCCGGCAGGCGCCTGGCCACCGTCGCCGCCCCCGCAGAGGCGCCGCCCAGCTCCCCGTCCCAGGAGTGGCTGAGCGCCAGGCCCTTCGAGGAGATGCCCGGCCCCAAGAAGCTGCCCATCATCGGCAACCTCTGGAACTTCATCCCCAAGATTGGTAAGTGCATTCCACGTAAACAACACTGTACTGTTTCATGCTGTTCAGACGTGCGAGGCGCGTCCAGAAAGTAAGTTCCGTTTCAATTTATCTCCGCTGCAGCCCTGCAATTGCAATTCCGGACATGCGCTGTAGACGATGTGTATCAAGCAGAAGAACGTGCGCCATTTGGAGATCGCTGTCAGTTACGTACGCTTTGTTGTGCTTGTTTGAAATGTCGGCGTTGATTGAAAATCCAACAGCCTGTGAAGTCAGGACGGTGATTCGGTTTCTTAATGCGAGGAAAGTGAAACCAAGTGAAATTTTCGGCAAATTTGCGATGTTTACGGACCAAATGCGATGAGTGATTCGATGGTGAGAAGATGGGTCCGACAGTTGAATGGCGGGCGTAGTGATGTGCACGATGAAGAACGAAGTGGGCGTCCACCTTTCGTTACAGAAGAACTGGTTCACGCGATTGATGACAAGCGACTGTCATCTGTTCTTCTACATCTACATACATACTCCGCAATTCACCGTAAGGTGCGTTGCGAAGTGTACACTGTACCACTACTAGGCATTTCCTTTCCTATTCCACTCCCAAATCGAACGAGGAAAAAAAGAATGCCTATATGCCTCCGTACGAGCCCTAATTTCTCTTGTCTTTGTGATCTTTACGCGAAATGTAAGTAGGTGGCAGCAAGATCGTACTACACTCAGCTTCAAATTTACTTACTAAATTTACTTAACAAAAATTCACGAAAAGAACGTCGTCTTTCTTCCAGCGATCCCCAACTGAGTTGCCGGAGCATTTCCGTGACACTCGCGCATTGGTCGAACCTACCGGTAACAAATCTAGCTGATCGCCTCTGAACCGCCTCTATGTCTTCCTTCAAACCGATATGCTGCGGGTCCCAAATACTTGAGCAATACTCAAGACGTGGTCGTACAAGCGTTTTATACGCAGCCCCCTTTACAAGTGAAGTACATCTTCCCAAAATTCTCCCAATAAAACGAAGTCGGCTATCTGCCTTACTCACAACTGTCCTTACATGCTCGTTCCATTTCATATCGCTCTGCAATGTTACGCCTAGATATTTGAACGACGGGACCGCATCAAGAAGCTCACTACTGATGCTGTATTCGAACATTATAGGATTGTTTTTTCTACTCATGTGCATCACCTTACATTTTTCTACATTGAGAGCTAGCTGCCATTCTTCGCACCAACTAGAAATTTTGTCTAAGTCAACCTGTATGCTATTACAGTCAGTTACAGACGACACCCTCCCATGCACCACAGCATCATCAGCAAACAGCCGCAAATTACAACTTACTCTGTCCATCAGATCATTTATATAGATAGAAAATAATAGCGGTCCTATCAAACTCCCCTGGGGCACGCCTGACGATACACTCGTCTCTGATGAGCACTCGCCGTCGAGAACAACGTACTGCGTTCTATTACTTAGGAAGTCTTCCAGCCAGTCACAAATCTGTGAACCTATTCCATAAGCTCGTATCTTCGTTAGCAGTCTGCAGTGTAGCACCGTGTCGAACGCCTTTTTGAAGTCGAGAAAAACACAATCCGCCTGTTGCCCTTCGTCCATGGCTCGCAAGATGTCATGTGGGAATAGGGCAAGCTGAGTTTCACATGAACGATGTTTCCTAAACCAGTGCTGATTCATGGAAAGAAGCGTTTCCGTTTCAAGGAAATTTACTATATTCGAACTGAGAATATGCTCCAAAATTCTACATGAAACCGATGTCAACGATATTGGCCTGTAATTGTATGGGTCAGTTCTCTTTCCTTTTTTATACACGGGAGTCACCTGCGCTTTTTTCCAATCACTAGGAACTTTGCGCTGAATTAAAGATTCGCTTCACCAATGACGACGAGCTGAAAGAAGCTGTTTCCAACTGGTTGAAGACACAGGCGGCATATTTCTATGAAGAAGGTATACAAAACCTGGTGCCACGCTATGACAAATGCCTGCATAATTTCGGCAGTTATGTGGAAAAGTAGTTTAAGAGTTGTAGAATTTTGTGCAATAAAAATGTCTTCTGTATCTGTGTAAAACGGGACTTACTTTCTGGACGCGCCTCGTAATTTTCGTTTTATTATTCACGGCCAACGCGTCGGATAGTGTTGTCAGAGCTGCACAATAATTCTACGAGACACCTGCTCGCAACGTGTTTTTTTTTTTTTTTTTTTTTTTTTTAATTCCTTATTTACTTAAGCTTATGGACTTAACTGTGGGGTCATCAGTCTCTAAACTTACACTTAAAAATTAACTTATACTAAGGACAACACAAACGTCCATGCCCGAGGGAGGATTCGAGTCTCCAACGTAGAACGGACTCCCGCATCGGAGCATACCGCCTCAATGCGCTCGGCAACTTCGCCGCAGTCTATATTTATTTTTCTACATATAACTCAATATCTTAAAATTGCAATTATACATTGATTCAAAGTATGTTTCTTACAAATTTATTTCAGTATCCGCTAGTCATCACTTTACTATTACAACAACAAGAAGAATCTAAGACCTAGTGTAGTTGTCAGTAAGTGAAAATGTACTTGTAACACCTAATGTAACGCTGCCGTAATGACCACGCCGTGTTGACCAGGTGCCTTCCCTCTCATTAGTACTCTGCAGTGTCACCAGTGTGCCATTACCTCATACACCTGGGTGAATTTTCCCATCTCACCGAGCTAAGCCCGATGAGCGTGTCGGTGGTATTAGGTGGCCCGATACTATAAGTTCACTGCAGACCCCCAAACTACTAAATATCCTTTTTCCAGGTTACAAAAACTAATCTACTCTGTATCGCACGGCTAGTCACAATTGGTGGGTGACATATCTATCCCCGCATCCAGGGGACATCGGATGTCAAGCAATTACGCCGGCATTGCATTCTACATCGTGTTGTTTGTGATGTTTGAGTTGTTTGTCATGTTGGCCTTAAAGAGAGTCCGAGATGAGTGGTTTGTCAAGAATTGGTTAATTTTGTCCTATGTAATTTCTTCTAAATTTGTGCGAAACAATTTCCGAAAGTTGGCTAAGATGTTCCAATGTTTGTAAATCTATCGTACCAAACTGCATGGTCATCAGTCCGTAGCTTACAAACTACTTAAACTAAGAAAAAAAAACCTAAGGACAACATACACACCCATGCCCCAGGAAGGGCTCAAACCTCCGACAGCGAGCAACCGCGCGCTACGCAGCGAGGTGCCTTAGACCGCTCGGCTACTCCAATGCGACGTGTTAAAGCTGACGTCAGATAGATCGTTAAAACAAAGGAAAAAGTATGCTAAATCTAAACGAACACAAGGTGAACACGGATTTAGAAAATATCGTCCATGCGAAACTCGACTACCTCTTTACTCGCTCTAAGTTATGAGTGCTATCGATAAGGGTTCGCAAATCGATTCCGTATTTCTTGATTTTCAGAAGGCTTTTGACACCGTACCTCACAAACGGTTTTCATCAAATTGCGTGGTTATGGCATATCACCACAAATTTGCGACTGGATAGGGGATTTCCTATCAGAGTACACAGTTTGTAGTAATCGATGGTAAGGCATTTACTAAAATAGAGGTGATTTTCTGCATTCCACAAGGTAGTGTTATTGGTCCTCTGCTGTTCTTTATCTACATAAACGATTTGGGTGAAAATCTAAGTAGCTCTCTTAGGTTGTTTGCAGATGACGCCGTCGTTTACCATCTAGTAAAATCATCTGAAGATGAAAACCATCTGCAGAACGATCTAAACAAGATATGACTATGGTGTAAACATTGGCAGTTCACTCCAAATAACGAGAAGTGTGAAGTCGTCCACAGGAGTACGAAAAGAACTCCGTTAAACTTTGTTCACAAGATAAATCAATGAAAAGTGACGGCTGTAAACAAAATACCTATGAATTACTATAACTTCAGACTTAAAATGGAAACAACACGTAGATAATGACATGGGAAAGGCGAACCAGAGACTGCTTTTTATTGGCAGAACCTTCAAAAGATGCAACAGAACTACTGAAGAGACAACATACACTACGCTTGTCCGTCCTTTTTTGGAGTATTGCTGCCCAATGTGGGACATCGAAAGAGTCCAGAGAAGGGTAGCTCGTTTTGTATTGTCACGATTCAGGGGAGACAGCGTTACGGAAATGATGCAGGATCTGGGATGGGAATCATTACAACAACGGCTCTTACCGCTGCGTCGTGGGCTATTTACGAAACTCCAGTCACCAACATTTCGCTCTGAATTCGAAAATATATTATTGACTCCCACTTACACAGGTAGAAAAGATCATCAGAGTAAAATACGAGAAATCAGAGCTCGAACGGAGAGATTCAGGTGTTCTTTCTTCTCGCGCGCTATTCGAGAGTGGAATGAGAGATAAATAGAAAAAAGGTGGTTCGATGGACCCTCTGCCAGGCACTTAAATGTGATTTCGAGTTTATCCCATTTTCATGTAGATGTATTAATACGAACTTCCTATCTCTTGTCTTTCGAGCTGTTCCGTATTGTTTTTTCTATACATGATTATCTTTATTACAATGATTTTAATAACATGGTGCGGGCACTGGAAGAGCGAGAGCAAGTTGTTCTTAGAGGCGCCCTCAGAAGGTATCGAGTGTTGTGGGTGCGGGAGTAATCTCATTTGAGCGACAACTTGGCGCTGGAGTGTCCCGGCCGAGTTGACTTTTCGCAGTTGGGTCCTTGGCAGCCATCCAGAGCAGCTGACGTCACCCGCTAATCCCCTCGATTGGCCGCCTGCTGTCCACACTGGAGTGGGCTCCCTGCCGTCTGTCGCTGCCTCAAGTGAACTGGGCACTCGCCGGGTGTCTCCGGAAAGAGAGCTCCACAGAGCGTTTACGATTATCCAACACTAATTTACTGCAGTCCGATAGTTCCAGCAGGAAAGCGAAGGACTTTTCACTAGACCCTTACCAGACAAAGTCGTGCCTTGCTAAAGTGTCTATCGTTATTACCATGAAAGTAGCCTGTTATTAAAATAAGCAAGATCTCGGGCAGTTGAGATACGCAAATGAAAGTTAAAACGCTCACTGCTGCTCTAAATTACTTTATGAGTGGCCACAGTACATGCGCAACAGAAATTTATCTTACTGGTCACTCCTTAAGAGAGCAGCGTACGTTTTAACAAAAACAAAATCAAAGTTACAAATAAATGAATAGATAATTGAACATGGGATGGAGAGCATGAAATCATAAAGCAGAAGTCTGATACTTTAAAATCATAATCTATTCAGTAAAATAATAAGCAATTAAATGTGGGGAGATCAAATTAAACACACACCTTGTATAAAAGTGAATTAAATCATATAATTACTGCCCATATTACAATTGTTTCTGTCGTTTATGAATATGTAGGTAAGGTGGGAGGAAATTTGCAAATATACAATGGGTAACTCAAAGCACATTCATTCATTCACAGACATGTGCATAAAGCTAGGCGGTACATTACAAGCTGGAACACTTGAAAGCATCTGTGAAACGAAGCATCAGCAGCGTCTCGACGAGATGTTGTGTGTCTTGATCACAAATTTAATTAAACTGTGCACTAATCGAACTCATGTTCAGGAAGGCAGCGGCTCACTGTTCTAAATTATCACGTGGTTTGCGACCACGCAGAATTTCATAGCGTTTACAAACAGAAATTAATTTAGAATAAGTGAGTAAAGCACACGTGAGAATTCGTATAGAAGAAAGCTAGTATTAACAAAAGCATGGCTGAAGGCTGAAGTAACGACCGTTACGATAGCACGTGGTACAATGACTCATACAAGACAGGAAAGATGGAATCAAACAAGAAAATCTGAGGAGTATTTAGCATACTCGTCCAAACAGTAACGGCGCGAAAAGTCAGTTAAGAACAGCAAGCAGATTCAAACACACTAAGTTTACACAAAGGCCACATTACATGTATTCTAACTTGAGCAATACCGGACACCCGGACACACCATCATCACTGGAATGAAATTGCAAATAATAAATGTACACTGACTTTACTCGAGACCTGTAAATTAAAAAATTCTTTGCCTCTCATAGTGAAATAATTACTCAAGATAACTATTACTGAAGCACCAAGACTGCCTGTTCACAAATAAATCAAAGTCCTAACAGCATGCCTTCCCCTTAGCATGATTCGGCGGAGTACTGCCTTCCTCTGTCGTCAGAAACAGAATGAAGAGTGAAGAATAGAGCTCTGCGGCCTCGGAGGAACCTCCCCCCGCCATACACTGGATGTAGAGCACGCTGAAGACGACGCAGAGTGCGTTCGGAGACTAGTGTTTACCAACTCTTGCTACCTGACCAAGACAATTTCCTCTTCAATCGCTCCCAGAGAGGTGTCCTGTCACCTCTTTCGTCCAAGATTAGGTTGGTACGACACTAAGAACACGGCCACCTCGCCATCTTGCCAAGTAAGTTTGTCTCTGGCCACACAGCAGACGCTAGCGCAGACGAAAAACGAAGCCATGCGTTCTTAACTACAGCAAAGCGAGACCTAGAGCGGGAGGCGGCGACTGTAAGTCATTGCGCGACATTCAGTCAATATTACAAGCACACATTCACATTCAAATGAACATACAAGTTCTATCACACGCATGGAAACATATATTAATGGAGGCAAACATATATAAAAATGGGGCACTGATCATTAATAAAAAGAATAAAATAATTTAGACACAAATAGATAGCATTAATGTTGCAGAAAAACTTTAGGTTACTGAATCAATCAAAACGGAAGACGACCACACAATCAGTGGATGTGTTTCAACCTCCTGTTATCTGCATGCTGTTGCTGTAGGTTATTGTATCGGCAACACTTTGTAATGTGTTCATTGTGGACCTACTTTATGAATTTTCTCAGGACTTTCGTATCAGAGTTGTTTTTATGAAGCTCTTGTGATAAATTAGTTGTACAATTAATTCAGTTTTTCTTCTCCATGTTGTACTTATCATCTTCGTTCCCACTTTATTACTCTTTCTGACTTGTTAAATGTATATTTCAACCCGTTATATTTAGGGGGTCTTCAGCACTTCCACGTTTGTGCTCCCTCCATTTCTCTGTTCTTTTTCTCCTGGAATCGACTTTTCACAACGATAACTTAAAACGCTCGAAATAAACTTTTTTTGGGTTTCTTGTTTCCGTATTAAGACAGTCACTTAATAGAAATTACAAATACAGAATGATTCTTACAATAAAGGAAACAGCAACACACCACATTTCATTATGCTCTTTATTTGGAAGAATACAAAGAGGGTGATATTCTATGTGGCAAAAAAATTTTTGTTTGTTTGTTTGTGTGTGTGTGTGTGCTTAATCACGCTATGTTGCTCCACATAAGAGAAACACACAAAGTGCTCATTGCTTCAACGACTGCAGTAAACAACTATAACGATGCTATTTACCAAATAAATAGCACTGTCAAATGTGGTTGGTTGCATGTACCGTTTTCTCTCAAGTATTCAGGATCACTGTTAAAGAGCATTGGCAATAGACTATTCGTTATATTAACCCTGTTTTATTCATAATTGTCTCAGTTCACCTCTGAACTTTACTTTTGATTTGGTGCTTGTGAGGGTTAATTTTTTCAAGTTTATGGGATGAAGTCCAAATTTTTTTAAGGAAATGATTTATTAATATAGAAGACAACAAACGTTCAACAATCAATCTGAGCCGCCGCAATGGTACATTACACAAACCAATTAATTCATTTGCCAAAAGTTGTCAGGTGAAATAAAATTAATACTCTGTTAACGGCAGCGTTTGCATTTATATGCAATTTTACTACAGAATATACTTTTCAGTCGTGTCTCTTTTATTCCTTAAACTATACGAATGTTTCCAAGCATTACCGGCGGGTAGATAAATTGATAAGGCAAAGCGATTTTTTATCGACTGATCATTATCGTGTCTCGCGACATCATGGTTCGAAGTGCACCTAAATTTAGCACCTGTTGTGAATCTTTTGTCGTGCAGGCGTTGTTTACACATTAATTTCCACAAGCTTTTAAGTAAGTGCAATAAAGTAATCGTAAAGAGAGCGTTTACTTAATTTCGCTTGAGGAAAATTTGAAGACCTAATTTACTCCAACTTTGGACTACGACAGCTAAACATCTATTACAGAATAATAGTTGGGAACCACAACACAAATGCTCCTATCACAAAAAAATAAATAAAACGCAATACTTTCCATCCTGAGTCAAAGATGTGGAACAGGAGAACTAGCTTCTCCACTTATCTGACAGCTACAAGAGTACTGTAATGAAAGCTGAGATATTCGCACTTCCTTGCAAGTTATCGTTCAACCCCAGGGCAGCGAGCTCACCAGAGGGGTGGCAAGTACCCCTTATTAGAGATTTAAGTAGTCTAAAGTGTAATAGTGCACGATATAAGAAATGCCACATTGCAGCTACGCGTCTTGCAATAAAATTAGACGTAATCCATGGTGTTACTTTACAAATTCACGATTGTGTCAAGATTTATTCGAATTAAATATTTATTAAGTCGACAGATAAGTTGAGAAGCTAGGTCTCATATTGTACATATTTGATTGTGGCTCGGATACGTCTTTTCTTGTGAAGTGATAGCAGACTTTTGAGTCCAAAAATGTTCAAATGTTTGTTAAGCTTATGGCACTTAACTACGGCGTCATCAGTCCTTAAACTTACTAACTACTTATCAACTACCTTATACTAAGGACGGCACAAATATCCATGCCCGAGGGGGGGATTCGAACCCCCTACCGTAGTGGCCGTGCAGACCGTGACTGGAGCGCCTCAGTCCCCACGGCCACCGCGGCCAGCACTTTTGAGTCCGGTATCCATTACATGTATAATGGCATCGGAGTCTGTGCTACCCAAGTAACAAAATTCATTTTCTAACATTAAGAGTCTATTTAGTATCTTATCTTTATTTTCTCCCCTACATGCCTGGAGCATTTTTGGAAGATGCGATTTACCTGTAAAAGTGACCAAGTAAAGAACGCTCGTGTGACCTCTTCTAGAATACTGCTCAAGTGTTTGGGATCCCTACCAAGTAGGCTTAAAGGATGACAGAGAAATGTAATAAGAGAAGTGACGCTATCTATATTCGATACTCGTAGGTTCGGTCAACAAGCGAGTATTACAAATATGTATGCTTCTGAACTAAAATGGGAATCGGTGGAACGAAGTTGCACTTCTTTTCGAGAAAAGCTATGGCTCAATATAGGAGCGCAATATGAAAGTGGTTGCAGAACGAATCCACAGGCGCGAAGTTACATGTAACTTGAAGAATCAAATCAAATGTTCGTAACGCTAATGGACCAAACTGCTGAGCTCATCACACACAGTCTTACGAACTACTTAAACTTACTTATGCGCAGAACAACACTCATACCGATGACCGAGGAAGGACTCCAAACTTCAACGGGGAGCGGTCGCGCGACCCGTGGCAAGGCGCCTCAAACTGCACGGCCGCTCCCGCGCGGCTCACTTGAAGACTGCGAATCCTATACATATTATAAATGCGAAAGTTTGCATGTTTGTTACCACATCACGCTAAAACTGCAGCACTGATTTAGATGAAATTTCATATAGAGATTTCTTATGTCTTGGATTAGGACATAGGCTACTTTTCAAAATGTTTATCAATACATATTATAAATGCGAAAGTTTGTATGTTTGTTACCGCATCACGCTACAACTGCAGAACTGATTTAGATGAAATTTCATATAGAGATTTCTTATGTCTTGGATTAGGACATAGGCTACTTTTCAAAATGTTTATTACAAGTTATTTATTTGAAATATATCCATAGAAATACGTAACGGTTGTAAGAAGCTTCTAAGACAACAGCAGAGGTGATGTGGTTGTATATGTCATGATTAGCTTTTTTTACTTTCGAATATACAAAAGGATTCTGGGATACTGCCAAAACGGCTTAACTGACATATAATTATATACACAAGAAAGCTGAATGTTGCCGTTTATGCCGCATTCATTTTCATTTGCTGTAACAAATGAAGGAAGATACCAAGTCCTATTTTGTGTACAAAGCGCGAACTGCCACGTATAAATAGCGTACGTAAACTGCAACGAAAGTAGTAGCAAATGCACTCAACAGATGGCAGGCAGTATAACACTCATGAAATTATTTCTCAGGACGTATAATGTCTATTCAATTGTGATATTATCCAGGTTCTTAAATATTGTTTTCTCCTTGGTTTTCGATGACGTGTATTGGACTGTCACCTTCAACTATAGATGTTCGAATATTGTGATGTTGTAATTCTTTCAAATTGTATTCTCTTTGGATTTCAATGAATAATAGTTCCTTTGGCCACACCATGTTTCTCGCACGGACAGCTCTACGTAGGCTGCTCCCGTGTATCGAGAGCTAGAAATTCTACGTATACTCGGAGAACAAGAAGTCTCGACACGTCGTTTACAGGGACGTATTGCAATAGATTTTCGGCTCTCCATCCGTTCCAAGACAATTATATATTCCGTGCTAATAATGTCGCAAACAGTCATGTAGTTATTTATGCCCTTTCTTGGCACTTTAATGTCTGACTATTGAACCGCGGGTAACACCGCGGAGAGCAGCTAGTACAAAATAAGAGAAATGAAAGGTAGGGTTTCCTATCTCGGAATGGCACAGAAATAAATACCTAGTCGTGGCACGAGGTACCTTTCGTCATATACAGTATGGTGGATTAGGGAATGTGGATGTACATGCAAGTGTAAATGTGTTTGATTCAAGTGTAAAAATATATATTCATTTTATAATCGATAACAAATACATTTATTGAAATTTAATGATACAACAACGAGAATTATAAATGACATTCATTTAGTTTTATTGACGTGCTTTAGGGTAAACAATATTTTTTGTTTTTCCATCTTCAGCAAAAACAACCAAATTTTTTGGCTGCCCGACTACTTCAATAGCCCTAAAATACATTTGCCGGTACGACACGCGCGCCACCTACTGAAGTTAAATGTACTACGTCTATAACCTTCGCGTAAGAGCAAGACGTAAGTTGAGGAAGTTTTATCGCAATCAGATTAAGGTTATGGCAGTGTATAAAATACGAACAATCGAATAAATACATACGAGGTTTCCAATCATCCATCAGTCCATCTCCTCCTTTCCCTTCTCTCTGTTCACCTACTCCTTCTCCCTTCTCGTCCAGTCCCTTTCTTTGTCCATTTACTCCTCACCCTCCCTCTGTTCATCTCCTTTACCCTGTCTGTCACCATCTCCCCTCTCTCATTCTCCTCCTCTCCCTTCTCTCTATCCGTCTCCTCCCACCCCTTTCTGTCCGTCTCCTCCTCCACCCACTCCTGCATACTGTATATCAAAACGTAGGGCATATATATTGTGGTCTTCAGGTGACTGATCAAAAGGTGTCGAAGTCGCAAGTTACACTCCTGTATGCTTAAGTAACTCGACTTCATATTATAAAAATCTCCTTAATGAAAACGTACATTTATGTGCTGACTTTCATGATAACCAATCAAACAATGTGAAAGTTTGTTGTAAGGTACCATGCACCATGCACCAACGGAGGCTTGTGAAAGGTAGTCCATGTATTAATGCAGGGTATAAGCTACCTCCATACAAATTTCATTCAAAACCGTCCAGCTGTTTCAGCGTGAAGAGAAACCAACGTATTTACCCATTGTAAGGTACCCTCCGCCACACACCATAAGGTTGCTTACGGAAGATAGCCCATGTATTAATCAGGTTATAACTAACTCTGTTCCAAATTTTATTCATATTCGTCCAGCCAGTTCAGCTTGAAGGCGTAAGAAACGAATTAACTAATTGAAAACCACCCTCCGCCATGCACCATCTGGAATTAATTTTAGTATTTCTGTGACCTTCGCGAGAGTGCAAGCAATGAGTTGACAAAGTTTTATCGCACTCGGATGAACGGTATGGCCGTGAACAAAATACGAACAAAGAGACAAACAAACAAACAAACATTAATTTTATATATATCTTAGATTTAATAGCTACTAGCTTAAACCCGCGGCTCCGCTCGCGTTACGGTTGATTATGATAGATAAGCTCTCTTTCAGTAGTGTGCTATGAGACTGATTTTGAAGGATTAAATGAAATACAATACCTTTTTTAGAAACAAACATTTTTAATCAACATTCGAATAAAAAAATAAAATTATGTGAAGTGCTTAATGATTTACATTAAATAATACATACATTATTCTTTATAGCCTGTATTGGAATATCTCAACACGTATGGTGAGAGTAATGTCCAAATTCATTTTAATTTCATTTTAGGGCATTCTAGTAAACTACGTTATTTGTAGTATTGCTTGGAGCGTAAATGTAGAAACTTTTTGGGTTGCCCATCCTTGAGCAAGTGACGTATTATTGACCATGTGAAAAACATGAGGTCTGTAAATGGATTCCTGCGACGTTTAATGATTGTCCTCGAGCTTTAATTGTCATGGCAAAATCTATACGAACTGGAAACTGAAGTCTTTTGAACTGAAATGGCATATCAGAAGGGATTAAAGGAAATTCAATAATAATTATTGTAATAATATCACAGATCGATCACTAGATGTAATGCACGAAACGTCAAAATCGATTTTTTTTAAAGAGATGTATTAAAAGAAATTTCATTTTTACTTCTCTATTTATTCATTCTTATATTTCCTTACAGAGAAAGAGCTGAAGACGTTGTAGCAAGCATAGACCAAAGATATGGCATCACGTTTCGCTGTATGTAATCTCCTTGCTATAGAGTCGCAACATCATCGCTGGCCTTCAGTCCGAATTTTTTTATAATTTGACGACTTTCAACCACCATCCTCCACCCCCTTATAGCTATCGGAATGGAACTGCTACGGTGTACAACAGGAGACTTCGGACAACAATTACACACAGACCATTCGTTTGCGTTCTGTAGTTTTTCGCTGCAGAGTGAAATATTAACACACACACACACACACACACGTAGAATTTTATGTACACCGATAACTTTCCATCCCAATATACTCCACCCTTTTATCATTATCAACCCTCAAGCAACAATGCAACCAATAAAACCATTTTCAAAGAGTAAATACAATTTTCAAAGAGTAATTATAGTTCCACATTTCGCGTTATATTCTTCAAATTACTAAATATCTATCAGATCGCTATGGAACCATGCCTAAAACTTTCCTCAGGTATAAATTAGTAACTGTACAAATATTCAAATCTCTGCGTCTTATCGTTCGGACCTGATAAGCGTATATATATATATATATATATATATATATATATATATATATATATATATATATATATATAAAGCTATCCGATCGCCGTAATACCGTGCCTAAAGCCTTCCATGGGTAAACATTAGTAACTATACAAATTTTTAGCTTTTTATATCTTGTGGTTCAGACGTGATAAACGTACACCGAACAGACATTCACGTTTATAGATATAGATTGATACCTTTGGTGACACTATTTTACTTTGCTTTTAACGCACTGAAAGGAAATAAATATGGAGGGGGAAAGCAGTAGTGGAGTGTTTAGAACAGATTCACCTGATTTTGGAATACCTACGCCATGAAGGATGAAAAAAATTTATGGTCGATTTCAGTGCACTCATAGGACTTTAATGTCATCACATTGAACCTCTGGTTTAGACTGAAGGTTAAAATTTCATTTACTGAGGGCAAATGTCACTGTGAACTGGAGCGGACGACAGAGAGCTGCATCATGTTCAAACAATATATTGCAGCGGACGTCCGGAATCACAGCATGCGCCGATGTTTATGTGTTGCGTCACAACCCACAGAGAAAGGTCAGAGGGAAAGGGCAGGGGGGTAGGGGCGGACTTTGCGTTTCATAAGTCGCACACAGTGAATCATGAGCCCCAGGTAAGGAGACTTTGATAGCCTCTCCTGCAGTGAGAGGTTGCCACCATAGATAGGAAAGCACAGGATAGGAAATGGTTTTTGCATGAGGGTGCCATTAGGGTAGGGTACCGTACAGATGATAATGACATTTACACAAATATTCTGAATGTCCCACTGAAGTGCATGGTAGAAGGTTCATAGGACCGCTTTTATTATATTTCTCTACAGTTCTATTCTGTTAGCTCGCGGGAGAAAGGAACACCTAAATCTTTCTGTTTTCGATCTGATTTATCAAATGTTCAAACGTATGTAAATCTTAGGTACTTAACTGCGTTGCTGATTAGTCCTTAGGATTACAAACTACTTAAAATAACTTATGCTAAGAATAAAACAATCACTCATGCCCCAGGAAGGACTCGAAATCTGTAGCGAAGGTACAATATTCAAAATTTTTAGTTGTATGCATGAGAGGGATGAACTGGAAATAACACATTGAAGATCTGCTGAAACGTTTGAGTTCAGCTACTTATGCTATTAGGGTAATTGCAATTTTTTATATACATCTCAGTAAATTAGCTTACTATGCCTATTTTCATTCTCTGCTTTCGCATGACATCATTTTCTGGGGTAATTCATCATTCAGTAAAAAAGTATTCATTGCACAAAAGCTTGTGATCAGAATAATTGCTGGAGCCAATCCAAGATCATCCTGCAGACACTTATTTGAAGAGCTAGGGATCTTCACAGTAGCTTCACAGTATATATATTCACTTATGAAATTTTTTATTATCAATTCCACCGAATTCAAAATCAATAGCAGTGTACATAACTACAACACTAGGAGAAAGCATGATCTTCACTATTCAAGGTTAAATCTATCTTTGGCACAGAAAGGGGTGAATTATGCTGCCACGAAAGTCTTTGGTCACCTACCAAACAGCATCAAAAGCCTGACAGATAGCCAACTAGCATTTAAAAATAAATTTAAAGAATTTCTGAAGGCAACTCCTTCTACACTATAGATGAATTTTTAGATATAAATTAGTAAACCTGGAAAAAAATATTGTGTCATGTAATATTTAGTACAAAGTAATACTTTGTAAAGACACCTTTCATTAACTTGACACGTTCCACATCATTACGAAGCGTCGTATTCATGATCTATGGCACAAGTACTAATCTAATCTAATCGAAGCTCGGGCGGCGAGTAACCTCTCGCTCCGCAGCAAGGGGCCGGAGAAGGCTCGGCCACTCCACCGCGTCGATCTGATTTCTATAATTTCATTATGATGGTCATGTCTCCCTATGTAGGTGTACGCTAACAAAATATATTCGCATTCGGAAGACGAAGTTGGTGAAATAAGTTTCGTAAATAAATCTTGCCGCAAAGAACAACGCTTTTCTTTTAATGATTTCTACTCCAACTCATGCATCATTTCTGTGACACTCACTACCCTATATCGCAATCATACGAAGCCAGCTGGCCTACTCTGTACTTTCTCTGAATCGTCCGTCAGTCCCACCTGCTGTAGATTCCACAATGCGCAGCAATACTGCAGTGCTTGCAGTTTCTTTAGTAGAACTGTGGCATCTTCCAAGTGATCTGCCAATGAAACGTGCCTTTGGTTCGCCTTCCCTACAATATTTTCTGTATGTTCTTACCAATTTAAGTTGTTCCTACTTGTTATTCCTAGATATTTAGTTGAACGGACAAAACATCACACAAAGGTTTTATTTCTGTTTCCTCTGGAATGAAGCAACTCTAGCAAAATCATTTTCATTGTTTGCAAGGTAACATGTAATCCTGAGAGCCTGGTCCTCTTAGGTCGGTGCCTAATGAAGCGAATATCCGTTATATTACGAACAAATTTAGGGTTCTGTGACGTATTTAGAACGTCTGTTACCAGTGGCAGGTACTGATAAATTGGTGGACAGTATACAAAACTCAAAGAGGATGGGATTTCGTGGCCCGAGATATCTGTTTTATGGCGCTTTGAAGGTATGAAGGTAGCGAACGGGAAGCTTTTTCCACGTCTACATTCTATGGCAGCGTGTAAATATGTTCCAAAAAACTCATGGAAACATCCCTGGCCATGCGAGCAAATTATGAAAACTCCATGAACGTATCGTCAAGGTTCAAATGTTTGTATAGCTTATGGGACTTAACTACGGGTTCATCAGTCCCTAAACTTACAAACTACTTATGAACTACCTTATACTAAGGACGGCACAAATATCCATGCCCGAGGGGGGATTCGAACCCCCGACCGTAGTGGCCGTGCAGACCGTGACTGGAGCGCTTCAGTCCCCTCGGCCACCGCGGCCGGCCGTCAAGGTTCGACGATTTTTAAGAATATGCGGTGGCGGCCACTTGAAAGTTTACATAAAGAGCTTCACACGACGACTGAGCCGCAGATTTCTTTCCTTTTAAGTGTTAATGCGAGCACCAAGCATAGTGAGAACCGTCAAAGCTGGTTTCCAATTAGCCCCAACTCAGCTGTCTGCGAGATTTAGTAAGGTAATCTTCACGTCCCGACCTCTTGGCCTGAGCGACTCAAAACGGAAAGTAAGAGCATATGGATAGATTACGAGTGTTGCCCACAATGCGCTTCAGTAGTCACGTAAGATAAGCGTGTGTCCCAGTGTTTATTGCAATTATCACAGGCGGACATATTCCTTGCCTATCTCAGGTAACATAGAGGTGGGAGTGGGGAGGGTTATAGAGGGCATAACGACACTTCAATTCGTTGACATTTTGTCTTCATGGTTCAAAACAATATTATCATAATTAAATATCAAACAACAGTGTCATTGCTGTTGCTACGAAGTGCCTAATAGTAACAGAACAACAGGTTATTGTAAGCAGTATTACTAATTGTACGTATCCGGCATGATTTCTGAGGTTGGGCAGTGTTCAACGCTCTGGACTCGCTTTGGGAGGAGAGCGGTGCAAACCCGGCCCCGAATATTTTGATGCTTTTCGCTATTTCCTAGAATCACACCAGGCAAATACAGACATGGACCCTTTCAAAATGCTCGCCCGATTTCTAACGTGTGATCCCTCTGTAATTAAAACAATGACGACGGGACCATAATCTTCCTTCCTTCCCTGAAATACTGAAGTGTCGTTCTTTAAGCTTTAGCAAATGATAGTTACGACAGTATTGTTCTGAGCCATTCTTACGTAACTGTGTTCTATGGAGTTGATGAACCACTAACGATATAACACTCATAGATTAGAACACTGTTAAGAAAAATAAGTGTCGGTCGCGGTGGCCGAGGGGACTGAGGCGCATCAGTCACGGTCTGCACGGCCACTACGGTCGGGGATTCGAATCCCTCCTCGGGCATGGATATTTGTGCCGTCCTTAGTCTTAGCTAGTTCATAAGTAGCTTGTAAGCTGAGTGACTGATGACCCCGTAGTTAAGTCCCATAAGTTCTACAAACATTTGAACATTTGAAAAATAAGTATGGCTGCAGAAGTACTTAAAATAGATGATGACGGATCGAAAAATGTGGAAATTTCAAAGTATAATTCTAGGATACCTATTGAATGATTTCAAATTTATTACTGGTTTCTGTAAGCAATAGGGTGGTATCAGAAATGTCTCTATTAATTTTTTACGAGTCTCGAATTTCAAATTTTCGACTTTTATCCGCGAAAATTTATGGGATACATGCAAGTGTGTATGCATTAATTGTACCTCACTTTATGTAACTAAGCATTCTGATCTTAAGTAAAACTCATAATGTTTGTCTTTGTGAACATCTTCCGCAGCAGCAGTTTTAATCGAAAATAATGGGTTCCACTGTCTTTTGTTGATTGCAAATAACGATAAATCTTCGTTTCAGACACGTTTCACTTTTAGTTATAAAGAATCTTCAGTGTTTCTGTAAAGGTATACAATGGATTGTACATATCGTTTTGTTTGTTTAAATATGAAACAGTTTTAATCGATCTTTGCACCTAAGAGTTTGTAAAACTTATGTACAACAATTTTGTTCTGTCTCGCTTACATCCTACTGTTTTTTTTTTTTTTTTTTTTTTTTTTTTTTTTTTTTTTTTTTTTTTGGCTGGGTATGTCACTTGCAGTCGTACTCGGAATTTTTTGCTGAACCTTTCTACTATTTCCCGTTTTCTCTTCTTTTTCATTTGACATACATTACCACTTCACTTTTCCTTATAGAAATTCGATGTTACTTCACTCTACTTTTTAAGGTATTTGTCGAGTGAAACTCTAAATATTTGGTGTTAAATGTCAGTTGTGTGTCACTGTTTTACTAGAAATGTTACATTAGCAGCATTATTGATTTTGTTTGCAGGAGAGCTGGCGAAAAGTGACGTGACTGAATTAAACGATTTCTTGTGGAAGCGTTACGGGGACGTAGTGAAACTCGACGGCATCCCTGGAAGGCCAACGTCCGTCATCCTGTTCAACGCAAATGACATTGAGAAGGTAACTCCTCTAGACGCAAGCGGCATTGCTCGCTCATGGCCACAATTCTACTTTAGATTAGTTTTGGATGTGCTTTTCCTTGCAATACTTCCATTGTCAGGAGGCCGTGAGCCTGTAGGAAACGTCAAAAACAGGAGTACACAATATATTTACAAAGCAAAAATAACATAATAATGTGCCTTTCGCAGATCTGTAGTGCAACGGTCGTCAACGATGTGTAGCAAGAAATTGTTTTTAATTCTTACTTATGCACATCTTCATTGAAAAGGTAGCCTAATAAATAAGTAGCCTCAAAAATTGTATACGATCAATACACAGAGGCGGACATCATAATTTATAGGCTAAAGTAGGTACGCATCATCGAAAGAAAATACTTCTCAAACTTATTTACAAATCTCACTATTACGCTGAATAATGTACACACATAATTTACGTATACTAAAAATTCACTAGTGGAGTAGAAGGAACTGTCAAACAATATATGCTATAGGCTCCACGTTAATTGAAATTTACTATCTGTTTAACATTTTATGGCTGCTAAAAACATGTATACGAGAATAATGGTCCCTTTTACAGACCGAAGTGAGAGAATGAATATCTGAGAATATTATTCTTAATTCTAGTATTTTTTTCATATTCTGAACTATGATATACACCGCCGGGACATACTGAAAATGCGACATAAACAGATAATCAATAAATCATACATAAGAGTTCACTAAAAACAGTCAGAGAAAAAACTAAACTGGGAATGGATTTTTATCTTAACCTAAACAACTCAAGAGAAAGTTTCGATAAACCAGAAAGTCTTCACAAGACAACGACAGTTCCGAAAAGTAGTACTGACAATGAAAAAGAAGAGGGAACACAAAAATATTACAAAAAATTATAACAGCAACAATCTACTGGAGTCTACCAACAGAAGACAACGATACAAAAAACTCTACACACAACTTTATATGCGAAATTTGTAGCAGTCACTATTCTTATGTATGCTAAATGCACATACAGATAACAAGTGGAAATCAAGTATTTGTCTCTAACTGTAGCTCAAAAGAAGGCGACCTTAGTGTGAAAAAAGTCACAAAATCAATATTTTTGTAACATAAATATACCATAAATGATTATGCAACATTCAGAGACAAACTATTAACAGTATAAATTGGTCTAAATCAATATTTCAGTGTGAAATATAAGAGCCAAATTTAAACACACCGACTGAAATTCCAAGTATTCGGTAAAAATAATCTTTCTACAGACAAATTAAGAATCATGATTCGAATTCGGAATTAGTTAGAAAATCAAAAAGAAATCTATGTAAAACAGAAATAACATGCAAACAAAAGTTGAAAGTCAATAAAAATAAGAAAATAAACTTACAGACAGTAGCAAAAATTAAACAGTTTATGGTATACTCATTTTATTATTATTATTATTATTTTTTTTTTTTTTTTGCACACTTCATTCATCTTTCCATGAAGGTGATATATACCACCACATTTATAATAAATCATATAGTTCGCATCGTTAATGACAAACACATATAATTATTACTATTATGCTATTGATGGAGGTAAAAAGAAGAGGAGTTGGTGTGATGTCACAACGTTGAAGACAGTTTTCGCCATCTCATAAAACTCAAAACAATACCAGAAGACTGTTAAAGATTGCTTTTTCCCCTTCATTCCTGTAATATACACAAAACAGCTATTTAAATACTAAAATTACAGGGCTTATAAGAATAACGTAGTGTCAGGAAAGCAGATTATAATGTTTCTTCTGTTCTGGAATGAATATTTGATCCAGTAATACGATACAAGTGTTCTCGTTAATGTGTCTATTATTATTATATTATTAACGGTAATCTCCATTGTTTTTCTTAACACCATTTTCTGTCCCTTTCTTTCCTCTATCCACAAATATCTCGTATATTCGCTTCGAGTCTACCTCCTCTCTTATGTCCGTCAATGCTTTTATTCATCTTGAGGTATGACTAGCTCTTCAATGTCCGTATTTGCTTACAAATAAATTAGCTTTTTAGGTATGATCTGCCTTGAGCAAACACAATTGTTTTTAGTTTCTCCCAAACATGTTTTGCTGGCGTTGCAGCATAATCCGTGGGATATTTATTTTATACTGTCTTAATACCACACGTAGTTTTATTTGTGGTTCTTCGTTTTCTGATGTTGTCTTTAATCTTTCCTGTTGTCCGCCAATTTCATTTGGTGTTATTTTTTATTCAGATACCCTGTCTCTGAACCGGTCCGTATATCTTTCTTTGTAATTTATCTTTTTTTCCATTTCCTTGGATTTCGTTCTTCCCTTAATTACTATTGTTTCTGAGACCAGGCCTCTGGTAAGACTGTCGTATTGTACGCTGTCGACGGTACGTCAAATTCTAGTTTAGCTTCTCAAGACATATTAGAATGTCTTAATTTGGCATCGACAGAAATAAGTATTTTGTTGTAATGGTTCCATGAATACATTGTTCCTATATAGGACAAATTTAATTTTCGATACCAAGTATTCCTGTAGAAAATACAAAGAGCTGGTAGGGTAAGTAAAACTCTTACTCGCAATGTCTGAATACCTTAACGGCAAAAGTCTCGATCAGCAGCATGAGGAGCGTCGCGATGCGTCTGTTGCAGCGTTAGGTTGGCAACGTAGTACATTACGATTAACCAATGGCGTGTAACATTGATTTTAGGAATATGACATGATTGAAAAAAATTGTGGTTGGGCAGGTACCTAAGAGTACAGATTAAATTGTTGCAAGCGTTCTACCAAATCATGAACATTGAAGAAATTAGAGTAATTCGTATCATTTGAGAGACAGACACACGTATTTCGATTTACGTAACAACATAGTGTTATATCTGAACAGAAAGACAGTGCATGCGGAGGAACGTAGTTTTATAGTGTGCGATGTTCTACATTCGAAAATTGTGATCCATTTCGAAAATAAAATCATTGAAACGTGATGTTAACACATTGATTTTCATTTCCTGTAAATATTGTGCGCCGTCGTTCATCCCAGCATACACAGCGACTGTTGCCAAAACTGCCGCACCACGCCATGCCGCTGATGGAGACTTTACCCGTTTTCGCAATTAATGCAATTTCAAAGTCTGTCATGAGGTAATAAACCGTACTTTCTACAAACTTCCAATCGAACTGATATCAATGACACTAGTAAACACGTCAATACCTTCAGTCACATGAAGTAACACAGAGTAAGACAATGCGTCCCATGTATCATAAGTATACAACTAAAAATTCGCAGTCGTCTTCATCGAACATTGTGCACGTTCGATATATCGATAGGTGCGCGGCTATTTCGATGGAAAGCTTTCTTGTAAATTACCCAGAAGAATATTAATTTTAAAAATAATGACCGCGAAACCCTACATTCTTACACACTGAAACAAACAGCTTGCCCTTTATTTACATGAAGTGATAATTGCCATCGACAAGGAATCTGAAATCGATTCCATATTTCTGGATTTCCGGAAGTCTTTTGACACTGTATCCCACAAGCGGCTTCTAATGAAATTGCGTGCTTATGGAATATCTCCCCATTTGTGCGATTGGATTCACGAATTCCTATCAGAAAGGACACAGTTCGTTGTAATTGACGGTAAGTCATCGAGTAAAACAGAAGTGATATCTGGAGTTCCCCAGGGAAGCGTTATGGGTCCACTACTCTTCCTTGTGTTTATAACCGATTTAGGAGACAATCTGAATAGCTCCCTTAGACTGTTCGCGGATGATGCTGTTGTTTATCGGTAGTGGAGTCAATAGGGGATCCAAAGCAACTGCAAAGCGATTTAGCCAAAATTTCTACATGGTGCGAAAATTGGCAATTGGTACTAAATAAAGAAAAGTGTGAAGTAATACACATGACCACTAAAAGAAATCCGCTGAACTTCAATTACGCGATAAATCAGTCACACCTTAAGGTCGTAAATTCTACCAAATACCTAGGAATTACAATTACGAACAAGTTTCACTGGAGAGAACACATAGAAAATATTGTGGGGAAGGCAAACCAAAGGTTACGTTTCATTGGCAGAATGCTTCGAAGATGCACCAGCTCCACCAAAGAGATTGCCTACATCACACCTGTGCGATCTCTCCTGGAGTACTGTTGCCCCTTGTGGGACCCTCACCAGGTGGGACTGACGGAAGATATTGAGAAGGTTCAGAGAAGGGCAGCTCGTTTTGTTTTATCACGTTACGGGGGGGGGGGGGGGGGCAAGCGTCACGGAAATGTTGCACGAATTGGGATGGAAATCATTAAAAGAAAGACATTATTCATTGCGGCGCGATCTGTTTGCAAAGTTTCACTCACCGACTTTTACTTCTCAGCTAGCATCCACCTACTTAGGGAGACATGACGGAAAAGGTTTCATATACGTAGGCATAATTTCTCAGTACTTAATTACAACATACCTTACCTTAAAATACGCATTTTGCAAATGTCTTACACAAGCGCCGTTACATTTAGGCTGCCAGCTTTTGTAATATTGAAGTATGAATACAAAATCCACCAAATACGGCACATTTGCTTCCGATCGCCTGAATTGGAGGCTGCGCAACGCGATGTTCATTTGTTGTAGACCACGTGATTATGTGGCTAGCGAATCACAGCACAAAGAAGAGTATCATCGTCGGCCAATGGTAACCAAACCTCACCGCCGCGCAACATGCAAATAAGAATTTTTGACGTTGGAAATTAAATATGCGGTAATGTTTTTATATACGCAACCACACAATGGTTACAGGATGTGAAAATTAACGGCTTAACATGAATTTTCAATTATTTCATTTTCGAAATCCCTTGATTACACTTTCAGACAGACGATAAAATAAATAAAACAAGCTATACCTGCTCTATGGTTGACGGGTTCTTGTATGTATCCTTGTCCGGTCAGTAACCGTTACTGGCCTCGTAAAATGAAGATTTAGAATTACTTGATCACTGATTCGTACAGGTCACAGTGTAAATAAAACATGCTATACCTACTCTATGGTTGACAGGTTCTTGTATGTACCCTTGTCCGGTCAGTAACAGTTAATGGCCTCAGCAAATGAAGATTTGGAATTAGTTAACGACTGTTTCGTACATATAAAATAAGTAAAACGTGCTACAGTACTTTGTAGTTGAGAGGATAAAGTGATTCTAAATCTTCATTTTACGAGGCCAATTACTGTTACTGACCGGACAAGGGTACATACAAGAACCTGTCAACCATAGAGCAGGTATAGCTTGTTTTATTTATTTTATCGTCTGTCTGAAAGTGTAATCAAGGGATTTCGAAAATGAAATAATTGAAAATTCATGTTAAGATGTTAATTTTCACATCCTGTAACCATTGTGCGGTTTCGTTTATAAAAACATTACCTCATATTTAATTTACAACGTCAAAAATTCTTATTTGCATGTTGCGCGGCGGTGAAGTTTGGTTACCATTGGCCGACGACGATACTCTTCTTTGTGCTACGATTCGCTAGCCACATAATCACGTGGTCTATAACAAATGAACATTGCGTTGCGCAGCCTCCAATTCAGGCGATCGGAAGCAAATGTGCCGTACTTGGTGGATTTTTTATTCATACTTCAATATCATAAAAGCTGGCAGCCTAAATGTAACGGCGCTTGAAAGACATTTGCAAAATGCGTATTTTAAGGTAAGGTATGTCGTAATTAAGTACTGAGAAATTATGTCTACGTACATGAAACCTTTACCGACATGACCATCCCAATAAAATAAGAGAACTCATATCGAAAACGGAACGATTTAGGTGTTCTTTCTTCCCGCGCGCTATTAGAGAATGGAACGGTAGAGAAAAGTTATGAAAGTGGTTAATGAACCCTCTGCCAGGCACTTAAATGAGATTTGTAGAGTAACTATGTAGATGAAGACGTAGGATGAAACAAAGACATACAGACATACTCGAGAGATGACTCGAACGTCCGGCGGGGAAGTTTTATACTACGTGGCCATTTCGTGCGGCACAGGATACCAGTTGAACTGTGCTTTCTTAAATTCCCTTTTTTGTATCAGTTTTGTTAGTTTTGTGGCACTACTAAAGTATTTTAATGTTTTTAGCATTTTTTTTAATCTAGTATTTCCCCATCCATTACCCGTATTCTCTCGCTGTTTCCATCAGATTCGATGAATATTCCGTTGTTTTGCTGCGCTACCATGGATTAGTTATGACGTCATTGTTCGAAGCTGACGGCAGGTATCGGCATCTAGAGCTTAACTCATACAAAGTACCTGACCTCGATGATCCGCTGGTTGTTCCCGGCCGCAAGACCCTCAGAGCCAGCAGACCTCTGAACAGTCCAGAGACGACGAACTGGCGACACGCCCCTTGAAGCAGAGTCCAGCGGATGCTTCGCCTGAAATGTACTCGCCCGTGCTGAAACCCTGCACACAACTGCAGGAAGGAAACGTCAAAGCAGCTGGGTTCTCAGCTTCCCCTGGCAAGCACTCTAAGGACTAGAAGGCAAGAGAGATTCTATGCTTTTACGGCGTCGTTGCTAGGTAACTGTCACTCATTATCGTAACTTTTCGTTAGTGACAGGGAGGCAACTAAGGCTTCGCTCCGAACGATAACGATCGCTACCGAAGTTTAGCGAAGCACACGCTCGTTAATGCATTAACGGAACATGCACTGTTTCCATGCACAAACGCATTTAAAATTTATGAAAATAGAGGTTATACTTACTCTAACGTCAGTTAATGACCCATCAACCATGTAATGCCCTAAAATAAAAGAAAGACCAAACTCCTGTGTCTTGTCCGTATTATAATGGATAGGATTACGTCTGTCTGAGTCACAATACATGGAGTATTGGGTTCCCCTCCAGTATGTTTCTTATTTTTCTTCCAATTTTGGGTTCAGCCTTTATATGAACATAATACAAATACGTTTTGCAAAATTCCGTGTTATTCACATATCCATCTGATTAGAAAATTAAGGTTAAAGTAAATGACGGTTTCTGAATTTGTGATTAGGTTACACAATAAATAAGACTTTTAATTAAACACTGTCCTGCAAGTAAATCACTGGAAATCGTTTTTCAGATGTGTACTTTTCTTGAATCAAATACATTGACATGATTAATACTTTCGTATTTGAGTTATAATCATTTCGTGTTGATGGGATGTCTTGATTTTAAAGGATGTAGCAGAGTCATAAGAGTATAGTTTAAATTTCTGCAATTCATATGAGTAGCAGTGATACCTATGTAATAGCTAACGTTGACATTGATAGGGTATTGTTACCGATAAATCGGAATGAGGAAACACTATTTTTTGGAAATCCTTACTCATAAAAAAAGGAAAGAAATGCAGTATTCGAACCGAGAACAGATTACGAGCGGACACCCCACAGTAGCGATGCCCCTTACGTCACTTAATACAGACACTCTGTTGGATCAGACTGCATACCATTTATATATATATATATATATATATATATATATATATATATATATATATATATATATATATATATATATATATAGTCACTTACTGGACGAAATATCCGTTCAGGAAGACTGGGAACTTACACATGTTAGGTCACTACGCCGCATAGTAAACAGGACCAATACGTCTGTCTGCAGACTGATTCTGGAAGTCATGCAGTGTTCGAAAATTGCGAATTACCTTGAACAGCATGGGAAATACACAGACCATTCTTCTTGTGTCAGTCCAGTACCTCTTTATTCTTATTAAGTAATAAGTGCTATGGACAGGGGATCTCAAATTCATTCCACAGTTCCAGGTGTATAGAAAGCCTCTGACACCGTGTCTGACCAGCGAGTTCTAATTAAACTGCCTACAGGCTGTCATCCCAGTGGTGTGGCTTTATTCGTGATGTCCTGTCAGAAAGGTTACTTACAAAGTCCACAGTAATTTATGGAGATGTAACAGGAGGCAAGGCTCCCGCGAGTCGGTTGGCTTCGTATGCAGTCAGGCCAAACGCTCCCCTGCAAGTCTTCAGTACCAACAGGCAGAAAGATGTTGCTGCTCCTCCGCGACTCCTCGAGCCTGATAGTTTGCTGCTCACGTTTCAGTCTACGGTAGAACGCTTCATACTGAATATGTCCTGTGAATCTGTTGTAGTTGCAGTGAATACAACCGCAAAGAGAATGCTATTTCAGAAAGACTAACCTTCAGATTCCAAAAATTGTTAAAGGGTGTTCTTGTGCGATGGACGTACAAGACAAGGAATTGCAGCAATTTATTTAAACAGCTTCGATTGAAGACACCGATAATCCGAACACATCTGTGCGGAAATAGATAAAAGTAAAAGGCAGAGAGTAAATTGTAATCTTAAGAGTATATATATATATATACAAGACTAGGAGGAAAATCCTACCAAAGTTACCTGCAAGTATTCTGAACGTGTTGTTCTGTACAGAGTAATTGTGAAAACTACAAATGGGGCAGATCTGTTGCTACATAATGATGCTGATAAGAACAGTGTAATATTCTGTGAATGTGTGTGAAAAGTATTGCACAAAATTATTTTGTCAGCCTTCTATTTACAATAATTCTTCATAGATATGAGAAATTAGATATTGAATTCTGTACAAATCATTTACACAGACTTTTAAGGAAGCATTGTGAAAGTTGGATGTGATGTGTGAACTTATATAACACAAGGTTGTAAATTTAACCTAATACTTAGCTGGTGGCCAAGGGTACAAGTATTGAGAGTTACTAATGACTACTATTCCAGAAATAAAATTGGGAATTTTTTCTCTTAGATATCTGTTTTCCTAATGCTGGATCCTGGTATAGCTGAAGCTATCTTTGTTCAAAACTTAATGTCAGCAATGCTTATGTGTGAGAAAGTACAAACGTATTGTGATTACAAACTTCATGTGGGCAAAACAAATTTGTAATTAACGAGTTAAAGGTCCGTTTGAAATGTGGCGCAGACCACACGATGTCAAAATGTCACTGTGCAAGCTGTTGGTGGCTTCAAAATGCAGCGCTGGTTTCTAATCGATTGTATTCCGTCGTCTGGTCCAACTGAACTGATCGTTTACTGGAAACGTTAATGATCGGCTACTCGGAGACCATTTCCAGCCGTTCGCGGACTTAATTTTTCGAAAGAACTACGAAATTGTCATTGCTGACAAATTGTCCCAACTTCTTCGTGACTGGTTTCAATAACATTGGGGATAATTTCAGCGAATAATTTGGCTTTCCAAATCACTCGATATGAATCACGACTAAAATCTATGGGACATAAGTGGTCAGTTCTTTCACAACATCCTGACAACACTATCAGGATTATGGACGATTATTGAGGCCATAGTGTTAAGTATCCTTGCAGGGAACTCGCAGTGACGTTGACTCCGTGCCGCGTGTAGGTGCTGCATTCCATCGGGTGAAAGTATGTGCGACCTGCGACCCGGTTGATTGAGAGGTGTCCCATGTATTTGTTGCTGTCGTTATTCGGATGTTTAAGGGGGACAAAACGACAATGGTCATCAGTACCCCCTCCCCCACCCCCATGTATTTTGACAGCCTAGTGTGTGCATATGTCACAAAACGTTTCTGCTCCTTGCCTGCCGGTATGAACCCATTGTGTATTCACAATTGTCATCCGCTCATTTATATCTACATCTGCATAAATAATCAGCAATTCACAATGAAGTGCACTTCTATTATATTTCTCTACAGTTCCATTCTTTGATAACTCGCGTGAAAAAGGAACACCAAAATCTATCTGTTTTCGATCTTTTATGATAATCATGTCTCCTATTGCAAGAGCGGGTGCTAACAAAATATGTTCGCATTCTGAAGAGAAAGTTGGTGAAAGAAATTTCACAAATAGATCTATTCACAACTATTAACGCCTTTCTTTTAATGCTTTTTACCCCAACCCGTGCATCATTTCTGTGACCCTCTACCACCTATATCGTGATAATGCAAAACGAGCTGCCCATCTGTGAATATTCTCTAAATCGTCTGTTAGTTCCACTTGGTGTGGATCTCACAATACGCAGCAATACTCCAAAATAGGACGCACAAGTGTAGTGTAGGCATTGTCTTTAGCAGAACTATTGCATCTTCTAAATGTTCTGCCAAAGAAACATAGTGTTTGGTTCGCTTTCCCTACAATATTTTCTTTATGTTCTTTACAATATATGTTTGTGATTGTTACGCCTACGTATTTAGTTGAATTTACGACCTGTGAAGATGACTGATTTATTGCGTAAATGAAATTTAATAGATTTCTTTTCGTGACCATGTGGATGTCTTCATGGTTATCATTATGAAGAGTCAATTGCCAATTTTTGTATCATGCAATATCTAAATCATTTTGCAGCTGGTGACTTTACTACCCGATAAATGACAGTATCAATCGCGAACAGTCGAAGAGAGCAACTGAGAGTGTCTCCTAAATCGTTTATGAAAAGAAGGAATAGCAGGGACCCTATAACACTTCCCTGGGGAACTCCAAATATCATTTCTACTTGACAACTTACCGTGAATTACAACGTACTACGACTTTTTCTGACAGGAAATTATGAACACAATCGCACAACTGTGGCGATATTTCATAAGCACGCAATTTTATTAGAAGACGCTTGTGACGTACAGTGTCAAAAGCCTTCCGGAAATCTAGAAATACGGAACCTATTTCACTTCCCTTGTCCACAGAACTCATCATATCATGTGAGTAAAGAGCTAGCTCTGTTTCACGAGAACGATACTTTCTGAATCCGTGTTGACTATGCCTCAATAGGTCGTTCTCTTCAAGGTAGTTCATAAAATTTGAGGAAAATATATATTCTAAAATCCTGCTGCAAACAGACATCAATTATATAGCCCTATAATTTTGCAGATTGCTCCTATTGTCTTTCTTGAATGTTGGAGTGACCTTTGCAAATTTCCAGTCTTTGGGTACGCAACGTTCTCTAAGCGTCAGCATACTCTGAAAGGAACCCAATTGGTGTACAATCGGGACGAGAGACTTACATTTGTTAAGTGATTTAATTTGGTTTAATACACCAGGGATATCAACTTCTAAATTACTCATGCTGGCAGCTGTTCCTGATACGAATTCTGGAGTCTTTGCGTCGTCTTCTTTCTTGAAGGGTTTTTTGGATACACATTAAGCAATTCTGTTTTAGGAGAGTTGTCATCAGTAGCATCAGCATTACTACCGCGTAGTGGAGTTATAGATAGTGTTTTACCGCTAGTACATTGCAGTCGTATTGGCGGTGAGTCGCCTGGTGTGACGACGCTGCCCCTGTGTCCACAGGCGTTTCGCAACGAGGGCCCGTGGCCGTTCCGCGGTGGCCTGCAGAGCATGCTCTACTACCGGAAGCACGTCCGGCCAGACTGGTTCCGCGACCGCTGCGGCGTCGCCGTCACGTGAGTAACCAGCAGCACAGAGTAACATATACAGAGAAGAAGCCCCTCCTAAACCTCTGTCCTACGCTCCCCTCATAGTTCTGTAAGATGCCAGCAGATGTCAGGCGGTTCCCCGGCTTAGTTCCGGTAGACCACACTAGAAGCGCTTCTGAGGGTGCCTCTCGCTCGTCAGAGGGTAGCATGGAGGGGAGGCTGAGGGGAGAGCTCGCGCCGCCTGCCACGAGGCCACGGCTGTGTCCGGCTTGCTGGCGTTTGAGGGGAGGTGGTGGTGGGGGCAGCCGCTACCTGCCGCCTGCTGTGGCCAGTTTAAAGGGCTGCTTCTGACCGCAGCGCCATCATGGGATATCTTACATAACTGCTTCAGCACCCCCCGCCTCGCATCCCTGAGCGTGTGACCGGGCCCTTACGGAGGTCTTGTCTGTGCCACCAGCCAGCAGCCACCAACGACACTAGACGGCTACCAGGACTCCACCCCCGAATATTAACGAAGCTTACCGAACTGCAACGAAGCCGAGGCTTCGGGAACTGTTGGAATAGGGAGAGTCTATTTACACTCGAACGAACCAAGGAAGTGACGTCAAAATGACATTGCTATGATTGTTCGGGTAAGGGCTGTCCTCCAGAGACGCCATCTTCGTATGTTCATGCTTTTCTCCTTATAACTCGCGTGTTGCTGTATCAAAGTAACGGCCGACTGAAGAGGTGCAAAAAACAATTCGTTCTTAGCACGATTAATATCCCTTACAGGAGGCGTTGAGCCCTCTGGGTGAGCGCGTTCGGCATCTAGGGCCAAGAGCTGTGTTACTCACTCCTCTCGTTAACGGGATATGTTAGCTACTAATGTGGCACTTTCACACACCAGTGTATAACTAATCGTACTAAGACCGAGGTGCTTTTTATAATTCTTCAGTGTGCCACTGCTCTGAAATAACAACGCTTGAGTTGTAATAAGAAAATAATCAGATAAACAAAGAAATATGGCGTATGTCGGGAGATTTTCCACCCGATCTCGAATCTCCGGCTTCGTAGCAATTCGATAATCTTCGTTAATATTTGAAGGTGGAGTCGTAGTAGCCGGGTTGTCTGTAAGGTCCATTGCACTGAGTAGAAAAGAGGGCAGCGCCCGCCAGTAACGTTCTACCTGCTGAACAGTAGACATCAGTCATGTGCGTGTAACTTTTAGGTTTACCATTGTTTAACCAAACTTGTCCAACACTTCTTATTTGGCATCACAACGATAATATTTGAAGTATCATGTTGGAGGTTGCTTGGGAAAGTCTCAACTACTGTCTCTCTGAAATCCGGTATTGCATATTATACAGGGTCGCGCGGGAATGGCCGCATGGTCTAAGACTCCATGTCATTCATTGCGCCAACGTTTCCGCCGGAGGTTCCAGTCCTCCATTGAGCGTGTGTGTGTGTGTGTGTGTGTGTGTGTGTGTGTGTGTGTTTTCCTTATCGTAAGTTAGTGTAAGTATTAGTAAGTATAGGAACCGATGAGATTATCACTTTGGTTCCTTATGTTCACAAACATTTGAACATTTTGTTATTCTGTGTGTTTCCGTAAGATAGTGAAAAAACTTAACAGACATAGAAGATGATGCACTGAACAATTCGAGGTAAATAGTCTGAGGTCGAAGACGCCAGCTAGAAGAGATAACAGGAATACATGCACATTACTGTCCATTAGTTACAGCTAACTGCAAATAACAGCATTTACACTATGAACGTGCCATTTCCACTGTATCTTACAAAATGTATTGAAATTGACGGCCATCAGCCTATATGCAAACATTCTGATACGTCCTGACAAATGCTCCTTGACAAATATCCCTGGTACATTTCGAATCATATCACAATCACGTACAACTTTGGCAACTAATTACAACTCCTTATCCATTGGGGTCTCATAAACAAGTGACTTTAGAAATCCCTATAGAAAATAATCAAGGGAATTGTGGTCAAAAAACCTCGCAAGCCACTGAAAAGAATTTCCACTTCCATTCCTACGAATATAAAATGCAGCATTGAGTTTGTTGCGGAAATCCTTGCCGGCCGCGGTGGCCGACGGGACTGAGGCGCTCCAGTCACGGTCTACACGGCCGCTACGATCGGGGGTACGAATTCCCCTCGGGCATGGATATTTGTGCCTTCCTTTGTCTTAGTTAGTTCATAAGTAGTTTGTAAGTTTAGGGACTGATAACCCCGTAGTTAAGTCCCATAGACTATACAAACATTTGAACATTTTAGCGGACATCCTTCCTGGTGTCGCATTTTGAATGGACAGCAGTCTGATAAGTGAATGGAGCACACTAATTACAGACTAATTAGTTGAGCCATCAGTTTGAAGCCTCGTTTGATGCCCCCACCCTATGAGCACCTCTTGTGCACCTACCGCTTCATTTAATAGTAGCACTTGCCCTCGTCTCCAGATATTTTCTGTATGTATCCCGGTCTTTGAATAGACATCAGTTTTAACCCTCTACAAGTTCCTCTAGTGTGATGAAGGATATTCCATGATGTCTTGAGACATGTTCTGTCATCCTGCCTGATCCTCTTGTGAGTATTTTCCCTATATTACCTTCTTCATCTATTTTGCAGTGTACCCCATTGACCACCTTATCAGACCCTCCCTTGCCCGCCTGCAACCACCACCAGCTGTCTCCTTGTGTTGCAGCCAGGGGGAGGAGTGGTACAACTTCCGGCGCAAAGTGAACCAGGCGCTGATGCAGCCGAGGTCCGCCAAGCTGTACGTGGGGCCCGTGGACCAGGTGGCGCAGGACTTCGTCAACAGGTGAGGCGATCCTCCCACCTAAGACCTGTAACACATGCTCCTGCATTCGGACACGGCGCTTGCCAAAATAAACTTGCATCGGGTGCACTGGGTCTGGGAACAGACACTACGTGTGCGAACTAAGGCAAAGAATTAATGACGGATCGCAAAGGAATTACTTTGTTTTGTGGAACTAAATAAATTGCGACATGTCCGAAAGAACAGACACCACACTAATCTATAATAAATAAATTACGCCATTATTTCTTTCTATAGAAAGTGTAAAGGAAATTGCTTGAACTTTACATATACAGACTCTTTCGTACGTAAGCCAAACTGGAAAAGTCTTCCATCTTCATTTCTCTCTCCTACTAATTTCCTCCACTGGTAGGGTTGAATTGAATCACGAGTCGTGACTTTCCTATGGGCTGTTCGCTGCCCACTCGTAGAAGAACGGTGATAACGAGCTCCAACACTGCCCTGCAGAAACCCTGAAATAACGTTCTGTTCCTGATCGTGTTCTTTTAAGTGTAATATTTTTTCTAACAAACGAGTATATATATTTATATAGCACACACTTTATTTTTAAGGATTTGAAATCAAGATAACATTTTTTTTTTAATTTATTGAAATGACATGTTTCGACGATATCATTCGTCATTTTCAGATTAAAACTTTGTCTTGTCTTATGGATGATCCTTAGAGCTCTTGTAGAAAAAAAATTACTCCTTCATCGTAATGTAAAATCGATAGGAACATCTTATCATACAATAAAATTTTTGGGATCAACATGGTATAATAATTCGGTTGAAGTCTAATGTAAAACATGCCTATACACATGTATGAGAGCGACTGAGAGCAAGTACACAAGTTTTACACTATACTTCAGGCGAAATGGTATACCAATTTGGTGCTAAAAATTAATAACATGAAAAGATAGTCTCGTCGATTTTACGATTATGACGGGAGATTCTTTGTTTCGACTAAGTCACGAAAGTTCATGCACGAGGCAAGACAATAGTGTAGTCCATATATGTTTGATATATTCGAAAACATAATTTCAATATATAAATAAAAGAGTAGTTCTAGACTTTAAATGCTTATAAATTAGGTTTACACAACAAAAATCTGCAAGATCGCTTCTCACCATGCAAAACATACTAGGTTATTATATTGAAAGTTATACGATCATTTTGAAGCTGATTATTTTATGACCTAGAAACTGTTTACCAATCAACTTCGAAATTCTTTTCTTCCACAGGATGGCACTACTGAGGGACGAGAAACTAGAGATGCCAGACAATTTCCTTAACGAACTCTACAAGTGGGCCCTCGAATGTAAGTAAAAGATGTAATTTATCATTTATACCTTCGCTAAAGCTGTTGTAAAGAAAACAGTTTAACATACTTCTGTTGAAAATAAAAAAAAACGTTAAAATGTTTATTAAGCTTATGGGACTTAACTGCGAGTTCATCAGTCCCTAAACTTACAAAGTACTTATAAACTAACTTATACTAAAGACAGCACAAACGTCTATGCCTGAGGGAGGATTCGAACCCCCGTCAGGGCAGCACAGCGCCTCAGAGCGTTCGGCCACTCCACTGCAGCTCTTTTAAAAGAGACTCTGTCTAAGAATGATAATTCCAATGAGTGCTAAAATGAATTACATCGCTCCTGTAAGTTATATTCATTATAAGTTTTCAGTTCCAGGCGTATCAGAATCATTATAAAGAAATGTAATTACAAGTAATTCGGTTTATTGCTTCAATTTTGCTATTTTTTTTGTTCCTTAGCAACAATGAAGAATGACGTTGTCACTCTATCTTCTCTTTGGAAGGCCTGTCTTTCTTTTACCATGTACTAAATTATTTCTTGCCATTTTCACAGTCCTACGTCTATTTGTTCATTGAATTCGTGTTTCTCTTGTACATCCACTACTTAATGGACTTTCCATATCCTTTCACTTCTGTTTCCATCTCTGTGTTTCTGGTGTATCATGTTACGTCCAACTTGTTCAAGTTATTATTGCACTTTCTATTATTTTCTACTTTTTCTGACATTTTTCCTATATCTTTATTTTTCCAAATTGTATCATTAAACAACCCGCGCCCTCCTTTTACCTTTTTTGCCAACTCTACAATGTCATTTTCCGCATTTGCACAGTTGAACAATTCAGTATTGAGGTGTTTAAATGTCATTACCTGTTAGAATGCATTTTCGATCCGTTCGCTGTTTGAATCTAATTATTTCGCGGATGTAGTCATTCATCTGGTTTTGTTAGTGTTTTGATCATATCTAGATATTTGCCTGTCAAGTTAAGTTTATGTAAAAGTGTCCGGACATAATCTTCAGTGTTTCCTAGTTTCACTACATCGTCACCATAACAAATCATTTTTATTTCTTCATCCCCCCTCATCAACCACGTTCCAATACTTCTTTATCACCTCATTAATTTCTATATTAAAATTAGTGGCTATAGATAGTCGTCTTTCTTACATGGGTTTTAACTGATATGGAGCTAGTTAACCTGGGATCAATTTTCGACTTTTGTAATTTCATAATATCGAATACTCTAGAAAACTGTATATGCTTGACTTTCTTAAAGGCAAGGGGGCCATCTAAACTGTTATATGTTGTTAAATATATATGCCAAGATCGCTGTTCAACAGTTTATTCAAGATTACTTATTTTGACAAAACTATGTATTCATCTTTGAACTTGTGAAAAATGTTTGATAACCTATTTAACCAAACTGCTATGGTCATCAGTCCCTATACTTACAGACTGCTTAAACTAACCTAAAGACAACACATACCCATGACAGAAGGAGGACTCAAACCTCCGGCGGTTTGCGGCGCCGCAGAGAGATCGACCATTCCATCGCGACGAACTTTGGCTCTACACTCCAAAACACAGCGCCTCTCCCTACATCACTAACGGTTCCACAATAAGATCAAGCTGTGTACTGATAGGAAATGGTTGTGAAGAGAGACAGCCTGATTGTTCTGTCCAATTATTAATGATGTTTGGTGAGGTGCTGTATTTTGAAATATAGAGTTGCAGATCCGAAGATAATTTCTTCTTCTACGTGATCAGACCTAGTGGACCGCACCCTGCTACAAGTTTCCAGCTCCAGTGTTTGCTATCCATTGCTCCTGTCCCCCATACACATCTATTGCTGCTTGTTTCAGCTTTTCCTTAAGGCCATTCCTCGAATGCTTCTTTGTCTCCCTGGGTGTGTCCATCCTGTAGAAATGAATTTCAGGAATTTCTGAGACCATCTGCCATCTTCCATCTGGGCGGATGTGCCTGCTGTGCCGCGGCGGAGTTGTCGAGTGCACTGAGCCGCTAAGCTCCGATGCGCGAGGCCGGAACCTGACGAGGGTTCGAACGCCCCCTCGGGCATGGATAAGGTAGTTTATAAGTAGTTTGTAAGATTAGGGACTGATGATCCCCCATTTAAGTCCCATAAGCTTAACAAACATTTGAACATTTTGTCTGCTATGGTGGGTTATTCGTAGTTTCTCAAACTCTTGGTTGTGCCTAATCCTCTATTTTCCTGTGTATGCATACAAAACCAAACCGAAAATCTTCCGAAGAGGGTTTCTCTTAAAAAATAAAATTTTTGTTGTTGTGGTCTTCAGTCCGGAGACTGGTTTGATGCAGGTCTCCACCCTACTCTATCCTGAGCAAGCCTCTTCATCTCCTCGTAAGAACGGCAACATATATCGATTTGAATTTGCTTACTATATTCATATCTTGGTCTCCCTCTGTGTTTTTACCCCACACACTTCCCCCCAACGCTAAATTCACAATCTCTTGATGTCTAAGAATGTGTCCTACCAAACGATCCCTTCTTTTAGTCAAGATACGCCAGAAATTCCTTTTCTCCCCAATTCTGTTCAGTGCCTCCTCATTAGTTACGCGATCCCCCCACCTAATCTTATGAATTGTTCTGTAACGCCACATTTCAAAAGCCTCTATCCTCTTCCTGTCCGCACTGTTTATCGTCCATGTTTCACTCCCATACAATGCAACACTCCACACACATGGCTTTCGAAAGGACTTTCTTATTCTTAATATTGGATCTTAACAAATTTCTCTTTTTCAAAAACGCTTTTCTTCCCATTGCCTTCTGCATTTTTGCAGTGGAATTCCTGTTTTCGGATGCTCCATGTCTGACAGCCATATATAACAGGGTTTTCAATCCTGAAATATCTAGAGAAACATCTCTATCGACGTAGTTGTGCTAGGCTGTGATAAGACCGGTTTCCTGCTTGAATTCTGGCATTAATCTCTGCTTCACATGACAAGTTCTCCGTGAAAAACTCTCCATGTATTTTAACGAAAACGTTAATGTTGAATAAAGTATTAAATAGCGTTCAATAAAATCCTTTTGGGTATCAGACTGCGTCGTCATTTTCGTAAAATCTACCGACGTTTCGGCCGCTGATGCAGGCGGCCTTCATCAGGGTCTTTGTCTGACTGCTGAATGTAAGATGGCTTGTGGCTTATATAACAGCGCTTTGAGGAAGAGGTAGGGGAATGGTGGTCTTCCTTTATCGGTGTTATTCTATTACACACCATTGGTCAGACACAAACCCTGATGAAGGGCGCCTGCAACAGTGGCCGAAACGTCGGTAGGTTTGTAGCCCTTTAGGTTGTTTGGTGAGAACGTTCGAACCTTGGAACTGACTGCTTGCTACTTCCTCCCCCTGGAGAAGTGGCGATCATGCACCTCACCTGTACTGTTTCTGCTGCCTGACCGTGGCTGGCTTCGAACTCCGTCTCTTCTAGCAGGGTCTCAGTGCTATTGAACAGCAGTGGAGGAGTTACAGACGAAGTAAGCAAACAGGTTTGTTCGGTATAACTGTCTGTATTGTTCTTTTGAGCAAGACGACTGTGAGGTAGCCTGTTACACATGAAATAATAATAATAAGTCTCGCTGCAGGGCCAAGACACAATGAAAGTCAATTCAGTAAACTCATGCAAACTCGAATAGTCCAACCCCATGCAGAGAGAAAGTACGCTGAGAAACATTACGTATCTTTGAGAGTTAACGGAAACAGCCCAGGCAGGGGCAACGGCTTCAGTCCTAACGGTAACCTCACGTACACTTTCGTCCGTTGCTTGGCGAACACGTTTCCTCGTCACGGCGGAAACATAACCAATAAAAATAGCGGACGACTGCTGGCTCAACTAGAACTGGCGTAGAACTGCCCAAGACTGCGGGTCGGGAGCGTCTGCCGTCAGTTTTACGTCCGTCACTCCAGGACACTGTATCGCTCTGCCGAGGAGAAGAGGGGCTCCGCAGCCAACCTGACAACGCGCCTTCTGCGCCCTTCCCCCGGCCCGCGCGGCAGGGTCAGCGCCATGGGTGGTTGGTACACCTGGAATAGCGGGTCTTCCGCCAAACGGCGCGAAGGCGTGTGTCCCTCCGCCGTTTGTGAGGAACAAGCGAATTTTAAACTAACGGCCAAACGGGGCTTTCAAGAGTTCGCCATATTGCTTCATTTCCGTATTAATTAAACGGAACATGACAAAATTATAAATCCTCCGTCAGTATAGGGAGTCAAGGTGTCAGCCAAGCCTGTGGAGGTTCTTACTTGTCGGGGAAAATTCACTTTATGTAATTAAATTATGCTACTTGCAAAGTACTGGGCCGATCAGCCAGCGACTGATATCATTCTAATCGTAATTTCACGCAAGGGCCGAATCTGCTGTCAAAATCACGGAATTAATTTTATTAGGGCACTCTCCCTTTGTCACAGGGCTGACTATCTGTCATATGCATCTGCCTGCCTTTATAAAAAGCCGCGGTCTCATAGCCAGAATAATCTTATTGACAGTGACAACGGCCGCAAAAGCCTATGCTTTTATCAAATAACGATCTTGGCATATACGAGGCATGTCCACAAAGTAAGATCCGTTTGGTTATATAAACCAAACGTGAACAGATACAGAAAAAATATTTATTGTATAAAAATCTGCAATTGTTCAACTACTTTTCTACATAACTTCCGAAATTTTGTAGGCACTTGTCATAGCGTGGGACAAGTTTTTGTGTGCCTTCTTCGTAGAAGGTTGCCGCCTGTGTATTCAACCATGTGCCAAACATGTTCTTTCAGCTCATCATCGTTGAAGTGTTTACCACCAAGGACAGATTTTAGGTGTAAGAAAAGATGAAAGGAGTCTTCTTTCCTTCACGTTGCCGCCCGACCTCTCAAGGCGAATGTGACCAAACAACTCTTACGGGAATTTCACTGGAACATTTTTGATCATCTTCCGTTCAGTCTCGCTCCTAGCGACTTTCTTCTTACACCTAAAATCTGTCCATGGTGGTCATAATTTCTGCGATGATTACGAGCTGAAAGAACATGTTAACACATGGTTGAATGCACAGGCGGCAACCTTCTACGAAGAAGGCGTACAAAGACTTCTGCCAGGCTATGGCAAATGCCTACAAAATTTCGGAAGCTATGTAGAAAAGTAGTTTAATAGTTGTATATTTTTGTACAATAAATACACTGCTGGAAATTGACATAAGAACACATTGACGTCGGTGTGTAAGTCCCACTATACTTGCTCCGGATACTACGGAAGGGCTGTACAAGCAATGATCAAACGCACGGCACAGCGGACACACCAGGAACCGCGGTGTTGGCCGTCGAATGGCGCTAGCTGCGCAGCGGTTGGGCACCGCTGTAGTCAGTCAGCCAGTTTGCCGTGGCATACGGAGCTCCATCTCAGTCTTTAACACTGGTAGCATGCCACGACAGCATTTACGTGAACCGTATGTGCAGTCGACGGACTTTGAGCGAGGGCGTATAGTGGGCATGCGGGAGGCCGAGTGGACGTACCGTCGAATTGCTCAACACATGGGGCGCGAGGTCTCCACAGTACATCGGTGTTGTCACCAGTGGTCAGCGGAAGGTGCACGTGCCCGTCGCCTTGGGTCCGGACAGCAGCGACGCACAGATGCACGCCGAGACCTTCGCATCCTACGCAGTGCCGTAGGGGACAGCATCGCCACTTCCCAGCAAATTAGGGACACTGTTGCTCCTGGGGTATCAGCGAGGACCATTCGCAACCGTCTCCATGAAGCTGGGCTACGGTCCCGCGCACCGTTAGGTCGTTTTCCGCTCAGGCCCCAACATCGTGCAGCCCGCCTCCAGTGGTGTCGCGAAAGGCGCGTATGGAGGGACGAATGGAGACGTGTCGTCTTCAGTGATGAGAGTCGCTTCTGCCTCGGTGCCAATGATGGTCGTATGCGTGATTGGCGCCGTGCAGGTGAGCGCCACAATCGGGACTGCATACGACCGAGGCACACAGGGCCAACATCCGGCATCATGGTGTGGGGATCGATCTCCTTCACTGGCCGTACACCGCTGGTGAGCGTCGAGGGGACACTGAACAGTGCACGGTACATTCAAACCGTCATCGAACCTATCGTTCTACAATTCTTAGGCCGGCATGTAACATGCTGTCCCAACAGGACAATGGACGTTCACATGTATCCCGTGCAACCCAACGTGCTCTAGAAGGTATAAGTCAGCTAACCTGGCCAGCAAGATCTCCGGATCTGTCCCCCATTGAGCATGTTTGGGACTGGATGTAACGTCCTCTCACGCGGTCCGCACGTCCAACACGACTACATCCAGCACCTCTACGATCCTCTTCATGGGAGAATTGCAGCCTGCATTCCTGCGAAAGGAGGGTATAAACGGTACTAGTGCCGACATTGTGAATGTTCTGTTACCTGTGCCTATGTGCCTATGATTCTGTCTGTGTAATCAGGTGTTGTATCTGACTCCAGGAATGTGTCAATAAAGTTTCCCATTTCTGGGACAATGAATTCACGGTGTTCTTACTTCAATTTCCAGGAGTGTATTTTTTCTGTATCTGTACACGTTTGTTTTATATAACCAAACGGAGCTTACTATGTGGACATACCTCGTATGTCTGACAAGTGGACGCCCTCCTGACAACGTCCTCGACTGTGCAGCGGTCTCGCTGGTGGCGCTGGACGCGCGCCTCGGCTGCCTGGAGCCGGACTTCCCGCCGGACTCTGAGCCGCAGCGGCTGATCGACGCGGTGCAGGTCATGTTCGACTCCATCTACCGGCTCGAGATGCGCCTCTCGCCCTGGAAGCTCGTCAGCACGCCCACCTGGCGCCGCTTCGTCAGGGCGCTCGACTACTTCTACGAGTGAGTACTGCCTACCAGCACCTGCTGCCTGTGATTCTAGAAGCTACATAATGGCTTGCGGCTCATCTATTTGCATGCAGAAATACTACCTTCTCATCGTCAACTGCTCTCGTCACTACCTTTCAGAAGGCAACTCTACCTGCCATATCTGTGAGATCGCTCATCCTTGTGGAATACAGACCAATCATGAAATTCTGTTGTCATCTTCCTTCCGGAGAGTAGAAGTAATCTACGTACGAGCTGTATTTGTTGTTCTTCTCGAGACGTATAACAAATGCTAAATACCGGGTGATCAAATGTCAGTATAAACCTGAAAACTTAATAAATAACGGAATAACGTAGATAGAGAGGTAAAAATTAACACACATGCTTGGAATGATATGGGGTTTTCTTATAAAAAAAAGTATTGCTTAGACGCGTGAAAGATCTCTTGCGCGCGTCGTTTGGTGATGATCGTGTGCTCAGCCGCCACTTCCGTCATGCTTGGCCTCCCAGGTCCCCAGACCTCAGTCCGTGCGATTATTGGCTTGGGGTTACCTGAAGTCGCAGGTATATCGTGATCGACCGATATCTCTAGAGATGCTGAAAGACAACATAGGACGCCAATGCCTCACCATAACTCTGTACAAGCTTTACAGTGCTGTTCACAACATTATTCCTCGACTACAACTACTGTTGAGGAATGATGTTGAACATATTGAGCATTTCCTGTAAATAACATCAACTTTGTTCTGTCTTAGTTTGTTATGCTAATTATTGCCTTTCTGATCAGATGAAGCGTCATCTGCCTGACATATTTGACCTTTCTAATTTCTAATAAAAATTCTTCTAAAAAAATTCTAATAAAAATTTTAATAAAAATTTCCTTTTTTTGTGTTCTAATAAAACCCCATGTCATTCCAAGCATGCGTGTCAATTTTTACCTCTCTATCTACATTATTTCGTGATTTGTTAAGTTTTCAAATTTATACTGACTTTTTGATCACCTGGTACTTGCTATATCGCGCTATCAGCTATAACTTTGGACCGACGTAAACACTATATGCGTGTTGAAAACATAAATACATAGTATTATTGTTCCGCAATATTTTTATTTGTTTGTTATTAGCAACTTTTGCCTTCTTAGGTCATCGTCAGATAATTTGGTATCTGACGATGGCCTAAGAAGCCGAAAGCTGCTAATAACAAGTAAATAAAAAATTTTTGTAGAACAAAAATATTACGTATTTAAGTTATTGATATGTCTTTGTTTCTCCAAGTACCGGCCGAATATTTCATAAACTATAAGAAAGATTATTCTGTAGCATACGCCCATCTTAAACATCAGCATATCCTTCTTTCTTTTGGAATGTAGGACTATAGTACGTTATTTTGATGCTTAATGTCCTCATAAATACCTAGTATCTTAAAGTCTTTCTAGAACCCAAGACGTTCATAAACACCTGCCATGTCCTCTTCCTTCTGGAGTCCAAGACCTTCATAACCACATTTTGGGCATGAGACCATTAGTATCACTTGATATATGTACGGATGTCATGCGATCTTTTGGAGCATAGAACACATAAATATATAGAACCTACTTCAACACCTATATACGTCTTCATTCTGGGACGCAGGACCTTCTAATCCACCTGGTACATCCTTCGTCTATTTAGGTTAAGGATCCTGGTTAACACCTGCCACATCCCTCGTCTCTTCGGAGACGCTAAGGTTCCATCGCTAACCTTTGCCCCAAGTGGTGAGTGGTCCTTGTCCAAGTGGTCAGTTTTGGAATTTGTAGCTCTGTGATAGATCGGCGAGTCTTTCCCTGACATCTAAGCAAATGCTTCCCTAATGCAGTCAGCATGTTCTTCACTGGTGTGTGGCCGTCCGGAAGTGTTGCCTTTCCAGAAACAATATTTGTGTGTGGACTGTTTATACCAATCTTTGATACACCACCTACATGTTGGATGAACACCATACTTGGTTCGAAATGCAAACTGAGCAACTGTTGTTGATAACCTTCTGCCGTACTCGGTACTCCACAAAAATTTTCCTGTACAGTCATCATCGTTGCATTAGCAACAGAAATGGAGCAATAGCGTTCCAACAGAACAGACGAGCAACCCGTGGCAGACTAATGGGGGGACGGGGCGAATGGGGCGGACCGCCCAGGGCGGCTGCTGGGGATCATTTATTACCGAGACTTTTGCTGCAGACTGACAACGAGTTATGCGAAAACCTACAACGACATGGAGTCCACGGCACGCCTTTCGGGGGCCAAAACATAATAGGGTGGCCACTGGCGCATTCGTCTTAGCCTTTGAGGGTGACACTCTATACGAAAAGGTCAAGGTGATGATGTATCACTGCGACGTCCGCGCATAAACACCGCCTCCAATGAGATGTTTTAAATGTTGGCGTTTTTGGCATATGTCCACAAGAAAAAATAGAAGAAAAAGACCGGAAGCGCAGGGAGACACTGGCGGCCCCAGTGCCACCAGCCCTTCCACCTGACGTGCCTGAGGATGAGGCCATCCTTCTCGCAACACCTGAAGATTTGGCCTTCGCCGATCTCGATGACACCATGGTCATACAGGATCAGACTTCACAGCTAGAGACGAGTGCTCGAGCAATCATTCTTCCATCTTCCTCCTCTTCATGTACCATCAATCAGGAGACAGCCTGATCTTCCAAAGGAATTGTGGAGGTTCTTTCCGCCATTTGGCTGAATTGCATCAGCTGTTGAGCTGCTTCCCAGCACTTTAGGTTGCTCTCCAGGAATCCTGGTTTCCTGGTCATCGGATCCCCACCCTCCGGGGCTACCGGGGGTACTACAATAACCGCACACCCTACAATAGGGTTTCGGGTGGGGTATATGTACATACCTCTGTATACAGTTCCCCAGTGCCACTTCAAACAGCCATGGAGTCCGCTGATGCCAGGGTTCGGGCACCACGGGACATTACCTCCCTTTATCTCCCGCCTGATGCAGATGTGGCACCAGCTGACCTAGCAGCCCTGATCGCTCAACTTCCTTCACAGTTTCTTTTTTTAGGAGATTTTAATGCGCATCACCCCCTGTGTGTGTGGGGGGGGGGGGACAACGTGACTACAGGACGTGGTCGAGACATCGAAATGCTTTTTAACCAGCTTGACCTTTGTATTCTTAATACAGGGCCCCCGTTTTAGTGTGCCCCATGGCATCTTTTGAGCCATAGACCTCTCTGTGTGTCGTCCAGGCTTATGTCCGCTCCTTAACTGGTGGGTACATGTCGACCTTAGTGGAAGCGACCACTTTCTCATCTTCCACAAGGCTGATTGGGCAGCGTACACTTCAGCTGGAATGCAGGATACCCCCCTCCCCACTGATACAACAGTGGCTGCTTACCATATTGTTTCTGCGGTCATCTCTGCCGCTGAGTCCACTATACCATCCTCTTCTGTCTTACCCCGGCGAAGGCTAGTGCCCTGGTGATAACTGGAGATAGCTGCAGCCATCTGCAGTTGCTGCAGAGCTCTGCAGCAGTACTGGCGCCACCCCACGGTGGACCACCTGGTTACCTTTAAATGTCTTCAGGCCCAGATGCGGCGACTCATCCAGCAGCGCAAGCAGGCATGCTGGGAAGAATATGTTTCCATCATTGGTCCCTGTGTCTCTTCTTCTGAGATATGGACGAAGATTCGCCGAATATCAGGCAACCATACTCCAGCAGGGGTCGCAGGTCTCCATCCATGGAACAATCGATACCGGCCCAACTATCATCACTGAGCATTTTGCAGTGCACTTCCCTCTCAATTCGGCATCCACCATGTGCCCCCCAGGATTTAGTACCCTGAAAGAGTGGGCTGAGCGAAAGCGGTTGGTGTTTCACACAAACCGCCAGGTGCCATAAACGCCCCATTTAGCGAGTGTGAATTTCAAAGTGCTCTTGCCAGTTCCCCCAATACATCTCCAGGACTGGACCAGATCCACTTCCAGATGAGACAACATATTTCTGTAAACTCCCAACGCCATCTTTTAGATTTTTTCAATCGTCTTTGGATCGAGGGAGCATACCCGTCCAAATGGCGGGAGAGTATCATTATCCCTCTATTGAAGTCAGGTGCAGATCCATTGAACACCGCCCTATAAGTCTCACAAACGTTCTATTTGAGCTCTTTGAAGGTTTTGTGAGCTGGCAGCTGCTGTGGGTTCTCAAGCATCTGGGTCTACTTGCCCCACATCAAGGTGCTTTCCGGCAGGGTCGCTCTGCCATTGAGAACCTCCTCTCTTTGAGTCAGCGATCCACAGCCCTTTTGCCCTACCTGAACTCCTCGTAACTATCTGTTTCGACCTCCGGAAAGCATATGACACTGCTTGGCGCCATCACATCCTTGCAATGCTACACGTCGCTCCCTCCCAAGTTTTAATCGGAACTTTTTACTTTCGCGCCGTTTTCAAGTTCGCCTTGGCACCTCCTTCAGTTCATCCCACATCCCATACCATAAGGGTCCATACTAAGCGTTCCTCTCTTCCTGGTGGCCATATATGGCCTAGTTGCTGCAGTATGGCCGTCAGTGTCTTGCTCTCTCTATGCAGATGATTTTTGCCTGTATTATAATACAGCTAGTATAAATGTCGCTGAACGATGACTGCAAGCAGCCATTCGTCGAGCGCAGAATTGAACTTCTGCCCAGGGTTTTCACTTTTCCCCTGCGAAAACTAGGGTGATGATATTTGTTGCTAACGGGCAATTCATCTGCATCCAGAGCTCTATCTCGATGGTGAGCTTCTTCAGATGGTGGACTCTCACAGCATCCTGGGTCTCCTCTTTGACTCACATTTGAGCTGGCTCCTTCATCTGCGCCAGTTTAAGCAACAGTGCTCACGACACCTTGACATCCTTCATTGCCTAAGCCATACAGTCTGGGGGGCAGTCTCCCTATCCTCCTCTGACTGTATAACGCTCTGTTGCAGTCACAGCTGAACTATGGGAGCCAAGTCAATGGCTCAGCCTCCCCCTCTGCTCTGAGAGTTCTCGACCGACATCTGTCTGGCCGTTGGGACCTTTCATTTGAGCCCTGCCACAAGTCTTCTCGCAGAGGGTGGAGTCACCCCACTGCGATTCCTTCATCAAGAACCACTCGCCCTTTATGCTGCCACAGATTACTGTTCTCCTCAGTATCCCAATCACAGGAAACTTTTCCCATGGGACGTCATTCGTTTGCCACAGAGGCGACCCCGGTCTCGACTTCCTATAGCGACACAGTTCCAGTTATTCCTCTCGACCCTTGACTCCTTCCCTCTGAGCCCCCCATTCCGCTCCTTCCCATGCACCTCCCTGGACCATTCCGCCGGCCGCAGTGGCCGCAGTGGCCGCAGTGGCCGAGGAGACGCGCTCCAGTCACGGTCTGCACGGCCACTACGGTCGGGGGTTCTAATCCCCCCTCGGGCATGGATATTTGTACCGTCCTAGTTCGTAAGTAGTTCATAAGTAGTTTGTAAGCTTAGGGACTGATGACCCCGTAGTTAAGTCTCATAGACTATACAAACATTTGAACATTTGGACCATACCCCGACCGCAGATTCGGCTGGATCTGTCCGTGAGCGAAAGACCTCCGCCTCTTTTCTGGTCCTCCAGCAACATTTTTATGCCCTGCTTTGCGAGTTCTGCAACTTCGAAGTCATTTACACAGACTGTTCTCTTGATGGCCGCCGCAATGGATATGCCTACTTGCATAACGTTTATGTTGAGCAATGGTCTTTACCACCTGGCAGGAGCGTATTCACTACAGAACTGTTCGCTATATACCGCGCCCTCAAACACTTCCGCACCTGCCCCGGGAACTGATTCCTAATATGTAGCGACTCCCTGAGCAGCTTGCAGGCTCTTGATCAGTGTTATCCCTGTCATACATTGGTCACGGCCATCCAGGAGTCTATACTGGCTCTTAATGACTGTGGTCGCTCAGTGACGTTCATTTGGGCCCCAGGCCATGTCGGCATTCCAGGTAATGAGATCTTTGATCAGCTAGCCAAACAGGCTACCACTCGCCGCCCTCTGGCGATTGGCCTCCCAGAACCAGACTTCCACCCATTGCTGTGCAATAAAATAAGAGAACTGTGGAATGCCGAATGGTCTGTTCTGGACATGCCTAATAAGCTTTGAACGATCAAGGAAACAATATCTGTTTGGAAGTCCTTGCAGCTGGGGTCCCATAGGGACATTGTGGCCCTCTGTCGTGTCCCCATTAGACACATCCATTTGATGCATGGTCACCTTCTCGATCGAGAGGACCCGCCGATGTGACTATGTGGTGCTCCATTGACAGTGGCCCATTTCCTGCTTGAGTGTACCATTTTAGCTCCATTACAGCGTTCTTTTAACCTCCCAAACACACTACCTTTGGTGCTCGGTGATGATGCCTCTGTGGCTAATTCTGTTTTATGATTTCTTTGTGCAGGGGGGATTCAGCAGTTGCTATGAGTCTTCTGGTTGTTCATTTAGTTCGTTATCTATGTTCCACTTGACGAGTCTTCCGACTACAGCTTTTCTTGTATAAGCTATGTGGTTGCCATTCCCCTTTTATCATAATGGTTGGTCAATCACATCCATTGGCTCTGTTGTCTTTTTACCTTTTTATCTCCTTTCTGTTACCATGTGTCTGGCGTCTTTTGTATTGTCTCTTGTTGACTCTGTGAATATTTGATTGACTATGGGTTCTTTCATTCTGCGCTATTTTAAATCCAGCTCAGGCACATTTATCAACGATTCAGTTTTTCTGCATGTCACCTAGCCATGAAATGGGGGACTGAAAGCCATAGTAGTCTAGTCCCCCTAAAACCCCCCAAACCAATCAACCAAACTACTTGTGTTGACCCCTAGTCTGCTACTAATGTCTGTATGCCACCAAAACATTGTTAAATAAAAAATATTAATAAATAAAATATCTTAGGTTCGCGCCATATTCTTCCCTCGATTTATAGGCGCAGCGGCTACAATGAACGATCCCACTAATAGCGTTGTTCTGGAGCCTTTGCTACCCACCGCCTCTGCCGACGCCATACTGTGCGTCTCTGCCGTGGGAACTACCATGGCTCTTTCTGACGGCGAGCTAAAATGTGTCTGCCGCCGACTGTCGCACAAACTCTGCTAATAAATTCATGCAGTAAAATAAAAGAAAAATTCTATCTACCTATAGGCATCACAGGAGCCCTCGCTACTTTTATAAAGTAGCCAGAACTCGTCGGCATTGTGTCAGATTTATGGAGATAGTTCAAAAGCCGCTTGCTAGTCGTTTATGATTGATGACGTTGGGCACACCTTGTAAGGTGCGGTGGTGAAAAAATGAAATGGATTGAATTATTCCGGCTGGGGAAGGTTAATGTGGGTCAATACAATAGGAAGACAGGAGCGGCTGACCCTGAATTATTAGTGATATTTAACATCATATCAAATAATTTGCATGATTTGCCCTGTTTCAGTTCTAATTACAATGAAACTCTTCCACTTCCTGCAAGTGGCATAAAATATAATTAATAATTTGTCCCCACCAAAAATCTAACGAACTAACTGCGATCTGACGACTAATAATGTTGAAAAAACATCTTTCAAAATCAACAATATTTATTACAACTTTTTAAGCAGGATAAAACACAACGATAAAACCAATACTAAAGTCATAAACAACAAGAATACAATTTAATATTCATAGAATATATGACTTCAACTGCTATTGGGCAAAGCTGAAAATGTGTACCCAGCCGGGATTCGAACCCGGGTCTCCTGCTTTCTAGGCAGTTGCGCTGACCCCTACACCACTGGGGACACAGTGATCACCGCACCTGCAAGGACTACCCATGCACGCCTCCCATCAGATACAAATTCCCAGCTTCGCCCTGCCCATAGTACTCAAACTCGTAGTTTAACTAATTCCCGTAAGAGTAAGGGCTTCAAACTTGCCCACCCCTCCCCACTAACGATAGGATCATTGCCCGTCACCGGCATATTATATATATACATGTGGCGTCTGTTCGGAAAGAACAGACGTCACATTCTGATCCTGCAGCTGTTATTATTTAATATTCATAGAATATATGACTTCAACTGCTATTGGGCAAAGCTGAAAATGTGTACCCAGCCGGGATTCGAACCCGGGTCTCCTGCTTTCTAGGCAGTTGCGCTGACCCCTACACCACTGGGGACACAGTGATCACCGCACCTGCAAGGACTACCCATGCACGCCTCCCATCAGATACAAATTCCCAGCTTCGCCCTGCCCATAGTACTCAAACTCGTAGTTTAACTAATTCCCGTAAGAGTAAGGGCTTCAAACTTGCCCACCCCTCCCCACTAACGATAGGATCATTGCCCGTCACCGGCATATTATATATATACATGTGGCGTCTGTTCGGAAAGAACAGACGTCACATTCTGATCCTGCAGCTGTTATTATTTAATATTCATAGAATATATGACTTCAACTGCTATTGGGCAAAGCTGAAAATGTGTACCCAGCCGGGATTCGAACCCGGGTCTCCTGCTTTCTAGGCAGTTGCGCTGACCCCTACACCACTGGGGACACAGTGATCACCGCACCTGCAAGGACTACCCATGCACGCCTCCCATCAGATACAAATTCCCAGCTTCGCCCTGCCCATAGTACTCAAACTCGTAGTTTAACTAATTCCCGTAAGAGTAAGGGCTTCAAACTTGCCCACCCCTCCCCACTAACGATAGGATCATTGCCCGTCACCGGCATATTATATATATACATGTGGCGTCTGTTCGGAAAGAACAGACGTCACATTCTGATCCTGCAGCTGTTATTATTTAATATTCATAGAATATATGACTTCAACTGCTATTGGGCAAAGCTGAAAATGTGTACCCAGCCGGGATTCGAACCCGGGTCTCCTGCTTTCTAGGCAGTTGCGCTGACCCCTACACCACTGGGGACACAGTGATCACCGCACCTGCAAGGACTACCCTGGGAATTTGTATCTGATGGGAGGCGTGCATGGGTAGTCCTTGCAGGTGCGGTGATCACTGTGTCCCCAGTGGTGTAGGGGTCAGCGCAACTGCCTAGAAAGCAGGAGACCCGGGTTCGAATCCCGGCTGGGTACACATTTTCAGCTTTGCCCAATAGCAGTTGAAGTCATATATTCTATGAATATTAAATAATAACAGCTGCAGGATCAGAATGTGACGTCTGTTCTTTCCGAACAGACGCCACATGTATATATACAACAAGAATACATTTATAACCAAATAGGAAAGAACAATCTAATGCATATGAAGTTACTCAAATTATTACGAAACTGGAAATTAGTAACGACTGGCTAGTCAGAAACCCCTATCGTTAAATAATATAATGTTCTTAGCGGGATAATCGAGTCGGAATACCAGTGCAGCGTTGACTTTCCTAACTACACAATCCCCACTATAAGGCAGAACCTGATGTATCGACTATATGTTGATGGCGAGTGCTTTGCCATACATTACCAAACTGACGACTTGCGTGTGAAGGTGCTGCGCTGCAGTGACATGGGGGCAGGGCGACTGTGAGCTGAAAATTTGCGCGACCACGAAATAAAAAAACTCGCTCCGTCGCTCGGAAGCTGTACTCCCTGCTATCAGTCTCTGTGTGCTTGGCAGTACACACTGCCTATGATCTCAAACAATTCTGCCAAGTCAGGACCAGTTCAGTGAGCGGTAGACAAGAACGCACGAGTACTGAAGGTCTAAATGACTCCAGAAGTTGAGTATATCGCAACTAGTGCTTCGGTGCACTAGTATTGGCTGGCTGACTTTATTCAAACCGAAAACAAGAACAATCAACTCAAGTATAAATCTCAGAGTGTACCCTGAAACTTTTACAAGTTCCTTCGTCCAAGTATCAGCTCAATAAGCAAAATCTCCCAAGTCCACACATTGGGAGGACGGGACGCTACCAGACGCATCCGTACTCAAGCGCTACGAAACACGAAGACCCCTTCCATCACCGCGTTTCCGCGCAAGACGCCCCGAGAAACGCCGTTTTTACGTAAAGCCAATCAGCGTCGTGTTCTCGAACTCCAGCCAGTAAAATCTCACAAGACAACCGCTGATTTCGAAAGGCTGGCCAATCAAAGACGGCATCCCTTCCACAGACACTCTTGGCGCGATGCTCACCAAACGGCTCTAACCGTCGCCCGTGGGAGCGGCTGCCTAGCCTCCAGCAAACATTCTGTCGCTTTCCCTTTCGGACCCTCGGCCACAGCCGTGTGCCCTGCTATCTTCTTCTAAAAAGCGCAGACGATGCCTCTCCTTCACAGTTTGGGACACAAGGCTACATTTTTACGACCTACTGCCCTGCCAGTGTGCCACTCAAGGCCACCCAAGTGCCACCACCACGGCACCACAGGGCGCATGTAGGAAGCAATTTCACTCGCCCCCTCAGGGCCAAGTCAGCTCTACATCTCACCTTAGCAAAAATCTTCCCTGCATCGTATTCCCGACAGCAATAGAAAATTGTATGTACAGGACTCATTACGACAATACGTCAACAATAAACATCGATAATAAAGATGAGAGATGGGCTGCCATCTCTCAACCTTTCCGTCCTCCATGAAACTGTCTCGCGCTTCTCTTTTCTAACTCTGCTGCTTTTGAACCCACAGGGGACTTACTGTGTAATAACGTGCACACGGAGCATACGTGTAGCACACTGTACGTGTTGTTGTAACTTTCCAGGACGTCGATGAAGTACATCAACGCCGCCATGGAGCGCATCAAGGCCAAAGGGGAGGACTCCAGCGGAGACCTGAGCGTGCTGGAGCGCCTGCTGCTGCAGAACGACGACCCTGGAGTGGCGTGCGTCATGGCGCTCGACATGATGTTCGCCGGCGTCGACACGGTGCGTGCAGCTCTGTATGAGTGTGTGGTGTAAGTGTCTAGTGCGTGTGATGGCGGAAGAGGCTAAGTCTAAATGAGTAATGAGTAATGAAAGTATGTGCTGCGCCGGGCCTCGAACCCATATTGCCTTCTTTCCGCGACGAGTTGCTTTATAGAATAGAAATGACAAATCCGCAAGCAGTCACTGTTTTGAAATTATCTTATTCCATGAACTGGTTTTCGAACCTGTTAAGGTTTATCATCAGATGGTGGAGCAGAAACAGAATTACATTTTAATGTGGATAGCAACATGCTGGGAGTTGGCTCTGTGACAAAACAGATAAATGAACTTTAATGTATTGCCATGGGTGTTGTTTATACGGTGATTTGTAACGAAAATTTTTGTGTGTAACTTACTGCGATGGTATGGGTGGCTTTATAGATGTTAAACATCAGGCAACTTCCATTGGAGCAACGGATTGGCCACTGCACTTACACATTTCACTCACAAATGTGTATATATGTATTGTTTTGACACGGATAATGCTCAGCATCCGGCGAGTTCTGTACAGCTGTTACTTGCTGCAAAGATCTTCACTCAGAGATATGACTCTCTTCACACAGATAACGTTATTTGAGTCTATATAACACAATTTATTGTAAACAAATATTTAAAAACTAAGCTATTGTTAACATGAATGCCAAGGAGAGCTAGAATATACATGGAAATGCAGCACTATTTACAAACGTACATTAAATATCTGAGACAAAATAAATAGTTAAATATTTGCTCTTCTTTTCTCCTTACATTAACATGATCTGAGATTTATTGCTTGTGGTATATCTTTCAGTGAATTATTGTTAATATTAACAATACCTAGGTGTTAACATTTTAGTTCTGTTTAGCATTAGGGAGTTTTTTTATGCAGGCTGTGAGACTGTGAGAATATGATGGGGGAAGTGGGGGAGAGAGTTGGTTGGTCTGTTTCTTTCTTTGGAGCTAATATATCATGTAAATTTTGAAGCAAGAATTTGTTTTCATTTCAGTCTGGTCATTTAAAAGTAGCTTTATTCACTGGGCACTCCTCCGGTGCTACTTAACCCTTTAATGTGTGACTCTTTACTCGAAGCTATAAGGACTACCACGATTAATGTAGAGTGCTAATATACTGCGAAAAATATGGAAAAAATATCCTTAAAATTATTATGCACTGCTATAGCTGGTGCATAGAGGCGTGGCGATAGGGAAAGCGAGGAGGGGAGGAGCTACGGCCGAGCGGCAACGGTTGCGCCTGCGGAAGTAACATTGCGTAACTCGCGACTACAGCTTCAACGTTGTTGACTGCCATTGAGGAAATGGAGGGGGATGCGCAGAACGGCTGGAAACTTGGACGCCTTCGTAGCTGACGCTGACCTTTGCAACAAAACGTTCGTAGCTGATCAGCTATATAGTGCTTCCATGATGTACCCAATGCAGTAAATATCACTATTCGGCCTCTCATCTTTCCGTAAAGTAACTCATTATGCAACAGTAGTATGTGATTGACTATTTTTACATGGCAAAGGAGGAGTACTAATGTAAACAAACGTACGGGTTAGGAGTAACTCAATGCAGCCAACTGTCCAAATGATTCAGTAGCCCTCTGCAATTTATAATTTCTAGGACGAGCTACTAGCATATGTAACACCATCTATACAGGAGGCTACAAATCAATTTACACCGCTTTACCGTGGAGGGTGCCTTCCGCAGACGAAGGCGAAACGTCAGGAGAAAGTTTTATGTACGGACCACGGCATCTCAGCCCGGAAGCTTCAAGTAATGACAGTAGCTGCCTTGAAAGCCTTCATTCTGCTTTTCATTTAATTAATTTATTTACTTTTTTTTCCGACGAGCTTTTTTCCCGGAGGTTCACTGAACCAGTGAACACACATGGCGCGCAGCAGCTGTCCAGTATTCACCACTCTCCCCTAATGTTGAGTCACGATGGGTGTTTGGTTTGGTATAACAGTGACGTAGGTCGTTTATGATGTCAAGTTAAGTAAATAAATTAATGAAAAAAAAGAGTTGAAATTGAGAGGGCGTTGTGTGATAAATGCTTCTATCTGTCACTGTAAATCAGATTGTTGACGTGTCATTTAATGAGGCGACTACAGTAAATTGATAACGACATGCACAGATAAATGCGACAGTAGTATGTTTAGACCAGGTATAAAAGGTCGAATCATTGCGAGAGATGTGATTTGTACTCTGATGGTTCAGGTGAAAAGATTTTCGACGTGATTTTGGCTACGCGTGAGGATATAACACAAATTGTAGTTGCAGCTACATGCAATATTTCATTACGGAAATCGGTAAGAATTTCAATATTCCTAGATCATGAGTGCGTCAGGAATACTAAATTTCTGGCATTACCTCTCACCATGAACATCATAGTAGTCGACAGCCTGATTAGCGACATTTGCATAAAGTTGTTAATGATAACAGACAAGCAACAATGCGCTAAATAACCTTATAAAACAAAGTGGCACACAGGACATGGGTAGGCCTATTCTCCAGGACAGTGTGGTGCACCTTGGCGATAACGGCCCCCAGCAGCAGACTTCCGACATCTGAACATCTCGGACCAGTGACCACATCGGTTGGGCAGTAAACTGGAAAATGTGTGTTGGTCAGACGAGTCCCATTTTTGTTTGGTAGGCTCGAGTGTGGCACAGGCGTCATAACCCAAGTTCTCATCAAGGCTCAGGTTGGCTGGTGGTTGGTCCATGGTTGGGTGATTTTACACGGTAGGTGCTGGTTCCTCTGGTCAACTGTATCCATTTTTGACTGGAAATATGTTCAGTACTTGGAGACCATTTGCAGCCACTGATGGGTTTTATGCTTTCGAACATACGGAATGTTTACGGTTAACAATGCTCCATGGTATGTGTGACAATTGTTTGGTTTTGAAAACATACTGTACAATTACAGTGAATGATTTCTCCATCGACATCGCCGTCATGGATCCCATAGAAAATCTATGGAACACAATCGAGGGCTCTTTTCTCACTCAGAATCTTGCAACGGGATTACTTTCGCAATTATGGACAGCTATAGAATCACTGTGGCTCACTATTCCTGTAAGAGAGTTCCGACGACTTGTTCATGCTGAGTCGAGATGCCGCGCTTCAAAGGATAAAAGGAGAGACGACATGATATCAATTAGCAGGTATCTCATGGCCTTTGTCACCTGAGGATACACATATGAACAGTCCTTGACGGACAATATAGCTAATCCTCAATGCCGATGAAGACCATAATATTAAGCCGCTTGGGCCGCGGTGGAGTATCCGAGCGGTCTAAGGCGCCTCGCAGCGGAGACCGTGGTTGCTCACCGTCGAAAGTTCGAGCGCTCCCTAGGGCATGTGTGGTGTGTGTGTGTGTGTGTGTGTGTGTGTGTGTGTGTGTGTTGTCCTTAGGTTACTTTATCTTAGTTTAAGTAGTTTGTAAGCTACATACTGATGACCAAGCAGTTTGGTCCGATAGGTTTACAAACATTTGAACATTCGAAGCCGCTTGTGCTAATACATTATGGTTCGGGGCAAAGGTGCAAAAGAGTTTGATTAAGGAGCACTTTAGTATTTGGGTAGTATGGGAACAGTGTCTGGATGGTCAAAGTGGTTGTTAACCATATGCGAAAAGCGGGAAATGCGGATTCCGATCTCGGTCCGGCACATATTTTGAAGTACACTTGTAGAATTATTTAAACTGCCGAAGTAAATAAGCCTCTTGAGTGATTTGTGTCAGACTGTTGTTGACATGGACACGAACGCTTGCAGACTTCCAACGCGGCGGCGGTGTGCCTGCACCTGCTGGCCAAGAACCCCGAGGCGCAGGAGCGGCTGTTCCAGGAGGTGCTCGCCCAGCTGCCGCAGTCCCCCAGCCAGCCGCTGACCGCCGCCAAGCTGGAGGAGTGCCGCTACCTCAGGGCGTGCTTCCGGGAGGCCATGAGGTGAGTATCTGAAAGTTTGTCCTGAGCGGTAGCGAAGTTCAACATCATCGAAACTGGGACAGCCATAGGTTATGCGTTCAGGTGTACCATCTACAGCTCCATCACCAGGCGTGATGGTATGGGGTGCCATTGGTTACACGTCTCGGTCGCCCCTTGTTCGCATCGACAGCACTTTGAACAGTGGCCGTTACATTTCAGATGTGTTACGGCCCGTGGGTCTACCCTTCATTCGATCCCTGCGAAACCCTACATTTCAGCAGGATAATGCTCGACCGCATGTTGCAGGTCCTGTACGGGCCTTTCTGGATACGAAAAATGTTCGACTGCTGCCGTGGCCAGTACATTCATCTCTCACCAACTCTCTGGCAACTGGCTCGTCACAATACGCCAGTCACTAATCTTGATGAACTATGGTAGCGTCTTCAAGCTGCGTGGGCATCTGTACCTGTACGCGCCATCCAAGCTCTGTTTGATTCAATGCCCAGGCGTATCAAGGCCGTTGTTACGACCAGATATGATTGTTCTGGGTACTGATTTCTCAGGATCTATGCACCTGAATTGCGTGAAAATGTAATCACATGTCCGTTCTAGACGTAGTTGTCAGTTTCCCGAATCGACAAAGACATGCCGGGTACTGTGCATGCCTTGTGAAGAAATAAACGAGACATCTTTTGGTACTGACGATTTTTAAGGTTAATCGTTTCTTCGATATCTGGAAGAAAGAGACTCGTCCTCCAGTGTGTCCATACATCCTGCCAGAGTTCCAATTCTCTTCTCTTGATCGCAGATTTACTTTTGGGTTCTTATTCCCAAGGTCTCCACCACATTACCTTAGCTGTTTTTTTTTTCCTTAGCATATTGAAGCTGCTTGCCCTCTCATCTTGATGTCAAGAGAGCATAGCACTATTAAGGCCAAGGGGGCACTTCCCGGAGTCGTTCTGTACCCGATTCCGGTGTGCTAATGGTTGCTGGACCCAAGGCGAGGAGCCTGCACTCCATGAATCCCAATATCTAGACTCGGTTCAATTCTGGGATCCAGGATGCCTACCTCAGTCTTTGGACCTTACCTGAATGTTGTTAGAAACATTCCCAGGTGACGTGGGACCGACATGAACGTATATTATCATCTTGAAACACCACAGAACCGTCAGAGTGTTCGAAGGACAAAAATGGATGGAGACGGTCCCGAACAACCCGCTGCTAGCCATTCTAGGACCACCCTCCACAGAACAATTAGAGGGCCTATTCAGTTCCAGGAAAATGCACCCCAGAAAGTAACAGAGACACCGCGCATTGGAGCACACCTTCTTTCCAGGCGGACTCAATCAATTTACATGGTATGATGACAGGTTCTAGTTGAAAGTTGCTAATTATTAGTCTAATTATTTCTTTGCTTACTGTCTGCCAACAAATATTAAACACATATAGGCCTGTAAGTAGTGCGGCTCCGTAGCGCAGTGGTAGAGTGCCAGATTACAGATCCAAAAGTCGCGGGTTCGATTCCCGCCGCTTGCTAGGATTTTTATCTGGCACTTTCCACTTCTTTCACCTCTGGCAGTGTTACTAATGTGAAAAATATCGAGTAGCACCGTGGTTCGGAACCCACGTTAAACTGTGGGTCCCTCTATAACTGGCTGGGTAAGTCAGTTCGAAGGTCCAAACAGGACCATGCCTAGTAAAGCACTATGGTGTTCAAACCAATCTTCGGATTGTTGACTGCTTTATCTTTTTAGCCCTGTAAACTCTCTATAAAATCATAAATTCCTCTAAACATATATGTGCAACGTACTAAGTTTATTAGGCCCTGTATAATATTTTATACAGATGAAAAAATGAAACAATGGGAGCTGCGACTCTGCGTCAGTCCACCTGCAATTTTATACTTATAAAATAATCTGTGTTTCTATGAGCACTATTTCTGGAAATTAGGTTTCAGTGACATGTAAGAAGCGTGTAAACATTTACATTTAAAAAAAAAATCTCAAACTCGACACGTGCCAGACTACAAAAATAGAAAAATGCAACAATCAGGAAAATGAAGGACTACGTTGAGCTGAAATGAGAAAATTAGTAATCATTAAGTTATTTATTTTGCTAAAAAAACATTCCTTTGTTGAGTCGTCAATATTAGCAATTAAAGTGAGTTTGTAAAATTCCGTTCCATACAAATATTCTCGTCCTCTTGATGTAAAATTCCTCTTCCAATGTAATACATCAAATATAGTTTCATCGCCCTCTGGCAGGATAAAATCATACGTACATAATCCAATTAACCAAACTCGGCACGTGAATCGTAGCCGACCAACGCAACCGCACTACACGGTGGCTACCACACGACTATACTCTAGCCTAGCCTCCACCCGACTGTTCAACAGGTTACTGTCCATTGCCCGCCTCAGCGGTCAGAGATGCTGCTGTAGCGCAGATGCTACATCACAGTTACAAAGATATTATGGTGTGCAGTGGTTACAAACACCAACTGACATTATCGAAGCATATAATAGATGAATTTTACTTACAAAATAAAGCCGTAGTTCAAATACACGTCCAGATTCACAAAAATATCACAGAAAAATCCATAAATAATTATTTTCAGCCTATAGCTGCCTACTTTCAATGTCACACACACTGTGCGCACTATGGGAATGGTTCAGTCGAAATTGTGATTCTTCCGACCGTGTCAGGTGCCACCATATTCCCTATGTCCATCCCTGGTCATCGGCGACAAGTGAAAGCTGTTAGATGACGCTATATGTGAGCGTAGGATTCCGCAGCCGGTGTCACAAAAATGTTTCTTTGGTACAAGACCGCATTGTCAGTATTTGGAAATCTGGCCAACGTTTCAGCCACTATTATAAGTGGGCTTTCTCATGGTGTTTTATAAATCTGCTGAATATTTAATAACACAAAACCATACACTTCAAACATAGAAACTGCCTTACAAATTCTCAAAACCAGGAACAGCTTATTCCAAAAACTAACAAACGAGGAAAACTATCACATCAAGAAAGCAACAGCTCAAGGTAAGAAAGTACTTAAATAATGCATTAATGGCCGAAGCGCCGGTCATGTTTTCAAAGACTGGCAATGCGGTGTCAAACCTAAAAACATTTTATTAGTCGATGGCATGTTTACCGTGTGAGGCACCGGCTCCCACGACCCAAGGATTCCAGCAGTCCTGTGTTGAACTGAGTCGTGATGCGTTGCTGTGTTGGCCCTCTGTCACTACGGACGATCCATCCGAGTTTTCGCCGGTCGCGGGCATCAACTGCGACAGGACATCCGCCACTGGGTCTGTTGTGTGCCTGTGATACCCTCATTCAGTCATTCACGATAGCGCTGGAGACGGCTGAAGTCGAATTAACACTGCCGAATTCGAAATTCCGGTCCGTCGGATACCGACCACCATATCCCTTCCCAACGGCGTCAGCTCAAGACGACAAGTCACTCGCACAGCCGCTTCTCAGTGCGTCTCCTACGCAGCTGCAGTTGGCACTGGTAGAGTTCGGTGAGCAAACAACAGGCGAGCGACGCCTGCGGTTTACTACATTTTGTAATTCAGTTACACCGTAATGACGCTTTTAATTTTATAGCGGGTGATCAAAAACCTGGAAGAGCAGTCGAACGGAATTGACAGTACCTTTAAAGGAGCGTATAAGATGAATATTAACAAGAAAAAATCAAGGATAATGGAATGTTGTCTAAGAAAGTCATGAGATGATGAAAGAGATTAGGTAACGAGACAACAAAAGTAGCAGATGCGTTTTGTAATTTACCGGGTGATCAAAAATTCACTATAAATTTGAAAACTTATTAAATTACGGAATAATGTAAATAAAGAGGTAAAAATTGATACACATGCTTGGAATGACATGGGGTTTTATTAGAACAAAAAAAAGTATATTGCTCTTGCGCGCATCGTTTTGTGATGATCGTGTGCTCAACCGCCACTTTCGTCATGCTTGGCCTCCCAGGTCCCCAGACCTCAGTCCGTGTGATTATTGGCTTTGGGGTTACCTGAAGTCGCAAGTGTATCGTGATCGACCGACATCTCTAGGGATGCTGCAAGACAACATCCGACGCCAATGCCTCACCATAACTCCGGACATGCTTTACAGTGCTGTTCACAACATTATCCCTCGACTACAGCTGTTTTTGAGGAATGATGGTGAACATATGAGCATTTCCTGTAAAGAACATCATCTTTGCTTTGTCTTAATTTGTCATGCTAATTATTGCTTTTCTGATCAGATGAAGCGCCATCTGTCGGACATTTTTTGAACTTTTGTTTTGGTTCTAATAAAACCCCATGTTATTCCAAGCATGAGTGTCAATTTTTACCTCTCTATCTACATTATTCTGTGATTTATTAAGTTTTCAAATTTATACTGACTTTTTGATCACCCGGTATAACTGCTGTGCCAATTTTTGGGCTCCCGTTCTGGAATGGTAGAATACTGTTGCCAAGGAATGCCAGTGTGTACCAGGGACAAATAGAACAGTTGAACAACTTAAAAATGTATCACTATCCCTCTTACAGACTAAAACAAACTCAGCCCGCATAATCCATCAGGCAGTGCCATGTAGCCTGTATTCACCCCTGTATTCCCTCCTCCAGCGTCTATGTTTCACTGCGCATAACAAGCTTTACTCAGATGGATCAGACAGGTGTACCACGTCCATTTATGATTTGCGATTAGTTACCTGCTTATCAATGGTTACTTATCGTGTACCGCACATACAATGTGACGAACATGGTTTCACTGTGAATGACTAATTCGTTTTTTGCTGTTGCAGATTGAAGCCCATAGCTCCAGGTAACGCCAGACGGGTTGTCGTCGACGACTTCGTCTTGGGAGGATACCGCATCCCTAAAGGGGTAAGCAAGTGTTTGTTGCTCCTAGAATAGTTTAAAGAAAACACATATAAATAATAAGGAGTGGCAAAATCAAGACCAACTGTAGTGGAATGTATGCCACGACGAATTCAGATTTACATCACTGCAAGTGCCGGCTATTATAAATAATGGTGTGTATTGTAATTCCGAACAAAAATTCAGTTTGTCTAGTATATTGTACAACTTGTCAGTTTCTGTTTTCATGTACAATAAATTAAACTGATGTTGTTGTTGTACATATACGTATTCAATTTTTATGTGAAGGGTCATGAACTTCGAGATTCGTAGCGATGCAACACATTTTTTATTTTTATTTTATTTATTTATTTATTTATTTATTTTTTGTATATAGTATATGCCAGTCTACATCATCGTTTGTAGATGAAAGACAAACAAAAATTTAGTTAACCCACTTATGTCACAAAAAAATAATTTTCTAAAGTGAAACCGTTTTTTCTAACCTTTGTTTCATTCCAAGTAGCCGCAGCCACGAAAGACAGGGTATTGATCTGACTGATTTTCATTTTCACTCTGCGCCTATGTTTTCAAGAACGCTTTAATTCACTTAATACTGGGATACGCCACAGTGTAGCTTAGCTAGCACTAATTATTGCGTATGACCCAGTGGCCTGCTACGTATTCTTACTAGATATCCCTAATGTGTGTATCCCTCACATTATATAGGCTTAATTTTTATGCATTGATTTAATCATCATCTTCATTTTCATCATTGGAGACTAATTATGCCTTTCAGCTTTCATCTGGGGCATATCACCTAATAAAATTCCTCCATGATCTCTCTATTCAGTGCCAACATTTGTGCCTCGTCGGATGTTTAGCCTGCTACTTCAAAATTATTTTTGACCGAACCCACGTCGACTCTTTTTAACGTCTACTTTATGCAATGAGTGTCTTAGGTCATCTTGCTTTTCCCTTGCGTGTAACATGACCCCACGATCTCAGCCTGTTCGCTTTGCGCCATCTATAGTGTTCATTCCCAGTTTTTGTTTGATTTCCTCATTGTGGTCACCCTAACCCCTTGTTCCCATCTATTGCTACCTGCGTTCATTCTTGCTACTTTCATATCTGTAACCTCAGTCTTATTACTAAGGTCAACTGGATCCACCCAGCTTTCACTGGTATACAACAACGTTGGTCGCAAGATACAGTGACGCACAGTTAACTTGGTCTTCTTACTGACTTCCTTCTTGCATCTGAGCACTCACCGCCTTAGATTTGCTTCACCTTGAGTCTAGTTCTTTCACTTTGATGCCATCCTGTGAGAGAATACATCCTAGGTACTTGAGACTGTCTCCCTGTCCCCCTATTTGGTACTAACTGTTTAAATCTCTTTCCCATATACATGACTTTCGTTTTGGAGATGCTGATCTTCGTACCTTATACCTCTGATCTAGCGCTGAAACATCAGACTGCAACCTTTCAATCGAATCTGCCAGCACCACTGAGTAGTCCACATATGCGAGCCTGCTTATTTTATTTTCGCCTATTTTAATTTCACCCTGCCAGTTTATTGTTTCCAACGTACGATCCATAAGTAGTATGAACAATAGTAGTGACTTACAGCCTCGTCTTATCCCTGAAACTACCTTGGATCATGGACTCAATTTAGCGTCAACTCTAATTGCTTCCTGAAAAATCTACCTAAAGATCTCTAATTGCCTGCATAAGTTTGCCTCCTATACCATAATCTTGTAGAACTATAGCTTCCTCCTAGGAACATGGTCACAAGACTTTTCTGGATTTCTACAACATAGACATCATTCCATATTCCACTTGCAGTACTTCATTTTCTGCGGTAAGTTAAAAAATCCGGTCTTGGCAGCTTTAACCCATACTGATTTTCATCCAGCTTCAGTTAATACTCCCGCTCTTCTTTCAGCAATACCTGAGAATATTTTGGCCACAATGCTAATTAAAGAGATACCACAGTATTTGTACTTGAAAATTGGTGTAAATACTGCTTTCATCCAACCAATTGGTACCTGTCCCGACCCAATGTCATATGAGTTAACCTGTCTAACCATTCGAGACCCGACATTACACTGTATTTGCTGAGTTCTGACGTAATATCTACCCTAGTCGCTTTACTGCACTGTAATCTACTGACCATTCTCTCCACTTTCTTAAATGTGATTCTGTTTCCATGATCACTGCTATCCAATTCTACATCAAAAACTGACACATCAGTAAACATTTGACCTACACTTCCTCCATCTACCCAAGGCATCCATAGGAATTACTAACAGCTGTCTAGAACACTTGTTGATTCCTTCTTCCCTCCCTTTTAAAAATTTATGATTACGCTCAAGAATGTTTGTTCCACTGCTTGAGCACACAGCTGCTGTGAATACGAAAGCATCGGCATCTCTTCATGCCTTACAGAAATATAAGAAGTTATCTCCTCTCGATCTTAAAAAGAAACTTATACAAACACCTGTATTTCCAATTATTGATTACAGTGATGTTATCTCGCAAGGTCTTTCTCGGGAAATCTCACAATGCCTGGAACTAATCATGAATGCCTGTGTTCAATATATATGTAACATCCGTCTCTTTGATCGTATTTCACCATCTTATAAGCAATTATCCTGGCTCCGTGCTGACAAGCGCTGAGATTTTCATTCACTCTGTTTCCTCTACTCTCTTATCAATGTACACTGTACAATGTACAGAAATACACGGTCATATCGGAGCAAAACCCTTTCTGTCCTTACCCATCATTCAACCGTTTTCTCAAAATCCGTTCCAGTAGCAGGAACCAGTCTCTGGAACAATCTAACTCACTATATCAGAGAACTGAACAACACTGCCAGCTTCAAACGACAGTTAATGGATTATCTACTAAAGCAATAATTACGCCAGTCTTTATTACCGTAAGCTTCTGTTACAACCCACATCCATTTCTCCTCCCAGATATTCTCCGATTGCCATTGCTCTCTTCAGGTACAGCTTTCCTAACTTCCTTCTGTCAGAATTCGTCATTCCTTAACCAGTTTCTATATATTCAGAAGTACATCTTTTATCTGCTAATATCAATGTTGTTATTTCTATTATAACATCAGCAGCAACAGAAGGTGTCTCAGCGGTACTTCTAGTATTAATCCTATGAGAGTTAAGTCAGTACTATTTATTTACAACCTTTTACATATATTCAATCTGTCTGAATTATGTTAATTGTTTATCTATTAAAATCATTGATATATTATAGGTAACTTACATGTAAAGAAGTACTGTATGTGTATAAACCTGGTCCGATGTAAGAAAGGACCTGATGGCCTTAATCTGATCAGGCTAAATAAATAAATATGTTGCCTGTAAAATATAACAGTTATTGAACAGTAGAACATTGATCATTTCTGTAAGCTACAGTAACTCATAATTAATACTTCAAAAGTCATTACTTCAATTTCGTTTGGTCTACATTAAATATGTGACACTATAAATCACCATAGTAATGTAATAGTTTCAGGCACCATACCCACAGTAAATTATTTGAAGAAGAAAGTGATCATTAACTATGTATTCATTTACTGTATATCCGTAATCTGGACTGAATGATTTGTCTATGGTTTACAAAATTTAAACAAGATATCTCCTTTACATTTAAAGAGTTTCTGATTACACTTAATTTAATAATGAAACATCAAAAACCAGCCAGAGTGAACAAAAGTAGGATATTGTGTAATCAAACGAAACCATTATTACCCAAACTTTTTTTTTAATATCTTCCCATTAGTTTATTCAGCTTCATGCATAATACAAGGTTTATTACTACTATTTCCCAGCATTATTATTATTTATTACTCTATTAATCAGTAATGACTGAAATAGGTTAGCCGCGGTGGAGTAGCCGAGCGGTCTAAAGCGTATCGCTGCGGTGCGCGCGGTTGCTCGCCGTGGAGGTTCGAGTCCTCCCTGGGGCATGGGTGTGTGTGTTTGTCCTTAGGTTAGTTTACCTAGGTTGAAGTAGTTTGTAAGCTACGGATTGATGACCACGCAGTTTGATCCGATAGATTTACAAACATTTGAACATTTCATTTGAAAGAGGTTAAATTAATTATGGTTTCATGCTAGCTTCTGGTTGGTATGGTGTTGAAGAAAGCATAAACTGTCCAAAGTGTCAGCACAAATATACATCATGTACGTGTAAATATGTTCGTCCATTCATGGTATGTACCTACTGAGATATTCATTCTTTACTTTATGACTTTAGTCAGAAATAGTATGCATTTCCTCGATACCAGCTGTTACTGGTCGTTCGAACCTCAAGCCATTCAGTAGGTCAACGAAATTTTTCTGTCCCCTCTCCCCCATCCCTGTTTTCCACCCCCAACCATTTAAACACACAAACATCAGCTGGAATACTCAATACTGGTTTTAATCTCCATAGCAGTTCATCTTCATTTAGGGCACCGCAGTGTGCAGTATGGTAAATGTGACATTTTAAGGAGCCTTGAAAAGTATGATACTGTAATCAGTTTCCAAAGCTACCCAAGTCCCACACACATTATGTTGCAGAGAAGATCTGCATCCCTCAGTGCACCGGAGAAGCCTTGTTGTTTGGAGAACTGCACACGAAAAGTAGTTTCAAGAACTTCAGGGATGCAGTAAACTGTTGTTTGTTTCGGCAATATGTGGATCTGGACAGAGATCAAGGAAGTGTTGTGTACTCGTGCCGGTCTAGTCGTCGGTAAAGGTACTGGTGCAGGTATCGAAGTAAACTGTAACATCTATTCAGATTAATAATACAAATTTTCTGTAATTCTTCATCGAGTGGCAGCTGCAGGTAGACATTGCTCGAATCTATTTTAGAGAAATATATTCCTGCGCCTAATCTGTCCATTAAATCTGCTGGTCTCGGCAAACGTTAACTGTCTGCAACTGTGGATTCACTGTAGCCTTGAAATCAACACAAATGCGGAGGCTACCTGACGGCTTCCGCAAAATTACAAGCAGACTCGCCTACTGCCTACCTTGTATTGGTTGAATTGCACCTCTTTTTTTTTTTTTTTTTTTTTTTTTTTTTTTTTTTTTTTTTTTTTTTTTTTTTTTTTTGCAATGTGTGAAGTTCCTGTGCTACTTTGTCGCGTAAATCGAGCGGTACATCACGAGCTTTGCAAAATTTGGATTTTACATTTTCCTTCAGAGTAATGTGTGCAGTAAAATCTTTAGCTTTTCCAAATCCCGCAGAAAATAAATCTGGAAAGTCTTTCAACAACTTGTCTACACTGTCATTAGCATCAAAATTGTTTACAACTAAAACATTGTATTGCACATTACAAACCAAAAAGGCCAATAGAATCTAAACCAAAAGTATTCTCTCCTTCGTAAGGCTGAAGAACTTGAAATGTCACTGTACGCATTTGTGATCGATATACTGCAGGTAGTGAACACTGTCCTAGTACAAGAATTTCATTGCCATTATATGCTGTTAAAAGTCATAGGAAACATTGGCACTGCATACGGGTAACCACTAAAAGCATCAACCACAATAAGCCATTTTGTGATCCAGAACGGACCAGCATAGTTAATATGCACTCGTTGTCAAGGTAAATCTGCTTTTGGCCACTCAAAAAATTTCTGAGGTGGGGCTGACTGATTGGTAGCGCATACTGTGAAGTCATCTTTTCTATTTGGTGATATCTTAGTAACTGGAAATAGAATAAGGAATACGGCAAATGTTTGCTCATTCTCCTTGGGTCCAGAAGTTCACAGGATGCCAGAGGCTTCAAGGAAGGAACGTTGGTCGAGTGTGGCTTTCTGGCCGTCTCGTTGGAATACGTGAGGGGGGGGGGGGGGACTGAAGGCTTTCCAGTCGAAGGCAGAAACCATACCATATAGCAGGCAGCACACACTATCAATGCACATGACTGTTGGTGAGACCGACACCATCACGGGTAACGTAATGTGCACTCTGTCACTTGTGGTTCCTTTTGGTTTTCCAGGTGGACCTGGTGATGGGCCACCCCCAGCTGTCGGTGTCGGAGCAGTACTTCCCCCAGGCCGACCAGTTCCGGCCAGAGCGCTGGCTGAAGGGTCCTGACGGGAAGTCCGAGGCGCAGAGCGCCCACCCCTTCGCCTCGATGCCCTTCGGCTTTGGCCCCAGGACGTGCATCGGCCGGCGGTTCGCCGAGCTAGAGGTCTACACGCTGGTCGCCAGGGTACGTATTTAGACACTTACTTTAACAATCAAAAGTCCATAGTGGACCATCAGTATTGTGTAATGCCATTCATTGTAAAGACAATCACCAAGCCCCAAACAGGCTTGCAGAATAAAAACTGAACGAAATTTGAGCTATGGACTTATACATCTACAGCTACCCCATTAGACAAAATTTCTATTTTATGTGAAGAATGATAGCGAACTCTAAATACAGAAGAATGTAAGGGTATGCAGATGAGTTAAGGAATGTTCTAATACTGTTTTTATAGTGAATTATCTAGGCGTCGGCACACGGAGCGTCTATCTGAGCGTTGCCAACGTGGCGAGCTTCTGACGTCACAACGAACGAACCGCACGTTGGAGAGGGTTTCCCAATGTCTGGGGCAGTATCAATCATGCCAGATATTCTCAACGAGCGTCTGAACGATCACCAATAAGGTGGGAGAACGCCCCCGACGTCACAACACCCCATACTCTGGGAGGAAAAGCAAAAAATTACTGCCACCTCTATTCACACTCGATGGTTGCCTTTCTCCCTCGTTCCGTTCGATCCGATGACGTCACAACACGTGGCTATCCGGGGAGGGGGGCAGCACTTTTCGGTAGAGAGACGAAGGGACCATGTCGGCCGTCGTATTTCGTGGTTTTTATGTATATAACTTAGCTCTTATGAATGTTTGACATTTCAAAGCAAGTAAAATTAACTGGGTAAATTGAGAATCTCTCGAAAACCGGTCATTAAGGTACTATTTCTTCGAATAAATGACTGTATACGTTTTATACGTGGTGAAAAATTTTCGTATTACAGTAATCTGCCATTTCAAGGCAAGGTGGACTGAAGATCTATCAACACGAATAGTTATTTGTATCATTTGTTGTAATTACATGTCAGCAACCGACATATCGCCCAGTAGCATATACGCAATGACTAATACCGTAGCGTAGGGAGCTAAGTCATGGACTGCGGAGATGAAAGAGATTGCGGAGTTGGTTCAAGGATCCACATAAGCAAATATTTTTTCTTCTTTTATTTGGTTTTATGAGTGCAGCGCACCAAAACCTTCCTGTCCCATTTCTTTGATCATTTCTCCTGATCTGCCGTCTACACTAGGGGCTTTATAATTCTTCAGATGTTGAATCGCATTCTCTATTTCACTGCGTAGAATTGTAGGTTCCAAATTAAGTTGCTCAACTGTTTGGTTGTCCGTACTGTTGTTAATTCCAGAGTATAGCTTTTCACAGTACTGTTTCCACCTCGCGACAACGTTTGCGAGATGGAAACAGTACTGTGAAAAGCTATACTCTGGAATTAACAACAGTACGGACAACCAAATAGTTGAGCAACTTCATTTGGAACCTACAATTCTACGCAGTGAAATAGAGAATGTGATTCAACATCTGACGAATTATAAAGCCCCTGGTGTAGACGGCATATCAGGAGAAATGATAAAAAAATGGGACAGGAAGTTATTAATGCGCTTCACTCATTGTGTAAAAGAATATGGGAAACTGGGGAGTGGCCGGATGACTGGTCAAAGTCTCTTTTCATTCCCTTACACAAGAAAGGGACTATCAGGAACTGCTCCAACTACCGAACTATTGCACTCATACCTCACGCAAGTAAGTTTTTACTCTACATACTGAACCAACGTTTGAAGCCGTTCATTCAACCCCACATATCGTCAGAACAAGCAGGTTTTGTTGAAGGGAAAGGAACTCGTGAACAGATTCTCAAAGTAAGACAAATAATAGAAAAATCACGAGAGTTCTGAGTTCCTGTCTCCACCTGCTTCCTTGACTATAGGAAAGCCTTTGACTGTGTTGTGTGGGAAAAGTTGTGGCAGGTACTTGCAGAGATCGGTGTCCCTCCCCACTTGACAGCATTGATCAAAAAACTGTACATTGACCACTTCACAGTTGTAAAGACAAGTGCTGGCACGTCTGATTCCTTCAGAGTTTCAAACGGTGTGAGACAGGGTTGTGCCGTCCACGAGCGTTCAGCCGCACGCTGGACTCGGCACGTTGACCGCACGCGCTCAGACACACGCTCCGTGTGTCGACGGCTTAAGCCTCAGTGCCATATAGCGTCATTTGCCTGACAGGAGAAATGCCATCTAGTACGACATTATGCTATGAGATTGTTATACGACATGATACGAGTACTATGTATCCTCTTACTCTACATATATGAGAAAAAGTGAATAGTATGTTTGTATTTTTCTTCATCTACGACCGTGGCTATCACATATTCGCCTTGTGTTGTGCTGTGTGTGCCACAAAAATGTCTGATTGACGATGAGGGTCACAGCAACACAACGTAATTACTGCTGGTATAAACTGACAGGTTTACAGTGTTCATTAGTGATCCTTTGGTCGTCAGTAACCTGAGTTTAAAGCGTGCTGACGTCATGAGTAGGTGCCTACTGTGCTTCAGCCTCTACCCCAGTCTCTGCTGGAGGCAGCAGGGCTACAGTTCGGCTCAGATCGAGTGTCTTGTGCCCGCAGATCATCCGGCGCTTCCGCGTGGAGCTGGAGGGCGACATCCAGTGGCGGACGGGCCTCATCCTGTTCGCCGCGTCGCCCCTCAAGTTCAAGGTCATCGACAGGGACCGCTGACCACTGGGCCATGGGCGCGTCTGTCTCCGAGGCCGAGGATGTGCGTTCAGTATGAACCATCACAGTAATTGTGATGTTTGATGGCTTTGAGCTCGAAAATATGCTACACCAACCAGCATGAATCAAAGTTGTCTGGTTTTGTTTACAGCTCACTGTGTATATTGTTTTAGTTTATAACAACCAACCAAATAAAATCCTCCATTTCTCATGCTTAAAAATAAGTAAAATAAGTACTCGATCACTTTAGCATTCCGAGAAAATTTTCATCTGAAACGTGTCCAAGGAAGAGGATGAAACATACCCTCAAGCACAGTTTGAGTCCAGATACATATCAATGAAAGTTGAACCATTTGTTTAATTGTTATTCTTTTTCTTATACAGTGTCTGTATTAGACCAACTCTCACGTACTACTTTTTTTTTCCTTTGGCCTGCTGACATCTCTTATCTTATTGACTTAAGTAGTCTCACAAATCCATTCTTTGCAGTTATTTGTTTTTCATCCAATTTAATTACACATTCCAAATCTTAAACTTATTTATATATCTTCATTTCTTATATTATTTGTTCTTTAACATTCCTTTACTGCTCTAAAAATCTCATTTCTACTGCTCCAACTAGCATTTCTATTCCTCCATATAATTGTGTTTGCAAGCAACAACGTTAGAAAATTTCAGTCATGTTTCCAAATTTGTCTAACTTAATTTGCACATGTTCTTCGTGGTGGTCGAATATTTTACATCCAACATATTTGTCTGTCCTACTACTATTTCCTCAATTGTGATCTTAATAAGCACAGAATATTTTCTACAAAATGCCATTGGCTTAGATTTACTAGATGATGTTTTCACGGTTTATCCATTACATATCGAATTAATAAAATACTTTTTCTTAGATCTTCTCTTGAAAAAGCAAATCAGTAGAGTAATTTTGGCTTTAACAACTTTAGCGCACTGGTATCAAAGTGTTTACCCTTCAATTCCATCTGGTGTAAGTATCCATTTTGACTAAATATCGAACAGCGTAAGGGATGATCTGCCAACGTGAAACTCTGAAGGACCTAGCTAGCACTTGGGTTTGCTGAGCGTTTGTAAACCCTTGTGAAGCCAGTTGAGGAGCTTCTTGGTTGAGAAGAACCGATACAGTGTTCGGGAGTGTGGGGCGCTGGCCTCGTACCCTCCATACCGTTCCGTTGACGCCTTCGGGTGGAGGATGTCAGGGCGGCCGGTAGGTATCTATTGGGCCTCTCGAAGTCTGTAATGTGGAATTTAATGTTAGTTTTCGGGATAAACTACACCATATTTGACCGTTTTATTTACTTGTATCATTTTGTTGTTTGTCACATACATTTATGATCATGCTTCTGATGTTTCTGTGTACATACTCGGAGCAGAGCTAAAGTCTCTGCTACAGTATTATGCACAACTTTTCTCTATACCCCTTATAAAAAATTGTATCAAAAACTTACTAAAACTATTGAATGATAGCGCTTGACAAGAATTGTATCTCTGCATGTAAACAATAATAAAGGGCAAAGTATTAAAGTTGAGTGGTGTAACACGCTAGGATGTGACGTTGAAAAGCAGTAACACAGCTTCGTACCCAGTCGGATTTTGGCAGCGTGCTACGAAATGCGAACGAATACTATCCGAGACCGCATTTCTCTGACAAAAACAACTACAAGCAAACACCACACGGGAACATGCCTTAAGTGGCGTATTTCATGGCTTACGGCACTGAGTGACAATAATCTGTTTAGAGTAGCTGGTATATTAAAAATGTGACTGAGTTGCCATTTCTATTGGATTTCTTTATAAGAAAATGTAAAATGTCTAGGAATGAATGGTCAAAGCTCAATACAACCTTAGTTCAAGGCCAATGGGAATTATATATCACTCTGGTTTTCCTCCTAAGTCCAATGGGAATTATATATCACTCTGGTTTTCCTCCTAAGTCAGGGCTCAAATGCCTCTACACTGAACTGATGGTAACAAACATTTAGAGAGAAGTCTCTAAATTAGAGTCGAAATAGACATGCAATCACTATTTTAATTGGTAGTGGTTGCATAATCTTTTATACCGGTAACACTTCAACTATAGTATAAATTCAGTGACGCGTTTTGGACATGTCTATCATCAGATTTGTGTCGGTCTTCTGATGACAGTCACACGTATGGGTATACATGAATTTTGAAAATGTTGTTTGTTAAACACACATGTGCAGAATACTAATCTTCATTGACGCTACCAGCATGTACAAACAATGCTGTCTCAACCCACCCATATGTTCCACAGAACCGTTTGCTTGTTCACATGCTCAGTAACAGGACGCTAGGTAACACTTACAGGGATCTCTTTCTAATCATTTGAGACCTAGACAACATTACTGGAGTTTGCCTCTGGGCATGCTTGAGAACCGGTAGTGAGGTTGACGCTACCTCAGGCGTCTCCGCTTCCGGAAGGCGCTATCGCTGGCATTTCAGCGGCAGCTGACTGCTAACCTCTGAGTCAATGATGCCTCTGAAGAGCACTTTGGCCACCGCGATCCGTGTGATGGCTTCTGGACGGTGATCAGACTCAACCTCCGCCATAACCTGCAATGGCTAACAGATATTACACCATAGATCACAAATGCTAACGTGAAATGCTCATGTCCTTTGTATTGTAAACATAATTAATTAATAGCTTTCTGCTTCTTGTGGCTATGTAAACAATTTTACAATCATCGTTTCAGCTCTGTGGCTAGTTCAATAAAAGTTGACACATCTTTCATAAATTTATTTGTTTTCATGCTGCTGTTATTAGTTTCACACACCTGTAAATCAGAAATGATATATGTATAAGTTTAAGCCTATTAATTTACTTTCTAAGCACAGTTCCTTTCTACGACAGTACATTCATGTGCGTAATTCTATTCTTTCTGTTCCATATGTAATGTTTTTGCTTCGACCTCCCATCAGCCATACGCTTGCCACTATCTACAAACGAAATTGTAAATTTATCTGCCCCCTCCCCCTCCGCTTATTTCAGTAGTCATTAAATAGTATCATCTAATATTTTTTGCATTCTACTTAAATTTTTATAGCTTATCTCGTGATAACAACCAGTGCAGTAGCATACATTATGCTGTATATTTAGTACGCCTATATTTACTTCCTGACTGCGATGGACTCAAAATTGAGTTGGTTACCAATGTAAATAAATGCAATTGTAATATTTTTCTTGTTTTTAATAAAGTAATTTCTTACTGAGTTGTAAAATCATATTGCATTTATAACTTAAGCCTCTTCAAGATGTCCCACTGTACAACTTCTATACCATTTCCCATTAGTAGTTAATCAATCATTTTTGTACAAGCACTTCCCATTGTTGTTGTTACATTGGTGATGTAATTAAGACTGGTTACATGCATCTCTCCGTGCTAGTCCACCCCGTGCAAGTCTCCTGATCTCCAGGTAAGTACCGCAACCCTCGCCCTAATGAATATGCTTACTCTCCTCTGCTAGGTCTGTAATTTTACCCCACGCACTTCCATCCAATCTCCTTGATATCTTAGATGTAGGAAGGCAGGGCGGATTCTAGATGGCTTTGAACCTTCCCGAAAGGTTATTCCTTGAATGCTAATTAATGAAGGTGACCGGTTTTTACGTGTCAATGGGAGGGGAGGGGAGGTTCCTCCACCCTTCAATTACACTACATCCAACCAGAGCACGCCTTCCCCCTCTCCCTGAATGCCATAATGTAAGACCAATGTGACGCAACGGCTTTAAATTCAACCGTAAAATTTTATTTAAATTTTTGACATTTATGTTGCAACTTTATGTAACCATGTGTAATGATTGTGGGGAGAAGTAATATTGGGTTGGAGGTTATGTGAATACTTAATCAGTAGGAATGTTATTAAAGTAAATGTTTGTATTATATTAGAAATGTAAATCAGAATGGCTGTAAGTTTCCTAGGACTAACTGAAAACAATGACTAGAAAGGAGAACTATTAAACAGCTATGAACCCAAAGCGAGATGACGAAAACGTGCAAACACTCTTCGATGGGACGCTAGTGATACTGGCCAAAAGTTACGTGGCTCCGAATTTGAGTGAGCTGGCGAGAGGACAGATGCTACGCGCCTGCGCCGTTAGTAGTGGTGTAGTAGTTATGATGCTGCATTTAGTGTAACAACATGGAGGATCTTCATAAGTCATCTCGATTTGGAAATTTGCAAAGTACGACAGAGTTCCTATGCCAAAAATCTTGTGAGGAAATTGATCAATGCACAAGGCTGTTCGTCATGGCGTCAGCGGACACCACTGCTCGTTGCAAGTAATTCCACCAGCTTTGATGTGCATACCAGTTATCAACGCCTTCAACAAAGCATCACCATCGACTTCACGCACATGTAACTGAAGCCAAGACAATTTTTAACACAAATATGTACAGGCACTTGCAGTTGGTGTAAGACGCAATTCAAGAAACAATTATTTAGTTTTAAGACTCATTGTCTCAGGACATGAACGGGCTGCATTTTCATACCTTCCTTTCGGTGCACATTACTCTTGATATACAATGCGGAGGAAGTTGCCAGTTTTAACCAAAACTGAATGACATTAACTCAAGCTGCAATAGGAAATTCATTGAACTATCTGTTATAGTATAAGAATTACAATATTTTGCCTAATAGATGTTTCTACAATATACGTTCGAATTCTATAACCATTTTACAGTGCATCGTCATTCTAATAGCAATTATACTGTGACAGGCTGCTGTCAACATTCGTAGGAACACATAATGCCTTTTGCTTTGTAGAATGGAGTATATCTGAGTAAACAGAAAAATCTCTCATTACACTTCATTCTTATTTAATCTAAAGATTACCGTTAAAATTATATAAAGAATGACAAACATAGATCATTTTTGCAATGTATGAGGCATAATACAAAGATACTGTGCCATTCTTCAAATGGGAGAAATTTGATGAACATAACTAAAACCATTATGAAGATATATGTACCTAATGTTCTGAAAATGTACTATCGAGAAAATGAGAAAAGAATGTTCACAGTGATTTTGACTCGCCGTATTCCTCTTTCAGAAGGTTCCAGAAGCATGTTCTTGCTGGCCGGCTGCTTCATTATCCTCTGTGGATTTTTTCAGGAGTCTTTTCCTCCCTCTGGACTCTTTAGTGGCGGCTTACGCAGCTCGTTCAGCTTCAACTGGTCGCTGAAGATCCATGGCAGTCAGAGCGGCTATCGCATAATTTCCTGTTTGGATGCCTAATTTGACCATTGTTTTTGTCCTGCAAATTACACCATCATTGAAGCAGATACAGCGACCATCACACCTATTTTGAGTACTGTCCAGCCAACAAAAACTGTTTTCGCTACTTGTCCCCACACGCAGCAGTTGAAATTCTCATAAGGTTTTAGTCTACGGCCATGTACACTCTGATGTTGTAGCTTTTGACTGATAATAAGACAATAAATATTTTCTAATTCAAAATATGTTTCAATGTTTGCAAGCCTATTGGACACAACCACTATGGTCGTCAGTCGCTACACGTACAAACTACTTAAACTCCCGCGTGGGAGTAGCCGAGCTTTCTGGAGCACCACGTTGCGGATCGCGCGACCTCCCGCGTCGAAAGTTCGAATCCTCCCTTGGGAATGGATGTTTGTATTGCCTTTAGTATAGGATAGTTCATAAGTAGTTTGTAAATTTAAGGACTGATGACCCTGTAGTTAAGTCCCATAAGCTTTACAAACATTTGAAAATTTTAGCTTACACTAAGGACTAAACACACACACATACCACACACACACACACACACACACACACACACACACACACACACACACACACACATGCCTGAGGGAGAACTCGAACCTCCGCCGCCTTGGATCACACGACCGTTCCGCGCGGCAGTAAATTAATTCTCCCCACATATTTTCATATTTTTGCAGCGAATGCTGTATATGACTAAATCGCATCTAGATTACAGCTGTTGTATTTTCTCCTTTTTATTTATTTGTTTACTAGTTTAAAACCTGGCGTCTCCTGGGTATATAGTTACTCCAGTCTTAAGTTAGTCCACCTCTCTTTCCCCTTTGTCCTCTATCCACTATCAATTTCCTTCTCTCTCTGCTCATCTCCTTCTCAACCTCTCTCTCTCTCTCTCTCTCTCTCTCTCTCTCTCTGTTCATCTCCTCATCTCCATATCCTACTACCAACCCATCTCTCTGCCAATCTCCACCTTCCCTGTCCAACTCCCCCTCCGTCTCCTCAGTTTGTTAACTATCACGGTGATCAGAAAGTAGTTCTAAATATATTGCACGGTATCTTCCGCCATGCACCGTATGAAATCTTACGTAGATCTTTATGTTCGTCTGTTTTCAAGGTTACGTGTAAAAAATTTCGACAAGTTCTACAAAAAGTAGATATTACCGAAGTTCATAGGTAAAGTACCCTCTGCTACGCACCATATAAAATTTTACGTAGCTAGTGTCTTTCCTAATGTTCTGAAGATTAACTTCGCAAAGTTTAATCGGAATCATATTACGGGAGTAGCGCATAAAATACCAATAAACATGATGCGGCAGTTTCCCACGGGCCTCAGTGTTTATGGCGTCATATCTCATAAACTATAACTGGTACAAAGAAATAATTTTGTAATTACATTCATTGGCATAAAAGGATACTATCTGTGAAATTTGTTTTGAATGCCTTAAGTAACAAAGAAGTAATACAATGAGAGTCATTCATAATGCGGCACTTTTTCACGCATCTCATTGTTTATGACGTCATATCTACTGAACTATATGTCGTATAGTAACATAATTATGCCCATAACCTTCACGAAGGGCAGTCAATATGTTGACAAAGTTTTATCGCAATCGGATGTACGGTATAGCCGTTACACACAAACATTGATCTTTATATATTAATTACTTTTTTGTCCATATCCGTGGTTGAATGGTTTCAAGGACAAATTGATAGACATAAAGATATCTTAGGGTAGGAAATGGTAGAGACAAACTTAAGTGCTTGCAGAATAGCTACTGTCTCCGACGTAAACATAGAAGCGTTCGTTGGAAATTTGAAAGTTCTCCTAATCTGGATCTGAGGGCAGGGTTCTGGCAGGTTCTTGGATCCATCCGTATATAAACAAAGAAAACCTGGCCATTGAACTGCAATGAGGCGATTGAATTCATTATTGACATGATTATTTTCCAAGCAAGTAATATTGAAGTAGAAGACTCGAATATGGCTGCCAGGTGTTGAATATCGTATTGAGAGTTTACAGAAAGTCTGTACAGCGCTTTTTGATGACGCTAGTGGCGCCGGTGATGTGCGCCTGCGCAGAAATGCTAATCATACGCATCTCTGATCGGTACAAACGCACGCCGTCAATTTCCCCTGTTAGCTGCTTCCATCAGGGTGTTCCATTTGGTGGCTAGTAAAGGAAATGGATTAGTGGTAGGAACTCAAAATAACATTGTACAGCAGTGATTTAACAAAGAAATATTTTGTAGACTTCATGCTGTACGATTGGGAAACAAACAGCAGTTCCACATAAATAAAGGTAATACCATTAGAGATCTTGGATAGCGACCACCGCCTACTGGTTATGAACCTGAGGGTAGGGACCAAGAGTAACAAGTCAGAGTACCGAGAAATAACGATTAAAGGAAAATGAAGCCAAGGAGGAATTCCAGAAGAAAATAAGAGAAAAGTTGCCAAAAGTCCAATAGAAGAGTCCACGAAAAGTCCAGGAGAAGGTAAATGGATGCAGTTCGAAAGCGCAATGGTAGACTCTGCGGTAGCGGTATGTGGAAGGATAAAGAACTGAAAGCGAAATAAGGAGACACCTTGGTGGAATGATAAAGAAAGCAGTAGGAACAGAGAACAAAGCTTTCAGGAAAGAACTGACCTTACAAGAGAGGATTGGAAGCGAAAGAAGAAAGGAGCAGCGTAGGTGGTCACAGAGGAAAAGAAGAAGTGGGTCAGGTAGTGTACAAAGATGATGGAGGAACACAGCAGAGGAAATAAGAAAATTACATATGGGATGGTCAAAAATAAGAGGTCTGAGAGACGACATGGTGATGATGGGCATGAATGGATACAATATCCACAACAGAGAGACTCTCAAGATAGTGTGGAAAGAGTAGTTTGAGAATTTTCTAAATGCAGGTGGACATGAGGATTGTAGCACAGCAGAAGATGGAAGAGCCAGTAGAAGAATGGAGGAGGATCTGTCTTGGAGAGAAGGTCAAATGGCAGTAAACAAGATGAAAGGAAGGACACCAGGTGTGGAGGATGTGAGTGTGGAAATGATGAAGGCAGCAGGAGAAGTTGGAAAACAGTGGCTGTATCGGGTGATGAAAGGAAAAGAAGACCCCGGAAGATTGGAAGAAAGGATTGATAGTCCCAATATCCAAGAAAGGAAACAGAAAGGAGTGTAAATACTACAGAGGAGTTACACTTACTTGACGCTGTGAAAAGGTATACAAGATATTGAAAAGTAGAATTCGAGCCAAAGTCGAGAGGTGAAAGAAGGAAGAGCAGTACGGATTCCGACCTGGAAGATCGACAGTGGGCCTCGTATTTGCTGTAAGGGAGCTCCAAGAACAGCATTATGAATGAGGAATGAGAAGATCAGGTAAATAGTGAGAGAGAAGCCCTTGCTGGATAGGATACACAGATTAAGGCTGCAGTGGTATGGACATATAAAGACAATGGAGAAGAAGAGTATCTCTAGGAGGTTACACGAAATAGAGATGAAGAAGATACGACCAAGGGGAACACCAAGGGATAGATGGCTAAAAGGAGTGGAGGAATGTGACAAGAAGAGAGGATTGGACCAGAGTGATAATAGAGAGATGGTGGGAAGACAGGACAAGGTGTTGGGGCTTGTGAAAACAGTATGACTAACTTGCAAGACTTGATCTAATATATCGGAAAAGTATCCACTTGGTCAAATAAAGTTGGTAGCGCGCTAGCGTGGCTATCGCAGGTCAGTATTTAGAGCGGCCGTGAGCGCGGCTATCAGGCGGCATAGCGCGGGCGGCGCGGTGCAGACGCCGCCATAGCAGTAGCAGTAGCGCTACGGCGCCGGTAACGGTTATGGCGGTGACGTAGCACGCCGTTACCCCCACCACGGCGCCGGCGGCACGCAGCGCCACTACAGCGCGGCGCGGCAGCCTCAAATATTCATGCCTTTCAGCCGCTTGCCGGCGCGCTCTTGCCCAAATTTGCGGCCGCCCCGGCGACTGGGCCCGCAATCCCGCCACTCGTCCGCCCCCAGAGGTCTGCGTCGTGCTCCTGACCCAGCGGCTGAGGGGCGATCAGCTGGCCACTGCAGGCAAGCCACCATCATTTTACCCCCTCTGCGAAGTACGCTCTACGTGAAGTTCATCGTTAAGGTCATCATATACGTGACATCAAGCCAGAGTGTGTCCCCCTTCCTATTAAAAAATTCTCCAAATCGTAGAACACCATGCCCTCTGCCTCGCCTATCATATCCGGTTCCCCTCCCCCCTCCCCCCCGCCCGCGGATCCTTATCCCGTTTCGCCAGCCGCTGTGGCCGAATGGTCTGCGGCGCGCCAGGCACAGTCTGCACAGTCGCTATGGTCTGGAGTTCGAATCCCCCCTTGGGCATGGATGTTTGTGTCGTCTTTAGTTCATAAGTAGTTTGAAAGAACTTAGTGACTGATGAACTCACAGTTAAGTTCCTTAAGCTTAACAAACATTTGAACTTTTTTTTTTTTTTTTTTTTTTTTTTTTTTTTTTTGCCCGTTTCCCCATCTCCTGCAATACCTCGAACACATCTGAATCCTTTACACAAACTGCAATATAGACTCCGAAAACCCTCTGGTCTACCCCATTGTCACTGATCCTGGAATTCTGCCACGCCTTTACCGCTGTATCCCCCCTCCATTCACCTCCACACTCTCCACATCCTTTCCGATATCCACCCAGATGACGCCAACCATCCTGATGTATACCACACCTACCAACCCTGATCCCCCTCCTGTGGATGAAGTGCCCCTCTCCCGCCCCCTCCTCTTCCCACCGACTGCTTGGTTATCCCTCTACCTGCTCTGGAGTCCCTATGCTTCCTCGCCACCCTCATACCTACCCACCGCCGTGATCCCCAGCCTCCCCTCCCTACCCTATGGGGTCCTGCGCCATCAGTTTTAGCAGTGCTTCGTCCAGTGTTGTGCCAATGTACCAAGTGTGTCAGTGTGTCTATTTAGTCTGAGTCCGCCACCTCAAGACAAGTATTGCAAATGTAACGTTTCAAACAGTGTCTCCAGCGTTCTTTGTCTTGCTGTCGTAATGTATGTTTTTTAACAACACTGTGCCTCACTGTTTTATCTGACTACCTATGTTTTATCATCTGTGAGAGCTGTGACGTCTTCATAATTGTCTCCTTGTTCATATTTTACTTATCCATAGCCTTAAATCCATGCATATATTTTCGATCTTCATGTTCCTTTCCATATTATCTCTCGACTGAAGAGCAGCACTCAATGCTATTGCAAGCCTACTGGCATCTACATTGTCGGTGTGAAATAACTATAAAAGAAACCTGAGCATGTTTCCTTTCTGTCAACCCCCGACTAATCCCAAGTAATCATCATGGGTCATACTATCAGCTCCTTCCGCCACCAGGACCTTTACCTCACTATGGCCATCCTATCCCGCAATCCTCCACTCTCAAATACCTTGGCCTCACCCTCGACCTCTCACTTTCCTGGTCTCCTGAACTCAAGACTGTCCGCCAGAAAGCCCTTCTCTCGCCTCAATCTTCTCCTCTCCAGCTGGCATGGGGTCTCTACACATCCACCATCCCCTACACATTCCACTCCCTGATGCATCCCGTCCTCTGCAGCTTCCACCTCGTCTGCATGTCCTCCACTCCCCCACCTATTTCAAATTCCTCAGATCCTGGGGCGTCACACTCTCCGCCTCATTACCGCTTCCACCTCCCTTGTTGTTGTTGACGCGCGGGAGTAGCCGAGCGGTTTGTAGCGCCACGCTACGGATCGCGCGGGCTCCCACGGCGGAGGTTCGAATCCTCCCTCGAACATGGATGTGTGTGTTGTTCTTAGGTTAGTTTAACTTAGTTTAAGTAGTTTGTAAGTGTAAGGACTCATGATCAACTTAGTTTCGTCCCATAAGAATTACAAACATTTGAACATTTTTTGTTGATTGTAGGGGACTAAACTCATCCTCCCTTCCCCCATGTGGATTCCTTACGATTTTATTCATTTCCCATCCTTCTGAACTCCTGGAACAAATCCGCATCCTGTACATCTCCCAAGATGTAGAATACCGTCATCCTCTCCCCTTAAACCCCTGACCTCTGCCACGCCTGTACCACTGCAACCCTCCGCCCTACACCTGCACACACTACTCATCCTTTCCGAGGTTTTCGCCACCTTTCTCCCCCACATAACACCCTCTGTCCCGACATCTACCCTTCCTACCAGCTCTAGTCCCACGCCTTCCTCGTATATGATGCGCCCAGTCCTCTCATTCAAAAATGTTCAAATGTTTGTAATCCTACGGGACCAAACTACGTTGGTCATCAGTCCCTAGACTTACAAACCACTTGAACTAACTTAAACTAACCTAAGGACGACACACACATACATTCCCGATGGAGGATTCGAACCCCCGGCGCGGTAGGCCGTGCGATCCGTAACGTGGCGCCCGAGACCTCTCGGCCCTCTCCTCATCACTCCAACGCTTCGCCTCCCCTTCCCACCTCCTTCCAAGTTTTTCCGCCATTCCCCTCACACTTGAAAACATAAGAAACAGCAGCGTGTGCAAGTATTACTTCCAGTTGCTTAAACACTCTCTCCTCCTTCATAGAATTTTTTTGTTTTAATTTTTTTCATAAAAAAGAGCGAGTTCCCAAACCCATCTCACCGACGGTTGACCAAATTTGCTATAAAACAAACTGTTGTTCATATGACCGAGCAAAGAAACTGTTCATGCCTGTACGAGCGTGCTTGTACAAACATTGCTGTCATGCTTACAGTTAGATGGCTGGTTGCCTTGTAAACATTACAAGCCGCTCCCCTCATGTACAGTCTAGTGAGGTAATAAGAATGCGTGTTGGTCTGCAGCTTGACTGATGCGATCGAACAGCAGTTTCATACAAATATATATTTACCTACGCTATTGCGCCTCCGGTTAGCTAAGTCACAATGATGCGAACATTTACAGTTAATATTTAAAAGCAACGAAGGGCAGTGAAATAACAAAACTTGCGTTTAAATTACCTGTTTTCTAATGATACTTAAAGATTACAAAATAAAATACAGTAAAATGGTAAAATGCGATAATGCCGTTCTTAAGCGGCAGGTAGCTAAGAAGTCTGCAAAGTCTAAAACAAGATAATTTTTTGAAGTTATTTATAAGTATTTCAGAGATGTCATTAAATAATTAAATATAGAAGCCACTTACCTAGAGTTGTTTATTCGTTTGGCAGTCTTTCAACACCTTCCATACCTGATCTGAATCGGATGGAAACAATTCACCATTGAAATTGCTATCTGCTACATTGACTACGATCCGATCCACAACATCAAGCATAAACCCATCCAAGCTCCTCATTTTATGTTCTTCCTATATTACATGTTGTTCTGCATTCAACCAGCATCGCCGTGGTGAAGTGACCGAGCGTTCTAAGGTGCCTTGTACGGCGGGCTTGCTTAAAATATAAAGGGAGGGTCAGTGCATAGTTGAAAAAGTCCCTAAAACACCTCCCCTCTCTCATACCTTCCCTCGGTGATGTTACCAACGTACTTCATGCCAGTGCCCTGGTTTGTAAACGGGGCAGCGCTGCACGTGAGGTGCCGTGTCGACATGCAACTTCACTCTTTTACTAACAAATCAAATGTTTGTAAAGCCTATGGGACTTAACTACGGGGTCATCAGTCCCTAAACTTACAAACTACTTATGAACTACTTACGAACTAGGACGGCACAAACATCCATGCCCGAGGGGGGATTCGAACCCCGACCGTAGTGGCCGTGCAGACCGTGACTGATGCGCCTCAGTCCCCTCGGCTCTTTTACTAACCTTGTGTCTTCTGTTATAGCTGAAGTGCCATTGCGCAGTTGAAGCACACAGGTCGCAGATCCGTTGTACTTGAAGTGATGCTAAAAGAGGTGTTGAGATGTGGCTACGAATAACTTTAGCTTTTGTAGGATGCCAGTGCTTGTTTTTATTGAAGAAATGCCAGTGTATATCCAAGCACAAATAATAGAGACTGAGTAATATTAAATATATATACGTTGGATAACGTATAAACTGTCCCTGGCCCGCATTGAACTAACATGAAAGTGCAAGGTATCGCGGTCGGCGCTCGACTGACTGCCGCCGCACCTCGCTGCGCGCCACAAGCCACCGTTTTGGCGCCAAGCGAAACTTCTAGACTGACATTGTTCAACTTATTACAAAATATACATATAATTAAATCTTTAAATTAACCGAAATATAGCTTAGCACAAAAGCATTACAGAAAGTATACAGATATTTTTTAATAAACATAGCAAAGTTAAATATTAATAAAAGAAACATTTTTAGTTCCTTTTGTCCTGTTTTTCCCACAGTTTCTATATTATAATATTATAGTGTAGGTATTTCAGTTATCTGTCTATGCAACTGATTTAATAAAATATGTTATTGCCATATGCATTTCGCCTTTATTTGGAAGGCATCATCAGTGGCAATATTTCATGGCTATAGCTTTACATCTGGTGTTCATTGGGTGCTTCCAGCTGTTTTGCTTGAATTCTGTGCATTTTGCTGTTTTTGTTGTTCCAGCACTTGACAGTTAGAACCACTAGGCACATGCCATTTTTAAAAAAAGTAGTATATAACTATATATAAGTATATATAACTGAAATGCCTACACTATAATGTTAATAAAAGAAGCTTGAAGTTTTGGCGGACAACTAGTATAGGCGGAAGCCAATCAGATGTCAACTAGGAATAGGGGTGGAGCTTTCCCACGGGATACAAGCTCACCTACTGTCTCTCTCTCTCTCACACACACACAGACACACTCTTTCTGTTACGTCACACAGTTCTCCAACCAAGAAAACTTTTTTAACACCTAATACATTGAGATGCGAAATAAACGGCTCCATATCAGCCCCCTCACACTTGCTGTGGAGCGCGCAGTTGCTTACCGTCAGAAGTTCGAGTCCCCCTAGCCTAGGGACTAATAACCGAAGACGTTAAGTCATATTTGATATTTGGCAATCAGGGTGCAGCAGTAGCTTCTGACAGACCGTCGTGTAGCAGGTCAGGTATATTAACTGTCTCGCTGTTTCAGGGTAAGTTCAGTAGAACTGAGACTGCAGAGGTACGGCGATACGTGGCGACAATATGGCCCACAGCCTTTTGTTAAGAATAATTCTACTTTAATTCCAGTAAGGACGACGTCAGCTCCCAATTCTGTAAACGATTTTACAATGACTTCTTCCTCCACGACTTTTGTGGGTTTAAGTTCAACTTTAGCGTTACAATAGGATGCGTTGTCCAAGATTTTAACGCTTGAAGGTACTTATTTGGTAAGAATGTTTTTATAACTATTTAAAATATTTCACCGTTCATGCATTCGTGATTTAAAAAAATCATGTAGTACCTACCACAAACCTCACTTGCCGTCATATTCTCATTAATCTTTTTCTTCCATTTCTCGCCTGATTTATTAACGCCCGTGAAAGACCTGCAAGAGAAGCTTACCTCTTGTCAAATCTGTTTTATCAGCCCACACTTTTCGTGTACCATTTCCTGCATTGTACCAAGTCTTGCTACGGTAGTAAATATTAAGTCTCTCGATTCTGAACTCTTACGAAGTTAACGCCTTATCAAAATGTTCAAATGTTTGTATAGCTTATGAGACTTAACTACGGCGTCATCAGTCCCTAAACTTACAAACTACTTATGAACTAGCTAACACTAAGGACGACACAAATATCCATGCCCGAGGGGGGATTCGAACCCCCGACCGTAGTAACGCCTTATCCACGACGAAATATCATTTCTGTCTGTTATCATGCTATTGTGTTTCCCGCTCTCGGACTGGAAACCAGTGTTCTTCACTAATTTGTAGAAGTTATTTCTTTTAAAGGTGGGTACGCTAAGTCTTCATCGTCATGTGTAACACGTAGTACCTTCTTGACTGTGGGTGCTTTTGAATCATATTTTATGCAGAAACACTGCTTAACTCAGAAGTCATCCTGCAGTCTGACGTATCGGTAACGCTAATACTTGTACACTAAATTCTCTAAAACTCTGATGACCATCTGTTTCACAACGCTTTTTTAAGAGTTATACTCTTATGTCTCGCAAAAGAAGCGGAAGCAGCTTCAGTAATTGTAAGAGGAAGTTCCAAGAGACTGGTGGAAACACAGCTGAAGCATCAACAGCTGGTATGTAACGCGAGTGTTCGCTGTATTTAAAATAAGAAATACATGGCTTAAGCACAACACGCAATTCAGTAGAAATCTTGTTGTTGTTGTTGTTATGGTCTTCAGTCCGGAGACTGGTTTGATGCAGCTCTCCACCCTACTCCATCCTGAGCAAGCCTTTTCATCTCCTCATAAGAACGACAACCCACATCTATTTGAATCTGCTTACTATACGCGTCTCTTGGCCTCCCTCTGCGATTTTTACCCCACACACTTCCCTCCAATGCTAAATTTACGATTCCTCGATGTCTAAGAATGTGTCCTACCAAGCGATCCCTTCTTTTAGTCAGGGTATGCCAAAAACTCCTTTTCTCGCCAATTTTGTTCAGTACCTCTTCATTAGTTATGTGATCTACCCACCTAATCTTCAGCATTCTTCTGTAGCACCACATTTCAAAAGCCTCTATTCTCTTCCTGTCCGCACTGCTTATCGTCCATGTTTCACTCCCGTACAAGGCAACACTCCACACAAATGCCTTCAGAAAAGACTTCCTTACACTTAAATTAATATTCGATGTTAGCAAATTTCTCTTTTTCAAAAATGCTTTTCTTCCCATTGCCATTCTGCATTTTATATCCTCTGTACTGCGACCATCGCATGTTATTTTACTACCCAAGTAACAAAACTCATCTACCACCTTCATTGTTTCGTTACCTAATCTAATTCCTTCACCATCGCCTGATTTTCTAAGACCGCATTCCATTATTTTTGTTTTGCTCTTGTTAATGTTCATTTTGTACGCTCTCTTCAACACACTGTCCATTCCATTCAACTGCTCTTCCAGGTCGTTCGCTGTCTCTGACAGAATTACAATGTCATCAGCAAAACGCAATGTTTTTATTTCTTCCCCCTGAACTTTAATCCCTATTCCAAATTTTTCCTTGCTTTCCTTCATCGCCTGCTCAATGTACAAATTGAATAACATCGGAGAAAGACTACAACCCTGTCTTACTCCCTTCCCAACTGATGCTTCCCTTTCATGCCCTTCGAGTCTAATAACTGCGGTCTGGCTTTTGTACAAGTTGTAGATAACTGTCCTTTCCCTGTATTTTACCCCTGCTGACTTCAGAATTTGAAAGAGTGTAGTCCAGTCAACATTGTCAAACGCTTTCTCCAAATCTACAAAGGCTAAAAATGTAGATTTGCCTTTCCTTAATCTATCTTCTAAGATAAGCCGTAAAGTGAGTATTGCCTCCCGGGTTCCTACGTTCCTCCTGAATCCAAACTGATCTTCCCCTAGGTCAGCTTCTACCAGCTTTTCCATTCTCCTGTAGATAATTCGTGTTAAAATTTTGCAACCATGACTTATCAAACTGATGGTTCTGTAATTTTCACACCTGTCTGCACCTGATTTCTTTGGAATGGGGATTATTACATTTTCCTTAAAGTCTGAGGGTATTTCGCCTGTCTCGTACATCCTACACACCAGTTCAAATAGTTTTGTCATGGCTGGCTCTCCCAGAGACTTTAGTAGCTCTGAGGGTATGTCATCTACTCCTGGGGCCTTGTTCCGGCCTAGGTCTTTCAGGGCTCTGTCAAATTCATCTCTCAGTATAATATCTCCTATTTCATCTTGATCTACTTCCTCTTCCCTTCCTACAACATCGTCTCTCAGTTCATTTCCTTTGTAGAGCTGCTCTATGTACTCTTTCCACCTTTCAGCCTTCCCTTCTTTGCTGAGAACTGGTTTCCCATCTGAGTTCTTGATATTTGTAGAATTGCTTTTTTTGTCCCCAAATGTCTCTCTGATTTTCCTGTAGGCGGTATCTACTTTTCCCCTTCTTATACATTCTTCTACAGATTTGCATTTGGCTTCTAGCCACTCCTGCTTAGCCATTTTGCACTTCCTATCAATCTCATTTCTTAGTCGTCTGTACTCCATTTTGCCTGTTTCATTTACTGCATTTTTATATTTTCTCCTTTCATCAATTAAATTTAGTATTTCCTGTGTTATCCAAGGATTTTTTGCAGGTCTTGCCTTTCTACCTATTTTGTTCTCTGCTGCCTTCACTATTTCATCTCTCAATGCTACCCATTCCTCTTCTACTGTTTTATTTCCCCCTGTTTCTGTCAATTGTTGCCTAAATCTCCCTCTGAAATTCTCCAGAACTTCACTTTCCTTCAATTTATCTAGGTCCCATCTCCTTGATGACTTGATGACTGTCAATTTATTAAACTAACATGGAGTCATCATTTTTTTTTTCGATTTCCGTCGTCCTTAGTTGCATATAAAATTGGTGGAGGTGTATTACCGTCTTTAGCAACTAAATGAAAGGCGTTTTTTGTGTGCCATACGCGTTTCGCTTCTTTATTGTGAAGCATCATCAGTGGCCTGTAATACCTGTAATACATGTTAGTTTTGTATAATATTGTAGTGCAGTCATAATATTATATGTATTTTTCACAGTATGACATTTAACAGTCTTGTTAAAATTTCTAAAGTTCGGATCTACTAGGTTAGAAACAACTTCTGTATCACTAGTTTTTGGAAAGTTAATTTAATTATCCAGTTTTTGGCCCTATTTACAGTTTTCTGTGTTATTCCATGTGTGTCTTCATGGAGATGTTTGTGAGGTCTTCAGTTGGATACGGTATTTTCGTTCTTGATGAAAACCCTTGTATCACTACTTCACTGTGTACTCGTTTTTGAACGTTTGTTTACGATGTTTAGTGTCGCCAAGTGTCGCTTTTCGTCTGTCTAACATGGAGCGCTTGCATAAATACGTTCTCGGTTTTCTTACCGCGTCAAATATGGGTAAGAGCCGAAGCTTTGGATTATATCGTCCATAGCGGTCTGATGTTTATTTCGCTCAGCATATTAAATGTAGCTGTGGTGAAGGATATAACAGATGTTCAAAAACAAGTCTATTAACAGTAGAACGGCCGGATTTCGCTAACTCCGTACAACGGCCACATATATCAAAATGACCCACACTCCGTTTTTACGCTTACATTGCTTTTCTTCGATAATCTTATGGTTGGATCTTTATCTTACCATCTTATAAGTGCTCAGGCGTTTGATTTTCTTCTTGGTGTGTGGCTTATATATAGTGTGGCCAGCTCAAGATGTACAGAACGTGGAGAGACCATCGACGAGTCGCTGTTCTGACACAATCCGCCCCTGCTATTGTTTTATTGTAAAATGCAACTGTGTCAGGTAGCTTCTTGATGGATGTTTCCTGAATGCATGGAACTTGGTAACAACACGTTTTTCTTCACCTCACTTGTTAAGAAGTAAGCAAAACGGTACCACTGTTGTACAGGGTGGTTGCATAAAGGTCGTCATTTCCCGGCCGAACGCAGTAGGGCACTTCCTTCAAGCTTCTTTTCATAGTGCCAACCAAACTTGTAACCTGCTTTGCCAGAGCTTCAGCGGGTTTCAGTGAGGTAAAGAAGTTGTTTGTGGTGATATATTGTCGCGTTCCAATGGAAGCAGGCTTGACTCCGAAGGCGACTGAACACAGAACTTACACTGAAATCACGTTTACTACGAACTCAACATACACGCAGCAGTGACTGCCTCTCGTGCAGAGTGCTCTGCTATTTATACACAGACAGAATGTACCAGAAATTAGAAGAATAGTTAACATAAGAAACAAGTAGAATTTACAAGTGAACATAAGAAAGATATAGAACATTCTGGAATTATTAATTACAAAGAAATAAATTTTTGTCGGTGGTCGGCATTGAACCGGCGACCTTCTACACCGCAGTGTGTGACGCTATCCCCCTGCGCCACGCCGAAAGTCGGTTTACGTGGTGTCTCGCGGCATTATTACGTCGCTTGTCAAGTAACGGAGCGGTCAGTTTCATAACAACATGATCCCCAGGCGAACAATTAGCGGACTGTGTTTCATTTGTACCAAGGCTAGCTATTATGTTTAGAAATTCTCGATTTCTAGCATCACATGCCATCCAGTACATTATCCCATAACTGTCGGGCTTACTAGGCATATACCCAATAAACGGGCATCGAACTTTGCAGGGGTAAAATTGTTCATCAATCGTCATATTTTCAGCTGGTTTGTAATTCACAATGCAATTCTCCCGGAATTTGTTCAAAAGTTCGGACGCCAAACAAAACTTGTCTTCAAGTGTCCTCTGTGCCCTGGTCGACCGTAAATCAAATGTTAGAAATCTCATTGTGAGATTACCGCCCATTAGAAATACTGGTAATTAATAGCATTTGATAATTAAACAGTATGAAGTTCACTCCAAACATTGACCATGCCAATGCACCAAATGTTACACAATTTTAATCTTAATAATTATGGTAGCAATGTATGTACGCAGTTGGGTGACAACATTTATAGTTAGGCCATAGGCAGAAATTCTCCACGTTGAGATTTGCTGTGTGCTTGTAGCTGACGGAAGGGCAGCGAACAGGCCGACGTTGGTGGCTTGTTCCAGCTTAGGATTTTCCAGTCTCGTTTCCGGTGAGGGGAGAGAGGGACAATGGCGAGTGCCAGGCGCAGTGCAGTGCACAGCGTGAAATAAAATATTCTAATACTACTTGCATTTGAAGTAATACGATGCAGTTAGGAACCTTTAAGGCCCTCATTACAAAATAGCCTGTTGATAAATAAACAATAAATTAGCTGATATAGTCTCATCTGGCGTAATATGTTTAATTGACAATGAAAATCAATAAATTACCAATGAATACAAGACAGTTACACAACTAGCATGGCAATGTTTTGTTTATAAAAATAATATATTAACTATTTCTCATTTTATTTTCAATTAATCTTGTGTATTTTATCTTGAAATATACAGTTAAATCACTTATCAGTGATATAAGAAATTGCACGATTATAATAAATAGTACAAAGGATGTTTATACCAATATAAAAACCTAATAAGAAATTCGTTTAATGTGTAGTGTAACTCTATGAATCTGTTCTTTGACAAAATATCTCTCACCAGTGATCCTACATACTTTTCACTCCACATATCTTCTAACGAAAATGTTCTGATACCCGTTACACTACGAGCGTACAGAATATAAATCAAAGCGTCTAGTTCCTCCAAACTAACGGAGCACTCATTCTTTCCGAACTTACTCGGCGCTTCTATTTCAGTGCAAGTTTTTATGAGCCTCATCATTGGTTCAGAGAAATAAAGTCGCCACACTGACAGCGGGGAATCACCTTCATCTTTTGGCATAATGTGTTGGACCAGTCGATTCTCGAAGAATGTTTTAAAGTGTACCAAAGGGTTAAGATCTTAACACCTCCCTGAACACTGTAAGCTTTTGACATATCATAAAAAAGTGATCCAGCCGAAAAATCGTGAAGAAAGGCAAAGACATGCAGAAAAATCCGCTTGTGGGTCATTTTGACCCAAGTTGGCTATTCTAGGGGTACCTTCATTTTTCCGAAAACGTTTTTTGTTTCTTAGGGACATGTTCATCTCTCAAAATAAATAAGTCATGGAAGTATTTGCTGCTCTTGCAATTACAGCGCTTTGAGCAACGACGCAACGACAACATGGGTCAAAATGACCCACTTGGCCGTTCTAATGTTAAAAGTAATGCTTACAATTTCAGTAAAGTATGTTTTATAGACACCATTCGATGAGATGAATGTATGTTAGCTTCCCAAACAACCATTAAATTAGTTGGTAGAAGCGATATTTATATCCCAAGGAGCGATTCAAGATGGCTGTCCTCCATACAGTTCCTCACGCTTTTCTACAACTGTAGCTGCTGTATTTAGTCCCACGGGGGTTATTACCTCGTGTCTGGAATCATATGCTTTCCCTTCTGCTTGTCAGGGTTTTCGATATTCGTTATTTTATTTGTGGACCAAATTTTCAACATTCTTCTGTTGCATCACACATGAAATGCATCGACTCTCATATGTATCGGTTTTCTCACGGTGAATGATTGACTGCTACAGACGAACAATTTCAGACATTTCTTTGCCAAATTAAGACCATAGCGTGCTCCGACTCATCTCAGAATTCGGATTACCCTTCCATTTTACAGTGTCTAACATTTTCTCCAGATTGACAAACCATATGGAAGTGTCTCGACTTTTCTTCAGTCCTGCTTCCACTGTCAAGAGGAATGCCAAGACTGCCCCTGCAGTCCCTTTTCTTGTCCCCAAAGAAAGCCACTTTTTAAGAAGCGGGATTTGTTGACCTCAAAACCTAATTTTACTGTTAAGAAGTTCTTTTTGAAAGCATTTGTCTGGATTGGAGCATTGTATAGCAGTGAAACGTGGACGATAAACAGTTCAGACAGAAAGATAATAGAAGCTTCTGAAATGTGCTGAGATAAGGTGGATAATGAGAAACAGCTGAACAGAATAATTGGCGAGAAAAAAATTTCTGGCATATCTTGACTAATAGAGGGTAAGGATTGATGGGACACATTTTGAGACATTAAGGGCTCAGAAGTTTGGAAGTGGAGGGAAGTGTGTGGAGTAAAAATCGGAGAGGGAAACCAACATGCGCATACAGTTAGCAGGTTGAAAAGGATGTAGGTTGCTGTTCTATTGGAAAGGCGAAGAGGATACGTCTGATGTCAACAACTACCGCCCAATCTCACTTCTGACAGCCTTATCCAAAATTCTTGAAAAAGTAATGTACTGTAGAGTAATTACACACATAGTTTGGTTTTCAGAAAGGTTTCTCAACGGAAAATGTTACATATACTTTCGTCACTGAAATATTAAATGCTCTGAATAACCGTACATCGCCCGTTAGGACTTTTGTGATCTCTCCAAGGCTTTTGATTGTGTAAATCACGGAATTTTTCTAGATAAACGAAAGTATTGTGCTATGAATGGAACAGTGTACAGTGTTTACATAACACCCAGAAGATGGCCGCTTGCAATAGCGGCCGAAACGTTGGTGAAATACTTGATATATTGACGATGCGGTCCAATACCCAGAAGAGTTTTATTAACAATGACAACGGCCGCGGAAGCCTTCGTTTACAGTGTACAAATGGTTTAAATCATACCTAACAGGAAGAGTGCAGAAAGTTGATTTAATTAATTCATATGACATGCAAAAAACAGCTGATTCCTCAAACTGGGAAACAATCAAAAATAGGGAGCTACAAGCTTCAGTCTTGGGCCCTTTGCCGTTCTTAATATATATTAATGACTTGCCATTCTATATTCATGAAGATGCTGAGCTGGTTCTTTTTGTTGATGAAACAAGTACAGTTATCACACCTCACAGACAAGCTGAAGTAATTGTAAACGACGTTTTTCAGAAAATGATTAAGAGGTTTTCAGCAAATGGACTATCATTAAATTTTGATAAAGCACAGTACGTACAGTTCCGTACAGTAAATGGAATGACACCATTAATAAATGTAGACTTTCATCAGAAATTTGTAGCAAAGGTAGAATATTCAAAATTTTTAGGTGTAGAATTGATGAAGGGTAGAACTGGAAAAAACACATTGAAGAACTGCTGAAATGTTGGAGTTCAGCTACTTCTGCTATTAGGCTTATTACAAGTTTTGGTGATATACATCTCAGTAAATTAGCTTATTATGCCTATTTTCAGTCTCTGGTTTCGTATGGCATCATTTTCTGGGGTAATTCATCAATGAGTAAAAAAGTATTCATTGCACAAAAGCGTGTAATCAGAATAATTGCTGGAGCCCATCCGAGATCATCCTGCAGACACTTAAAGAGCTAGGGATCTGCACAGAAGCTTCACAGTATATATAATCACTTATAAAATTTGTTATTACCAATCCCACCGAATTCGAAAGCAATAGCAGTGTACATAACTACAACACTAGGAGAAAGAATTATCTTCACTATTCAAGGTTACATTTAGCTTTAACACAGAAAGGGCTGCATTATACTGTCACAAAAGTCTTTGGTCACCTACCAAACAGCATCAAAATCCTGAAAGATAGCCAACTATCATTTAAAAATAAATTAAAGGAATTTCTGAATGGCAACGCCAACTAAACTATAGATGAATTTTTAGATATAAATTAGTAAATCTCAGAAATAAAAATAAAAAAAATAAAAAATATTGTGTCATGTAATATTTAGTAGAAAGTAATAATTTGTAAAGACACCTTTCATTAATCTGACATGTTCCATATCATTACGTATTCATGATGTACAGAAAAAGTACTAATCTCATCTACAGAGCAGTGTAGCGTGAAGAGCAGCATCAAACCAGTATCAAAACTGAAAACAACAACAACAAGAACAACAACGATATAACTATCTGCTTCTTTAGAAATCCAGTATACAGTATGTTCTTGCTTAGCAGGCATAATTAGCGTCTTAGTTTACTTTAAATACAAAATACTCATTACGCCCAATGTATTTATCTGTTGGAAATAATGTAAAAAAAAGGATAAAACGAATACTAGATGATCTATATATAAATAAAAATAAATATTTCTCTGTATGTCCTCCATGTGTTCATACACCATTCATTCGATTGCATTGAAACTTTCGTGAACTGTTCACCGTACGCTAACGACGGTTCCTGACCCACAAACAAAAGAGCACGACATATAGCTGAGGAGATATGACGTCATAAATAATGAGAGGCCATCGTGTGAGAATGCCCAGATTCATTCGTCAATTATTCGAAAATGGGAGTAGCTAGGGACCTGCAACAAAGTTTGTAAGTAATTTCGGACTTTTATGAAGCGTTTTTAACTGACCCCCTCCCCCCCCCTCACACACACACAACGTGATGAAACGAAAAGAAGTCTACCGCTCACAACAGTTTCGCTGTAGATGCCATAAAACTGTCGCATCAGGCACGACCTGTACCAAATAAAGGTAGAATTTCAGATTTGCATGTTACTATTAATTTTTGTCTGCAAGTCTCCCTTAATTTTCTTGCATCCAAAATTAAGCACTCTGTTTTCTTAATCTCTATCTAAATAAAAAGAGAAAGCACACTCACTTACTGACTAAACACGAAATCTCGAAAACTACTTCACCTATGAAGCTGAAATTCGGCAAGAATGTAGTTTATAGGTATAAAACGTCATCTAAGAAAGTATTTTCTGATAGGTGCATGGCGGAGCATACTTCTCCTACAGACTCACGAAATCTACTGTTTTATTCCGATGTTCACGAAATTTCGCACGCTTGACCTTCAAAACAAGAGAAAGGTCACCATCTACCTTGAGTTTCATACGGTGCATGGGAGAGGGTACTTCTCAACATAAAAAATGATCCCTAAATACCTCAGTTGCGCCATAACTTCAGAACTGCTCAATCGATTTCACTGATTCTTCTTGTGTTGTTTTCATTATTCTCAGAACAAGGGTTGTATGAAATGAAACTGGAATATCTGAGAACAACAAAGTGCGTTTTTCAGGGTGACCCTGCGTTTGTATTGCATAGAAATCTATAGTTTTGTTCCGATGTTGATGAAATTTGCACACTCTACCTTGAAACCAAGAGAAAATAACATTTCGTTAGGTGCATGGTGGAGGGAACTTAATTTACGGAATTTTACAAAATGCATAGTTTTGCTCCGATCTTTGTGAATTTTTACACACGTGATCTATAAACGAAGAGGAATATCACTGGATACATAAATTTTTGTATGGTTCATGATAGATGGTAGCTTGAGAAAGCTTTACCGTGAGAGGGAAAGGTGGAAACGAGCAGATAGATGGGAGAGAAAAAGGTGGATGCAGAGAGGGAGGAAGGGGATCAGGACTACGAGGGCGTGGGATAGATGAGCACCCTGGCAACGCCGGGTGTACAGCTAGTATAAAATAAAGTAATTAATTAAAAACTGAAAATTGTACAAGATTTTTTTTAGATTCATTGTATCAAAGGAACCAAAATTACATTCATTGTCATAGACATCGCAAACATTGGCTGAGTGGAGGAAGCATTTGCCAGAATTCCTTTACTTGGAAGGAGTACACGCAATCAGTAAAGCTGATCCCGTCAGGCCAGCCGCGGTGGCCGAGGGGACTGAGGCGCTTCAGTCACGGTCTGCACGGCCACTACGGTCGGGGGTTCGAATGCCCCCTCGGGCATGGATATTTGTGTCGTCCTTAGTTGTAGGTAGTTCATAAGTAGTTTGTAAGTTTAGGGACTGATAACCCCGTAGTTAAGTCCCTTAGGCTTAACAAACATTTGATCTCGTCAGTTGGTGTGATGCATGAGTTGCAGCTGCTGGCATTAAGAAACACTGGCCGTTACCAGTGACATCACGTAGCGCAGGCTGACGGAAGACGCCTGCCTACCTTGGCCGCCGGCCTTGTCCCGGTCACCGGCAGCACGGTGTGTATTACGGGCGGGGGGGGGGGGGGGGAGCGGAGGAGGGGAGAATGCGGACGCGAGGACGAGCGCTCCAAACACGGAGACCAGGGGCTGTTAACGTCGCAGCCGCTGCTGCCGCCTGTAGTCGCTACCGGCGACCAGCTCAACCGCCACTGTGGATGTCCCGCCTCATCTAATATATAAAACAGAGTGTCCGTATATTTTTACGTGTTGCATACATAATGAGATGCGCGAGAAACTGCTGCGTTTAGCGACAATGCTGATCATTTTCTCCTAAACCACTGGACCGATTTCAACCAAATTTGGTACACACATTCCTTGCCGTGAGGTAACAATTGCGGCAGGATTAAAAATCACATGCGTCATATGGTTCAGGAGATATGACATCACAAACAATAGGAATCGCAAAAAACTGCCACATAATGCGGCGAGACTTTATAAACACGCTATATGAGAATGAGACTACATAGCGCCTTGCAACAAAAATTAAACATAATTTCAAAACTTCATTAAACTTTTTCTCGCTGACAAACATAGCAAAATGATGAAAGGAAAAAAGTTTCTCGCTTACTACTTTTCTGCTCTTTATGGATTAAAACTACGGCTTTCGCTATGACGTTGCGATTTATAATTTCTACACTATGAATTGTAGTCGCAGGAAATTTTACACACAGTATACCCTCGTGTAGTTGAGTATACCTTCTAAATTGTATCGCAGTACGACATGTAGTTCATGTGATATGAACACATAAATAGTAACGTTCGTGGAAAACCGCCTCATCACGCACCAAGTTTTAATCTATTACGTCTGTACTACTGATTTTATTCCCAAGAGATTTTACAGATATACAGCCCTTATACAAATGATTATATACCTGGAAAATGACAGCAATAAATAAATAAATACCCGGGCAACACCGGGTTTTCAGCTAGTCTTGGAAAAAGTATAATTTACGTACATTGGGTCCCCGTTCCCTTAAATATGTCCGAACAGGTTGAGTTTTCTCCGGTGGGGTACAAACTCTAGAGCTTCTTGGAGGAGAAGATATGGAACTAAAACGATCTAATGTACTTTTCTCCATGCTACAGACCATTTATATCAATCTTTGTTTGTTACAGAGATCGCGGTCCGATACGCTTTGTACGATGCAGCAACGGTTGCAGTAGGCATGGTTTCTTCCTAATCGATGGTACTATTCCTCAAAGTGCGCCCCTGACGGTTCGAAGGGTTCTTATCTGGCTGCTGCTATATGATGGCGCTGCAGTCCACTTCACCGTTTACGTCCTGTCTTAAAAGGAGACAAAACGAGAGTGTCGGATTTTAAATTTTTTCGATATATACAGTACGTGTAGTTCAAAACTCAAATAACAATCAGCCAAAGCCAATTGAATCAACTCTCTAAATTTCTGGAGAAAATCGTCTTTGAAATTTTGCATATACAAGTAAGTACCGATAATTGAAACACTTGTAGCACCTGTGCAGCTCAGATGTTAGTCTACTGGGCTCACAACTGTAGGGTCGGTGTTCGAATCCCGCCGTGACAGATTTTTTCCGTTCTGTCCTAACACACACAATTTTAATATTTAACAATTTTTAACGAAAAATGAACATATTTTTGTGTATTCGTAACTTTCTATATTTTATAAAAGGTTCGGTTTCTTTTTCTAAATGATTCTTGGAGTGGATGCACTCCTTTGGTGCAGTCTTGTGTATTTCTACCATCAAGTAAAAAAATTTCATTAAGCGCCTGAAAAACTGTGCCTATATGATCGAACGAGGACGTGAAATTGTAGAAGACTGCATCAAACTCAATACAATTAATCACCAGCTATCCCTTCGAATCTTCGGTGAAGTATTCAGGTATGCGTGGTTCGTTTTTAAATCGTGCGATATAAGATAAATCTTCAAGAACACAAAAGAATTTTGCTTTTCAGTTCATATATCAAACAAAAGTGGTGAGTGTAAAAATGCAGCATTTGTAACATGTCCTCGATGCCGTGAAAATTATTGTTACGGTCTGCACGGCCACTGCGGTAGGGGGTTCGAATCCCCCCTCGAGCACGGATATTTGTGCCGTCCTAGTTCGTAAGTAGTTCATAAGTAGTTTGTAAGTTTAGGGACTGATGACCCCGTAGTTAAGTCCCATAAACTATACAAACATTTGAACATTTTTTTTAATTATTGTTTTTCATGTTTTTACGACGCTAATCCCCCTGGCATGTGTGGCACCACATCGAAATCAAGGATTTTTTTTTTTTTTTTTTCAGTATTGCTACAAATATGGACTCAGCAATTTTTGTATGTGTTTTCTTTTTTTAATTTAAATCATCGTTACTGATAAAATTTTATAAAAAATACGTGCATTGTTCCTGAAAATTACCACTATGTATTAAAATAGTGTAAGCATTTAAAAACAATTAAAAATCTGGATTTGAACCAAAAACTCTTTCTTTGTGTGGTGAGAATGCTACTACCTGAGCTGTACCGTCAGAGGCAGCAATTGTCTTAATCTAGGTACTTACATGTACTTCAAAACTTCGAAGTCATTTTTTTTTTTAGTTAATTTTTTATAGTCGCGTCTAATGGCTTTCGCTGCTTGTTATTTAAGTTCTGAACTTCACGTGCAATAAATATAAAGATTTTTTTTAAAATTCGATACCTATGTGGTCTCCTTGTCACTCGTGTCTTCGATAGTCGATCTATCGGACGAGGAGCTCCCGTTGCATTGCCTGCGCAGACCTCAACCCGTGCGATGTCTGGTTGAGGGGCCATGTCAGAAGTACTGTAAATGCAGAGCTCAGGCCAGATATGGAGTCACTGGGGTAGGGAATTCGTCAGCACTGTGATTTTAGTGCTCGTGTGACAAAGACAGCCTGAACATGGATGCCTAGAGCTACATGGGAACCATTTTCAATACGTACCGTACCGTGCGATTGCATGATACTGTGCTTCATTAGACCGAAGTCTCTCTAACAAAGAACGATTGGAAAATTATTTCCAGCATGGAAACCACGCATTTCCCACGCTAGTTTATTAGAGAGTTCTATGTTCCGTATCCTCTCCTAAATCAATCCCTACAGTTTGTACACGGCCACAAAAACCACCCTTTATATAGGAAGGTTGGAACCTAAATAGTGGAAACTAATTATTCACAACATACAAAAACGTTACATGTTTGCACCTGTCACTGTTCTTCAAAGTAGTCACCAGCGTTGTGTAGAACCCGTTGCCAACGTCGTGGAAGGCGTAGTATACCGTTAACCGAGCCTGTGCTGTTGACGGTGCGAATAGAGCGGTCTACTGCCTGTCGAATCTCTGGAACAGTTCCGAAGTGAATGCCACGATGTGGTTCCTTCATCTTCGGAATGAAATCAGTCTCAAGGACTTAAGTCCGGGGAGTATGCTGGATGATGCAGTATTTCCCAGTCCCATCGACAGAACAGAGCAGCCTCAGCTTGCGCTGTATGCGCCGGCGTAATGTCGTGCAAAATGATGAGTTGGCTGCTCAGAAATTGTTGCCGCTTCTTTCACAAAGCTGGTCGCAGGTGATGTTCAAAAAACGGACAGTAGTACTTTGCAGTGACGATCTACCGTGGAGGAACGAAATGCATAATGCGTTTGTATAACACCATCACAGTCGTACACGAGAATCACCATAACTTTCCTCATGCTGGGGGTCTGACAATGACGCCGTTTGTTGGATTGGCGTTTCAGGTTGTGGTTCGTACGATGTGGCTCATGTCTCACCCAGTGTTACCATACGGCATAAGAGAGCCTCTCCTTCGCGTTCATCACTCTCCAAGTGCGTCTGAGCAACGTCGTAACTCATCCATTTTTGCATTTCCGTCAATTCATCCAGAGCCTATCATGATGCTGTTAGTCCCATGCCCAAGCGTTCCTTAAGCATGCGAAGGATAGTCGAATGCGGTAATTCGGTTTCGTTTTCGCCACTGTCCACTAACGAGGCAACAGTATGTACTTCTTCTTCAGAGACGCTAGGATGACCAGTCCGATGCATGTGTGCCACAGTTTGCTGACCTACGTTGAAGGCTTTTACCCAACGTGCCACTGTTCTGAACGGCATCCTGTTTCCTATTACTTGTAGGCGTACATCTTGCAGTAGCTCCTGAAAGATCTTCTAAACAAATTCCTTCTAACGAGCTGCTGAAAGATCTCCTGTGAGGATGTATGACCATATCAAACTCTCACCTACACATCAGCCCGCAAAATTCTAGCTTTTGATCCATCAGATTGCGTTCTAAATGTATATCCATAAGTTGGTTTCGATACAAAAGCAGAAAAAGGATGACGTAATAGGTGGCGTGAGTCGCAGACGGCAGATGGTACAGTGAACGTCAGTCCTGTGGGGAATTCCACCAAAATAAAGAGCCTGTAAAGTGACACGCAGTGAGCTAGCTCGCTAAGCCTTCTAATATCATTTAATAATATTTAAAAAAAACTAGAATTTAGATACCATTTTCATCTATTCATAATCTCTCAGTGACAAGCTAGCGTATATGTATAACAATGTTTATTTGATTAGAAAATGTGTTAACAAAAGACAGACGAAATGCCTTAGAATATTTACTTGGTGCCAAAATCGGCAGACGGACAGCAGTGATCCGTCTCTCATAGTCAATCAATTACGGAGTTGTCGAACGATACAGTACCATTGATTCGAGGTGCGGGAGTCGTACAACATATAAAGCTAGGAAAACATTTATGATATTATTTTATAAATACGTAACAAGTAATTTGTAGCGGATCTTGTGGAAGGTTATTTGTTCGACGATGTCAAGACGATGTATAAACTGTTTGCTACTTTTTCTGCAAGTGTACGTGTTTAAATAAAGCGGGAAAGCATTTGCCTTGAAACAATTTCCAGTGAGATATCATTTACAAAAATCAGAGCCTTGTCCACATTCACTGACAATTTGCAGTTTCACATTCAGAACTACGGATCTACAACTGGAGTGCTTCTACAGCGCCTGGAAAATGAGATCTACAGAAGATCAGCAAAAATCAACAGCATTTCGGAGTTCCACTCTGACGAAGACGAATACAACTTGGCACTCATATGTTGTACATTTCTAGAACAAATGCTATATCAAACATACCGAGTGAATCACCTAACTTTACCACTGCGAATATCTCTTAAACCACACCAAATATTTAATAACTAATTCCGCAGACTGAAAGTGAGGAGAGGGGCTGGTGTAATTAGTTAATACAAACAATTAAAATTGCACGGAAGTATGTTTTCTTAACACAAACATATGTTTTTAATGGAAACCTATTATTATTTTAGCATAACTGAAAATAGGAATACATACTTAAGTAATGCCGTTTGTTACATTGTAAAATATTAATTACATCCAGAGTGCGTGGATTCGGACAGTGTGAGTAACTTGTTCCACGAGTGATAGCACTGACGTAAATGATGTGTTGTGGTATAGCCATCCAAGCTGCAGTCAACCTTTCCGAAAGATCGTCTGTAGTGGTTCGCATTGGGTCATAGTGCTGCACCTTTGTTGCACCGTATCCCAGACATTTTCGACTGGACCTGAGTCTGACGATATAGTGATCCAGGAAGAAAGGTCGACATCCGGTGGCATCAATAAAACACATGGTCATGCTGAAAAATGGCGTTTGAAGTGTTGTGCAAGAAGAGTATGGCAACAATTCACATCATGTCATTCCCATTGGTCAAAAATGTCAGAATGTCTTGTACACGCACAAACTGATTTGTTGTGGTACTCAGTAGCTCCGTGTCGCCCCCCCCCCCCCCCCGACTACAAGGCCTGGATGTTGTACGAGAGGTGTTCAAATGAAACGTTATGAAACGACACTGTGGGTATAATTATTCAAAAGTAATCACCAGCGGCCTAAATGCAACTATCCCATTCAACACGAGCAGAACGATTCCCTGTTCTCAGAATGGCTGTGATTGCCGCAAGTGCCAGTCCTCTACTGTGCCTAAAATTTGATGTCCGAGTTGAAGCGCTTAGCCTTTCTTTTAATTTTCATATTGTTTTATCGAACCACACAGATGGAAGTCATAGGGCGATAAGTCCGGGCTGTAGGGCGGATGCTCAGTCTTCTCCCTCTTTCACTTGGCCAGTAGACTTTGTGTGGCCTGGAGATGCGTTGACGCGCGTTATCAGGAGCAGAACCACTCCCTCCGTGAGCAGCCCATGCCGTTTGCTCTTGATGGACTTCAGTAATCTGCGGAGTGTCTGACAGCACAAGTCACTGTTATGCTCTTTCCGTGCTCGAGGAATTCGATGATTATTGGACGTCAGACGTCGAAAAAGACGGTGAGCATCGCCTACTCTGCTGAGGACACAATCTGGAATTTTTTAGGGGGAGGTGGCGACGCATGCTTTTCGCCGCTAGGTATTGCACTACGTTATCCCAAAGCAACGTATTCAAATTTCAAATGGATTTGTTCCTAAGATGTTTCGTACCTTTTTATTTGGGCACCCTCGCATTTCTCTGAAAGCGAGGCTTCATTTGTCATTGACCTTCATGATGTGTGGGTTATGGCCATTGACGAGGGATTGAATCGGAGGAAACACATTGAAGATCTGCTGAAACGTTTGAGTTCAGCTACTTATGCTATCAGGGTCATTGCAAAATTTGGTGATGTACATCTCAGTAAATTAGCTTACTATGCTTATTTTCATTCACTGCTTTCATATGAGATAATATTCTGGAGCAATTCAACATTCAGTAAAAAATTATTCATTGCACAAAAGCGCGTATTCAGAATAATTGCTGGAACCCACTCAAGATCATCCTGCAGACATTTAATTAAGAATCTAAGGGTCTTCACTGCAGCTTCGCAGTATTTGTATTCACTCATGAAATTTGTTATTAACAATCCGACTCAATTCAAAATAGCAGTGTCCATAGATACAGCTCTAGGAGAAAGGGAAGTATTCAGTATTCAAGGTTTAATCCAACTCTGGCACAGAAAGGGTGAATTATGCTGCAACAAAAGTCTGCGGTCACTTACCAAGTAGCATCAAAAACCTGACTGATAGCCAACTGGTATTTAAAAATAAATTAAAGGAATTTCTGAATGGCAACTCCTTCTACACTTTAGATGAATCTTAGATAAAACTTAAAAATAAAAAAAAAGAAATAAATCAAATAAAAAAATGAAAATTTAGAAATTATTAAAATATTGTTGTTTGTAGACTCCATTTACTAAGCTCACAAGTTCCACATGATTACGAAATGTCGTATATAAGATCTATGGAACATGTATTAGTATAATCTAATCTGGGCAGCCACTCGACCATTAAATCCAAGTTTTTCTCACCTCCCGACTAACTGTCATCGTCTCGATCCTGATACAATTTTCCTGTGGATGCCTGCCTGTCACACTGTACGACGGTCTCTGTCAGTCAACAGACGAGGTGTGCTTCACGCTTTCATGCTGTGTGTGTCCCTTCACGTTTTCACTTTCGAAGTCCGTGAGTTCTGCGGATCGCCGCATTCTGCCCTCTCACGATGTCTACTGAGGTCTCTGATATGGAGTACGTGGCAGTAGGTGGCAGCTCAATGCACTTAATGTGGAGAACGTGTGTTTTCTGGGGTGTCCAGACACACATAGTGTACAGGGTGTCCAGAAAAGGGCTCCCTGATGTCAAAATTAAATATCTGGAAAACAAAGAGCGATAGATGAATGCAATAAACGGCATGTTTATTGTGAAAGCGGTAAGACGTTTATACAGCAGTTTGAAATAATAGTTACAAAAGCTGCTAACAGATGGCGCTGTACGCTGTACAGCTCATATCAGCATACGTAAGTGAAATAATTATATTAAAACACTCTTTGCAAACAATCACATCACAATGTTTTCAAAATGTTCACCATTGGCACTACAGAGGTGGCGCAAACGAACAATGAAATTCGCCATCACATTTCGAAATGGGTTAACATGCCACAGAGATCGCCGATTCAAGCTCGTCCAGCGTGGTGGGCTGCTTCGCGTAGACCATGTCTTTCACTGTGCCCCACAAAAAAATGTCACAGGGAGTCAAATCCGGCGATTATGGAGGCCAACCCATGCCTGCACCAGTAAATTTGGGATATTCGAAAGCAATGACTCGAGTCCCAAAGTACTCCTCAAGAAAGCGAAACACTTGTTCGGTCCAATTTGGTCGGGTTCCATCTTGCATAAACCATTCAGTACCTGGTCGATCCTCTAACGCTAGCTGTCTGCCGACAAATTGTTCCAAAATTGCAACGTAACGTGCACCAGTGACCGTTTCTCGAATGAAAAAAAGGCCAATAATGCCTCTGCTGCATACTGCAGCCCACACAGTAACTTTAGGAGAATACAGCGGTTTCGCTTCACATCAATGTGGCTTTTCGGAACCCCAAAATCGCCAGTTCAGGTTATTCACGTATCCATTCAGGTGGAAGTGTGCTTCATCTGTAAACTAGATGCAACCAACATCAAATCCTTCACTATCAATCATTGTGAGCATCTGATTAGCAAAGGCAACCCTTTGTTGCACTGCTCGTACGGGTATGGCCTGGTGCGTTTGAATTTTGAATGGAAAAATGTGTGGGTTCTTTCTCAGTATTTTCTGCGTGCTGAAACGCTTCAAACCAGTCTCAGATGCAATTCTGCAGGCGAATGACATTGAATTTCGCTGAATAATTCCAGCAACTGTGGCGATATTTTCAGGCGTATCTGCGGTTTGCTTGCGGCCAACATGCCCCACTAGATCATCAATTACGCTGCCTTTTCATTGAAATTGTGCGAAGAGCATACGAATGGTTTTAGCATCGGGTCCATTTGGAACATTAAATCGTGCTTGAAAACTTCGCCTTGTTGCAGTAGGACTCTCTTCTAACCTGTGGTACTCTAGCACCAGAAAAACGCGTTGTTCAATGGAATACATGATTTTAATATCTTCCTTCGGTACGATAACCTCCTTTCACGTTTCAATAGTGGAACTGATCGCTCTGGGCTTCAGATCACTATTTATACTAGGCATTACGCATGGCGATTACAGCGCCATCTGTTAGCAGGTTTTGTAACCATTAATTCAAACTACTGTATAAACTTCTCACAGCTTTCACAATACACATACCGTTTACTGATTTCCTCTATGGATCTTTGATTTCGAGATATTTAATTTTGAAATCAGGGATTCCTTTTCTGGACACCATGTATGACCTGTGAATGTGAAGTTCCTATGACTAGTACGAGGCGCGTCCAGAAAGTAAGTTCTGTTTCCATTTATCTCCGCTGCAGCGCTGCGACAGCAGTTCCGCACATGCGCTGCAGACGATGTGTGTCAAGGAGAAGTACGTGAGCCATTTGGAGATCGCTGTCAATTACGTACGCTTTGTTGTGCTTGTTTGAAATGTCGGCGTTGATTGAATATCCCGCCGCCTGTGATATAAGGTCGGTGATTTGGTTTCTGAATGCGCGGAAAGTGAAACCAAGTGAAATTTATCGGCAAATTTGCTATGTTTACGGACCAAATGCGATTAGTGATTCGATGGTGAGAAGATGGGTCCGACAGTTCAATGGCGGGCGTAGTGATGTGCACGATGAAGAACGAAGTGGGTGTCCACCTTTGGTTACAGAAGAACTGGTTCACGCGATTGAAGACAAGAGCCAGGACATCTCATATCTTTCCTTGGCGGTCATCACTTCACCAATGACGACGAGCTGAAAGAAACTGTTCCGCGGTGGAGTAGCCGAGCGGTCTAAAGCGCCTCGCTGCGGAGCTCGCGGTTGCTCGCCGTGGAGGTTCGAGTCCTCCCTGGGGCATGGGTGTGTGTATGTTGTCCTTAGGTTAGTTTACCCAGGTTTAAGTAGTTTGGAAGCTACGGACTGATGGACCACGCAGTTTGGTCCGATAGATTTACAAACGTTTGAACGTTTTGAAAGAAACTGTTTCCAACTGGTTGAAGACACAGGCGGCAGATTTCTATGAAGGAGGTATACAAAACCTGGTGCCACGCTATGAGAAATGTCTGCAAAATTTTGGCTGTTATTTGGAAAAGTAGTTTAATTGTTGTAAAATTTTGTGCAATAAAATTTCTTCTCTATCTGTGTTCAATTTCATTTTATTACCAAACGGAACTTACTTTCTGGACGCGCCTCGTATTTTCAAGCTCTTTTCAGTGGAAATCGTTCTCCTAGCATCATTACAACGTTCGCAGCGCCGTACATTTGGGGAGGCTGCAGACAACGCCTGTGCGCTGCCTGCCAAGAGTAGTCATAACACAAGCGTAGCGTTGTGTGAGATTAGGAATACGTACACGTTGCACACTGTGTTTCAGAATGTTTTTCGTGTTATTTATGTGATTCTCCGTGCAGAATTTTGCCGGTACGAGACAAAATGCCTAATATGAATCGTCCGATTCAAATATTGACAAGATATCTTAGCAATAGTTCATAAATATCTTATATCAAAACAAACTTGTCTGTGAATCACAGCCGGCCGCAGTGGCCGAGGGGACTGAGGCGCTCTAGTCACGGTCTGCACGGCTACTACGGTGGGGGGTTCGAATCCCCCCTCGGGCATGGATATTTGTGCCGTCCTTAGTCTTAGGTAGTTGATAAGTAGTTTGGAACATTTGAACATTTGTGAATCACATAAATAACATTAATAAGATTCGGAAACAGTGTGTGAAACGTGTACGTATTCCAAAACTCAGCACAACGCTACGTAAGACAAACAGTTTCCTTGTGTTATGACTTCTCTTGGCAGACAGCGCACAGGCCTAGTATCTAGGTGGCGTTGCTGCAGATGGCCGCCTTCAGTCCCTGGAGGGCGGCTGTTGCTCCCGCCTTCGTCCTCAGCGCCTTGGCCGCTAGCAGTAGCACGCCTGCAGGCTTTGTCTAGGCTGGAAGCGTCGCTAATCTGTCTGCCACCGCCACCGCCGCCGCCGCCCCACTTAAGACGCCACCGCCGCCTAATGCAGCAGCAGGCAGCCGGGCGATCGCGCCACGAATACATTACGGCCACCGCCTCTCAAGGGAGCGGCTGGCAGCTGAGGGACGTCCCCACTCGACCGGTAAAAGTGCGGTTCATGCGGCAGCGGATAGCCGTCGCGCTCGCTAGGTGAGGAACGCCAGAGCAGCCAATCAGGAGTCGCGATGCCGCAACACCAGAAAGAGCGTTACGATTGAAGACCTGATTGCAAGAACCAGATAATGACCAAAACTAAACTTCTGAGAAAAACTTTTTATGGTACTTTAATCGTCTAAACCAGTGAAAATTCTTGCATATGATGAAAGTATACCTTAATTCGTGCCACTTCACAAATTTTGAAGCTCATATCTCATGTAGAAGCACTAAATAAATTGAGAAAATCGGCATGGATATATCTGTTTCTTACACTCAAATATTGTGTTATTGTTGTTTTCAATAAAGTTGGCAGTTTCAAATAAAATAACTTGGCTTTTTTAAGATATATATGCCGCGATGGGGTAGCCGAGCGGTATAAAGCGTCTCGCTACGGAGCGCGCGGTTGCTCGCCGTGGAGGTTCCAGTCCTCCCTGGGGCATGGGTGTGTGTGTGTGTTTGTCCGTAGGTTAGTTTACCTAGTTTTAAGTAGTTTGTAAGCTACGGACTGATGACCACGCAGTTTGGTCCGATAGATTTACAATCATTTGAACATATATATGTTTGGTCCGATAGATTTACAAATGTGTGTGTGTGTGTGTGTGTGTGTGTGTGTGTGTGTGTATGTGTGTGTGTGTTCAAATGTTTTTAAATCTATCGGACCAAACTGCGAGATCATCAGTCCGTAGCTTACAAACTACTTAAAACTAGGTAACCTAAGGACAACACACACACACCCATGGCCCAGGGAGGACTCGAACCTTCACGGCGAGCAACCGCGCGCTCCGTAGCGAGACGCTTTATACCGCTCGGCTACCCCATCGCGGCATATATCTTAAAAAAGCCAGGTTATTTTATTTGAAACTGCCAACTTTATTGAAAGTAACAGTTTTACAATTCCTCTTATGTAATATTATCATTAATATAAAAAATTAGTATAGTAAAATACGATTATCCTATTTCAGTCGGAAAAAGATGCCTCGCTGTCTGTTCCCTGTAGTTCGTTCAACCTGTCGGATGTAAACTGCTTGTAGTACTCCATGTGAACAGGTGGTACATTTCGGAGCAATGGCCTTTGCTGGAATAAGTTTCCCAGATGTTGAAACATATCCTTCACCACGTAAAATACTTCGTTTTCTCACATTTCTTTGCTATTTCTGTTCCTCTCTCTTTCTTTTCTTAGGTTTTACAGGTGAACTCCCAACAGAATGTATCTCTTATACAAAAGAAGGAAGATAGTAGAATATAACCCTATATGTTCCATACAGTAAAAAAAATCATTTGGTTACAAATATAATTATTAAAAATAACACACGGAAATAAATGTGTTAAACATGTTAAAAACTTACCTCATCTGTAACAATATTTGCAGTAGAAGCAGAAACGTCCCTCTCTGCCATCTTCCTGATGATTGACTGTGAGAACTAGATCTGGTTATTATCTGTTTCTTGCACTCAAAATGGATAAACTTATTTTTGATGCCATCTAGTGCCCAAAATAAGCACTAGCTTCAAGAAGCTACAACTTTATCCTATAGATGGCATCAATGGCAACAATTATAGCTGAAAAAGCCATTTTCCCAAAAAGTGGTCATTATCTGGTTCTTGCAATCAGGTCTTCAATTGTACTATGTAAACAAATCGAAGCGGTGAATGCAAAAGTTTTTTAACGATCTACAAGTTACAGTTGCCATCTGTATGGATGTCACTTGATCACTGTTTCGACCATAAAATAAATAAAACATGCTATACCTGCTCTTTGGTCGACAGATTCTTGTATGTACCCTTGTCCGGTCAGTAAAATCAATCTCGATAATTTCCAAGAATGCTTGAAATCGATGTAGCTCGGACAGAAATGATATATACAGGATGTTACAAAAACGTACGGCCAAACTTTTAGGAAACATTCATCACACACAAAGAAAGAAAATATGTTATGTGGACATGTGTCCGGGAACGCTCAATTTCCATGTTAGAGCTCATTTTAGTATTTACGGATGAGGCTTCATTCCAACGTGATCTAATTGTAAATTTTCACAATCAACATGTGTGCGCAGACGAGAATCCGCACGCAATTGTGCAATCACTTCATCAACACAGATTTTCTGTGAATGATTGGGCAGGAATTGTTGGTGATATCTTGATTGGGCATCAGGTTCTTCCACCTACGCTCACTGGAGCACGTTATCATACGGGATACTCTACCTGTGCTGCTAGAACATGTGCCTTTACAAGTACGACACAACATGTGGTTCATGGACGATGGAGCTCCTGCACAATTCAGTCGACGTGTTCGTAAGCTTCTCAACAACAGATTCGGTGATCGATGGATGGTAGAGGCGGACCAATTCCATGCCTTCCACGCTCCCCTGACTTCAACCCCCTCGACTTTTATTTACGGGAGCATTTGAAAGTTCGTGTCTACGCAACCCAGGTACCAAATGTGGAGACTCTTCGTGATCGTATTGTGGACGGCTGTGATACAATACGCCATTCTCTAGGGCTGCATCAGCGCATCAGGGATTCTATTCGATGGCTGGTGGATGCATGTATCCTCGCTAACGGAGGACATTTTCAACATTTCCTGTAGCAAAGTGTTTGAAGTCACGCTGGTGCATTCTGTTGCTGTGCGTTTCCATTCCACGATTAATGTGATTAGAAGAGAAGTAATAAAATGAGCTGTAACATGGAAATTAATCGTTTCCGGACACATGTCCACTTAACATATTTCTGTCTTCGTGCCTGAGGAATGTTTCCTGAAAGTTTGGCCGTGACGTTTTGTAACACCCTGTATATCGAGCGTACAACTGTAAATCGATTGAGTGTTTCTGAACCGGAGATTCGGGCGTTACGCACCCTCACATACTAAAAAAAAAACCACCTATACCTAATTTAACTTTCACTTAAAATGATCACTGTTTCGTACTGGTCATAAAATAAATAAAACAAGTTTGACTGCTGTGGCGTATTAATAATAGGTCGCTTATGTCCGTAATACGACAATTATCTAAAAATCAATTACAATCACATAAACACCGCACCGATATCCTCGAATAAACTTCGAAATTGACGCCAGATTTACTCGTCATGAAACACGTGATCTTATTGGCCGGCATAACTCGACTCCTGATTGGCTGCTCTGCCTCCCTAACCTAGCGAGGGCGACGGCTAGCCGCGGCCGCATAAACTGCACTTTATCCTACTCGACCACCAAATAGTGGAGCTGTTACGGGCGCAGTAATATTCAGCCACGCAGCCTGCGATATTGAAGCGAATGCGTGTTGGTTGTTATGTTCCTCCGCGTTGCCATCTGCAGTTACGGACCCGCTCTCCTAACAGAGCAACTGACTGGGGGGCCGAGGACGTGGGAGTATGGCCGATAGAGCATTAATAGTGATAATAATTTATTGGACAAACACTTGACTTAGTATTGACACTATCGGCGGCGGCTGGTGCCACTTTAACATAACTTAAAGTTCTCCCAAATTATCACATCGCTGTCCACGGACGAAGCTAGCCAGTACGGCCGGAGCAGTATGCAACGTTATTACAAGTCTAACAAGGAAAGTACTTAGGCTCGAACAAACAGAAATACACCAAAGTCGTATGCTAGATAATGTAAAGGTCTCTTACTGCACTAGTGATACTTCCGCATGTGCAAAACTCTGCAGTCGCCCATTAGAGGCCTCTGCGTGTGCCGTGCCGCATTGCACTTTGACCTGCCGGTACGCCAGTAGTGACGGCGCAGTGTGCCTCTGAAGTTGCGTTTTGTGACGTTATTTGTGTGGTGAAGTGTCGGATGGGTCGGCGATTGGTAATCAATACTGCTAATATAGTGTGCCTGGCTGAGGTGAAGTTACGAAGAAACCTTCTTCGTGTAGATGGTATTGGTGTAGAAGATGAATCATTCGCATGTTACCTATTATCTATTATAGTGTTTCTAATCTATGCTCATATTTCTGCACTGTAACAGATGCCAGAAAACATGTGAATGATTTTTCTTCTACATCAAGACCGTATTCACGAAAAAGGGCTCTTCGGAATTTCATCTCAACCAATTACAATACATTATCAGGCGCGTCAGTCACAGTATGCACGGCCACTACGGTCGGGGGTTTGAATTCCCCCTCGGGCATGGATATTTGTGCCGCCCTTAGTATTAGCTAGTTCTTAAGTAGTTTGTAAGTTTAGGGACTGATGACCCCATAGTTAAGTCCCATAAGCTATACAAACATTTGAACATCAGCTGGATGATTACTAATCGCCGACCCATCTGACGCTTCACTACACAAATAACGTCACAAAGTGCAACTTCAGAGGCACACTGCACCGTCACTACTGGCGTACCGGCAGGTCAAAGTGCAATGTGGCATGGTACACGCAGAGGCCTCTAATGGGTGACTGCAGAGTTTTGCAGATGTGGGAGTATCACTAGGCAATAAGGGACCTTCACATCATCTGTCATACAATTTTGGTGTATTTCTGTTTGTTCGAGTCTAAGTAGTTTCCTTGTAAGATCGGTCCACAAAACAGGCGCACTAAAACAAGTCACCAGTCGGAGTCTCCTGCCAGAAGTGAACTACTCCGCGGCACTGTCCAACGTTTCTCCACTCCCTCTAGAGGGCGCACCTGCTCTACTTGACTTCCATGTGGCGCCTCGATATGACGACTCCGTCGGCGATGATGTCTGTGGCACGCGCGCGTTCAAAATTGCGACGCCACATTGGTAATATCGATTGCCATTCTCTTCTGAAGGGAGATGTCTTTAAACATAACTGCTAGGTGAAGGGCAGATAAGTAACAGGACAGTACGTATTTTAAAGGCACTAGCAGTGGATGTTACTTTACTCCTTCATCGTCTCCACTCCTAACAAGGAGAGGACGCCTAGTCGTCATCGCCGAATTCGTCCAAATTTATGGTACATGTGAGATATGAAAGTGCACCAAGTGGGTACTCCAGATGGCTAAGCGTTTAGGAAATAAAAGGAAATTTGATAAGGATCTATCACCGTATGCAGCTTATCAACTGCCGCTGAGAGAGTCTGTTTAGAAAGCAGTGTTTGGCCCAGCGGTCAGTCGGTTTTCAACCGTGGTCGTCAGTTCTGGTCGGCTCGGCTTGCCGTGTTGCTCCGCTAGCGCGTGTTTGTTTACTTCCGAGTCGCGTCGCAGTGTATTAACTCTTGTGTTCGTCTTCCACCAACAAATGACGCATACACATCGCCGAGCGACATTTTTTCTTGTCTTGCCGATCACGCGAGACCCCGTGCTCCTGAAGTTGAAACGTTAATTCGCGAAGAAATTCGTTTAGATCCTCTTGATGTTGTTGGTATCCACTTTTCGATCACGAGTAGTGTCGTTTATATCAAACCTAGCTGAAAACCCGGCGTTGCCCGGATATATATTTATTTATTCTGGCCATTTATCAGGTATGTATTCATTTGTATAAGGGATGAATGTTTGTAAAATCTCTTGCAAATACAATTAGTAGTAAAGAAATAATGAACTAAAACTTGGTGCGTGATGGGGCAGTTTTCCATGAAAGTTACTGTGTATGTGCTCTTATCGCATGATCTACGTGCCATACTGTGATACAATTTAGAAGGTACTTTCAAGTATATGTGTGTATACTGTCTGTAAAATATCCTGCGGCTACAATTTGTAGTGTAGAAATTATAAATTGTAACGTCATGCCGAATGCCGTTGTTTTAGTCCATGAACAACGGGACATTACTGTTTATGTGCTCATATCTCATGAACTACATGTCGTACTGTGATACAATTTAGAAGGTACATTCAACTATATGTGTGTATTCTCTCTGTAAAATTTCCTGCGGTTACAATTTGTAGTGTACAAATCATAAATTGTAACGCCGTACCGAATGCCGTAGTTTAACTCCATAAACAGCATTTTGCTATGGTTGTCAGCGAGAAAAGTTTAATAAATGTTCGAAATAATTATATTTAAAGTTTGTTGCAAGTCGCTAAGTGCTCTCATTCTCATATACCGAATTTATAAAATCTCGCAGCATAGGTGGCATTTTTTGCTATTCTTATTGGTTATGACGTCATATCTTCTGAACCATGTGTCATATGTAATGTTTAACCCCGCAGTAATTATTAGCTCATGGTAAGGAATGTGTGTACCAAATTTGGTTGAAATCGGTCCAGTGGTTTGAGAGAAAATGAGCAGCTTTGTCGCATAATGTAGCAGTTTTTCGTGCATCTCATTGTTTATGCCGTCGTATCTCTACGAACTATGTATCGTACGTGATTCGTACACTTACGGCGACCGTCCTCATGGATTGAAGCTTACGTGTACAATATTTCATAAAGATTGGAACAAAACTGTAGATTTGAATGCAACACGTACAAACATACGGACACTCTGCTTTATATATTAGACTAGCTGAAAACTCGGCGTTGCCCGGGTATTTATCTTTTTATTCCTGCCATTTTCACGTATATATTCATTTGTATAAGGGCTGTATGTCTGTAAAATCTTTTGGGAATACAATTAGTAGTAAAGAAGAAAAAGATTAAAACTTGGTGCGTGATGGGGCGGTTTTCCATTAACGCGACTTTACGCAGCTACCTCAGCAGCAATTACCACACCACTCACCGTGCGCGGCTCTTGAACCTATCCTCAATCGCCTACGACTTGTCGACACATGGCGCCATGTCCACGGTGATCGTCTGGGTTTTACACCGCACATTCCTTGAACCGACTGGATAGCATTTACATCTCGCAATCTCTAATAGGGGGCATTCGACATGCGGAAATATGACCTGTTGCTTTCTCCTATCGTGAGGCGTATTTTTGTGATGTACTTATCACTCGGCAGGCTGTGTGGCAAAGATGAGGATTCTGGAAACTGTACGTAGTACTTCCCGCTTCGCCATACTGTCATCGCCGTCTACAAATGTATCTGTCAATCATATCCTGGTGAGTCCAGTGTGCAAAACCCACTCAGGAAAACTCTGACCGATATGGTAAACATGTTGCAAATTGGAGGAAAAGCACAAGTGGACTTTTACTACAGGATTCTATGGGAGTGTTCACTAATGCCTGTCTCCTCAGAGCGCCAGATGATGATGAAACGTGCTAAAGCCTCGATATCTATTCTCATGCGACGGTATTTGAACGGAGCGGTAGTGAGATCTAGTAGTACTGATAGCATGCCTCACGAACACCCATAATTGTACCATATACTCAAGGACCGGGGATATTGACGGAGGAAGTTGATTTATGCCCTAAACGACTAGCAAGGGAGACTATACGATACCCAGTTTACCACCGGACATGCGCTTTATACTCATTACCAACAGCTCTATGCAGAAGTTCCACATTCGCCAGAGCTTATTGAGGAAGTATTACATCTCACCTTCGGTGCTGTTCCAGGGGATGAGGCAATGGAACAGATTACGGGCGTAACTTCTGATAAAGTGCTCGATTCGATACGGGCAGGATCAGTTAATCGCTCCCCAGGACCTGGCGGTCTTCCCCTTGAATCTTATCGTACTTTCTGCAATCTTCTTATACCCACCTTTACTTCCATCTGTCAGGATCTGATGTCTCCGGAGGTGCGCATTCCTGGTGCCTCTACGGAAGGGATCATTGTTCCTGTCCACAAGCCCCATGGCGGCAGCGGTATCAGTGATTATCGCCCTATCACACTCGTTAACAGTGATACGAAGGTCTTCACTCACCTTTTGGCCGCGCGCCTCAAACACGCTGCTCGATATGTCGTGCCGTCAGACTAAGCATCCTTGGGAGGAGACCATAATATCCGTACCGCTTTATGTCGATACAGGGATATGATCGCCGTGGCACGGACACAACGCCTCTCCGGTGCACTCGCATCGCTGGATTTCAGCCATGCTTTTGATAGCATTCCTTTCTTACGACTGTCCTAAGTCATAAGGGTTTACCAGACGTGATCATTACGGTGGTGATGCGCCTGATGAGGGGTGCTTCATCTGGAGTGGCAGATCCACCCCACCGTTCGTAATTGCTCGCTCCATAGCTCAGGGTTGCCCGCTTTCGGCGCTCATGTATGCCTTCGCCTTGGAACCCTTGGTCTACGACCTTCGGTAACGGTAGGGTTGCCCATTGATAGCTACCGATTCTGTTGCACAGCCTATGCTGACGATTTAGTCATCTATGCACGTAATGGTGATGAAGTGCGGGCAGCCTTGACGTGGGTAGCGACATATGGTGAGGCTTCGGGTAGCTTCCTGAATGTACGTAAGTCACACGCTACGTTTATTGGCACTGGTTTCGCTGCTGGTTGCGTTGCGCCCGTCACCACCCTAGATACCATCCTCTGTTCAGGCATAGACTTTTCGGCTGTTCTCCGGCGTTCGGCCGTTTCCAAATGCCGACACCCACGTCAGCACATGAGGGCTGGTCTTACTGATAATCGCCTAAGATCCCTGGATATTCTTCAGCGAGTTCGACATGTCAATGTCTATCCCGCGTTCTCCATGTCGCACAGGTTTTCCCCTTTCCACTTACCATTGCCCATCGAATGTTAGCAGCGATGGCCTCATTTGTCAGCAATGGCTTGTTGTTCAAAGTTAATTACAAATCGCTCACCCTTCCCCGCGACCGTGGTGGGACACGTTGCACGACGAGCCTTACTGGTCTTCTATTGTTGACTTCCAGCCGGCCTCGCAGTCAGCTCCGGTCATGCTGACGGTTATTCCAGTTCCTTTCCATTATATCAGGTATTTCATTCTGGAGCTTAGTTATCTCCACCTCAACTTGTTCATCCGGCACTTACGCAAAACTAAAGCTGTCTATGATATTCTACAAACACGACTACCATCAAACCCGATTGACCAAAAATTTCCCCAGTTTGACTAGCGCACCATCTGGCACACTGTATATGCTTCTTTTCTTGATTATGATGTACAGTCGGTCTTGTACCTTGCTGTCAATCGTAAGCATGTTTGCCGATTTCGCCTTGATTGCATCCACCTCGCCGAATCACCTCTCTGTCCCAGATGTGAAGGGGCTGACACTAACGAACATCGGTTTGTTTTCGTTACTGCTGCTGACGTTTGGCAAGTGATTAGCAGAATTATAGCTTTCTTCTTAGGACTATTTAATTTTTTTAATCTGTATTCTCATATTATACAATATCACCAATTATTTAATGGGTCCTAGTTTACTACAATTTACCACAATTTGGCAGTGAAGTGTTAATTGAGCTATGCAATACAAAGTTTACTGCAACGACTACTATTGGGGTTATACCTCAAAAGGAAAAATTCTACAGAGATTCTAAGCTATTACACTACTGCAATGATTGCAGGTGTACCAGCGATGTATAAACCTATTCCAGAGAGTATTACTCCTCATTCGTTATTATTTCCAGACCGGGTGTATTTTCCAAAGGCTAAGACCAATGCTGTTGTTGTTATGGTCTTCAGTCCGGAGACTGGTTTGATGCAGCTCTCCACCCTGCTCTATCCTGAGCAAGCCTTTTCATCTCCTCATAAGAACGGCAACCCACATCCACTTGAATCTGCTTACTATACGCGTCTCTTGGCCTCCCTCTGCGATTTTTACCCCACACACTTCCCTCCAATGCTAAATTTACGATTCCTCGATGTCTAAGAATGTGCCCTACCAAGCGATCCCTTCTTTTAGTTAGGGTATGCCAAAGTTCCTTTTCTCGCCAATTCTGTTCAGTACCTCTTCATTAGTTATGTGATCTACCCACCTAATCTTCAGCATTCTTCTGTAGCACCACATTCCAAAAGCCTCTATTCTCTTCCTGTCCGCACTGCTTATCGTCCATGTTTCACTCCCATACAAGGCAACACTCCACACAAATGCCTTCAGAAAAGACTTCCTTACACTTAAATTAATATTCGATGTTAGCAAATTTCTCTTTTTCAAAAATGCTTTTCTTCCCATTGCCATTCTGCATTTTATATCCTCTGTACTGCGACCATCGCATGTTATTTTACTACCTAAGTAACAAAACTCATCTACCACCTTCATTGTTTCGTTACCTAATCTAATTCCTTCAGCATCGCCTGATTTTCTAAGACCGCATTCCATTATTTTTGTTTTGCTCTTGTTAATGTTCATTTTGTACGCTCTCTTCAACACACTGTCCATTCCATTCAACTGCTCTTCCAGGTCGTTCACTGTCTCTGACAGAATTACAATGTCATCAGCAAAACGCAATGTTTTTATTTCTTCCCCCTGAACTTGATTCCCTATTCCAAAATTTTCCTTGCTTTCCTTCATCGCCTGCTCAATGTACAAATTGAATGACATCGGAGAAAGGCTACAACCCTGTCTCACTCCCTTCCCAACTGATGCTTCCCTTTCATGCCCTTCGAGTCTAATAACTGCTGTCTGGCTTTTGTACAAGTTGTAGATAACTCTCCTTTCCCTGTATTTTACCCCTGCTGACTTCAGAATTTGAAAGAGTGTAGTCCAGTCAACATTTTCAAACGCTTTCTCCAAATCTACAAAGGCTAAAATGTAGATTTGCCTTTCCTTAATCTATCTTCTAAGATAAGACGTAAGGTAAGTATTGCCTCCCGGGTTCCTACGTTCCTCCTGAATCCAAACTGATCTTCCCCTAGGTCAGCTTCTACCAGCTTTTCCATTCTCCTGTAGATAATTCGTGTTAAAATTTTGCAACCATGACTTATCAAACTGATGGTTCTGTAATTTTCACACCTGTCTGCACCTGATTTCTTTGGAATGGGGATTATTACATTTTTCTTAAAGTCTGAGGGCATTTCGCCTGTCTCATATATCCTACACACCAGTTCAAATAGTCTTGTCATGGCTGGCTCTCCCAGAGACTTTAGTAGCTCTGAGGGTATATCATCTACTCCTGGGGCCTTGTTCCGGCCTAGGTCTTTCAAGGCTCTGTCAAATTCATCTCTGAGTATAGTATCTCCTATTTCATCTTGATCTACTTCCTCTTCCCTTTCTACATCGTCTCTAAGTTCATTTCCTTTATAGAGCTGCTCTATGTACTCTTTCCACCTTTCAGCCTTCCCTTCTTTGCTGAGAACTGGTTTCCCATCTTAGTTCTTGATATTCGTAGAGTTGCTTTTCTTGTCCCCAAATGTCTCTCTGATTTTCCTGTAGGCGGTATCTACTTTTCCCCTTCTTATACATTCTTCTACAGATTTGCATTTGGCTTCTAGCCACTCCTGCTTAGCCAATGCTGTGAATGGAATTCGCGGAAATGTCATACGCTATTTTTTTTTTTTTTTTTTTTTGGACATAATGCAAAATCAAAACTTGATTTTTGGACCTATCTCACGGATCGCCATTGTAGAGTGTACGTCACCCTAAATACAGAAAATACTTTTGAAACTTCGTTGGGAGTACCTTCAACGAACCTCCCAGCAGCTGGAATGTGTTCAGTCAAGAGAGAAAAGTTTTAAATGTCTGAACTGCTGTCCCCACTTGAACTGTTCAACGGAATGCACATTCTATGAGAAGCCGTGTCCAATCTAACTAGCCACAGGGACCCGAGATCTTCTGAACTATACAACGCACATCAAGATCTATAATAAAAAAAGAAAAAATAATAATAATAAAAGTAATGATAATAATAAGAATAAAGAGATTTTCTTTGTTTTGTACTTATCTACCACACATTCCCCTTCCTTTCCCTTGTTTCTTTTCCCTGATATAGGTAGTTTACAGGTTTGTAGTAAGGCGCCAACGCCTTAAGAGGTTGAGGTTCTTTTTTTATTTGGGTCAAAGTGGCGATGGCACTTTAGTTTCCTTTTTTTTTGCAGCTCGTTTTTCCGTTTAAAAAAGACATAGAAGAACAAATCAATGTAGATAGGGGGGGAAGCATAATAATAAGAAGTAAAAAAAGCGGTAAGTTTTAAGTGAAAAGTTCGCGGGTTCGATTCCGCCCGGCGGCATATATTTTTTTGCTCCTTGGCAATGTGTGCTCTACTGACTTCACAATTAACTGCAACATCGTATATTTTATGTTGTACTTATGTGTGCACAACATCAGCATGGGACGTCATTATTTAAAACAAGCATATTATCTTGCAAACACGGGGTTGTGAACGGTCCATAAGGTGCAAACAAGAATAATCGTGAGTTTAATTTGACCTTTAATTTTAATATGACAGTCCCTTTTTAAATTATTGTAGTCCCGAATTTCATCCAACGCCCTTTCTTTTTTGCTTATATAAATTAATAAAATAACCTATCTGATGTTGCGGTTAATCGTGAGGTCAGTCTACAACTACATCTACATCAATACTCTGCAAACCAGTGTGAAGTGCATGGAAGAGGGTACATTCCACTGTACCAGTTATTGGGGTTTCTTCCCATTCCATCACGTATTGAGCGCGGGAAGAATGATTGTTTAAATGCCTCCGTGCGTTCTGTAATTATTCTAATCGTGTCCTCACGATCACTACGACAACAACATGTAGGTGTACGCATTACCAAGGAGCAGAAAAAAATTTGCTGCCCGGTGGAGATGAACCCGCGACGTTCTCAACATGAATCCGATCTTTTACCGATGAGTCAAACACCGCTTCCTAAACGCGCCGTCACAGGAACAATTGATAAGATGCATATGGTGATGGATCCGAATCAAACTTCCTTCTGTTTCCTAAACGCTTGGTCATACGGAGTTCCCACTTGGGGCACTTTCGTGCCTCACCACGCCTTGTATGTTCCATCAATTTGGACGAATTCGGTGATGACGAGTAGGAGTCCTCTCCTTGTAAGATCTCTTCCTATTTATCCGATCCCTCACTTCCACTCATACTACTAAGAGCGTCTTCTTCTTCTTCATTTATCGTCTCCATTTCGGAGATTTGCTATCATCATGGCTATTTTAGTTTTGGAAGCTGCAGCCTTAAACAGGTCAGATGACCTAACATTAAAACAAACCAAGTTCCCAAACCAGGACATTCTTATCCTTCCAACCGATCTGTTTCCTTGAATTATGAGTCAAGATTACGAAGGAAATGGGATACCAACAGGAACATTTATTACTTCACTACCAGTTTCGGCATCCCATTATGCTATCTTCAGGTCCCTATATCAGAATACTATATGGTTGCGTGGATATCTAGGTCTCAGTAAGAACCAACAACAACTGTGACAACAAGGACTGGGTTGTCAAAGTTGTTGTTATTGGTTCTTACTGAGAGATAGATATCCACGCAACCAGTTTCGATCCCTATTTAATAAGTGTTTACACTACGCAGTTGCGACACATCACGTCATGTAATACGACATTCCATTTCATGTAATATTTCGCACCGAGTGAAGTAAAGTGAGATGATACACGGTGTCGTGTAACAAGCATGCATTACCTCTCAGTGGCACCTGATCCTACAGATGAAGTCCCAACCCCACTACGGTTACCATACTGTAAGACTTAAGTATCAGAAAAAATTCTAGATTTCAAATTTTTGCAGTTGTTGTCTTAAGAAATAAATACTACAGATAAAAATGTTACTCTCTGTGTTGATAATCAACTGTCCACATAAAGACTTAACACACTCGGCGAATAATTAAATTAAATTTAATTTGTACTTTGCCACTTCCGTTTGGTATTGGATTTAACAGAGTCGTCGAGTTTCAATCACACAGCAGGGTTCTTAAACGATTTACAATTCAAACAATATGCACCAGAATTTAATTTGATTATTAACTTATCCTTTATTAAATTAAGTAATTGGAGTGTTCAACGCGGGTGACAACACAGAAGATTATTTCATTTTATTTCGCATATTCCAGTATTTTTTCAAAATTATATTGTATCAGACGTCTTTGTGTTTTTGGCTCACGCTTGTTATATTGAAGAATGTAGCGAATGAAAGTGCGCAACCAATTAAAATTGCCATTTGGACAGAACTGCTCGGGATATCGTTAGTCGGGAGGTTCATTATTTGGTGAGGCTCTGGACGTGGTATCAGACGTCGGCAGACTCCAGACGAATGCCGACCATCTGGCGGTCAGAACCCCCCCCCCCCCCCTCTTTCCCGTCAAAAGCTCACTGAACTGCAGAGTAACTCGTAAAAAAAGGAGAAAATATGTCAAGCTTTTCAGATGTAAATGTTTTTGAAGTCAGACGAGTCGATAATTTTATTGTTCTCTTTCGCAGCTTTTATTCTGGCAAGGAGATATTCCGCTTTTGTTGCGCTGTGATAGCAGCATTTCTCTTTCTGATAAACTAATTAACAGAACTAGCCGACCTCATTCTGATGTGAAAAGAATGAGAAAGTAAGTAAACGAGTCCTTTCGAACATAGTCTCGCTGAGAAAATAAATAAATCAAAACAATGAATACCCTGCTTTGCGTTGCTGTGGCTATGTGGAATCAGAGGAAATATTCCTTCTCAGAATGGAATTGCAATTTTTTTGTTATTTTTTTCACTGTCTTCCTAAACAGAAAATATCAGACAATATACCGACTCTGGGGCATGTGGCGCATAATATTATCCTTGGGAAGAGGCTCCTTCTTTGTCCATTTCCTGTTTCCCTATTTGTAGCTTTTCAGAGTGAAGAAATCAGAATTTAGCAACATGCTTCAAGTTTTGTTGTGACGGTGGTAAATGTTAACGAAATTACCCTTACAGAAAACTAAGCGAAATGATTGTAACACCACATCGGGATCATATAATTAGAATCACCATTTTTCATCATTTCGTAATTCTCATTACTTTTTTAAGAAGCAAAAATTCCGCATTTTTCCAAATTTTTGTAAATTCAAACTTTATCAGTGTAGTTCGGAATAGTAATGTCCAGGGAATGAGAGGGCCAAAACACCTCGTATTTCAGAGATCATTTGTTAGATTGCTGTTATAAATAGTACCCACAATTGGGTTAAAATGTTCAAATGTTTGTTAAGCTTAAGGGACTTAACTACGAGGTCATCAGTCCCTAAACTTGCAAACTACTTATGAACTACCTACAACTAAGGACGGCACAAATATCCATGCCCGAGGGGGGATTCGGACCCCCGACCGCAGTGGCCGTGCAGACCGTGACTGGAGCGCCTCAGTCCCCTCAGCCACCGCGGCCGGCCACACAATGGGTTACTCGCTGTCTCTGTGCTTAGTTCCCTCTGAGTTCAGATCTCTCTATAACTAGCTCGCTGTGATTAGTATGTTTCTGTAATTAGTTTCGAAGTATTAGACGGAGGTCATTTCAAGATAGAAAGGGATCCGATAAATTACTTATTTCTTACAATAAACTTTAGTATCGAGATCATACGCTGTTGCGTTACCAGATCTTTGGACTTTTGATCGGGATAGGCTAGGAAGGAAGAATTGAAAACTTCTGTCTCCCGTTAATAGAATGATTCATATTAGTGATATTTGAACTTGAACTTATTTTGCGAGTTTAAGGAACTGACATTAAAAAACCTTATCTTGAAGAATTAAAGTTAGTGGACAATGTAATACGTTCCAGAGACTTTCATGTAATGAGATTTTTACGAAATATAGTCACATATTGTGAACGTTCGAAGTGATTTTTTTTGTGAAAGTGATTTCTTGTAACTGTGTTCATTTCAGAATGTAGAATCATTGAAACTTTAAAAAGTGTCTCGAACAGTTATTTTGATCCCTGATTAATATTAAAATGACCCTGTGATAATATCTTTGAGAGACTTCGAATAAAATCTTACTAAAGAATAATTCAAGGGACATAGGAAAAGATCAAGCATAAAAATATCTTTTGTGACTGGCTTCAAACTGTCTGATCTACCAGGGCTTAATTTCATTTTATTAAATGTCAGCCCCTGAGTGACAGAATTTCATGTTTAAACCTTGTAGATAGGCTTTAAGTTTTAATACATGCACAGGACAAATATTTACGGTGTAAAAATCCAAGAAAAATATAAATTATATTCATTACAAAAGAAGTACCAGGCCTACCAACCTAAATTTCATACTGGGATGACAAATAAAATTTAGAACCCGTCCATTCTATACGAACTGTGAAAGCCAAGCTGAAATCTACCACTGTCGCCATAGGAAACATAAGCCACAAGAAAGCTTTACAAGTCACAAAATGGCCCAGAATGTGGAAACAAGTCGTCACAAACTGAAGCCAAATGCAACACCAACGTAAACCAAGTTACACGACATAAATGAACAACTTACTTTACAGAGATCGTTAGAACGATGTTCTGATTTCCAATGCTGACATCAACGTCCGAGCAGTTTTGGCATTGTACTTCATATGCGTATCTTATTAAAAATAAGTGAATTCTATACGAACGTCCCTAGAATGAAGTTTCAGGAAACACAGTAATTTTTGCGTGTCATTTCAATCACACCACTTGGTCAGAACGGAACGGAATTTTAGGTATGGCTATTATAATTATTATTACAAGAAGGATGAAGAACACAACGAATGATTCTAGCTGCACAAGGGCACTGAAATTACTCAGTGGCGGCGGATGCCAGGATTGAAATCTGGGTCTCCCGCCTCACGCCAGTATTCGCCGTTAACCACTTGGCTACAAGATCTCGCCTCCCGTCCGTCTCAAATGCCGACAACTGTCATTTCGACCGTAGCGCCCCCATCGTCCATGCCCTCGTGATACTCGCCATTTAGGATTCCCGTGCATCATCAAATATTAATATCGCGTCTAACGCTGACCTTGCTGAACCTTGCGATGTCATCGCATATGGATACATATATATAGATTGCTGTATATCTGTTCTTTCGAACATATATTATTATTTTCACTTTTGAAGATTTTTGTGCCTGATTTACAATGTAAGACCAGACCTTTAGATGTCAAACGGGTACCTCCTTTAGACTCTCTGAACCGTTACTTACACATTAAATTTCTTTGTTGTGCGTAGCGCCTTTCGAACTATGTATCAGGCCCAACTTTTATAATTGATATTAAAATCCAGTATATCAGTTTTCGTTTTCACGTGTTGATATTGCAATTTGAGATCAGAACTCATCTGGTTCATCTTAGAGGGTTCATCGAACCACTTTCAAACTATTTATTTAATTATCGAATTGCACGCGGAAGAAGAATACTTAAATCCCTCCTTTGGAGCTTTCATCTCTGTCATTTTGTTTTGATGATAGTATCTCCCTATGTATGTATGAGTGAACAATATAGTTTAGCATGCACGGGAGAAAGCTGACAACCAGAATTTCGTAACTAAATCTCTACGCAACGAAAAGTATCGGTATTGTAATGATTTCCACTTCAACGTCTGTATCATTTTCATGACACTCTCTCCCCTGAATAGCGATGATCTTAGACGAGCTCTTTCAATGAGCTTTTCCAACTGACGTCCTTCGCCAGTCCTACCTGTTGTGGCGTAAAGTCAGCGCCACACGCCAGACACACGAGAACGATCATGAAGAAGGTAGCGGACGACCGGCAGCCAATCACACGCCGGCGCCGCGCCTCCTGGAGGGAGAAACAGTGAAGCGCGCCCTCTACAAGCGGCTGTATCTAGGCCGACATGAGTCTGGAAGAGCCCTTCTGAACTCGACTCCGAAACAGGCAGTCACTAGGACTCAGCGCAGCTAGCATCGTACAAGAAGTTGCCCCTGCGAGAAGAGGTAGACAGACTAAATTGAGTAACTTTGTAAATATTAGTAAACAAAACTTGTATTACTAATGAGTAAAGCTGTTTTGGATTTCAACGCATACCACGCGTCCTGATATAACCTTTCCTGAAAGACAGGTCGGGAAGAACAAAAGACGACAAAACACTACCTCACAATGATTTCACACTGCGTAGCAATGCTCCTATCAGGGCAGACAGGCGTAGCATATGTGGTGTCCTAACCACCAAGGCTTGGTTGGCACCACACAACGGAAGAAGAAGTAAGAGACGGTCGCTGCCAGCGGCCCCCAATGAGATCGCAAGGTGGCCGCCACGCCCTCCTGAAGTTCGCAGCGCCACAGTCAACCGACGTTAGCTAAGCAAGCTATGTGAAGTGAAAAGTTAGTTGTGTGGTAGACGTGCCCTGGATGAGTGGACTACAGGAAAGGTTGTTAGTATGTGGCCCGCTGCAGACTGTTTTAAGTTTTATTGTATATACTCAAGTCACGGAGATCTTGTCCACTATTGAATGTTCAGTTAGTGAACATGAACAGGAAAATGTACCAAGTTTGATTTTTTTACTGTTTTCATGTTACAGCAATGACTGTGAAAAGATAAGTACTGTTATGTTCTTTTGTTTCCACTATGGAAGAATTTCTGTGTAAAATAAAAGTGTGTTCTGTTTTGAGTACATCGTGTCTCAGCCAGCGCCCTTGCCAGCCACTTGCACGTTCCTCAAATTGCCAGTAAGCAATCCACGCCAGAACGATAATAGGAACTGACTGACGACGAGAAAGCGCGAATACATTAGCATATTTTATCTCCTTAGTGTTTTGCCAGTAAAATGCAGTCTTTGGTTCGCTTTCCCCACAACATTTTCCATGTGTTCCTCCCAATTTTAAATTTATCTTAATAGTAATATATATGTATTTAGTTCAGTATGGCCTTAGGACTTTATGCATTTATTTTGTAGACAAAGTTTAACGGATTCGGTTTAGTACACATGTGCACAGCTTAAAACTTTTCATTATTTACGGTCAACTGCCAATTTTGAAACACAGCGATATTTAAATCGTTCTCCAATTGGTTTTAATCTTTTTTATGACTTTCCTAGACGAAAGAAAACCACCATCATCTGCAAACAACCTAAGCGAACGACTTAGATTTTCTCCCAAATCATTTATAAAGATAGGTAACAGCAGAATAACTACAGTACTGCCCTAAAGAACGCAAGACGTCACCTCTGTTTTAGCCGATGTCTTTCCGTCACTTATTATTTATTACGTACTGTGCTCTGTCCACAGGAAATCTCCCATTGAATCACATACACGAGACGATATTCCAGAACCCGCAGTTTCATCAAAATCCGCTTTTTATGTCCCAAATGCCTTGTTAAAAATCCTTATACACGTGATCAATTTGAGATCCCTTTGTAGATAGTACTCATCCCTTCCCGTGAGTAAACAGCTAGTTGTGTTTCAGAAGAACGATAATTTCTAAATGCATGTTGATCTTCGCTCTGTAGATCGTTCTGTTTGAGGTAACTGATAGTGTTTGAACTCAGTAAATGTTTCAAAACATGCTGCAAATCGACGTCAGTGATATAGAACTGTAATGTAATGGGTTACTCCTATTGCCTTCACTGCATGTCGGTGTGACCTGTGAAAATATCCATTCTCTGGCTTCAGCTTCTTCGTTGGCTACCAGTGCTTGCCTTCCTTCAATCTCAAAGTTCTACAAGTTGCACACTATGGTTGCAGCATCCCTACCGTCCTTGCTATCTTACACTCACCATTACCATTTTCCATGGGAGGTGGAATGTATGACAATATCTGCGGTGAAGTAAGTAGAGCAATCGCTGTCTTTCACATGTAAATACTTATTATATTGTAGTGGTGTTTGTTCTTTAGGACATGTCCGAAATAACAGGCACTACACCAATATAATAATAACTATGAAATGTTAAATGGTTCCAAAAATATTTGAGCGGAAACACTTAGCTGAATCACCCCTGCAGTGGAGTGGCCAGTGCTCTAAGGTCGTGTTTATAGTCTGCGGTTCCTCTGCAGTAGAGGAATCGTGGCGGTTTGGAAATGCGCTGTTTCTCATAAGGCAGTTTGGCATACGTTTATAAGTGCAGCAACTCCTCGGCTCTTCCACTGCAGCGCCAAACTACCAGCGGCTGCACCTCCAAACCACCGTGGTTGTGCTGGCCGCAGCGGTGTCTGCTTGCATGGCAGCTTATGGGGCTGTTAGGTGCACGTGGTGGGACTGCACGCCATACGGCAGTGCGCCCTTTATCTGGCCACCAGGGTGCTTAAGGACACTGCAGCTGAACCACCTGCTGTGTGAGTGATGAGCAGAGCCTCCACAAAATCACAGCGGTTGCTCCGCCGTGGAGGAACCTGGGGATATAAACACAGCCTAACCAACTGCTGAGATTTTGTGGAGGCTCCACTCATCACTCACACAGCGAGCGGTTCAGACGCAGTGACCTTGAGGACCCTGTTCCCACCTGGCGGCCACAAAAAGGGTCCACTACCATATGGCATGCGGTCCTGCCACACACATCGTAGCCCCTTCTATAAACAGGTCCCACACTGCCTTATGAAAAACAGTCCACCACCAAACCATCATGATTCCGTTGCAGCGTAGGAACCGAGGGCTATAAATAGAGCCTAAGGCTCCTAGCTGTGCAGTGTGTGGTTGCTCGCTGTCGGAGTTTCGAGTCCCTCCTGGAGCATGTGTGTGTGTGTCTGTGTGTGTGTTTGTGTGTGTGTGTATGTGTGTGTGTTTTATCCTTAGGTTACTTTAAGTAGTTTGCAAGTCTAGGGACCAATGACCATAGCAATTTCGTCCAATATGTTTCCAAACATTCGAACATCAGGTGCATATATACAGGGATCTGTGGAACCAACAGTTAAACGCACGTAATCTGATCTCAGGGACATTGCAGTAGATCCACTTACCTTGAGTAGTAAACTAAGAAGAGAGAGTCGATTGTGTAAAAGTGAATTAAGAGTCATCTGTCCTTACACTGACACACAAAAGTAACTTATGCTGCGGGCAACATGCACACACCCATACTCTTACTAGAGGGAGAGCTCAAACCTCCGACGGAAGCGGTCGCCCAATCCGTGACATGGCGCCTAACACTGAGTGGTCATTCCTGCGTGATGTCATAACTTGAATGCACCCATGTTGTGAAGTGTGGAGGGTGTGTGGGGTCTAGGGAAAAAAACAAGGGGAATGGAAACTGGCAGTGGACGCAAAGAATGAAGTCCCCATACCGTGTCTACCATGCAAGACCCTGCGAAAACCCGTTTTTAAGGAAAACCAATCAGCATCGAGTTCTCAAACTCCAGCCAGCAAAATTTCACTAAAGCACCGCCGACTTTGAAACGCTGGCACTTTGAACACCAGCCAATCAGAGTCGGCTACCCCTTCCACACACACTTTTGGAGCGATTCTTCATGAACGGTCCAAACCTTCACCGTAGAAGCGCAAACCATGACCCTAGGGGGGGAAAAAAGCAAAACAGCCATTCTTACACTCTCAGTGTCATCTTCCTTTTTTAGCAGACAAGGTTCTGGGCGATTGTTTTAGCGTAGGGGCCGGCTATCTTTTTCTAAAATCGGAAGGAGCCGTTCTAAAAGCACAGACAATACTGCGCCTCAGTTTGGGACACTAGGCTAACACATTTACAACCTGCTGCTCAGCCAGAGCACTGAGGCACCTTGCTATCGGGACCCCAATGACATGGCCTTCAAGGCACGCCGTTGGCCGCAGGTAGAGAGTACTGTAACGGCCGCCTCCACAGGAACTCCACTCTCACCCTTCAAGACAATGTCAGCTGTTTCTCACCTCATCAAAAATCTTCCCTGCACTGCATTCCCGACAGCAATAGAAAAATGCATGTACTGGTCACTTCATATCATTACATGAACGATAAACACAGTTAATAAAGATGAGAGATGGGCTGCCATCTCTTAATGTTGCCTGTTTTACTGTCACAAGACGAGAGTGCCGGCGAAAAATAAGTGACGTGTCGTGAGGCCAGGGAGTGGAGGCTGCAGGCGCGCCTTTTCCTCTGCGACGGTGCAGGTAGGCGCCGTGCGCCGCCATGCGTGCGGCAGGGGCGCTGCTCCACTGCGCCCCGTCTGCCAAATGTGAGCGCCGGGGCGGAACAGGGGGTAGGGGGAGGCAGCAGGAGGGGCGGGAGCTCCAGGAGGCCCACCGTACCGTGTCGCAGCGCCCACACACACTGGTGTCTCAGCTTGTGACTGATAACCTCTGGTGCCGTTTTCAACCAAGTCCCACCGCTTTTACAACGAGAAAGCTGTTTATTTCCAAGGAATTGGAAAACTCCATAATCTACAACACAAATACCCTCTAACAGTGAGATCATATAGGATTTGGATACTTCTATTTTCTTATTAATTTGTTATATGAGGGTTGGAACTTAAATAGAGGCAACTGTTTATTCATAACCGATACAAAACTGTGAGATATTCTGCAAATTTGCAGAATCTCTCACAGTTATCTAGAGTGTTTCATTCATAATGTATCAAATATTCTGTCAAGAACCGATGGAACGGTCAGTGAATACGATAGAAAAGCGTTACTACCATTGTGAAGAATCCATTGCCAGCAATGTGGAAAGCACAGACTATCGTTATCAGAGCCTGTTCTGTTGATGGTCCGAATGGAGCGGTCTACTGCCTGTCGAATCTCTGGAACAATTCTGAACCGAGTACCACGATGTGGTTCCTTATCCTCGTAATCAAATCAAAGACACAGGAACTTAAGTCCGGGCAATATGGTGGATAGTACAGTACTTACCAGTCTCATCGACCGAATAGAGCAGCCACAGTTTGCGCCGTAGGCATCCGCACATTGTTGCAAAATGAAGGGTTCGGTTAAGCAGAAAGTGTTGCCGCTTCTTTCCCAAAGCTGGTCGGATTTGATACTCCAAAAGCGAACAGTAATAGTGTGCACTGACTTCCATTGACGAACGTAATGCGTTAGGATAACACTATCACAGTCATACACGAGAATCACCATAACTTATACCGTACTGAGGCTCTGACGCACTTTCGACTTTCGCAGCGACTCATAATGACGCCATTCGTTGGATTGGCGTTTCAGTTTTGGCTCATAGGATGAGGCCCATGTGTCATTCAGTGTTACGATACGGCGTAAGAAGGCCACTCCTGCGCGCTCATAGCACTTCAAGTGTATCTGAGCAGCATCGTAACACATCCATTTCTACAAGTTCGCCAATCGCTATGGCGATTATCCAGAAACTTTTATGAGAAAGTGAAAATGTAAATATTGTAAATATTTACATTGACAGCAAGTATGAGTGTGCTACAAAAGACACATGTAGAGAGCAACATATAAATACTTGACCACTGCCGGCCGCGGTGGCCGAGGGGACTGAGGCGCTCCAGTCACGGTCTGCACGGCCACTACGGTCGGGGGTTCGAATCCCCCCTTGGGCATGGATATTTGTGCCGTCCTAGTTTCTAAGTAGTTCATAAGTAGTTTGCAAGTTTAGGGACTGATGACTCTGTAGTTAAGTCCCATAAGCTTAACAAACATTTGGACAATTTTGTACTTGACCACTGAAGATGTTTTAGAATGAAGCGAAACGCGTCTGGTCTAAATTAGACAAATTTACAGTTGCATAAGACTTTTACCTAACCTATAGAAAATATTACAGTGCAGGTATCAAATCTGTTGTTAGTTATTGTGCACTGCTATCTGTGCTGTAGGCGGCTGTAGTGTTGCAATGTGAGTGCTGGCCGTGTGTTGACAACATTACAGAGCCACAGGTCTGTGGAGCCAGAGGTGCGGCCCTCCACCAGAGGCAGGGAAAGCAGCCTGGGGCTGATGCAGAGTGCCGCTCCTCCGCCCTTTCCCACCCCTCCTCTCCCCTCCCCCACACCCAGAGCCAGCTCCCGCAGAGTAAGCCGCCCCGGGCTCAGAGGAAGCAAACAGCCCGCCTGCACTCCGGCAGACGTGTTGTGACAGGCTGTGGCGGGTCGCGACCGCACGTGTCTGCCGCCAGAGGCTGGGGTGGCACTGCTGGCCAGCGACCCATCATGTCGCCACGTGGCTCCAGCTCCTGACACCTTCGCAGCCGAAGAGGTCACCGCTAACTACGTACTTCCTGGAGACTAACAGGCGCTAAAATCCTGCGAAAATCATCCGCTCAGTCACCGCCCACTGGAATCGAGCTCCGCCCCTCAGCGGCAAGGGGCACAACCCAGTGCCCTTGGGTGGCACTGGTTAACCCTTTATAAGTTTGTGGTCAATATTTTAACCACACGATAAATCTCTGCTAACTGATGGCTGTCATAGACCCTATCGCATTCGGCTACTGCGCGGGAATGACCTTTGGCTAAGAAAGCGACCACAACGAGCTTACAATGTTTTATCAAAAGATGGCAGCACTTGTTATTGTTTGTGGTTGATAAAGTAACCACAAAGCGGCGTAAGTTTTAGATGAATGGCTTATGTCATAATTTTGCTGGTAAGTCTTTACATTTTCAAAATGAAGTCGATTTATTATTACGATATGGTGAGAGTAATTTGCCTCCAGAAGTACCATTCTAGTGCAAATACTACTGAAATGATCGTTTTCGTTTCGTGGATGGCAGGAGAAGTAGATAACCTCAATTTTTCTCGAGTTTACGTAATATTCCGCTTCTAAACAAGTACTTTTGGACAGGTTATATTATGTTTTTCTGTTATCTGAGTATTACTTGATAATTTTATCAGTTTCTGAAATTTAGTATTTCGCTTAGATGCTATATGCTGTTCTGAAGTAACTGCATCTCACTTTAGTAAGAAGGTGAAAGATTTGTGAGCAGTGATCTGTATATGACATGGGAAGCAGAAATACTAGTTTTCTGTGCAATGATTATGTCTAATTTTATTGCTAAGTCTTTACAACTAGAAAAATTAAATCGATTTATTATGATACTATAGCATAATGTAGATTCAAATAAGCTGCCACTTACTTGTACAGTAATTACAGTTTCATAATAAAAGCATTTTTTTTTTTTTTTTTTTTTTTTTACAAATTAGGACATAAGGAGGTGTGCATTTTTCAGTACACGAAGCAAGCATAAGCATAGTAAGTTGGCACGCACTACCTGCAATGTAGCTTTGTGTAGGCAATGGACCCTTCCACCAGCAAAACTAAAGAACTGAACAAATGTGATCTGTGCCGGCCGCGGTGGCCGAGGAGACTGAGGCGCTCCAGTCACGGCCTGCACGGCTACTACGGTCGGGGGTTCGAACCCCCCTCGGGCTTGGATATTTGTGCCGTCCTAGTTCGTAAGTAGTTCACAAGTAGTTTGTAAGTTTAGGGACTGATGACCCCGTAGTTAAGTCCCATAGACTATACAAACATTTGAACATTTGATTTGAAATGTGATCTGTGATTTTATGTATGACTTTTTATGTATTTTTATAGTTATCTTGTATCACTTGCAGTGTTATTTTGTGCAGACAATGCTTTGACACATCTAGGTATATTTTGTATGTATTTTTATGTATGTATGTAAAATAAAAGAAAGGAAACGACAAAGATTTTATTTCTTCTTATTTACTGCTATTGTTGTGAAATACCTCATTTTCTTGAAGTGCTTAAATTATCGACCACAAATGTAACTGTTCCACAGAATGAATTGTGGTCAGTATTTTGCCAAGCATAAAAATTTATCCTCATTAATAATAAAATAATTTTGAAGTCTCAAATATTTTTATGTGTTTGGATACGATAAGTAATGTAACTAACTACATTTCAATTCTCTGTTTTAAAAATAAAGTTTTCCCCTATAGAGGGTTAAACCAAACCACAAGGAGCTCCAGAACGTCAAAGACATGTTGGGCTTCTTCGACACATACAGATTTTGGACGGGGGTTCGAGTCCCACGGGTGTTTGTGTTGTCCTGAGGTTACTTTACCTTAGTTTAAGTAGTTTGTAACCTATGGACTAATAACCCAGCAGCTGAGACCAAAAGATTTACAAACGTTTGAACATTTGTCTTTTGATTTTGGACGGCCGATAAATGTCGGCCGTTGTTTCACCGGTAGAGCGCTGCTTGCACACATTCCGACATTTTACCGGTCAAACGAGCTTCGCTGTCGTGGTCGAGAGAAGTTGATTCCAAATATAAATTAACGAATTCCAAACGATTTAGCATAGAATTTTGACAAATATTGCAGACATGGTACAAATAAATAATAAAGTACCGCATCATCATACATTAGTATCCTACTTACGAAAAGAATTTCCTCAAAACCCTCTTTCATTTCTCAGGAAAGTTGGCTCACTGTATCTCCAGTCGCATTTCTATCATCAAAGTTTCGTTCCACAACACTGTTCGTGCTGCCACTGCCGAATCTCTTAATCATTTAATCCATTGCAAACGCATGCCTCAAATAGGCAAATGACCTAGAATGAAACTTGCAGCGCAGTGTGCGCTGATATGAAACTTCCTGACAGATTAAAATTGTGTGCCGGAAAGGGGACTCGAACCTGGGACCTTTGCCTTTCAAAGCAAATGTTCAAATGTTTGTTAAGCTTATGGGACTTAACTACGGGGTCATCAGTCCCTAAACTTACAAACTACTTATGAACTACTTACGAACTAGGACGGCACAAATATCCATGCCCGAGGGGGGATTCGAACCCCCGACCGTAGTGGCCGTGCAGACCGTGACTGGAGCGCCTCAGTCCCCACGGCCACCGCGGCTGGCCCTTTGCCTTTCGCGGAACAAGCGCTCTACCACTCAACTATCCGGACACGACTCACGGTCATGTCCCACAACTTTACTTCTGCCAGTACCTCGCCTCCTACTTTCCAAACTTCACAGAAGCTCTCCTACGAAACATGCAAGACTAGCACTCCTGGAAGAAAGGATATGGTGGAGACATGGCTTAGCCACAGCCTAAGGAATGTTTCCAGAATGAAACTTTCACTCTACAGTGGAGTGTGCGCTGATATGATACGTCCTGACATTAAGATTGTACCGGAAGCGGGACTCGAACCTCAGTCCTTTGCCATTGCGGGCAAGCTCTCTTCTACTGAGCTACCTTGACACGACTCATGGTGCCGCCCCACAACTTCAATTCTACAGTACGTCGCGTTCTCGGCAAAGGTCCCAGGTTGGAGTCCCGCTTTCGGCACACAATTTTAATCTGTCAGGAAGTTTCAAAATGTTCAAATGTTGTTTGTTAAGCTTAAGGGGCTTAACCATTTGAACATTTTTGTAACCACACACGTGATTTCTCTAACAAAATAAACACCAATTGATTCTTCCCATGATGTCTGAATCTGTCAATAACAGCGGCAACAGCACAATACACTTTAGATGTTTGTAAATATACTAATATCACGTCTTTGAGAAAACTGACATATTCATTACAGTTAAAGTTAGTTCTTCTTTAGAATTTGACCGTGAGTTAGATATAAGGAAGCGTTTCTAGGGTAGTGAGTAGGTTGATCAGTTGCCGATGTTCTAAAAAGTAGAATGTTTTCCCTGGATCTACAGAGTATGCTGCACGAACATTTGCATTGAGGAATACGAAAGGAAAATCTACATTCTTCCAGGCATACCTGCAGGAAGCAAAGAAGCAATTGGTTTGTATCAAGGGAGAGAGAGGGGAGGTGAATCGTTGTTAACTGGCAGTTCTTATTTGAAAATGTTCCAGACATTCGACCTGTTTAAGATAATTTTTTTGGTCAAGTTTAATTTAACCAGTTCAAATTTTAACACATATTTACAACGCTTCAATGTTTCTAGACATTAGACCTGTTTAAGATACGTTTTGATCAATATTTTTCAGCCAATTTCCATTGTTTCACTTTATATTTCTTAGGATAACATCATAGAATATTATATTGTCATGTATTTTATTAATGTCACGAATTTACACCACAACTTGAATTGTAATAATTTCCCGCAGGTTAGTTATAAACCAAAGCACTAGTCTCCTTTGAAAGTTATATCTAGCCAGTTAAGATCTTTGAAACTTAAGCTTGCAATGTTTACCTGATGATGGCATAACAGCCGAAAACCTGTTCGTAAACCAATATATTTGCAGAATAACTCACAGTTATCTTGTATATTTCATTCATAATATATTCGCTGTGAATTAAAATTCCAACATGGAATCAAAATTGATAAGACACGTAAAATCCATGTATGTCCACCTTTCATCAGCTCAGAAACCCGAAATTTTCTGGTAATCAGTAGTCATTGAGTCGACGTAATAAAATATCAGCAGGAGTATTGTGACGTTACAACAACGTGCAACACTGTTTGGAGCGCAAAGCGCGCTGGCTCGACAGCGGAGAGCGTCGGAAGTTGTGACCAGTGAGCAGGCAACCGGCGGCTGCGAGGGTGACAGGCCCAGCATTCCTTCGACGGGCCGCGTGCAGATGGAAAGCCCGCTGGCGGACGTGACGTCACGTCCAAATTCCACTAAGCTGACACTATTAGAGTTACTGACTAGCACGCAGTGGCGAATGAAAGAGCAGAACGACTCTATTCCGATTATGTGATGACATCATTTATATTAATTTTATATCAAAATGTTGTTCAAATGTTTGTTAAGCTTATTGGACTTAACTACGGGGTCATCAGTCCCTAAACATACAAACTACTTATGAACTACTTACGAACTAGGACGGCACAAATATCCATGCCCGAGGGGGGATTCGAACCCCCGACCGTAGTGGCCGTGCTGACCGTGACTGGAGCGCCTTAGTCACCTCGCTCTACCACTGAGTTACCCCGACACGACTCACACCTCCCCAATACAACTAACTTCCGCCAGTACCTCGCCTCCTACTTTCCAAACTTCACAGAAGCTCTCGTGCGAAACTTGGAAGACTAGCACTCCTGGAAGAAAGGATATGACGTAGCCACAGCCTAAGGGATGTTTCCAGAATGAAAATTTCACTCTGCCCGCGAAAGGCAAAGGTCCCAGGTTCGAGTCCCGGTTACGGCACACAATTTTAATCTGCCAGGAATTTTTTTTTACATTTTGACCTGTTCTGAATATATTATTTTTGTTTACTATAATACCTTGTCATTGTGTAAAGTAAATTATTTTATCGACCGCAATTTGTTTAAAGTTATGAGCACAGTAATTCTGAACAGGACTGGAGAATTTACCTAGGTGATTACTTAAATATTCCTTGTCCGACGGCCGAAAGACTTATTTATACGTCATTCTGAAAGAGTTCATTTGTTTAGACTTCAGATTATGGAGGGTATTATTATTGTTAGAAATTAAAATAAAGTATGTATTTGCATTGGAATCTTTGCGCGCATATAACGATGTTCTCGTATCAACATTTCAATCACTATTTAAAAAGTTTTGTACACTACTGGGAGAGCCACTGATCTTCGTTTAGGGGGACGTATTACTGGAAAGATCCCACATATCGCATATAAGTGGGTGCCACGGTGACCGAGCGCTCTGCGGCGCGCCAGTCACGGTCCGCACGGCCACTACGGTCGGGGGTTCGAATCCTCCCTCGGGCATGGATATTTGTGCCGTCCTTAGTTGTAGGTAGTTCGTAAGTAGTTTGTAAGTTTAGGGACTGATGACCCCGTAGTTAAGTCCCATAAGCTATACAAATATTTGATTGTTGTATATAAGTGGGTGCCGCGAGCGGCCGAGTATCAGTCTTCGGCAGTTCAGTCCAGATGGCAGACGTGTGTTGCGAGTGCAGCGGAATCGAGTTAGTCGATAGGTGATAACATAGCCGCAGAATCCGCCGCGCTGGAATCTGAAATATTTTCGGATGTTTGTGGACTTTGATTTTTGAAACTGTTATCTCGAAACTAAGAAATTGTTCATCTGACTTTTTTTGTGTGTGTGTGTGTGTGTGTGTGTGTGTGTGTGTGTGTGTGTGTGTGTGTAGATCGACGAACTTTAATAGCAATCATTTTAGGAACTTTATCCAAATGATTCAATATTTATATAGCTGTATTGTTACCAGTATTGGGGGCTGGAGCCGTTCTCGGCAGTGAGAAATAAACAGTTTTAGTAAAATCGCAAACCTCATGTAGTCAGTAGATGCCGCCCTAGTTAAACATTCCCTGAAGTGAAATTGAAAGTTTAGTTTTAGAAATAAATGTATCCGTGTATGGAGAGCAACGAGTGAAAAGTAGCAGGAATGAGTCATCGCCTAAGACAAATTTAGTTGGTTGCAGGGTCCGCACAGTTACAGTATCCTCTCACTGTGTGAGGCCCACTACACGCTGGTCCTAGACTCTGCAGTCGTAGCTCGGACCGCCGGCCGTTTCCCGGTTGTTCCCGGCCAGTGGTTTGTTGTTTTTGGTGCGAGGCTGCGGACTTCATTTAAATGGAAATGCCGCTTAAATGGGAAGTGAATTAACGGCGGCCACCTCGCAGCAATCGTCACGCCGCGCGCTGTTTTTGGGGACGGCGCACAACTTCCGCCGCCGCTGTTTGCCGGCCTACCACCCCCCTACCTCCCTCCTACCCCACTACCTCCCCATCTCCCCTCCACACTCCGTGCCGCGGAAACTTCAAATTTGCGGCTGTTTGCTGATGATGCTGTGGAGTATGGGAGGGTGTCGTTTTTAATTGTCTGCAATAGCATACAGGATTACTTAGATAAAGTCTCTAGTTGGTACGAAGAATGGCAGCTAGCTTTCAGTCAGCCCGTTTACATGGGCTCCCAAAACCGGATTTCTTAAACCGATTTCCCAACTCCGCTTTTGGTTGGTCATGTAAACACTCCAAAATCGATTCTCGAAATCCACTTCTCTAAAGCGGTTTTCCAGTTCCAGAATCGATTTTTGTGCCCATGTAAACGCATGAAGCGTTCTTGGCTTGTCAGATTGCGTTTTTTTTTTTTTTTTTTTTTTTTTTTTTTTTTTTTTTTTTTTTTTTTTTTTTTGTAATAATTCTTATGAGGAGATGAAAAGGCTTGCTCAGGATAGAGTAGGTTGGAGAGCTGCATCAAACCAGTCTCTGGACTGAAGACCACAACAACAACAAAAAACAACAATAATTTTCGGCACATATCAACAGAGTGATATTTTCCAATACAAAATGAAAGTATTAATATTAGAGTGAGCATGAATCTGTGTGTTTAGGTAGAGAAAAATAGCAATTAGGCTGGCTAAATCGGGGACTGAATCAGCTGTTTTTCAGCCGCCATCTTAAGTGGATTAGGAAATCCGATTCAGGCTATGCCATGTAAAAACAACAGCGAAAAACGGTTTACGAAAATCGGTTTTCGTCTTCCGGAAGATGTGTTACATGTAAACGTAGTGAGTGTAGAAAAATGTGAGGTGATGTGCATGAGTAGGAAAAACACTCTCATTATGTTCGAATACAGCATTAGTAGTGAACTTCTTGATGCTGTCGCGTCGTTCAAATATCTAGGCGTAACATTCCAGAGCGATATGAAATGGAACGAACATATACGGACAGTTGTGAGTAAGGTGGACAGTCGACTTTGGACTAATGGTAGAATTTGGGGAAGATGTGCTTCACCTGTAAAGCAGACCGCGTATAAAACGCTTGTACGACAACGTATTGAGTATTTCTCACGTATTTGGGACCCGCAGCAGATCAGTTTAAAGGAAGACATAGAAGCAGTTCAGAGGCGAGCAGCTAGGTTTGTTACTGGTAGGTTCGAGCAATGCGCGAGTGTAACGGAAATGCTCCTGGAACTGAATTGGGGCCGGCCGCGGTGGCCGAGGTGACTGAGGCGCTCCAGTCACGGTCAGCACGGCCACTACGGTCGGGGGTTCGAATCCCCCCTCGGGCATGGATATTTGTGCCGTCCTAGTTCGTAAGTAGTTCATAAGTAGTTTGTAAGTTTAGGGACTGATGACCCCGTAGTTAAGTCCCATAAGCTTAACAAACAACAACTGAATTGGGGATCGCTGAGACAACGTTCTTTTCGTGAATTTCTGTTGAGGAAATTTAGAGTGCTGGAATTTGAAGCTGAGTATAGTACTTTCTGCCACATACTTACATTTCGCGTAGTGATCACAAAGACAAGATAAGAAAAATTAGGACTCGTAGGAGGCATATAAGGATTCTTTTTTTCCTCTTTCTATTTGGGAGTGGAATAGGAAAGGAAATGCCTGGTAGTGATACAGTGTACCCTCCACCACGCACCTTACGATGTTTGTCTGTAGATGTAATTTATCAATTTATGTTGACTGATCCACCTACCAAGCACCACGAGTAACTAACTATATATTCCAACTTATACTAAGGGCGACGCACGCACACACATTGATGGCCGATGGACGACCCAAACCTCAGGTCGTGCAGAACAGTCATTTTGCAGAACGAGTCGCTAATTTCAAAGTATTTGGTCCATTTCAAGTTTCCCCTTGTATCAACTCCCAGATATTTTATGGAACTAACTGCTTCCAGTGTTTGTCCGTAGTTATATACTGAGGGATCTTTCTTTTGATGTAAATGCAGAACGTTACACTTTTTTTATTTTGAGGCTGAATTGCCATTGCCCACACGTCAATGTGCTGCAGATCCTTTACTGTTTTCTCGATTACATCATCTTCCGCAAAAGCCTCATTGATCTTCTAATGTTATCTACGAGGTCAAACTTATGTATCATGAAAAACAACGGCACTATAGCATTCACTTACTAATATTATAAATGTCCAGGGGGTGCAGCTCTCCACCCTATTCTATCCTGAGCAAACCTCTGCATCTCCTCATAAGAGCGGCAACCTACATCCATTTGCTTACTGTACTCGTCTCTTGGCCTTCCTCTGCGGTTTTTACCCCACACACTTCCCTCCAACGCTAAATTCACAATTCCTTCATGTCTAAGAATGTGTCCTACCAATCGATTCCTCCTTTTAGTCAAGGTATGCCAGAAATTCCTTTTCTCCCCAATTCTTTTCAGTACCTCCTCATTAGTTATGCGACCCACCCACCTAATCTTCAGGATTCTTTTGTAACACCACATTTCAAAAGCCTCTATCCTCTTCTTGTCCACACTGTTTATCGTCCATGTTTCACTCCCATACAAGGCAAGACGCCACACTTATAGCTTCAGAAAGGACTTCCTTACGCTTAAATTAATATTCGATGTTTTCTTTCCATTGCCATTCCGCATTTTATATCCTCTGTACTGCGACCATCCTGTATTACTGACCAAATAACAAAACTCATCTATCACCTTCATTGTTTCGTTGTGTTGTTGTGGTCTTCAGTCCAGAGACTGGTTTGATGCAGCTCTCCACCCTACCCTATCCTGAGCAAGCCTTTTCATCTCCTCATAAGAACGGCAACCCACATCCACTTGAATCTGCTTACTATACGCGTTTCTTGGTCTCCCTCTGCGATTTTTGCCCCACACACTTCCCTCCAACGCTAAATTCACAATTCCTTGATGTCTAAGAATGTGTCCTACCAATCTATCCCTTCTTTTAGTCAAGGTATGCCAGAAATTTCTTTTCTCCCCAATGCGGTTCAGTACCTCCTCATTAGTTACGCGATCCACTTGTTTCGTTACCTAATCCAATTCCTTCAGCATCGCCTGATTTTCTTGGACTACACTCCACTACCCTTGCTTTACTCCTTTTATTAATGTTCATCTTATATGCACCTTTCAACACACTGTCCACCATTATGGTCACGAAATGTCTTCATATGTGGTTTCGACTCGTTTGCCTTTTAGACTTAGGGCCGAAATTTCTTAGGGTTTTTCTACCCATTCCGTACACACAACATTGTTCTCAAAGTTATTGCTCGCCTCTTGCATGGCAGCCCTTACACTAATTTTGACAGCATTCAAGTTCTTCAAGTCTCCAATACGTTGGCTACGTTTATATTTGCAGTGAAATTCTGTTTGCTTTCTTAACTGTACCCTAACTCCGTTGTTGAAACACGGTGGAATTTTACCATTTTCACGTGGATCATACTTATCTAACGCCTATGTGCAGTACAACTGAACTTCGTCCACAGTTGCTCAACATTGTCAGTTGAGAGACGAAACTATCATGTTGAGCAGCCAACTATTCTGAAATCTGACCCTTCTCGTTTTTGCTAAATAAGAAAATCTTCCAGCCTTTCTAGATATATCTATTTATAGCTCTATTCATTGATGCTTTAACGGCCTTATGATTGCTGATTCCCTGGTCTACGCTAACTGAATCGAAAAATTTGGGCCTATTCGTCGTCAGTAGGTGAAAGACGTTATCTCCAGTAGTCGACTCTCTATTTAACTGCTGGAAGTATTTTTCAGATACAGCACTTAAAACAATACCGCTCCATTCTCTGTCCCTGCCACTTGTCTTAACTACGTTTCTCTCCCAGTACCGTTACTTTAAAACTGTGGCATGACTACGAAACCTATGGAGAATAATTTCGACATTTTCCCGCAGACATTCAGCCACTACTACTTCTGAGCCATGTAGTCTATAAAAGCTTCCAATGACCCTTCTTTGAGCCACTTTTGACGCTGACTTTCGCCCAAATTATTTCACAATCTGAGTCCGTACTAATTTCACTCGATAGAATAGTATTTTTATGGCTTTTGACACGCCTCCCTCTCCAGTATTCAATTTATGTTTGCGTTATATGTTGCAGTCTGCGCTTAGGATCATCACTGACATCTCGCTTAAGTCAGCTTTCTGTCCCCAGTACTATGTGGGAAATGTGACTAAAAGTGTGACCAGTTCTGGGATCTTTCCACAGACGCTCCTGCAGTTAACTATCAATATGTTAATCATTTCTTTCTCCGTTCTGTTGTGCCGAGTGCTGCCTTGACCGGAATCTGTAAGAGTCTTAACGAGACTTTTGACGGATTTCCCACCCATAAAAAAAAGAACAACCACATATGAATTCCATAAGTACTCCGCTACCCTAGTGCATGTTTCCTTTGTGTAGTTCACCTAACTCAGGAAGGTCCTACATTTCTCCACTCCACGCTATAACGGAGGTCGAGAAATTTGCATCCATGATCACCACATAATTATATGAACGAGCCTTCCATTCGGCTCCAATCCAGATTCTAAATATAACAATAAATGAGTATAAATTTTTCAAATATAGTACAGTTGCTTAATCACTCAATTATGTTGACTATAGTCACAAAATTCATTTACATATTTATTTTCTTTATGGCGCTTACGTTATAATTCACAAAACGTCGCTATTGTAATGGTTACACTTTTACTTTTAATTTCCAAAATATTTGTGAATTCCTTCCCAGTGACTTTTATTTAACAGGTACATAAAATTCGTTTAAAAAGAAATTAATGATAGTGCTGTCCAGATCTCAGGCTTTTTGTCTGTCTTGTTGGTTGATCATGAACATGCCTCAACCTTTTTAGACAAATCGTATTATACGTAACAAGGAAACAATTTGCATTAACAACTGGGGAAGTCCCTAATTCGTTAAACTACAGGAAAAGAATATCTCGGATTGATTTTTTTAGAAAGAGTTATTTCCATTGGAAACAGAAAAATTAAATGTTGGAGACGTATTAGGTACTACCTCGGCTTCACTGAAATATCCCAGAAGAGCTTCAGGTTATGTCACTTTAATTTCTTTCCCGAGATTTTTCTGTCTTTAATATTATAGCCTCAGAGGATTTCCCAGAAAAATAGACCTTTCATTCCAGCCTCCATCGGGAAATTAATATTAAATGAAGTATTCTCCCCCACACCGCTGGCCACGGTCAGCGACGTAATTTCTCATTTATAATCTGAAGAGCAGTGCAAATATCTCCACCCCAAGAGTCCGTTGTTTTCGTAACAAAAACTTAGTTTAACCTTCAATTCCCTTATAATACTGACAGACACTCCGCAGACTTGCTTTCCTCTCGCGAATGTAATTCATTCTGTGAACGTTTCACAGGCGCACATTTCCTTTCTTATATAATTTTAGCCGTGAGAATTATGGAATGTCGAAATTTCCATAAGCCTTTATCCAGACAGTCATTCTTATGCAAGTTTAAATATTCAAGCCACACATTGTGTCGTTGATGGGTGTGAGATAACGTACACACATGGTCGTATAGCATTCCCTAGACCCCCACTTCAGCTCCCTTAGTTATTCCTTTCGTTTACAACGTGGTAGGAAGCCATCTCTCCTAACCTGCAGGCTAGTAATTGTTATTATATATTCCACAAACTAATATAGGATACTTTAAAAATAATGCAAAAACTTGCCAGAATGTTTGAAAAGGTTTCTTCCTATTGTGCTCAGATGGGTAAGTTCTTTAACTAAATAAGACTTACTTTTATGCCTGTAGCAAACACAGGTTGCAGTTAATAAAGAAACACAAATTAAAGTTCACATCACAGAAAGAATACATGTTCTGCTCATAATAGAGTAGATATTACGAAAGTTCAAATGTTTGCAAAGGTTATGGGACTTAACTGCGGGGTCATCAGTCCCTAAACTAACAAACTACTTATAAAATGACTTATACTAAAGACTGCATAAACATCCATTCTCGAGGACGGAATCGAACCTCCGGCCGTAGTAGCTGTGCAGTCCCTGACATAACGCCTAGAACCGCGCGGCCATTCTCGCACGGTGGCATTTTGTTCATCAGTAAATTTTTAAGAAGTGCGTTTATTGCGGCGGTGATTGTTAGATGACGACGCTAAAAGTTTTAGATTTACAGGAAAGCCCTAGGTCTGGGTAGATTGTGTACCGTGTCGGTCTTTCCTGTTGTTGCCGGTACCCCTCGCCTGAGACTAAATAGCCGAGAAAGGTTATGTGATATTTGACTATGTCACACATACGTTAATTAACACTACCCAGTAAGTGATTAGCCTCAGACATACATGTGACTGAGCGTCATCTGAGACTATGAAAGTAATATACAGTTAAGAGTAACGATATCCCTGGAACACTTCATCGATGAATGCCATAAGTGGGCTGGCATCAACAGGAATTCGAAGAGAAAAGGGGGTATGAGTACCACCGTCTACGCCACGTCACCTGGAGCCACCGAATCTGATTGTATGCCCTACGACAATACAGGACTTGGGACAGTTTGTCACCTGCTACACGTAGGTAATCTCTTGAATATTCGGTGTGGGATACTCGTCAGAGATCGTTATATCGCTCTGTCGGCGGTAAACACGATAGGGGCTCCATGCGCCATATATTTTGCTTACTACGTGGAAAGAGGGGGGGGGGGGGGGGGGGGGGAAGGCTAAAGAAGTTTGATCGCCGTATTACTCCGGCCAGGTACGTCTTGAAACTCGTGGGCCTGGTGTGATGCATGTCGGTCTGAAAACTCCAAAGTGATATATCTGTCATAAAGTTATTTTGTGATAACAGTTTCTGTTGCTAAATTGTAATACTTATCTATCACGTTTCGTGCTTAAGGCACATCATCAGGACACTAACGAACAGCGGGATTACTTTAGTCACTCATAAAAATACAAGACGATGGATATCTTAGTCACCAATAAAGACTAAAAGCTGTGACTAAGATGTTTGCCATAGTGTATTTATACGAGAGACTAATGTATTCCTGCTGTTCGTTAGTGTTCTGGCGATTCGCCGTAAGCGCGAAACGCGTTATATAAACATTATAATTTAGTAAAAGAGACTGTTATTTACCACAAAAATGGATTCACTGTTGTTGAGTCAGGCCGATGAGGAGTGTAGTAGTTTATAAAGTTATTTCATACATCATATTCGCCATTTTCTCTTTTTAATTTCTATCTATCTTGTAAATTATTAATATAAATTTTTATGATTGTTATTTATAGCTTTAATATATATGTTGTATATTATTAAACGTGACTCGGTATAAAGAAAAATTATTCCGTGCATACAAAATTCAGAATGTAAAATACGTCTTAGTATGAAGAGTGCAGGTCATTGTAAATGGTAGTGGATAAATAAAATAAATGTCAATCATATGCGATCAATGCCTGCTGAACTTCATGAGGAAACTGTTGTCGCCAAACGTCTAATAAAAATTCATTAAATTTTATGCTTGCGTCGATAAGACCACGTAAATGCCTCTAAAATTCAAATTCGCATATATCCCCCACGTATATGATCTGTAAAATTCACTGCTTAGGTAATTTCATGTGGTGAGAAATCACGCTAATAAATAATGTTATGTTTGCTTGTCTGAGCGGCGACTGCGGAATCACATCGGAGACTATGACTGTTACACTATGATCGAGATTCCTAATTGTGAAAGTAATTTTTCGCTGTATTCCTAATTGTGAAAGTAATTTTTCGCAGTATTCGTTGTTCGACAATATTGTCCAGTGTCGCAAACCATATGTCTTGGTGCGTAGGGGCGAATGCAGACGCAATTGCCGCGGAGGAGCGGCCGAGCGCGTTGAGGCGCTGTGCCACGATGTGCGAGGCCGTTCCCCGTCGGGGATTCGAATCCCCCTCGGGCATGGATGCTTGTGCTGTCTGCAGTATAAGGTAGTTCATAAGTAGTTTTTATGTTTAGGCTATGATGACCCCGCACTTAAGTCCCATAAAATTGACAAACATTTGAACATTTGGAGACGCAATTAATTGCAGTCGAGTCTGGGTTGACAAATGACGCGTCCACGCGCGAAAAATCTTTATTGTGTATAGCCTATGTGACCGTGACGGAGCGGGGCTGCTAGTGTCGGACTGCGTACGTTCATGGATACCATTCTGCTATTATCCTTCGGCGACATTGCGACATTTTGAATAAAAATCAGTTACAGTATTTATGATCTTTTCGTTTACATAAAATGCTGTTCCAAACATTGACATGTTTTCCGTTACTCTTACTGCTAGTTTCCCTTCATAATTTCTATAATTTTGTACATCAAAAACATACACATCTAAGAATCTTGTTTCCTGTACTGCTAAAATTTGTATATTGCTCTTTTGTACAATAAATTCTTTTTGTTTTCCAATTTTCAATAGAGAATTTACATTCAGCGTTCTGAAAAAGTACTCCGTCCTGAACGTAGACGTAGAAGGCATTTCAGCACATCCCATCCCATCTTCGACGGAAATGTTGGGACTCCGCAGAATCCTAGGTCCCAGTGCATTACATGATGGATTCCACGTTAGAGTTACCACCTGGGGTAGTAGATACTTCATGCGTACTTTTTGCGATCTGAAGTTATAAATTGTAGGAAATCCAGAGTAATACCTGAATTTTCTAAATAAGACCGGGTTGTTAGCCTGCAATTTGAGTGACTCAGCCGCCATTAACATGAGGTACACACTCTGCCGCGGTACCGCGACTAACATATGGAACCGTCGCGGCCTTCATTTTAGCCTTAGACAAAGGCAGCCTCTTTCACCGGCTCCACCGTTCCGAAGTCATCTTTTCCGGCTTCGCTGCCAGTGAGGTCTTCGCTGTAACCCTGGCCCGAGCTGATGGTTTTTTGAAGACGTGTTACTCCGTTTCACTTCTTGAAGAGACTCCCCGTTCTCTCCTTTAATCTGGCTTGTGACACACAACCTAGAATCCCTCAGAACTAAAGTTGACTGCCCGGTCCAGTGATCATGACTCATAGTCACACAAACCAGACCAGTCTCAGTGGACTTGTTGACGTATCAGCATGAGCTTGGACACAAGGAGCAGGGCATTATTGGTGAACCTCTATTATTAAAACAACAGAAATACAGTAGCTGCACGTCGGAAAAGAGCTGGCTGTAAAAGTTACCGAATGGGTCCTCTTCCTCCTCATGATGTTCGGAGCATTATGAAAAGTTCTAATCCACTGGAGAACGGGGTGTCGATCCGGGAAGAGGCCGACCACCAGTTGCATCATATGTAGTTGATGAAATCTACGGCACGCAACGCTGTGGTCACTTCCCCATCCTAAAGTAGTGGTCGTGCTGTGTCAGTTTAACATCCAAGGACCACCGTATGCAAGGTGCTTCGAACCATTCTCAAATTGTACAAGATCTATATCGTACACCACAGGACGCACAACATCGCGTTGACTCCGCTCTCAACTTCTCGCAAGGATTGATGAGGGCTGCCTCTGAACAACCCTATAGAGACATGTTTTTCTCTGACTAGTGAGAGAACACATAGAATTAGCAGGCACAGCACGTAGCGCTCCTCTGTACAATGCACGTGTCACCATATGGTTAGCCTTCGCAGCTACGTTGGCCCTTTCTTTTTATACAGGTTGGTGCTTTGAAATTATTTATGATAAAAATACTAATGTTCCATTTAAAACACTGTACCTCTTTGAGGTAAGGCTCTGGAGAAATAATGCTTAATCAGCTATATTCAGAGTTCTTATAGCCCTACTTCTGAATCTTTTCGTATCAACTATTAAGCTACAGAGGCAAACACTTTAACTGAGACACACTGTAGATTAAAAATCAATAAGTGGGTCTGCATAAATCGATCTATCAAGCACGGATCTCGAGCACTACGCAAATGAACCTCATTTTCTGGTGCTCAGTGTCCCAATATTCCGCTACATAATGATATTTTCACTCTGCAGCAGAGGGTGCGCTAGTATGAACTTTCCTGGCGGATCAAAATTGTGCGTCGGAACCGAGATTCGAACCTGGGCCCCACGCCTTGTTCGGGCAAACGCTCTGCCGACTGATCTACTCCGACACGCTTCACGGTCCGTCGTCACAAGTTTGCAAAGTAAGAGACTTGGTACTGGCGGAATTAAAGTTGAGGCGTGGGTCCCAGGTTCGAATCTCGGTTCCGACACACTATTTTAATCCGCCAGGAAGTTTCGTTTCGCTACATTATCGACGCGTAAGAATTGTCTTCATATTTTTTCCTATACTGTGTAATTAGTATGCGTCTCTACCTGTATATGATGTTGCGCGTACAAGTTTGTAGTTAATCTGAGATCCATACGTCATAGCCTCAACTTCTTAGTTCCCACATTCAGTGCGAAAGGAACGAAAAGGATGTTGGTATAAAAAGTGTTGGCAATCATCGAATGGTAGGTGTCAAGAAACTCTAGAAATACAGTGTCCATCTACACAAAACGGAAGTGTAAATATTACAGTAAGGACGAAATGCTCTTCTCGCCTTTAATTATTGTGTCCACCCGTGGCTCGTATATAAGACTCTATATAGATTGTGCACTAACTCCGCCCGATAGCTGGGGAAATTCCCTTTTAATTAATAATTTCCCAGAGCAAACCTGTGTTCAGGATATCAATTACCTTTCGGAAATCAATTACTTCAATATGAGTTTCTAAATTGGATTCTCGGCTCGATCGCCTGTTTTAATACAAAAATGACAGCCACTGCGTAGCGACGCTATTTCTCTGTCTCCCGTCTCTGCAGGTTTAATAACGTCTATTTTTTAAATAGCCTTGAAGCCACCGTCGTTATTTTTAGATTTGTCACTGAAGCAAATATTGTCTAGGAAACATATCGATGTGTGTGTCACCTACATCTCTTTCATGTTCTTTTTTTATTATTTGTTTTCCTTTCTGATAGTTCCCACTGCTGTACACAAATACTACGTCTATGATAATACTTGTCTCGCCGTTATTAAAGCCAAACTAAAAGTCTGTTTCGAGTAAAGGAAGCAAATTTTCGGAAAGGCGGTTAAGAAGCTCTGAACGCAAAAATGCTCTTGGAACTAAGACGCCTGGGGCAGAATACTGACTTATTTCTTCGCAGAGTTTCTTAACTACATCTCAGAAAATTTGTTTCCTGTATTCTAAACTGCTTTTTCGTTTCGCTTTTACAGTTGATGTTCCCCAGAGAAAGCCAAATGAGATTTGATGGATAGACTCCTGTCAAAGATAGAGGAGAGTATTCACCATTTTGGTACCTTCTGTGGCCATGAAGCATTTCATTGTGCGTTGCACAGTACTATGAGGTGTTCGCTTTCAATGGTTGGGGTCCTATTCAAAGAGTCGTACATTTTAAATGCGCGATAAAAATATATGTAGACCCTATTTTCTAATAAATTTTTATCATAAATAATCCATTAAAATTGGGGCAAAATAGTGATGTCCATTATAACAACACATACCTGCATTAAAAATTAATTTGTCAGTGGATCAGAGATGGAGTTGCGATAGAGTAACGGAACTTTATAATTACTTGCTAAACAATAAAAAATCACCTGCAGCTATTGCTCTTTAAATGATACACAATATAGTTCATTGGAACAACTCGTGTTCTGTAGCTTGTAGATATGGTAAATTGTTTTTCAAATGGATTATTGAAATTGTATACGGCAATGGTCGAAAGTCGCTGAAATAACTTCTGAAATCTTTATTAATATCAGTTATTTCATCTGTATCGGCGTTTTGAAGTAACATGTGAATAATAACTTGGTCAGAATGTCCACATGTAGTGTTCGTTAACGTGAATAATTTTGCAATCGAATAATAAGTTGGTACTTGAGTTTACTTGACTCTGACGTCCATATTACATCTGTAGTAAACTAAGTTTTGGAGAAACGTATTATCCATTAAACAGACACATTTTTGAGTGTATATTTTGACATTTAATTCACAGTTCACTTGTTGTGATGTTATAATCTTACAAATCGTTACATGAGTACGCCAACAAGGCATATTATTTGCTAATTTTTTTAAATATTAATTGTACTAGGAGGCCAAGAAAACTTAAAAGAAATCAAAAGATACTTTGCCATAGACGTGCTCAAGTCAAATACCATATGTGCCCGGCGACGTTGAGAGTGGTAAAAATAAATTTATCTTTCCATATCTAAAGATGGTATTAGACGACGATACATCGGGAACAGGAAGCTAAAAAGACTGCGACGACAGCTTTACACCGTATTACTACGACGTCCACCGTGTTGTCAACACTGGAAATCAAAATTTTGTGGTAACGTAATAACGTTATTATTTTCTCGTATTATACGAAAAGAAAGACTTCGTGCTCATCCGATGTTGTTAACAGATAACTCAAGTGAGTTCTTAATTTCAGTTAATCCATTTTGAATAACTACGACTTTTTACTTCCCTTAGTAAATGAAAATTCATGGTTCAGGTCAAAACTAAGAAAGTATATATCAATAAATCACTGAACAATAAGAAGTCTCCCGGTTCCGATTGTATACCAATTAGGTTCGTTTCGACTATGCTGATGCCATAGCCCCACATCAACTTGTCATATACAACAGCTCGCTCAATGTAAGATCCGTACCCAAACATTGGAAAGTTGAATAGCTCCCTCCATTAGAAAAGCAATAGGAGCGATCCGCAAAACAGCAGGCCTATATCATTGACATCTGTTTGCAGCAGTATTTTAGAACATATACTTTTCTCAAATATTATGAACCACTTATTGTCACGTAGTCAACAGAGTCAGAAAGTATTATTCTTGTAAAACACAGCTAGCGCTTTACTCATATGACGTAATGAGTGGCATCGAAAAAGGATTTCAAATCGATTCTGCATTTCTAGATTTCCGGAAGGCTTTTGACACTGTACCTCACAAGTATCTTCTAATCATATTGTGTGCTTATGGAATATCGCTACAGCTGTGCGATTGGAATCGTGATTTCCTTTTAGAAAGAACACAGTGCGTTGTAACTGACGAAACGTCATCGAGTAAAACAGAAGTGATATCTGGCGTTCCCCAGGGCAGTGTTATAGGGCCACTACTATTCCTTATTTTTATAGACGATTTAGTAGACAATCTGAATAGCTCTCTTCGATTGTTCAGGGATGATGCCATCATTTACCGGTTAGTAAAGTCACAAGAAGATAAAAACCAACTGCAAAACGATTTAGATAAAATATCTGCATGATGCAAAAATTTGCTATTTGCAAGGTGTCCCAAATATCTGACTAGTACTGAATACTGAGTAAGTGTAACACCCTCTCCGGGGGACACCACCTTGACGAAGCACTGTCCGTGCTGGTGGAGAGGCTTGCGTATCCGCGTGAAGCAGAGGGCTATACCGAAGGTAGAGAACCTATTGCCGGAAAGGCCTCAGATGATGGATCTGACTAAGAGTGTCCCACAACGTCCCGTCTTCCTTATCCTCTCCCAGTCCTTTCCCAGTTCCTTTCCCAACCCAAGGTGTGATTCGATCCGTGCCAAGGGGTGCGTGGCACATGGGTGGATGTGTCTCGAACGGAGCTTCAGGGATACCGGGCGACCTCCCTGAGTAAGTAGCCTTGCACCACGCGGGGTTATCGTGGTGTGGACCATATAAATCCCCAAATCTCGCGGGACTAAGATGAACACGGAGAAAGAAAGTATTTTAAAAGAATCTGAGGGGCAATCTGAGACCTGAGATACTCAGACATCGGGATCAGGACCGATGGAGTGCACTACTACTTCTGAATCAGGGTCTAGACCTGAGCAAGAAGTGGGAACCGTAACAGAGAAGGTGGACCAGATTAGGATTAAGGCCTTGTCTGGAGCTCAGAGGAGGAAACGTCTCAAGGCCCAGAAGCAAAAGGAAGGAAAAGAATGGCTTCCTAAGCACAAGTGGAGGGAATCAAAAGGGCTTGAGCCCAAGACCTCCAAAAAGAAACTGCCTCAGGTCGAAGGGGATACACAGGCCCCCTCGACGTCAAAGACAGGTGGCAAGAGGGTTAGGGAGGAATCTAAGACTCCCTCCTCTCTGGACAGACGTGATTCTAAAAGGCTGAGGCAGGAAATAGGGAAACAGACCTATAATACTGCAGTCTCGGTCTTTAGAATGGCGGTTGTCCAAGAAGGATACCCACTGGTGAGCATCACCTCACAGCAGGAGCAGCTCTTTGAAGAGATTGGGGGGGACGCTGGTCGAGGACCCAAATTCAGGAGGGTCTATCTAGATCACGGTGCCCTCATTTTTGTCTGCGAGGGGGAGCACTCAGCAGAATGGCTTAAGGAAAAGGTGCCCATGATATCCCCGTGGGAGGACGCGAAGCTTCTGGTCAAGACAGCAACTGAACTCCTGAAGACTGCAAAGGTATCAATATGGGTACCAAAGATCCTTAAGGATGTCCCTCCAAAGACTCTGTTCGAGAAAATAAGGGTCCAGAACCCAAAAGTCTCGACAGATGATTGGAGGGTAATTAACCAAAAGGCCAAAAGGTCGTTCCAGAAGGACGAACCCTGGTGGTGGAGGTCGGAGAGAAGTCCCTGAAGGCAATGCGAGAGCAAGGGCTGAAACTGTTTTTAGGGTTCTCGCAGGTCGACGTCAGGGTAATCAAAGACCTTAAAGGCAATAATGGCAGCAAGATGGGGACTGCAAGTGCTGCAGATAAACCTGCAGCACAGTAAAGGGGCCACTGCTGCCCTGAGCCGTCGCCTGGGGAGACAGGAGGTGGATGTGGCCCTGATACAAGAACCCTATTTATACAAAGGGGGTGTATCGGGCCTCGGTGGTACTGGAGGTAAGCTGATTTATGCTAGAAATCTAAAAAACTTCAGAACATGCATTTATGTTAGAAATGGAATACCTTTCATACCAATGATGGATTTTTGTTCCAGGGAATTGGTGACCATCAGGATGCAGCAACGTGAGGAAGGTATCAAGAAGTAAATTGTTTTGGCCTCGGCATACCTTCCTTATGAAGACAGCTCTCCTCCTCCTTTGGAAGTGAGGAGACTGACGGAAGCCTGCCACCGGCAAGGTGACGAACTTTTGGTGGGAAGTGATGCCAATGCCCACAATCTATCGTGGGGCAGCAAGAACACCAACAGTAGAGGTGAGCACCTTCTTGAATTTCTCCTATCTAACAACTTGGAGATCCTGAATAGGGGTGATGAACCTACATTCAGGAATAGTAGAAGGGAAGAAGTAATTGACATAACTTTTGGTTCCATGATGATGGGAAGTTACGTCAAACAGTGGCATGTGGTCCTGGAGCCATCCTCGTCAGATCACATGTATATTAAATTCAAGGTTGAAATGGGAACCAGACAGACCATGGCCTATAGGAATCCCAGGAAAACGGACTGGGAGACATATAGGAGAGACCGTGATTTCAGCCTATCGGAAATTAAAACTTCGATAAGGAATCCAGCAGAGTTTGAGGAAGTAGCAGAGGCCGTAACCTCTGCTATAGTGACCTCATACCAGGACAACTGCTCAATCACTAAGAAGTGCACAAATAGGAGTGTGCCTTGGTGAAATAATAACCTGGAAATGCAAAGGAAACAGGTACGAAGACTGTTTAACCTTGCGAGGCGCAAGGACAATGGGCAAAGTATCGTAAGGCCCTTGTCAATTACAACCTTGCCATCAGATGGGCAAAGGAGGCATCCTGGAAGGTATTCTGTGAGGAAGTGGAGGGCATGGCTGCTCAAGCGAGACTTCATAAAATCCTCACTAGAGTACCAACTAATCCAGGAGGAACATTGAGGAAGGAGGATGGGGAGTATACAAAGACAGCACATGAAACGCTGGAACTGCTCCTCAAGACTCACTTTCCTCAATATACTCTGGGAGATGATTCCTGAGAGACAACGGTTCTCAGGTATTCGCAAAGAGGACTGGGATCTGGCCAAGGAGTGTGTCGGTTTCAGTAAGGTCCGACGGGCGGTGGGAACATTTCACCGTTCAAGTCACCTGGCCCCGATGGAATCTTTCCAGCTCTCCTGCAACAAGCGGGAGAAAATCTTATTAGATTCCTATGCAGGTTATTCAGGATTAGCCTAGCAGCAGGAATCATTCCCAATGCCTGGAGGGCAGTGAAGGTTGTCTTCATTGCAAAGCCAGGGAGGATTGATCATACCAAGGCCAACGATATGAGACTAATCCTTCATTCTTAAGACATTGGAAAAGCTGGTTAATGTGCATGTTGGAGAAAGGAGGTTAAGTATGGTTCCTCTATATTCAAACCAACATGCATATCAACCAGATAAATCATGTGGGACAGCTCTCCACCAACTTGTTGGGAAGGTGCAGAAAACAGGATCTGGGGGTTAGTCCTAAGAAGACTGTTGTTGTACCATTCACAAGGAAACATATCCAACACTCAAGTTGGAATCTAAAGCTTTTCAATGAAGCGCTACCTGTGAAGGGGACAGTGAAATATCTAGGGGTTACCCTAGATGAGAAACTGACATGGACCCCTCACATTAGGAATATTTGCTCCAAGGCAAAAGGTACTTTAGTAAGTACCAGGAGAGCTTGTGGCAAAAATTGGGGCCTGAGCCCCAAGGGTAGCACTGGATATACACCACAGTGATTAGACCCAGGATCACCTATGGGGCGGTCGTGTGGTGAAAGAAGGTAGAACAGCAGGTTGCTGCTAAGGAGCTTGGTAAGGTGCAGATACTAGCCTGCTTAGCCATAACAGGCGGAATTAGCAGCACACCAACTGCTAGGATGGAAACCATGCTGGATATGCCCCCATTACACCTTTGGGTCAAGATGGAGGCGGCTGCTGGAGCCTACAGACTCAAATCTGTCAACAACTGGAACTCTTTGGGATATCCAGAATCACACACTAAAATAGTGAGTGAGGTAAATATAGGAAACGTTGGAGAAATGCCAACCGACTATATTATCACCCCATACTGCTTCAACAAGCCTTTCAGTATAACAATTGGAAGTAGGGAGCAGTGGGAGAAAATAGTTCGACACCGTACGGGGGATATTGTCTGGTTCACTGACGGGTCGAAATCAGACCAAGGCGTTGGGGCCGGGGTATACGGGGTGCAGCCAAGACTGGAGGGCGTCATCTCTCTAGGGAAACTGGCCTCAGTATTCCAGGCCGAAATCACTGCCATCAGGGCATGTGTGGAGGAGAATTTGCATAGGTGCTACAAAGATCGTAGCATCTATATCTATTCAGACAGCCAGGCAGCCCTGAGATCACTGGCAGCTCCTAAAATTGTTGCAGAATGTCACAGGGTTCTGGTGGAGCTAGGGGAAAGCAATAGAGTAAACCTATTGTGGGTCCCTGGCCACTCGGGGATCGGTGGCAACGAACATACCGACAGATTAGCCAGGATGGGGGGCAGAGGCTCCATTTATTGGACCGGAACCTGTCCTGACAATCACCAAGGTAATGATTAAATTGGATCTACGTAACTGGCTCAGAAGACAGCACGTAGAATATTGGACCAAAGTCCATCAACAAAAACATGGCAAGGTAATGATGCCAAAGCCTTGTTTTAAAAGAAGCTCTGCAATCCTGGGTCTGAACAGGAGAGAGATTAGACTCATGGTTGGATTGCTGACAGGTCATGGGAATTTCAAAAAACACCTACATACAATGGGAATAACAGAAGAGGACCCTAAATGTAGGACCTGTGATGAGGGTGATGAAACTGCATCACATCTGGTCTTCGAATGCATTGCATTGGAGAGTAAAAGGCACAGAACATTTGGGACAACCAGACCCGAAGAAATTGTGTCTAATAAAGAACTGGTAAAGGGACTCCTTGCACTGTTCAAGGGCATTGGTTCGCTTTACTAGACATACAGGGAGCGATACCGCACAATAAACTTAGTTTCGGTGCGTGCAGTGGCGGATTAGACCAAGACTGTTTTGGCTTCCCTGAAAGAATCAAATCAAATCAAATCAAGTGTAACACTGAGCTTCTACAACCAGACATTGTGGTGACAAAGACCACCGACGTAAGCCTGAAAACATTAATTAATATGTGCAACGGAAACGCCCGGGAAAGGGTAAACAGATATACTGGCAAATTAAGGCCCTGTCTAAAGTAATCCCGAAGGGTACAACGTAACTGATTAACTTGAATAGTAAAGGGGGAAGCAATCTGACTGCGACACACGTAAAAAAAGAAAATGTGATTTACTTTGTATGTTCTTATTACAAAACTGGGAACATGAAACAGTAGGCAGCTCGCAGAAAGCAGGACCATGACTTTTTTTGATAAAGCATAAAAATATTCAATATGATTTATAGGTTATAATGAAGTCAGAATAATCACAAGTGATAAAAGGGAAAGGGAAACCATCTATGAAAATGAGATTGCGAAAAGCAATCAGAAATTGTATATTCTAAGAGAAATATAAGGCAGCAAATGAAATTTAAAAAATCGTGCATTACCATAATGGCGTGCCGCAACACATACTTAACAACCGCCCTCAAGAACCGCTTCTCCTTCTTGCTACTGACTAACTCCCGTGCGCTGCTGCCCGCAACTGTTCACTTGCAGTCGGAGTGCTCACCGTCCAATCGAACGATAGTTCCAAAGACTACTGTGTCACTTAAAATGTATATCTGTGGCCAGTTCACAAAATCAACTACATTGAATATTCTTATTGCAAAATATGTAGAAAATATCTTACGTACATTGCAAAATGGCAAACTACCAATAATCAGAAACGATATAAATTAACAGAAAAATTTACTTAATTTTATAAGAACAGTGTAAACACTATTGCGACTTACAGAGAACGTACCCTATACAAAGTGAAATATTACAGAAAATGAATTATATAGGGATCATAGGGACCTTACACATTGACCATCAATAATGATAAGTGTCAGTTTATCCATATGATCACTAAAAGAAATCAGTTATCTTCATTTACATGATAAATCAAAGCTATAGGCTTCAACTAATACGTAGGAGTGATAATTATGAACAACGTAAATTGGAAATAACACATAGAAAAGTTTCGTTACTTTCTAAACAAAGTATATCGATGTATATATATACATCCACACTCCGCAAGCCACGGCATGTGGCGGAAGATATTTTGCTTGTCTCTATCACCTCTATCTATTCCAGTCGCGTGTGGTTCGCACAAAAATGAGTTAGTCTAGAGCCAGCAGGCTACAGCCTCACATCTGCAAAGCGCTGTGTTTGTTGTTGTCGTTGTTGTCTTCAGTGCGCAGAATGGTTTATGCAGCTCTCCACCCTACTCTATCCTGAGCAACACTCTTCATCTCGTCATAAGAACGGCACCCTACATACATCTGAATCTGCTTACTTTATTCATCTCTTGGTCTCCCTCTGTGATTTTTAGCGCCATAAATTTCCCTCCAACGCTAAATTGACGAGTCCTTGATGCCTAAGAATGTGTCCTACCAACTGATCCCTTCTTTCAGTCAAAGTATGCCACAAATTCCTTTTCTCACCAATTCTGTTCAGTACCTCTTCATTACTTACGTGATCCACCCACCTAATCTTCAGGGTTCTTCTGTAATGCTACATTTCAAAATCCCTATCCTCTTCCTGTCGGCACTGTATATCGTTCATGTTTCACTCCCATACAAGGCAATACGCCACACAAAAGGCTTCAGAAAGGAGTTCCTTACGCTTAAATTAATATTAATAAATTTCTCTTGTTCAAAAACGCTTTGCTTCCCATTGCCATTCTGCATTTTATATCCTCTGTACTGCGAAAATCGTGTGTTATTTTACTGCCCAAATAACAAAACTCATCTACTACCCTTATGGTTTCGTTACCTAATCTAATTCCTTCAGCATCGCCTGATTTTTCTTGGACTGCACTCCACTATCCTTTTTTGCTCTGTTTGTTAATGTTCATCTTAAATGAACCTTTCAACACACTGTGTTGGAAAAAGAGACTATGTTGGTCATCCTCTGCTTCAACACTATTGTGTTGTTGACTTCAATCAGGAGACTGGTTTGGTGCAGCTCTCCACCCTATTCTATCCTGAGCAAGCCTCTTCATCCCCTCATAAGAGCGGCAACCTACCATCCATTTGCTTACTGTACTCGTCTCCTCGTCTCCCTCCGCGATTTTTACCCCACACACTTCCCTCCAACGCTAAATTCACAACTCCTTGATGTCTAAGAATGTGTCCTACCAATTGATCCCTTCTTTAAGTCAAGGTATGCCACCAATTCCTTTTCTCACCAATTCTGTTCAGTGCCTCTTCATTAGTTACGCGATCCACGTACCTACTTCCCAAAGCGCTAAGTAGCGTAATTTGAATTATCTGCATTTTCATTACCGGTCAGTTTCTGTAAATTTCTTCAGTTTTAAGAGTATTTCGCAAATTTTGCGAGTCTCGATGTTTTCAAGGGCTATATTCTCACGTGTTTTGATACACATGAAATGTTAAGCAGCATTACACAGCTGCGTAGGGACTGCGGCTGTTTGTTGCGGAGGCCGGAGGAGTTAGCCGCCGTCCGTAAGCGGCTAGAGGGGTTGCGTTAGCCGCGGTCACCTGGCTGCAGGCTGCTGTGCCACCCGGACACCTGAGGCGACCGCTGCTACGTCTCAGAGCCGCGGTGCCACTGTGGTCACAGTTACCGACGTCACTGCAGGGTGACAGATGGCGAACTGCGCAGGGATCACGGAACTCTGGGCAGGAGGCGAAACTGCGAACCGGCAGGAAGGCTGTCTCCTTACACCTCATCTACATCTACATGGGATGTTAGAGGTTTCTTCGAAGCACCTTTATACTATTTATCTCCCATTCCATTTCCGAACAGAGCGGGGGAAGAAAGAACACCGGAATCTCTCCGTTCGAGCTCTGATTTCTCGTATTTTATTCTGATGATCATTTTACCTATGTAAGTGGGAGTCAACAATATATTTTCGCATTCGGAGGAGAATGTTGGCGACTGGAGTTTCGAAACTATCCCACGCCGCAGCGATTAGCGCCGTTGTTGTAATGATTCCAATCCCATATCCTGAATCATAGTGACAGTAAAAAACGATTTGCCCTTCCTTGGAATCTTTCGATGTCCTCCATCAAACCCACCTGATAAGGATTCCACACTGGGCAGCAATACTCCAAAACGGACGGACAAGCGTGGTCTATGCAGTTTCTTTAGTAGTTCTGTTGAATCTTTTAAGTGCTCTGCTAATAAAACGTAGTCTTTCTGTCCTATGACATTATCAAAGAGTTATTTCCAGTTTACGTGTTATGTAATAGTAATTCCTAGGTATTTAGTGGACCTAACGGCCTTCACATGTGACTGATTTATCTTATAAATAAAATTTAACGGATTTATTTTCGAACTCATGTGGATGGCTTCACAGTTCTGTTTATTAGATCGTTCTGCAGTTGGTTTTCATCTTTGGATGATTTCACTGGGCGGTGAATGGTGGCGTCATCTGGAAACAACCTAAGAGGGCTGCTTAGATTTTCTCTCAAATCGTTTATGTAAATAAGGAGCAGCAAAGGACCAGTAACACTTCCCTGTGGAGCACCTGATGTCACCTCTGTTTTAATCGATGCCTTACTATCGATTACTACAAACTGTGTCATCTATGATAGGCAATTCACTATCCAGTCGCAAATTTGGGGCGATATACCATAACCATGCAATCTCATTAAAAACCGTTTGTGAGATACAGTGTCAAAAACGTTCTGGAAATCTAGAAATACGCAATCATTGTGAGATCCATTGTTGATAGCACTCTTCACTTCGCATGAACAATATTTTCTAAATCCGTTTTGACTTTGGGTGAATAGATCATTCTGTTCGAAATAATTCATAATATTTGGATACAGGACATGTTCCAAAACTCTGCTGCCAATTGACGTCAACGAAATAGGCTTGAAGTTTAGTGGGTTAGTCATACTGCCTTTCTTGAATATAGGCAGAGTACTTTGAGACCAATATCAGCACATCTACCATCCCCCAGGTGGCATCTGCCGTCTTCTGATCCATATCTGTGTCGTCATTGGTGGTGCACAGTTTCTTCCCGCAGTGAAGTGTTCCTAACGTCAGGTGTGACATCGACCCCTGGAGCTGTTGACGGCAGGTGGCTGGCCTCATCCACGAGAGGCAGGGTGTTCGACGGCTGTGGCGGCGGATGTTCCCTCCTCCCATTGTGGGCGCGGCAGCGGCTGAAGGGCCGCCATATTCACTGGGAATCCCAATAAAGTGTAAAAGGGCCGCAGACCGCCCTGTCCCGCTTTGTGCGTGGTCGACCCGCGCTGCTGGAGTGCCGGACCACTCACGCCTTTTGTGTTACGCCGCGGCTGCGGCCCCCGTGGTCAATACGGGGGATTCGGACTGCACCGCAATCATTTCGCGATTAAGTACCGTCAGGTACATCTGTGTTATTGCAGGGCGAGGGCGATTATTGTAGCCAGGGCGGCTGAAGTGGCGCACTCGGTTTTATTCTCTCGCAGATTGCTCTAAACTAATGACGAACGTTAAAACAGGTCAGAGGCACTCCTCGCGTTATGTCTGCGAGAGTTTCGCGCTGGTAGTGGCACGAGATCGACTGCAGTGAAGTGGCTCCTATGTCTGACGTTGCAACTTACCTATCGGTGCTGAAAAATAAGAATTGTGCAATAAAATTGGATTCAAGATTTTCTATCAGAAAACACACAGTTAGTTTAATTGACGGTAAGTCATCGAGTAAAACAGAAGTGATATCTGGCGTTCCACAGGGAAGCGTTATAGGTCCCCTACTCTTCCTCGTGTTTATAGATGATTTAGGAGACAATCTGAATAGCTCCCTTAGACTGTTCGCGGATGATGCTGTCGTTTATCGGTTAGTGAAGTCAAAAGAGGAGCAAAAGCAACTGCAAAGAAATTTAGACAAAATTTCTACATGGTGCAAAAATTGGCAATTGACACTAAATAAAGTAAAGAGTGAAGTAATACACATGACCACTAAAAGAAATCCGCTGAACTTCAATTACGCGATAAATCTGTCAAACCTTAAGGCCGTAAATTCTACCAAATACCCAGGAGTTACAATTACGAACAACTTTCACTGGAGAGAACACACATAAAATATTGTGGAGAAGGCGAACCAAAGGTTACGTTCCAATGGCTGAATGCTTCGAAGATGCACGAGCTCCACCAAAGAGACTGCCTACATCACACTTGTGCGTCCTCTCCTAGAGTACTATTGCCTCTTGTGGGACCCTCACCAGGTGGGACTGACGGAAGACATTGAGAAGGTTCACAGAAGTTCAGCTCGTTTTGTTTTATCACGTTCGAGGGGGGGGGGGGCGGGGGGAGCGTCACGGAAATGTTGCACGAATTGGGGTGGAAATCATTAAAAGAAAGACGTTATTCATTGCGGCGTGATCTGTTTGCGAAGTTTCAATCACCGACTTTTACTTCTGAATGTGAAAATATTTTGCTAGCACCCACCTACTTAGGGAGACATGGCCATCCCAATAAAATAAGAGAAATCAGATCGAAAACGGAACGATTTAGGTGTTCTTTCTTCCCGCGCGCTATTAGAGAAAAGTTATGAAAGTGGTTAATGAACCCTCTGCCAGGCACTTAAATGTGATTTGCAGAGTATCTGTGTAGATGTAGATGTAGATAACTCAGGGTAGTAAAAAGTTTAAGACTCGTTGTCTTTGTTCATAGGGCTGAGTTACGTATGTCAGCTTCTATGCCCTAAACAGCTACCCAATCTAAACAACATCAATAAGTCTATCAATCTGCATATTTTTAAGTGAAAATATATCTAAACAAACATTAATTAAACCTCTGAATAAGCAACATAATGCTTTGACCATGTCCCTACAAATATTGTTTACATTTAACGAACAAATATATATTTTACAATACTAAAAAAGGTTGAGACTGAAGCTCTTTGTTCAGATAGCCATTAAGCGTGGCGTCTCACTGTTCAAATATACTGCCACTGTCGAAATATAGTTACAAAATTAATACTTAATTTATCATGGATTTTTATACAAATATTTTCAGTTCTTCTCCACAAATACTTATAATTGTTTATTTATAAATTATCTGCTGCATATCTACTATTTTAGTCGGCCATGAAATATTAAAGTGGCAATCTACAACATAAAAAACGAAAAACTTCCTAAGAATATCATTAAATATAATAAAATACATATATTAGCAATGCGCTTTGCTGGGTTCAAGTTTTGTGTTTCTGTTGTGGATTCTATTTTCTGACACAATGATATTACTACCGCAACGAAAAGCACAACAAGACAGTAAAACAAAGTTTATTGAAAGAATACGGAAATAACGTAGTACGTCTTCTAATATAGATAGCGTGGTGCAATGCTGCCCATTTGCTTCTTAATCTGTATCAATAATTGTAAATATAACTCTTATAATAATATTGTTATTACAGTACTGAAATTTATCGGCTTTTCATCGGTGAGGGACTTTGAAATTGTAATTACGGCCTTTGATTTTCCCAAGTTTCCTGAATCCATTCATGTAATTATATTTGCCGTATGATAATTCCCTGATTTTATATGGATTTTTAGAATAATGTTTGTGGCTATATTGTATTTCAGTTGCAATCTGGGAAAGCCACCCTCGCTCAACCAAGAGCGTCGTTTCCGGTTTCCGAACACATTAGTAAAACCCTAACTACGTTTATTCCATTCACTAGGTCCAAACTGTTAACTGGCCGGCTGGGGAACCGAACATCCGCCTTTCACATGGAAAAAATCAGCTTCCGCCTGTATCTGTAATGTCACAATGTGAACCAAGAGAGAAATCCATTTGCATGTACTGCAAAAAACTACGCTGTGGCCCTTCCTGTTCATAACGATGTAGATGCACACTTGCTCAACATCCAGCTATACCATCAGCAGTGTAATACGTTAGTTACATATACCATGGCACAATTTCTTTTATCTCTGAGGTCTAGATTATCATTTCTGGCAGTTGTTTGTTGCCTATAATACTAAGTACTCAAAGATCGTGTTTGGACCTTTGATTTGTGCTCTTATGTTTACGCATTTGCACAATGAACACATTACAAACTTAAAATTTAATTTTTTTATTCACCCGGATCATTTTCCCCGTAGTCATTATACCAGAAATTTTCAGAATTGCACCAGCTGATGTAAATAATTGAAGTTCTGTGTATTTACTAGAAGAAAAATATTCAAATGTTTGTTAAGCTTTACGGACTTAATTGCGGGGTCATCAATCCATAAACTGCCGGCCGCGGTGGCCGAGGGGACTGAGGCGCTCCAGTCAAGGTCAGCACGGCCACTACGGTCGGGGGTTCGAATCCCCCCTCGGGCATGGATATTTGTGCCGTCCTAGTTCGTAAGTAGTTCATAAGTAGTTTGTAAGTTTAGGGACTGATGACCCCGTAGTTAAGTCCCATAAGCTTAACAAACATTTGAACATTTGATTTGAATCCATAAACTTACAAACTACTTATGAACTAGCTTATACTAAAGACGACACAAACATCCATGCCCGATGGGGGATTCGAACCCCCGACCGTAGTGGCTGTGCAGACCGTGACTGGCGCACCGCACACCGCTCGGTAACAGCGAACAGATTTATCAGTTGTACACCACCGTAGCCAAAATATACAAAGTAGCGTCAACCATTTATGTGTGGATTGCTAACAATCGCGTCTTACCACTGGTCAGTTGGTACATGGCAGCAATACAACCTAACTTCTACGTACTTTGCACAGCAGAAATATGCTAATTTGAGGCTTATTTCTTTATAAGAAAGTTTTGTATCAAATCCAAATGTCTGTAAATCTATAGGACTCAGCTGCTAGGTTATTAATCCGTAGCTTACGAACTACTTAAACTAAGGTAAACTAACCTAGGGACAACACAAACATCCATGCCCGAGGGAGGACTCGAACCCCCGACGGTGGGCGGCCGCGCGCGCCGCAGCATGGCGCTCCACCGCGCACGGCTAACCTGCCGCGGCGTTTTGTGTCATACGAACTGTTCAAGACGTTTATATTTCATTTATTAATTTTGTGTAGAAATCAATGTTAAACGCAGCCATTTTCATTTAGATTCCTGTAGTTCATTGAGCGTTATCATTCGTATTTCATACTCTTGGGAAACTTGTACCTCTAGCTGTTCTTCTTGATTTTTAAAATTACATTATTTTCCAATTTTTTCGTAATCAACAAATAACTCTACAACTCTGTCCTTACGTTTAACAGGTCACTTCCGGAATCAGTAGTGCATATCACTGTTAACGGGTTGTCTTCTATAATAAAAATTTAAGCCAAATTTCATAGATCAATGACGCCCAAACTCGATTTCTACTCCTCATAGGACCGATCTAACCATGGAAATAAAAAAAGAAAGACTGTAGTCACCCCGTTTAAACGGTAGATGTGCGGGTGTTGATTCAGTTGGCTGCCATATTTTTTTATTTGTCAGAAACGTAATATGGCAACAAATGACAATCAGAAATAGTAATTTTCATGCAATCAGTTTTTTATATAAATGTAAGACAAATAGACCCATGCCCGAGGGAGGACTTGAAGCCCCGACGTACTCGGCCACCCAGTCCTTAGCATGACGCCATTCTCTTTTGGAAATCGGCTCGGCTACGTGAAGAAAGAAAACACATCTTCGTAAAACTGTTTTACTAGATGAATGAATAACACTTTCTTCCATTATGCTAATGGTTCATATGACACACATATTTCCTATGAAATGCAAGGGAACAATAGACAATAGTAGTGATCCGCCAAATTACAGCCCTGTATCATTGACGTCGCTTTGCAGCAGGATTTTAGAACATATCCTTCTCTCGATCATTATATCAAACAGGACGATCTGTTGACCCATAGTCAACACGGATTCAGAAATTATCGTTCTTGTCAAACTAGCTCTTTACTCACACGATGTGATGAGTGATACAGACAAGGGATGTCAAATAGATTCCGTGTTTCTAGATTTCCTGAAGACTTTCGACACTGTACCTGACAAGTGTCTTCTAATCAAATTACGTGCTTATGAAATATCGCCAAAGTTGTGCGATTGTATTCGTGATTTACTGTCATAAAGGACACAGCACGTTATAACTGACGTAAAGTCATCGAATAGAAATATCGTTCCCCAAAGAAGTGTTATAGGGCTCCTACTTTACTTTTTTTTTTTTTTTTTTTTTTTTTTTTTGACCGATTTAGGAGACAATCTGAGTAGCTCTCTTAGACTGTTCGCGGATGATGTTGTTACTTATAGGTTACTAAACTTAGCATAAGATCAAAGGCAGCTCCAAAATGATTTAGATGATGTAGCTGCATGCTACAAACGTTGTCAATTGACCCTTAACAATGAAACTATGATAAATGTGTAGTCGTCCATATGAACACTAGAAGAACTCAGTTAAACTTCAGTTACACGATAGATCAGTTATATCTACAGGCCGTCAATTCAATTAAATAATACCGAGGAATAAAAATTACGAACAACTTAAATTGAAAAAAAAACCAACAAACAAAATAACACAAAAAAAGAAAAAGAAACACATGGAAATATTGTAAGGAAGTCGAACCAAAGGCTCATTTCATTGGCAGAAGACTTAAATCTATTAAAGAAACAGCCTTCACCACCGTTGTGGGTCCAATTTTGGAGTGTTGCTGCCCATCGTGGAACCCCCACCTCCATCAAGTGGGACTGACTGACAGAGAAAGTTGAGAAAAGGGCAGCTCGTTTCATATTATCGTGATAAGGGGGAGAGACTGTCACGGAAATGATGTACGAGTTGGGGTGGAATTCATTAAAAGAAATGCATCATTCGTCGCGGTGAGATTTATTTGAGAAAATTCTTTCACCAACTTTCTCTTCCGAATGCGGATATATTTTGTTAGGACCCACCTACATAGGGAGACTATATCATCTTAATAAAATATGAGAAATGCAATGCGCTTTAGTGTGAGTTGCATAGGATGTAGATAGATGAAGATGTATATGAGAGTGTCATATCTGGTATTACATTGTCAAAAACAGTATAAATAAATCACTACATAGAAAATTAAAAAGATATATATGTACCTGCATAACATGTGAGGGAATATGTAAATATTTTCAATAAGAAATTCATACAACTCTGTCAAATAAATAAAAATTTGAAGTCATACGGCTAATACAAAGTTAACGTCTGAATTTAACAATGCGATGAATGAAACGAAAATAACTCCAAGCGTAGTATCTTTACAGCACATCGTGCAGTCGATTACGATGCAATATAGTTAACATCGCCTTCGAATACACCTTCTCCTGTCGTAAGCATTTATGTTGTGACGCTTGTTTACTAAAGAAGGCTACTCACGCTTGTCTGCTGGAGAAGAACTCTAGCACAGATGTGCTAGCACAATAATTCGTGAGTGCGTGTAGAATAAATTTGTTTTGAAGCGTCAGACTTGTATGTACAACTTGATGCTTGATCCAGTTTCGTTTAAACGTGTTGGTTCAAACGTTCGAGGTTGAGTACGATTGACTCTGTGTGCCTACATTACGGATGCTTCTGAAAACATTCCTGTTGATTTCATTCTGTACATTTACTGTACCCATATGTAGATCATCTCAAAAAATTCAATAATACATCTTAAAAAGAGAAGAGAAACATCAGTTTATTTCATCATGAACAACCATGTCATTCTAGATTTCGATAACGAAATCCTCTACCGCTAACGTAATGTTTTTCAGGCTTAGCACGACGTATTTAGATAATTAGATGTCATTGTTAGCCCCAAATATTTTCGTAAGTATTAAATGGCTGTGACATACAATCGCAATGGGGCACAATTAAGTGTGGGGTGCCCCAGGGATTTGTTTTGGGACCATTGGTGTTACTTATTTATATAAATGATATGCCTTCGAGTTTAACAGGTGACTGTAAAATATTTTTGTTTGCTGATGATACCAACTTGGTAGTGAAGGATGTTGCTCGTATTATTGACACAATATCAAATAACGCAATTCAAGAGATAAGTTCATGGCTTGTAGAAAACAAGTTGATGTTAAATCACAGCAAAACTCAGTTTTTACAATTTCTAACACATAACACATTTTTATTACACATAATGGGCATATGATAAATGAAACTGAACAGTTCAAATTTCTAGGTGTTCATATAGACAGTAAGCTGTCATGGAAAGCCCATGTTCAGGATCTTGTTCCAAAACTAAATTCTACTATATTTACCATTAGAACAATACCTGAAGTAAGTGATTTTTCAACACGAAAAGTAGTCTATTACGCTTACTTTCACTCACCTATGACGTACAGCATTGTTTTTAGGGGTAACTCGCCTGATGCAAAAAGGATATTTCTGGCTCAAAAACGGGCGGTTTGAGCAATATCTGGTGTAAGTTTACGAACGTCATGTCGACCACTTTTAAGTAGTCCGGGTATTTTGACTTTGGCGTCACAATACGTATCTTCTTTAATGTTGATTGTTGTTAATAATATCAGCTTTCACTCGGTTAATACTAGACAGAAGTCAAATCTACATTTCCATCACACCACCTTGACACTTGTGCAGAAAGGTGTGCAGTATTCTGCAGCATCCATTTTCATAAGCTTCTACAAGAACTAAAGCACTAATCCACAAACTTTCAAATCTAAATTGAAGAGTTACCTCATGGCTCACTCCTGTTATTCCGTGAGGATCTCCTAGAAAAGTTAAACAATTAAGCTAAATCATATTTTTCTTTATTGATTGTTTTCCCTTTTGTCTTAAGATTGTCTTAAAAATTGTCTGTTACCATTCTTGTGTAACAATTAATGTATTAACTTGTTCCATGACCATGGAGTCACACTCCTCAATTTTGTCCTATGAAACAGAAAAAACAGTAAATAAAATAAACTCTACCTGTCTTCCTATAGCCCCCGTTTTAGGTGTCACTACAATCGGAGAAAGCGTCATAAATAAAACTCTGGAGGCCTTTTACATGTTAATGTTTAATTATTTTCGTCTCTGTACTGGGAGTAATACATACTCCAACATTGGAAAGAAAATAAGATTTTTACGATTGCGGTATATACTCTAAAAGTCGAGTGCAGTGCAAGAGAGGCATAACAACACCCTTGCAACATTCAGACAAAACATTTATGTAAATAGTATATTCTCTAACATCGTCATGCCAGATATGAAAAAGTACGTCATTGCTGCAGTGATTCATTATTTAGAACAAGATAAACAACAATAAGGTGAGACAGTTTCTATGTAGTCGCGTATGTAGCACCGTTACGAAGGTGAATAAGGGCATCATCAAATGCCTGTGCTGAGATGCTTCTGAATAAGAAATACTCTCTCTCTCTCTAAGTTAAACAAAAGTTATTTCATACAAATAACGTTAAAACATACTGTCAAGTGTAAAAGAATAGTTCAATTTACACTATTGAGAATGTCAAATCTGCCAATCAAACTTACATTAGACAATTATGTGATTAGAATTTCCAACAGGAAGTAACATATAAACAGATTATTCTGACCTTAATTCTAAAGACATCGCGCTTTCACTGAGCCCGTCACACAAGAGGAATGAGAAGACCCAAAAAAAAAAAATTCGTGGTGGTTTCTGTTCGTCCAATAGATTGCGACAGTAATAATTTCAAAACTACCGAAGAACATCAGACATCAAAAGACGCAAGTGAGACAAAACGCGCAGACATTTTCGTATTTCAGACGTATGTACCACTTGATAATATTATTATATGTAGTCTGTTACTCTGAGCATCTTCTGAAATCCGTCTACAGTAGTTGTTTGGTTTTGTACTACGGAGCTAAGAAGTCTCCTTGTTATTTGCCAGACGTCGAATTGTTGTTCATTAATGTTTTTCTCCTTTAGTAGCTTCTCCCCCTGTTTATTCAACAGCAAAGCTCTAGAGTGGTGTTAAGACGTTAATCGAACGTGAGAGAGAGAAACAAACAAACAAAACATGGCGTCGACTTGACTCCCTGAACCGCTGTAAAGACTGCGCTTCGGGCGGCTCTACTCGCTAGTTTTCTGTTTCCACAGTAGACGGATGGAAAAAAAATTACTTGTACATTTACCAAAAACACAGGCCGCAGCACGAAATTAGTAGGAATTCACTCATCTGGTAATCGAGTCGATGAACTGTGTAAAAGAGGGAGTGTTTATATGAATTTTGTATTTGTTTTATTTGTATTAAATACTAGTCGACCCGGCAATGCTTTGCAATTGCTAATATGTATGTACAATTGCTTTCAACGTGAAATGTGCAAAATTTTATCCCAATCGTAGGAATGGTATTGATATCCCAAAGAAAAGAGCTCTTTTCGCACGAAAAAACTGCATAAATTTGCAGTAATAACATCTCATTTTATTATGTCTCAAAACTAAACTTGAATCACAAATAAAAAAAAAGACCACTCTTTCATGAAATTTCAACTCATATAAATAATACATACTGAGTTCATCCAATACAAATTCACGATAGTTTATCGAATACACGTACATTTATTAGGCATAATATTAAAACTCGAATGTGGAATATGAACGAACGTACTTGTTAGACAAACTTCTTTAACATATTTTTTGTTTTGTTTTAGAAAATGTCCCTCTTAACAAAACAAAAAGTTTTATAATACAATATCGTTGAGCGTTGACATTGTTCTACAGCATCTTCTTCCGCAGAACGGCCATCGGATGAATGACGACGGCGGTCGTTTCATACACCGCAGACCTCGGCGACAGCTGACATCACAACATCACTGCTCTTTATCTCGTCATGAAACAAATAACAAATTAAGTTTACAATATAAAGGCACATAAATTAATTATTCTGATCTTTACCTGTGAAACTGAACTAGAGTAGTCCGGTGTAACCATCAAACATCCTTGTTACACCACACCTTCGTGCATTTCAAACGTACAATGATTGCCAACACAGTAGATCAGTACGTTCGGCCAGATCCCACGTCGACAGAGAACTTGCGACCTTTCTATCGGTACTCACCAATAAGAAATGGGCAATACGTAACTCAGGGTAGGGAAAGGTTTATGGCTCGTTGTCTCTGTTCATAGAGGTGAGTTATATATGTCAGCTTCTATACCCTAAACAGCCACCTAATCTGTTTAAATAAGAACAATAGTTAATCTTTAGTTTAGCCAGTCTATCAATCTGCATATGATGACGTGAAAATATATCTAAACGAACATAAATTAAACCTCTGAATAACCAACAAAATGGATTCTAAGATAAAGAAGTCTTTCACTCCCAAACTACTTCTTTATAAATGGAGTTTATTACTCGTATTAGACATGAAACGCGGAGGTGGTCCTACTTTATACATCGGTAAATAACTGAACATTTCTCCTACTACTGTTCATGAGAGGCACAATAAGTATCACACACAGTCGAGAGTAAAAGTTCCAAATTATCACTCGTAAATTACTGTAGTCCATCGAACATTGCAGTTCCAAATTAATCCGTGATTAAAGTATTTGTTATAAAACACAGTAAAACACATTAAATGTTTTGGAAGGGGCATTGTATTTTAAAGATGAGGCGTTAGGTTGCGCCGAAGGATACAGTTTTGGGAGCGGGGAGAGCATGCTTTTGATCGCTTAGGTAGGGACTCTTAACTTGGTGATGAAAGGTTGTGACGACGAGGTGTACAGTGTGTCACGGAAGAATTTAGGTTTTAATCATAACGGTAGGAACACTTTCCACACTGATGAACGTTTACTTAATTGTTCAAAATTAAAGTTCGAAGTCACGTGGGATGTATCTCAGACGCAACACGAAATAAAACTCCCTACTGGAGTGGATTATTCCTCCAATCAAGGACGAAAGAATACTGATTACTGGCGTGGACTGTACCTCGTAACAAATATGAAACAAGACTCCTCTACATAGCGCGAAATCATCCTATTTATATCTTCCAAACAATTACATTGTCAATTACGTGTTGTTAATTATGTACATTAAATTAATTATAATGGAAAATTTAACAATTACATACAACTGGCTGTAGTAAAAGATACCGTAAATAATACTGAGTTAGTTGATATACAAGTCTTCTTTACACAAATACTGCTTCACTTTCAAATATATCTAAATAGGTTTCTAACATTTACTTCGTAATAAACGGTAATTATACAGAAACTAATGAGGACAAGACTTTCCTAGCATTAACTGTGAAATACAGTAATACCTAATATTATGAGAAAAGAATTTACTTAGTTTTATGAGAAATACTAATTAGCATACTATCGAAAATCTCACAATACGCCCCTGGCATGAACTAGTTAATATTTGCTAATTAAATTAAATAAACGTCTGTGACACCAGGTAGTAGAAAATGATTCAGTTAGTCACGTTAGGAAAAAGAATAACAAAAGTTCTGGAAAAGAAAATAATAATAGACTAATTACATTCATATCTACTATTATGCAACGGTGGTATCGGTAAGTTCAGTAATGCAAGCAGATGGGAATAAATCCCACTATGCTTCGTTACAACTGTCCTCCACCTGAACCTGGTGCATCCCGAGACATAACAGTTCTGAGGTTAGTGTGACTTAGTTTAACTACTTTGTAAGTCTAGGGACTGATGGCCATCAGGTAACGCCTTAAAAATGCTATTCTCGGCACACCGTTGACTCTGTGGCTATCGTAATATTGAATTACTGCCTAACGACTACCGGCGCGGTATGTCCCAGGCGTCTATCTCCAACACTAGTCCGTCCAGCGTCTGTTCATTCCCTTCATGCGGGCATAATCACGCTGAGAATATTTCCATGTACATCACTGGAGTACAAATGTCAGCTCTGCCAACGCATCGACCTGTGTGCATCTTTCCGTCATCTATATCAGTGCATATCGCTGTCCCACTTAGTCTAAGGACATGGGAACACGATGTAACACTATAAGTGAGAACCCCATTATTAGTTTATTATGTTTATGCTTACAATACTATGTATACCGTTTGTTTCGATATACTACTTCACGTAATGTAATATATGTATGATGATATTTCACAATGTGTTCCGTATAAAGAACTTTGTATATGAAATATTTGTGTGATTTTGTACGGAAATGTTATTTAGGATGCATGCACTTAAACTTACATATTTATAAAAATTTAGTTATAAAAGACAGTCGTGGCTGCAACTCTTTTATTGATTTTTGAAACGTTTCATCCTCGTGGGGCATCCTCAGGAATTCTTAAAATATCACATCAGATTAGAAGAACTGAAACCCTTGCTAGACACAATCTGTCAGCATCAAATCATTAACATTAGGATATGGTCGACAAAACTCGTCAGAATCCTAAAACAGAGCAGCAGTGGCGGATTCTGACGGGTTGTTCTACTAATCTGACGTGATATTTTAAGAATTTCTGAGGATCCCCTACAAGGTTGAAACGCGTCAAAAACGAATTAAAAAGTTCTGACCACGACTGTCTTTTATATATAAACAAGATTATTGGTTGTTGTACCAGCCAGCCCATAATGTAATGGAGATTATTTTATAAAAAATTGCCTTATGAAAATTCTGCAGAATGTGCTGGTTCATGCATATGACAGTTTAAATGTCTATATATAAAAGGTGTAGTGAGATCTTACAAAACAGAATAGCATCGGTTACAATGTAAAAGGTGGTGCACCGGCGGAAAAACATTCGAGAAAAAGTGTCTACTAGAGAGGTATAGAAAAAGTGGGAGTACAGTAGACAGTGATACGTTGAACTGTTAACTTCCACCTAACAGAAAGTGGCTTGCTGCATGAAGTTCACTGTGAAGAGATTTGGGCTTTAGAGGTGGTTCTGAATTTTGCATATTGTATGGCAAAAATTTGGAGCTTCTCTATTTTTTTTTTTTTTTTTTTTTTTTTTTTTTGAACTGTACTTTATCTTTTAAATTACTACCAATAAATCTTCGCCAACACCACTGGACTACCAAATAATGATTTTTACATTTACAGTGTTGCGTCGACCAGCAGTGTGCACTTTTCGTGAATAATCGCTGCCCGTCGTTTAAATGTGTTTCACGCACTGTTTTTTCCGAGCCATCATACCTAGACTGTTTTCTTTCCTTGTGGCTAAAATTTCCGAGTATCCTGATTTGAAGTTGAATGACCTATAATTTTTGCCTAGTTTATTGTGAATTATATTTCTTGAAAGATTTACACACACAAGTGGTAGTATTTGTGAATTTTCTCTTTTAAATATTCTACAGTGATTTCAATTGCCCCAATTTCACAGTGTTTTAAATATGATAAAACAGAATTATAAAGTTTGAAAAAGAGTAATAAATTAATACTTGATATTTTTGTATGTTGAGAGAATTCATGAATTAGATAATTCAAACTAAGAATAATAAAAACAGGAAAACATTTTTTCATAAATTCTGGTATTGGAATTTATAAACAGTAGCTTCCACCTGTCGGTTAGACTAATATTTCACCATATGACCCAAAATTATTTATTTAGTGAGCAGTTGTAGATTATTTTTGGGTACATAACTGCACACATAAAGGAGGTATTATTGTTTCTCTGGTATAAAATTTAAGAGGGAAAAGTATTTTTAAAATCAGTACAATTCAAACAGCAAAATTACTTACAGTTACAATTTGTGTAGATCATTACATCGGTTGTAGTGAATATAAGATATACAGATGATGGTCAGTATTAATTAAGCATAGCAAGATACCTGCATATCATTGATTTCGTAACTAGAAAGAGCAGGCGTTTTAATTTAGATATTGTCTTACTACCATATCACGAACCATAGCTGTTTGTAAAATAACATTGCATTTATTTTTATAATGAATGTGTTTAGAGGACTCAAAACTAGTATTTTTATTGGATAGTTCAACGAGTAACGTCTTAGGCCTCCGTCAGAAGTTTTATTTGGTCAGTTAAAGTTACTTACATTTCACATTTCTAGAGATTGTACTTTTTACTGTAAACAATTTGTTATTGGTGATCAGTCATAACAATTTGAAGTAGCAACCACAATCATCAGCGACTGTAGATAACCACAACATGCATAAATGTAACCACTGTTTGATGTATCTGCTAATGCCGGTACTATGTGTAGGTCTAAAATATAAACAGAAATTTATGACCGTTTAATAAACTGCTTGCAATTCATCATCAACTCAGATGACCCTGGATTCGGTGGAATTTAATTCGTGCAAGTTTTCTGTTTGTGAACTAAGACTTGGGAAACGAAGTCAACCAAACGGTACCTTGTTTGTCAGTCCACACATTACGGTCATCTTCACAGGTGTAACACTGGTGGTGTCGTTTTATTAATTATCTATAAGTTTTGTAGCTAGTAGCGGTATGCTTAACGGAACGCTGGTGTTATAAGGTCTGAGTAACAGAGAAATTTTTTCACTGAAGATCATAATTACAACGGGTACACAGCACAAGAAAATGACTATATCGAGTATTGTCGAGAGAAATGAAATCCTGCGTGATTTTTAATGTCTCAACTCGCTAATAACAGCAGACGTCTCATTTGGAGAAGCAATCATTATTTCGCGGTATTGATCCAATTAAGAATACTGGTGACATTTCCAATGCGGCAATTAGCTGTATTGATTTAAATGTAAATGCCGCGTATGAAATGCGATATCAAGCAAATTAAGTGGGCTCTCGTGTAGCCAGTAATTGACAGATCAACGTTTTTGCTGTGCGCCCACTAATTGCTAATCAGCTACATGAGGCACGGGCCGAGTTCCACTGAAACGCCACGCCAACTGTACTCGCGAAAGCACGGGAGTTAGTGGCGCGCTGTACACCTCTGATGTCATGTATTGTCAGGAACACGACAATTCCGCGAAAACGATAATTCGAAATGAAAGCGAAGTTGGGGATTTTTACGAAACTTTTCGAAACCTGCAATTTTTACAAAGTATCTTAAAAGTAGTTGCTTTCCCGTAAAGAAAAAGTTATAAATCTGTAAACCAAAGATTTTCAACTTTCGTGACTGATATTTATTGATTCGTAAAATTACTTTTTCACATTTTTCATCAAGGCTACAGTTCGTGTACAAGTGTAAAATGATAGTTCATTTCCTGCATAACTAACTAAGATCAAAGGCGTAGAGGAACTGACAAAAAATAGCACGGAAGATTGCTAAAATCGCAGTGAAATAACCAAAGCAGACACCGAATTTGGAAGAAATATTACACAAATTTAGGCAAAGGATATATCGAATCTGGCAAAACAGAATGAATCTGGGAAAAGCAATACACATCAGAGTGGAATACCTAATCTGGCAAAAATTACATCAAAATTGCCAAAAGGCATCTAAAATGAAAAAAAAAAAACCTTATACCCAAATTAGCAAAAGATAATACTCTGTTAGGTAAAAATCAACACTTAATTTGACCAAAACTAACTGTCGATTTGGTGAAGCAATATTCACTTGGCAAAAAAATTACACCGAATTTGACGAAGAAATAATACCAAATTTGTCGTATTTGGCAAAGTAGCATTGGCAATCGGCAAATAATGGAAGCGAATTTGCAAATACATAACGTAATTTGGTGAATGTAGCAAAGTATAGCTACTAAATTTGGAGAAAATTGTGCCGAAATCGACAAATAATACTACCGAAAGTGGAAAAAATTACCGGTTGTTTCAAAAATGCCACCTAAGTTGGTAATAATGGATGAAATGTGAAAAATAACTACACGGAAAGGAAAGAAACTTCTTAAATTGGGAAAAATAGCATTATAGTGGCCAAAAATTACACTGAAGGTACCGAAAAATACCGATATCAGTAAAAGTAATCACAGAAGTTGACTATAAAATAAAATTATGTTTTCCCACCCATATATATTCTTTTTACTGATTGAGAGCGTTTTTAGTGGTGTTTACTTGAACTTTTTTCAAACTGAACACACCACTCGCTGCACAAACGGAAAAGCTGATTAAATCGTAAAATGGCAACTTTATGTTTTTGAGTATTCTGCCAGATATAATTGGGGGAATTTTAATAGTAATCTCTCCTGGATGTATGCTACATGAAGATATCCCGAAATTAGGCCTTTGGACTGGATGACTGGAAGACGTTCGAAGGGTGGAATGTAGACTCAGAACACACTTATAGTTGAAGAATGCATGAGGAACTATTTGGTATTCTGACATACGAAGGAATAATGTTGGGCGTTCTAAGTTCTGTGAAGGTTAGCTACGACAATAATGCAAACGAATGTTAGAAATTCGTTTGGACATCCGTAACAAGTCTAATAACAACAAATGTGTAATTTTCTACGAAGGAAGGAATACAGATTATTTACGCTAGGAACCAAACTGTAGAAGTCACGTAGGATTGAAAGAAAGTAAAATGGCTGAATGGAAAATATAATGCGATTAAAAATAATAAAATAATAGACAAGAAACAGATCGAGGCCAAATACATATAAAAAGTATCAAACAATGATCAAGTGCCTTCACCCTCGTTGGTATCGAAATAACATAAGGAGGGGGGGGGGGGCGGGATATAGGGAAAGGAACTAAGAATCTGTGAGGAGATGGACTGTTTGGATTTAGGAAACGGAAAGGCATCTGAAGGCAATTACGTTGCGCTTGATAACGAATACATTGCGTATGAAATATTAACACTCTGTCGAAATATTCATCGGTCTGCAGAAATGTCTTTGGTAATTTAGTGATTCAGGATGTTTGAAACCTTGAGAAAAATTAGTTATAGAGGGCATCTCTAAGGTTTTGATTAAAATTGAAAGAGGTGATAGTATGTCCAGAACACTTTATATTCAGATAGTAAACCAATGGGTGGAAATGGCTATTTATTTTTATAGCTGTGGTGTGTATCACATGCGAAAGAACAGACACTATATCTATAATTATGATTGCCTCAAACAGGAAAATTTTAACATTGTTAGTTGCTTTTTGTCCTGTCTTCCCATAGTAGCTTTTTTATAATATAATGCAGATATTTATGTAATCCGTCTAGGCAACTGAATAATAAAAGTTTTATATTGCCATAAGCATACCTCATTTATTTGTAAGGCATCATCAATGGCCTCTAATAGATGCACGATTATGTTTTACTATATTTCGTTTTTTTTTTTTTTTTTTTTTATTTTTTTTATGTTTGTAGTATATTAGGTTATATACCGTTCTGGCGCGGTATTAAGTATAGTTAATGGTTTTTTTATGTTACTATGTTATTACTTACCATTTTGGAGAATGCTGGTCTACGTGTAGTGCTGGTTGGTGACTTTAGCTGGTTTTGTTTTCGGCTTTTATTCCATTGGCGTTTTCATTTTAGCACTTGACTACTAGCACCACCCAAAACAAAAACAAAACAGAGAAAAAGGCATATGCTTAGTAGTGCTAATCATCAAGTGCTAAAACGAAAACGAATGGAATAATAGAGGAAAACAAAATAACCTAAAGTTACCAATCAGCACTACTTGTAGGCCAGCATCCACCAAAATTGTTACTAATAACATCCAAATATCATAGTAGAAGATGCTGTGATATGCAATATGTTTTTCAGAGCATTTACGCAACGTTGGCATCGTTGGCGACACCTACAACGTGCTGACATGACGAAAGTTTCCAACCGAAGTTTCTCATACACAAACAGCATTTGACCGGAGTTGACTGGTGAAACGTTGTTCTCATGCCTCGTGTTAATGGGAGAAATGCGTACCATCACATTTCCGACTTTGATAAAGGTCGGATTGTAGCCTATTGCGACTGCGGTTTATCGTATCGCGACACTGCTCGTCGCGATCCAACGACTGTTAGCAGAATATGGAATCGGTGGGTTCAGGATGGCAATACGGAACGCCGTGCTGGATTGCAACGGCCACGTATCACTGGCAATCGAGATGACAGGCATCTTATCTTCATGGCTGTAACGGATCGTGCAGTCACGTCTCGATCCCTGAGTCAACAGATGGGGACGTTTAAAGGACAACAACCATCTGCACGAACAGTTTGACGACTTTTGCAATAGCATGGACTATCAGCTCGGAGACCATGGCTGCGGTTACCCTTGACGCTAACGGCATGTTTTCGGATGAATCAAGGTTCTGTTTACAGCAACATGATGGTCGCATCCGCATCGCGGAGAACGCACATTGTAAGCGTGTTCAAATGTTTGTAGAACTTATGGGGCTTAACTACGGGGTCATCAGTCCCTAAGCTTACAAACTACTTATGAACTAGCTAAGACTAAGGACGGCACAAATATCCATGCCCGAGTGGGGATTCGAAACCCCGACCGTAGTGGCCGTACAGACCGTGACTGGAGCACCTCAGTCCCCTCGGCCACCGCGGCCGTCTTGTAAGCGTGTATTCGTCATCGCCATACTGGCGAATCATCCGGCGTGATGGTATGGGATGCCATTGGTTACACGTCTCGATCACCTCTTGTTCATATCGACGGCACTTTGAACAGTGGCCGTTACATTTCAAATATGCAACAAGTTTGGAAATTGACCAAGACGAGAAGCGTGCCCTGATAGCCATCTCGTTAAGGCGCCTGGTGCCACAAGGGGCAAATTTGGCAAAAATTTTCAACTTCACCGTTGAAGTTAATTCAGCGCCCTGAAACTGACGAGATTTTTAATTGGCAACTATTCACAACCGATATAAAAGCGTTAATGTTTGCACCTGTTACTGTCCTTCAAAGTAGTCAGCAGCGTTGTGTAGAACCCGTTTTATGCGATGTGGAAGGCGTGGTATATTCTGTTGACGGTGCGCATGGAGCGGTCTACTGCCTGTCGAATCTCTGGAACAGTTCTGAAGCGAATGCCACGAAGTGGTTCCTTCATCTTCGGAATCAAATCAAAGTCACTAGGACTCTAGTCCGGGGAGTTTGGTGGGTGGTACAGAACTTCCCAGTCCCATCGACCGAACAGAGCAGCCACAGATTGCGCTGTATACGCCCGCGCATTGTCGTACAAAATGACGTGTGGGTTGCGCAAAAAGCGTTGCCGCTTTTTCGCAAAGCTTAAGTCCTCGTGACTTTGATTTATTTCGTAAGATGAAGTAACTCCTTCGTTGCATTCGCTTCAGAACTGTTCCAGAGATTCGACAGGCAGTAGACCGCTCCATTCGCACCATCAACAGAACAGGCTCTGCTAACGGTATACTACGCCTTCCACATCGCTGGCAACGGCTTCTACACGACGCTGGTGATTACTCTGAAAGACAGTAACAGGTGCAAACATATAACACTTTTGTATGGGTAGTGAATAAGTATTTGACACTATTTAAGTTCCAACCCTCCTATTTCTAGTTCGCATATTCATATTGTTATGGACATAAGCCCTATACACAGCATAAGAACAACGTAACTCATAGAAACTGCCGTTGAATTTGAAGCCATTCTCACCTTCTAACATCAGAACAAACAGATAAAACCCGAGAGAGGCAAGGTCAGAGCTGTAGGAAGGGTAAAGCAACGATTCCCAACCCACTTTGCCAAACGTTTCCAGCGTCACTCTTCTACTATCAAGTCGATCCTTATACGAAAAAACTACCACGCCCTTCCGCAGTCATTCCGACAATTCCATCCTCAAATCAAGTTGTACTTTATTCTCAGCCATGTCTGAGTTGTTTAGGCTGAGACGATGGTGCATGTCTCCTTCAAAAACCACAGAAAATGGAACTGGGGTAACTGAAAAACTTAATGTGACATTCTCAATTTATTGCAGCCAGTCTGATGGCTGACGTCCTGTTTATAATGACTTATGAAACTTATAGATAAAGATTCTGTCGAAATATGTATCACCTTTTGAGCAGATGATGCTAAGCTCTCTCAGAACACATCTTTCACAAATCCTACGGTACTTCATTATCATTTGAATGGCTGAATACCTAGCGACATTACTTACTCCACACCTCATAACTGCAACGCGTCGATTTTCTTGGATAAGTGAACTCATTCGAGCTCATCGCCAAGGACATTTCTCCCGGAAAGAACTGGGTAGTGCTTGCCGGTTAAGTCTTAAACTTTTGTCCTCCACGTAAAAACTCTCGCCGGCCGCGGTGGCCGAGGGGACTGAGGCGCTCCAGTCACGGTCTGCACGGCCACTACGGTCGGGGGTTCGAATCCCCCCTCGGGCATGGATATTGACCCCGTAGTTAAGTCCCATAGACTATACAAACATTTAAACATTTTTTGACATCCTTCGATAACGCAAGAGATACTTAACTTAACAGATGAAAGGAGAAAACATAAAAATGCAGCAAGTGAAGCAGGCCAGGCTGAAAAATAAGTCGGAAGGTAGACTGGCAAAATATCAGTGGCTAGATGACAAATTCAAGTCCATAGAAGAATATATAGCTAGAGGAACGACAGATACCGCTTAGTGGAAAATAAAAGAGACTTTTGGACACAGGAAAAGCAGCTGTGTGAATATCGAGAGCACAGATGGAGAACTAGTACTAAGCAAAGAAGAGAAAGCTGAAAAGTGGAAGAAATATATTGTGGGCCTCTACGTGGGAACTAAACTTGAGTCATAAGTCTTATTTTTAGTAAAAGAAAAAAAAACTCTTGGGATTTGTGCGACTTCTGACATAGCGTTTACCCGCGGCGTTACTTCTGAATTTTCTATACTTTCCGTCAGTAAAAGTCGGATCTCAATGCTCTCCAGACGGATACGTCACTACTAACAAGCAAAACCTGTGACCTCGAACTTCATCATCCGCACCAAACCATGCATAGAATAACTGTCGACGATCGTAAGATAGTACCGATCTTCGTTACTTCATGCGTAACGCTGCAAAATGTCACAAGTGACTTTTTAATTTAAAAGTTAATGGAAAGAGACAATTTAACAACATATCACTACCACAGGAGGGAATTACATGGATAATTCAACGGAGGCAGAGTACATATAATTTTCAATAAATATTATTAAAATCCCTGTCCTTAACCCTTCCGGTCTGGATTTTTATCTTTTCACTTTATTATTTAGAAAATTTTCTGTGGTATTTCCGTTGTTGGGAAGTATAACCAAATCAAATAATATTATATAGGCCAGTCGAGACTTACAAATAGCAATTATATTTATAAATTTCTTCTGAGGATTTATAACATATTCCGATCCTAATCAATGATTATAATAAATTTATTTACCGTGTAACAGGAAAACAATTATGAAGATCTTTTTTGCCACAGGAAATGGAGAGAATACGAACTGAACCATCACCTGTATACAACTAAATAGCTCAAGGTCGGCCTGCTGAAATTCAAATTGCTTTGACGTCACACACATCACATTAATGAAAGAACTGCGATGCACTGACAATGTACCAAAGCAAGAATACGTGGTGCGCTACACTTCCGCGGCAATTCAAAGGACGAAGCATGTTTTACACTAATTTTTATGAATTGGGACTTTGAAGTCCCGTCACATCATGATGTGTCACCGTCAAGTTACTATAAAGTGTAAAAGACATATACTACACACCTAATAGTGGGTTTGTTGTTCCTAAAAGGGCAGGCAAGGATTTCTATGAAATTGTTGTCGAAGAGCATAATGTGCACACCTCACGAAACCTACGTTTTCCCATTAAGAATCGCTTCCATATTCAAGCACTCCAACGTCAAAGGCCACCATAATTACATTTTTCTAACGATTTTGTGGTTATGTCAGTATCATAATCTGTCTCTCGTCAAGCGTATACCATAGCGTCGGAAACTGACTGTCAGTCACAAGTGTAGGCTGATTTTGAAATAACGATCATGTATCTCTTCCACTTGGTTTAAACCACTCCATGGAAATCTCGCAATTGCATTTTGATGGCTAATATGAACACTGGGATGTGTGTCGAATATGTGTGTTTTGTGCTATTATAATTACTTAATGCACAGGTTTGTAGGCACTGTTGATTGAAAATGAAGTGATACACTGGCGTAATTGGATTACCAAAAAACCCCTCCCATATTAATGAGGTCGTGTTACTTTATTTAAATTTAACGTATGGTAGATTGTAAGGTTTCAAATGCTGGATAGAAGAGGGAATATGGCAGTCTTATGCAAAATATCGCTTTCTAGCAGGTGTATGCAAGCAATCCCCAGATACTCGAAGAGTTGGGAAGACAGGATTCGACTAATTTCCCAGATTTCGGCAGCCGATATTCGTCGAGTGTTCGCAAATGTGTTCGAGATGTCAGGCCGATCTTTCCATAGAGGGACATCATTTTGAACATCTACTGTAAATAAATGTAAGCTTAGGTTACTCAGATGGCAATATTCTTTAGACATTAACTCAGTGTATGCGCCCACGGCACAATAGAGTCCGAGAATGGGGCGCTGCCGTGGCCGGCGGATGAGGGGCGACGACCGGGAGACGTACCGAACACAGCGATCCGCGGACGCCTGGCAGGCGTCTTTCGTGTCTTGTCGCTCTATCACTTGGATTTGTGTATGTTATGTAAATGCTGAACGCGCGTTAGCCATTATTCAGCTGCAAACATTCAAACAGTGTATACCAAATACAATATGCACTAAATACAGGACTTGACGCTCAACAATAAGATATGATAGACAGACTCCTCTCAAGTGTACTGACTACCGAAATTACGGCGGCCGAGCTTACACAGGTCGCCGCAAAGAGCGCTGTAACTCGCGTGTCGGCCACTCTACGCAATTTGAGCTGGCTGGTTTCCGCCGCTCCTCTGGCGTAGCGTCGCTTCGCCGAGACGGACTCCGGCGTCAGTTGCCGAGCTGCTGCTGCTCTCCAGAGATTGTTTTATAATTACTCGCTTGTTTCGGAATCTGCCGACCGAGCGCCGCGACGCGCTTGTGCAGATCCCGAACAAGTCCCTCTCGGCAATCCCCCACAGGGAAATTTCACATGTCGCTCCGGGGACCAAAAAAAGCTCGCGTGCCAGTAATTACTTTGCGCGTCTAAAAACCTGGTAATTTATTTTTCGTTTAAAGCAGATTTCCATACAGATGGAGTTGGATGACGGCTTGGAATGAGGTCTCGGCTGTTATGTCGCCATGACAACCGGCCGCGCGAGGCTGGCCGGAGGGTGGGAGGGTAAACACAGCGGCGGGCCGCGTGCGGCGAGCCGGACAACCCTCTGGTCTGGCTCTGCTGTCTGGCCATCACTTCTAACTGCAGCACTTACTCACCAACTAAACAGGTAGTTTATGAAAAGTATCGTTTTAGGATCGTTTTTCGAAATTGTTCAAGTTGTTTTTTGTTGTTGCTACATCAAAAACATTCCGATTTTATTAGATCCTTCATATCGACTGCGATTGCTCAAGATACGTTGTTGTTTTTGTAATATTTCGCCAGGAGACTAGTTTGACGCAGCTCTCCAGCCCAGACAATCCTGAGAAAACCGTCTCCTCATAAGAACGACAACCCACATCCATCTGAATCTGTTTACTATATTCCTGTCTGCTATTTTTGCCCCACACTCTTCCCTCCAATGCATTCATTTACGTCTAAGAATGTGTCCTACCAATCTATCCCTTCTTTTAGTCAAGGTATGCCAGAAATTCCATTTCCCCCCATTACTGTTCTGTACCTCATAAATTACGTAATGTACCCACCTAATCTTTAGCATTGTAGCACCACATTCCTAAACTCTCCATCCTCTTCGTGTCGGAACTATTTGAAAAAGGCATTTGACGCGGTGCCACACTGTAGACTACTAACGAAGATACCAGAATGCGGAATAGTTTTACAGATTTGTGACTGGCTGGAAGACTTTCTAAGTAATAAAACACAGTTCTCGACGGCGACTGTTCATCAGAGACGAGTGCATCGTCAGGAGTGCCCCAGGGAAGTGTGCTAAGACCGCTATTATTTTCTATCTATGTAAATGATATGATGGACAAAGTAACATGTAATAGGCTGCAGTTTGCTGATGATGCTGTGGTGTATGGAAGGTTGTCGTCTTTGATTGACTGTAATAGCATACAAGATGACTTAGATAAGATTTCTAGTTGGTGTGAACAATGCCAGCTAGCTCTAAATGTAGAAAAACGTAAGATGATGTACGTAAGAGGGAAACAATCCCATAAATTTTCAATACAGTATTAGTAGTGAGCTTCTTGATGCACTCGCGTTGTTCAAATATCTAGGCGTAACATTGCAGAGCGATATGAAATGGAACGAACATGTAACGACAGTTGTAAGTAGGACAGCCGACTTCCGTTTAATGGGAGAATTTAGGATAGATGTACTTCATCTATAAAGGAGACCACTTATAAAACGCTTGTACGATCACCACTTGAGTATTGCTCAAGAGTTTGGGATCCGCAGCAAGTCAGTACCCGAGAGGTCTAAAGGCGCCTCACTGCGGAGGTTCGAGTCCTCCCTGGGGCATGGCTGTGTGTGTTGTCCTTAGGTTAGTTTACCTCAGTTTAAGTAGTTTGTAAGCTACGGACTGATGACCACGCAGTTTGGTCCGATAGATTTACAAACATTTGAACATTTTTTTAGCAAATCAGTTTAAATGAAGACATTGAAGCAGTTCGTAGGAGAGCAGCTAGGTTCGTTACTGTTAGGTTCGACCAATGCGCGGGTGTCATAGAAATGCTCCGGGATCTCAAATGGGAATCACTGGAGTAAAGACGACGTTCTTATCGAGAAATTCTGTAGAGGAAATTTAGAAGGCCGGAATTTGAAGCTGACTGCAGAACGATTTCCCGCCGCTTAGTTATATTTCGCGTAAGGATCGCAAAGACAAGATAAGAGAAATTAGGGCTCGTACAGAGGCATATAGACATTCTCTTTTCCCTCGTTCTGTTTGGGGGTGGAATATGAAAGGAAATGCCCAGTAGTGGTACAGTGTACCTTCCGCCATGCACTTTACGGTGGATTACGGAATATATGTGGATGTATACTATATCATCAAAACCATCCGGACACCCGCAAAAATATATTGTACCTATCATCCATGTTTCACTCCCGTACAACGTTACACTCCACAAAGATGCCTTCTGTAAGCCTTACCCTTAAATGAACATTCGATTTTAGCGAATTTCTTTTTTCCATAAAAACTTTTCTTGCCATCGCTATTATGACTTTATGTCCTCCGTATTGCGACCGTCATATATTATTGTATTGTCCAAGCAACTCATTTACAACCTTTACTGTATCGCTACCTAATCAAGTTTCTTCAGTATCGGTTGGTTTTCTTAGACTGCATGATATTACCCACGTTTTGCTCTTGTTCATATTATACGCTCGTTTCAACACACTGTCCATTCCGTTCAACTGCTCTTCCAGATCCTCTGCTGTCTCTTACAGAATTACAATGTCATTGGCAAACGCAATCCTTTAATTTCTTCCCCCTGAACCTCAATTCTGTCTCTAAATATCTCCTTCTTGCCTTCACAGCTTTCTCAATGTCCAAATGGAATAACATGGGAGAAAGGTTACAACCCTGTCTTACTCCCTCCCCAACCAATGAATCCCTTTTATGCTATTCCATTCTTGTAACTGTTGTCTTGCTTTTGTAAGGTTCTAAATAAACTTTCGTTCCCTATATTTTCCCCTGCTGATTTGTTACACAGAATGAAACCAACAAACGTAATTTTTTTTTTATATAAATGATTTACTCTGCATCCAGTTTCGGCCTCAGACTGTAAATATCTTCAGGTCCCTAAACCAAATGGAGGTTCCACGTCCTTTTAGGCAGTAGAGGAGCCATTTCAACTGCTGCTGTGCATTCCTTCTCTCACAAGCCCTCCACCTGCTCCCTGCCACTAACGATTCATAGTGTCGTCTCTGAATTTCTCGCATTCCTTCGGTCTGTATCTAGCCATGGAATGGTTTTCTATTATCTAACGTAAGATAGAAAAATAACAAGATATATTCTGGACAAATTGAAGGAACCAGACGTGGTTGAAAGCTATAGAGGGTGCAACGGCTAAAGATTAACCGAAACAGGAGATGGTAATATATTATAAGAAGAATGGGTAGTTCTCAGAGATACAGTAGTGAATGTCGCAGAGAATCACATACGTAGAAGGACAAGGCCTAAAAGACATCCTTCGATAACACAAGAGATACTGAAGAGAACTGAAAGGAGGAAATATAAAAATGCAGCAAGTAAAGCAGGCCAAACGGAGTACGGAAAGCTGAAAAATAAGTTCGAAAGGTAGACTGGCTAAACATCAGGGGCCAGATGACAAATGAAAGTTCGTAGAAGAATATATAGCTAGTGGGACGACAGATACCGCTTACTTGAAAATAAAAGAGACTTTTGGAGACAGAAAAAGCGGCTGCGTGAATATCGAGAGCACAGATGGAGAACTAGCACTAAGCAAAGAAGAGAAATCTGACAGGTGGAAGAAATATACTGAGGGCCTCTACATGGGAACTAAACTTGAAGTCAGTATTGTAGAAAGGGAAGAGGAAATAGATGAAGATGAGATAGGAGGTTGTTACTAATAAAACGTGTGTAATAGATAATATAATTATTTTGCATTAATCGTTAAATATATGTTCTGTAGCATTCTAGATATTCGACAAGGGACGTTTTATAAGAAGGGGATGACATACTGAAGTGTTTGATACCAAACTATAAACATATGGATGTCTCAAATTAGAAATGAATACGCGATGGCTAATTGTGTGAAGAATTCAGTTGTGTGCAGACGGTGTGTTAGGTCCAAACAGTTGTATCTTATCACAACTACGCATATTCGTTCAGAAGCATTAGTTAGTACTTATGACAAGGTAGCCGAGACATCAGTTTTGTTGGTGATCTGTCCAGAGGACGTATTTGACAATATAAATAACTAAAGTCATTACGCATTTGACGGAAACCTGAACCTCTTTGAGGAGAGTCGTAATTGCTGAACAAAGAGACCGTCTTGATACCTCGTAGGCTAAAATAAGTCAATGATCGATGTAAAGTGTAAAGAAGTATTATTCTGAAGAAAAAAAAGAGTTGCTCACAGGATTCGGTTACAGAGTGGATACGGTTCCAAAGTGGAAGCAGTAGGAGTGCTAAAAGTCCTCTGTTGTTTTCTCCTCATCTGGCATTATGACACGAATTTAGTCCCTCCTCGGCATCAGACGATATTGTTTCTCCCACCTTTGAATTTATATTTGCTTGTGCGCAGGAAGTATCTGCCAGTCATTTTTAGCATTAAATTTTCTTCATCCACAATGTATTTGAGAAGCAACATAGCAGTTTCATCATTTCAACCGGCAAGTATAAGATTAGGAAAGAGTGAATACAAAAGCTGGCGTTGTCACATCTACCAAATAAGAGCTGTCATGCGACTAGCGAATTCCACCAATATAGTGGCCTAAACACACAGGAATAAAAATGTGTTGGATGTCGTCCGACATCGGAGCACTCGTAGAAGATTTTAATGGCGAAATTAGTCCGACAATGGATCATAGAGCGTGAAGAGGTAAGTCACGAAGTACTCTCACTATTACCTTGTTCTTGTCAACTATAATTAAGTTCCTTTTTTACGTTAGTTATAACTCTTATTCTGTCTTCAGTAATATTTTATCTTGTATGTTAGTTATTGGGGGTTAACATTACTCGTGACCATTTAGATCACTGTTTCATTTCAGAAGATTCGAACTTTGTGTCACAAATTTTGGATCATTCACATTAGTGGGGGAAACAGTGTAATCAATTGTCATAAATAATGTTAGAGTACTCTAAACAGTGAGCTTGTCTGAATTTATTGTAGAATGTTTCCTTGTTCCATTGGACAGATTTCATGACCATGATTTATGCTTCAACATAAATGACGGGTGTCGACAGTCTTCTGCACTTGTCAAGTTTTTTTCCACTGAAAATCCGAATAAAAATTGTGCCACCAGCACAGCATTCGTGTCAGCACAAGTGGCCTATTTTGGAGAAGAAATTAATGGATTTTTCGTAATTTACATAACCACCTGTTTCAATTCATGATTCAGACATTGCTTATACACCGAAACACAATACACTAAAACAGATATTGTAATGGCCTAACAAATGGGGGCTCATTAGAGATAAACCATATACTATTAACCTCGCGATCGTGCTCAGTTAAGGACCGAGAAGCAAGATGGCAGAAATCGCGATTCTGAACTCAGATCTTCATTCTTGCACAGCCGGAAAAAATGAACACCTGGAAAGTGGACGTCGATTTTAGCCGGTGATGGCAGATGCCAACTGGGGTATCGTGGAAGTACGGGTAGTGGTACTGACGTAGTCGCAACAGGTAGCCTAGTAACGTAGCAGCCAGAGAGTCATCTGTGTGTACCCTTTAATGGGGAATCTATACAGCCATACAGATCACTGTTACGTCAGAGTGTGAAGCAGACAGGCGCCATATCAGGGACTTGTGCTCTTGCAGCCAACTGAGCGAGTCTGAAAGGGGTTAACTGGGGGCCTTTCGAGTGGTGGAGAGGATCTTCACGAAAATGACCAGAGAAGTTGGACGTGCTGCTTCATTTGTGGAAGGATGCTGTTAGCAATGATCACCTGAGTACTCTCACATCCATAGACCAGGTTATGGATATTGCGAGCTTACACACGGATTTCTTTTTTAATGAATTAAAGAAAAAAATACTTTTTTCTGTCCAGGGTGATGAAATTATACACTAAATATGCATATAGACTTCACATAGAAGAACGCCTAGATCGCATATTTTACTTCATAGTTTATTACGTGACTAGTTTCGACAACAAGTTGTCATTTTCAACCGTACAATTAAAATTATAAACCTGTATAAAATTTTTCGAAGGCACATGCATCTGGTGTAAACAGAACATAAAATAATCCACCTGTGTGCTGGTTACTGGGGTACTACTGACATGCTTGGCAAATTAACATATAGATAACATATAACGTAGGATAGTACATTCCATCAGTGGAAAATAGACGACTGCAGACTACATGGTGCCATATGGTTGAGGATGCCTGTAGTAATAGCAGACAACCAATGTGAGCAAATCGGCCTTTCATTTGGCGGATTGAATGTTAGCCAGCACACATAAAAATTACAACTGTGTACTGCGAGAGAATGACCACAGATATCCTACAGGTGATGATGATGTATGAATACTCAAATTCTGCAGTTAATTCTTGTGCGGAATGTCGGAAGTGTGTTATTTTGTGGCGATAGGTTTATCTTGGATACACAAGAGATAAAGAAGTGGTAATACATTTATCGTAATATAATTCTCCCACTGAGACTAGCCAATGCAATTTATAGTGAACTCTTATTTTATTTCTTAATACAAATTTAGTTAGCGTTCATTCAGGAAATATTTCACGATAAGAAATAGTGTTAAATTTTTATTGAGACTATTTTATTTACTTACGTAATTACATCACACATTTGCACGGTCAATTAATCTCACTGAATATGCAGTAGTTCATTAAATATGGTACTTGGACATGTTTTGTGAGACCTTTTATATACGTAATAACACTTCAAATATTGCAGACTGCTGACAAAGTCTCATATTTAATTCTTTCTCACTGGATCGTAGCTAATGAGTACACTCGTAATACATGCTCAACAATAAACAGTACGTGTCAAAGTCTTCTGCCGCTGCGTTTTCAGACACAGTACTTGTGTATGTGAGGTTTTCCCTCCTGTCTTCTTCCAGACGTCCCCCTGGTTGGCGGTTTCTCACGGACGCTGGGGAACTTCAGGCTCGCGCCCCATGAGAGTCCGCAGGGCACCTCTCGGTGATCTTGAAGGTGAGCGGCGAGGCTATCATGTGCATCATGGTCGTCTTCCAGGACGCCTCGCCCTCAAACTCTACGTGGAAGCGCCTGATCATCTGCAGTCACAAATAAAACACACACGTTCTTAGATCCAAATACACAGTCTGCTTCAATTCAGTTAGGACATTGGCTATAAAAGATAAAATTCATGGATTACATTAACGAAAATACTTTTTTTATCGAAATAGCCTCCCCCTGAATCAATACACAGCTGAAATCTTTTTAAAAGTGTCGCTGGAACTGGAAATTGCTTTGAAGTGTAGAATTACCTTGGTTGTGCTTATCGATTTCATTAGTCGTACCGAAATGACACGATTAAATTGGCCTGCATATTTCCCCAATATCAATCCAATTGAACAGGCTTGCGATAAATGGAAAAGAAATGTCCGACTACATTTTGACCAGGCACGGAAACCACCGCAATTAACCAGGATTGCCTGTGAAGAGTGCGGTACTTAGGCTATCCCAGCGCAATAAATCTTCGAAGTCTCTTCGGGTTTTCTGCCGGATACTAAGATCTAACTGATTCAATATTTTTTTCCGGAAATATATCTTCAGGAACCCTCGCTGTTACTCAGTCCCGCTGAGTATCGACGGATCCTGAAGAAATACCGAATCAGTCATATTTTAGTATCCGGCAGAGAACCAAAAGTGTTGAAAGGAGCTCGTCGGCGGCATGCCACGTAAGATGCAGGTTTTCATTCATTCAGAATTTTTTTTTTTTTTTTTTTTTTTTTTTTTTTTTTTTTTAGGAAGTTGCTACACAATGCACTTAACTCAAGAAGAGTGTCTGAATAACACAGAAGTGATTGTGTTGGGTTTTGTTTCCCAATAAATCCGTAAGTTTATTACATTAGAAATGTTAATTTAATAGAACACCATACAAATTTCGTATGGTGTATGATGCAAAAAAATTTTATGTGTGTACTATTTAGGCTTTTTCCCAATAGAATTCAGGAGAATGCAGGGCCGAGAGTCCAGTTAATGACTCTTTATAGAGCTTACGACTCTCTCCTCTGATGGTAATTTTAACTAGTGGAACACTTTCGAAGATGTAAATATTACACCACACGTTAGGAAGAAACATCGGTCTTTTCGTAGTTATTAATTGGTAAAACGGTCAGTTATTTTACCATTTATTTAAATAATGGCCGATTTCAGCCCATTTAGTAGCAATCTTCAGATGCGCGTGACTGTGGCTGGACTCCACAGAGCTGGCGCGTGGGTGTCCTGATCGGACTGCAGTTTTACTGATTAATGAGTTCTGAATTTGTCAATATTGCTAATTTCCGGGCTATTAGGCCGTTGTCTTATGGATTTATTATTGAAACCCAACGTGTCGTCTCCAACTGCGGAGGACATTTTCAAGGGAGATCGTGGCACTTTTGAATGTCCGATACACTAACCGAAGCCAAACTCCATTTACAAGGGTTCGCGTGCAGAGGTGTGACGTCAGATGTTTTTTATATGCGCGCGCAATTCGCCGTTGCCGATTGCCGTCGTTAATATCGTTCCACAGTGGAAGACTGTTACATTTCTTCTTCAACACCGGAATCCAGATTTCATTTAGTTTCACGCTCTCCTCGATCCTATTGAAATTATTGGGGTGTTTTACAATTTCTATAGCCTCTGTATTGTGGTATCCATTTGTGGCTGCTAAAACTGAGTCTTATCAAATTGAATAAGGTGGTCCCCAGGTTGAAAAACATGTTCAGCAACAAGGGGAACTGTAGAAGGGGAGAGATCGACAGATCAGCTGGTGCTGAACATGTTATTCAACCAGGGGACCACTACTCAGTTTGATAAGACTCAGGTTTTAGCAGCCACATGTATACCACGAACGATTGTACAGAGAGGCTATAGAAATTGTAAAACATTCCAGTAATTTCAATGGGATGGAGGACGGCGTGAAACTAAATGAAATCTGGATTCCGGTTTTGAAGAAGAAATGTAAAAGTCTTCCACCATGGGACGATATTAACGGACGACGGCAATCGGCAACGGCGAATTGCGCGCGCATGTCAAAAACATCTGGCGTCACACCTCTGCGCACGAACCGTTGTAAATGGAGTTTGGCTTCAGTCAGTGTATCGGACATTCAAAAGTGCCACGATCCTCCTTGAAAATGTCCTCCGCAGTTGAGGACGAAACGTTGGGTTTGAATAATAAATCCACAAGACCACGGCATAATAGCCCGGAAATTTTTAGTAATATTGACCTTTCCGGCCGTGAAAGTTTACATTTTACAATTCTGAATTTGTATTTATGATCAGGAATAGGCGTGGTGACGGCCGTATAGAAGGTTGGAACGACAATGTCAAAGCGGACTGTTCCAATAGAGGGATCTGCAGGCAATGAGTCAGAAACGCTATGATGTTAAACTGTATCAGGTGCAGACAACTACACGAACACATAGCTATTGTGGTAGTAGATGGCCGATTAAGGGTACTTTGAAAGAGAAGAGATCGGATTTTATCTAAAAACAAAGTAGCGACCATTGTGGTAGGTAGGTGGTAGGAGTAGGCAAGGCCGGCTGGTACTGACCCTGGCGAGCAGCACGTGTATCTCGAACTCGGCGAACCTCTTGCCGACGCACATCCGGGGGCCGAAGCCGAAGGGCAGGTAGGCGAAGGGGTGCGCCTGCCTGGCGGGGAAGCCGCCCAGGGCGTCCTTGACCCAGCGCTCCGGCACGAAGCGCGACGCCTCGGCGAAGTGCTGCTCGGAGTTGGTGATGGCGAAGTGCGACAGAATCACGTCCACCTGGGAACGTCAATATCACAAAATTATACAAGCCTAGGTAAGAGTCTGTTGACATGAGCAGGGGTACAGCTGTGGGAGACTTTCAGCAGTTTCATCAGGCGCTGGTATGGCACTCTGCCCAGATAGCAGGCAACAAGTAGTGCATATCTCCACTGCCGCTTCCCTTGAAACGCCTGGTCAGAGCAATGTGTTGACCAATGGCGTCACGTCCTATGTGTTCACTGCTTCAGAAGAAAACCTCGCCACGAAAAAATAAATAAAATTAAAAGTGTTTTTAAACTATCATTCTTCGTTTCGTTATTCTATCAGATCACTTTTATTCACATTAAAAGTATTTTTATCACATGAGAAACCTTTTTACGTCCCGGACACAGCACGTATACGACTCGTAGCGTGGCCGCCTAGTATCGAAACCGCCTAGAAGACAAGGCCTGACAGCTGGCCGTGCCTACGTCACACCGAGAGGCGGAGGCTGTGAGCTGACTGGCTGGCAGCTGGGGCACGCCCACCGCCTCACGGTGGCCGGCCAGTCAGCTTGCGTCCGCCGCCTCTCGGTGTGACGTAAGCACGGCCAGCTGTCAGGCCTTGTCTTCTAGGCGGTGTTGCTAGTATAGGTGGCAGCGGCTACAACGTTGCAATGCGTATGCGCGGCTGAGGTTCAAATTCTCTCCTGAACCTCCTGGAGGCAGCATATGGGCGCTTCCGTTGCAGGGATGGATGAGGGGAAGTGCCACTTTTAACATTGGCATTTTAGCTACTAGAGATCGGGCAGTTATACATGAATGGTCCCAAAGCAAGGCAATGGAGCGACTCCGCACCTCGTCTTGCACATGTGCAATTCTTCCATGAAGACAACATTCACCCTTCATATTTATTTTTAGCGCATTGAAGATTCATCAAAAACATGTCATATTTAGTAAAATATTTTCCAATTATAAAGATGTACCTACTGTAATCGCCATCAGAAGGTCAGATGATGAATAATTATTAAGTCAATACTCTCCACCTCCACCTACCACGTGGTTAGCAGCATGACACTGCCATTCACGAAATAGAACAAACGCACATTTAAACAAAACGCTGAATATCACAGAACATAGCTTTATTTAATTAATAAGTGTTCTCGAATATCACTTTGGACGAAAGATGAAAGCAAACAAACGAAAAAAGAAATTGATAGTGGGTCGCGAGCCACCACCAGACGTGTATTTACTTTAAAAGCTATGGCGCTATCAACTACGCTATGGCAGACAGCCAGGTATCACCTCACAAATCTCTCTTGTTATTGAAGACGAAACTTAATTGCTAATGTGGCATTTCTGAACACCAGATTATAATTAAACGTACTAAGAACGATGTGTTTTTGATAATTCTACAGTGCGTTAAATGACAACGCCTGAGTTATAATAAGAAAATCGTGAAATACACGAAGCAAGATGACATATACCAGGGAAAGTTCCCACCCGATCCAGGATCGTCTGCTTCGTGGCAGTTCGGTAAACTTCAGTAGTGTTCGGTGGCTCAGCCCGTCGTTGCTTCCTTCCCCTAACATCAAGTCCAACCGCTACTGGTGTTGACACTGGAGAACAACTCTCCCTCACTATCACCACTAAGTCAACCTCCGACGTCAGAGAGGCATTTTCAGAACCGCCCGTACCGTTCCACTACTGTTGCCAAATCATCTGAAATCTGCTGTCTGCCAACGAAACCATGCAAAGGCTGAGTAGCGTTCTTAGGTTGGCCGAGAATTCCTCTCTGTACGTAATACCGTGTATTAGGGTTAGAACTGGTAATATTACAATATCGTGGGGAATGAATAATAATTTAAATGACGATCGAATAATCGCAGAATATAATAAACTACAGCCAGGAACTGTAAAGAACATTTTTATTTAATTCCACAACGCCAGTGGCAAAGACTAATATCAAATAACAAGTTGTTGGAGAGAAATTAAGAACTGTGATAAAATGTGAATGTGACATAGTCGTCGATCGTCTAAGTTGACACCTTCAGCGCCGACAGAATCACTATTCTCGTTTAGGTAGTTGTCGTGATAGGACGTGTTTGCTATTCCGTCATGACTATGTTACATTTTTATTCAGGGCACATCCTGCAGTATATTAAACGATGTAAGTGTCTGCTTATATGTCTTACTGATAACCATGAATGAAATTTAGCTCTTTTCTGCCACGTAGTTGATTTATTGAACCTCTTGGTCTTTTTCTTATATTTCGGCATTTTGTTAATGTATTATAATCCGTTGGAGACACAATTTGTGCTAATATTGATTCCATTTACGAATTAAAAAATTCCTTTAGCCTTATTTCACGCGTCCCTGATAGTGGTCAATCGGCATTTTTACTATTAGCATTAAATTTTTCTTCCAGAACTGAAATGCTTTTGTGCTGGTACTTATTTTTAAATACTTTAAATGCAGCTAAACCACGGAGGAAATATAATGCTTTAAGAATGAGTACTTCTTTGTGTATTGCTACGCTTAAAATTAGAATTAATTTCAGCTTTTCAAAATTTTAATTAAATATTTCATGTTTGCCGTATACATTCACGTGTTCCGAGTTTTTTCTGTTTTAACTATAGCTTTTTTTTCAGTGTAGAATATTGATTTAAGTCTAAGGAAGTCCTTTCTGAAGGCATTTGTATGGAGTGTTGCCTTGTATGGGAGTGAAACATGGACGATAAGCAGTGTTGACAGAAAGAGGATAGAGGCTTTTGAAATCTGGTGCTACAGAAGAATGCTGAAGATTAGGTGGGTAGATCGCGTAACTAATGAGGAGGTACTGAACCGAATTGGGGAGAAAAGAAATTTCTGGCATACCTTGACTAAAAGAAGGGATAGGTTGGTAGGACACATTCTTAGACATCAAGGAATTGTGAATTTAGCGTTGGAGGGAAGTGTGTGGGGTAAAAATCGCAGAGGGAGACCAAGAGACGCGTATAGTAAGCAGATTCAAGTGGATGTGGGTTGTCGTTCTTATGAGGAGATGAAAAGGCTTGCTCAGGATAGAGTAGGGTGGAGAGCTGCATCAAACCAGTCTCTGGACTGAAGACCACAACAACACAACAGTGCATTTACAAAAACTTTCAACTCACTCTGTTCCAAACTACTTTCGTTATTTATTTTTATTTTAATTGTCTTGCACCGTCTTAAACCGTTACATTTCAGTATGTCCAATGGAATGTTAACCTGCTGTGCACAATAAATCATTGACACCAGGCGGAGTGGTGGAATATGAATCCATCATTGCACCTATAAGATACCACAGCATTAACCACCTCATCCACCTTATTGCCTTGTAGTTGAAAACTTTACAATATCTAATAACTTATGTTTGTATGTATCCACCTTCCAGCTGCAGAATACCTGCCGACGAAGCCGAAGGCCACCTGTAGTTGCAGCTGGTAACATCGGGGTCTAACTTGGGAAAATATAGGAATAACAAATCTACCAGTTGCCTTCACATCATGTTAAAACAGGTGTGATTCTCCCTAAAATCGCGATACTGCTTGAATAGAAACTTTTCCATTTTTTTTTTTTTTTTTTTTTTTTTTTTTGGACAAAAGATCTGCAGTAAGCGGAAGTTAATTAAAGAATGGGTACCACAGGGTATCGTTTGTAAAACTGAACTGGTATTCGATGTGGACATAATGACTATTTGCTTTCAAGTCTGTCAATTCCTTAGCAAATCCAGAGCCTTCCATTACTATGTCCTCTACAATGGAGGCTGTGTGATGTTGATAGGACAGTATGTTTGTTTGCGTCAACGAATTCTCGAACATGACATTTAAAACTTCAGCTTCCCTTCCGCTATTTTCTGGTGCCACTCTAGTCTGATCAACAAGTGACTGGATAAAAGATTTGGACGTGATTGATGATTTTACGCAGTACCAGTATTTAATCGAGTTCTTGTCAACACTTTTGGCCTAGATGCAGCGGTGGTACTTGTTCTATATTTCATGAATCTAACTCTTTACAAAGGCACGAATTTCTGATAACCATTCAGTCTCTTTATTTGCTCGTTCTTCTTAGAACTTCCTCGGCATTTCGGAACTATTATTACTCCATGAGGGGTCTCTTCCATCGAGTACTTCCAGAGTATCACCTGATACAAACCGCCGACATATCATTTCTTTACCTTTAGTTTCACTTTATTCTATTATCTTTAGTAGAAAACTTAGTACAAAGTCGAACTACCGGGTGATTAAAAAGTCAATCTAAATTTGAAAACTTAATAAATCACGGAATAATGTAGATAGAGAGGTAAAAATTGACACACATGCTTGGAATGATACGGGGTTTTATTAGAGCCCAAAAAAAGGTTCAAAAATGTCCGACAGATGGCGCTTCATCTGATCAGAAAAGCAATAATTAGCATAACAAATTAAGACAAAGCAAAGATGATTTTCTTTACAGGAAATGCTCAATATGTTCACCATCATTGCTCAACATAGCTGTAGTCGAGGAATAATGTTGTGAACAGCAGTGTAAAGCATGTCCGGAGTTACAGTATCCCTAGAGATGTCGGTCGATCACGATACACTTGCGACTTTAGGTAACCCCAATGCCAATAATCGCACGGACTGAGGTCTGGGGACCTGGGAGGCCAAGTATGACGAAAGTGGCGGCTGAGCACACGATCATCACCAAACGACGCGCGCAAGAGATCTTTCACGCGTTCCAGCAGGTGTTTATCAGTCAGGCTGGGGATGATGCGATTCTGTAACATATCGGCGTACCTCTTACCCGTCACGGCAGCAGATACAAAAGCAGAGTCACGCTGTTCCTCGAAGAAAAAAGGCCCAATAACGGTATATGTGGTAAATCCAACCCATACCGTGACTTTCTCGACGTGTAATGGAGTTTCCACGACAGTTCTAGGATTTTCGGTAGTCCAATTCCTGCAGTTGTTGACGTTGACAGACCCTCTGAGCGTGAAATGTGCTTCGTCGGTCCACAACACGTTACTCAACCAATCGTCATCTTCCGCCATTTTGGAAATGCCGACACCGCAAATGCCCTCCGCTTCACTAAATCTCCAGGTAACAAACAGTTCATGATGCCGATGGATTTTGTAAAGATAGCATCGGAGGGTACGCGTAAGTGCCAACCAAGCAGTAGCGTATGGAGTGCTGTTGCGACGTGCGACTGCACGAGCGCTGACTTCTCCATGCATAGACAGACGAACCCGCTACAGTCTCAATTTCTTGCTGAACTGTCTCAGCAGCATTACGCCTTGTGCTCGGTCGGCCACTAAGGGGTCTATCGTCTAAACAACCCGTTGCTTCGAACTTCGAAATAATTCTCGCCACAGCTGCATTTGTCATCGGACCTTTACCCGTTCGAATCCCCTTCCTATGGCGATAATATCGTAACGCTGAACCAGCACAGTCCCCATTCTGATAATACAGATTCACTGAAAGAGCCTTTCCAGGTAACGTCAAATGCTGCGACTGCTGGTGCATCTGATTCTCTCTCTTATTACAGCTCCTTTTATACACGATATACTTGCGCAATCACTGATGTTTTGCTGTCCGACGCCATCTGTCTCACATTTTGAACCTTTTTTGTTTTTTGTTTTTGGTTCTTATAAAAGCCCATGTCATTCCAAGCAAGTGTGTAAATTTTACCTCTCTATCTACATTATTCCGTGATTTATTAAGTTTTCAAATTTATACTGACCTTTTGATCACCCGGTACTTGCTCGCCGTGTCTGGACTCACCCCTCTGGGGACGCGGAAGCCGCTGAGCACCAGGTCGTCCACCATGACGCGCCGCATGTTGAACACGGTGACCGGCCGCAGCCTGCAACACCAGTGACGTCACGTCAGCAGCCGAGCACTGTCACAGGACTCAGTTTTCAAGTTGCACTGCAGGAAATATGAATTAGTGCACCCTCTTACAGTTTTCCAGTTTACTCATAAACACTGCATATGGATACTTGAAATGATTCATATCAACAGCTACAGCTCAAGCCGTACTGAGACAACTGGTGTGGACCCATGCTGGAACGCCCACAGCCTGCATTGGCAGTACTGCAGGTGCTGTCTGTTTGATAATACCAATGGTGAACACTGTGTTGGTATTCCTTACTCCGCGCTCGCATGACCTGTCCACGTAGTTGAACAAGAATTGTGGGCTGACGAATCGTACGCGTCAGTGGTCGTCGAATCGTATCCCACACGTGGTGATCAGAGGACTTGCTGCAGAGCACGGTGAGTTTCATGCGCAGTTGTGTGGGCGAGCATTGTCGTGTCGGAACAGACGCAGACGGAGGTGGCTCGCTGTAGCTATTGGAGCGTCTCAAATTATACTTTCCAGGACACGGACGCGATTTCAGACAACAGGAACCGTTAAAAGAAGAAAGGCCAAGGTCGTCCAGGGGTAACATCGGCAAAAGGTGACCGATTTCTGCTGATAACAAACCGTCAAGACATAAGATAAAAAATAAGGAGGTTCTTGGAAGAAACGACGAAGAACGAAACATTTAACGAAAACATAGCCAAGAAGAAACATCGAGGATTAACTTCTGTGGTGTTAGAGGAAGGTGTAGAGGATAAAATCAGCGGAGAAAGAACAGGTTGGAATACTTCCAGCAAATACTTTAAGATGTAGAGAGCAAGCGCTGCCGTGAAACAAAATGGCTGGCACAGGAGAGAAATTCCTGGCGGACCGCGACATACCGTTGGTAAGAGTTTTAGAGGAGGATTGTGCACTGCTCAAAACAATTAAGGGATCAGTTGAGAAATCTAGGTTCTGACATCCATCGTCAGAAAGAACTAAAATGGTTCGAAGTCTTTCTGTCGGCTTTACGGAGTGGAAATAACATTACGGCAACCGAGATAGTGGTGATAACAGAAGATTGCTGAAGAAGGGGTTGGTGTTCACTTGCGTTTACTCTACCGAACGAAGTACGCAAGCAGTTGGATTCAGATGGTGTAGTGAGCAGACAACGCTAAGCAAAAACAAAGAGACTTACTCGAGACTATGGCATGGAGAGCCATAACAACGTTGGAAGAGGGACAGACACAGAGTGACTTGGCTGCAGCTATGGGAGTGTCCACAGGTGTAATTTTACAGAACCTGAAGCGGACAACAGGAACCGTTAAGAGAAGGCAAGGCCAAGGTCGTCCACAGGTAACATCAGCAAGAGTTGACCGATATCTCCTGTTAACAATCCGTCGAGACAGGAGGCTGAATCCAACTCAGCTGCAACGCACCCTCCAGACGGCAACAGGGAGATCAATATTAACATAAACAGTCCGAAATCACCTTCGGGAATGTGGAATCTACGAAAGGAGGCCCATGGAGGGTGTCCCGTTAAATCTACGATACCACGCAAAAAGTGGGCGGACGAACATTAGTATTGGAGTAGTAACAAATTGCGGCGGTTTATGTTTACAAATGAGTCAGGATTTTGTATTTATCAGGAGAATCATCGTTTCCTCATCTGGAGAGAAGGTGGAATTCTGAAGAATCCTGGTTACGTGCAGGAAATGGACGAATGGTATGGGGAGGCGTCAGTATCGCCAGACGTACGTATATCTGTGTTATCAGAACGGCGCTTTAACTGCTCAGAGGTATAGAGGCGACATCCTTCGATCTTTTGTTGTGATGAACGCTGGTGCCGTTGTAGATGGGTTCCCTCTGGCGGACGATGACGCTCGTCTTCACAGACCTGCATTGGTGGACAATATGCGTGAATCTGAGGGAATGGAATGGCCAGCTTCTTTACTTACACCCAGCTCAGTATGTTCTGATCCTACAATGGCGAAACAGCACGTCATACTTCAGTCAGCAAGCACTGACCGCTGGCAGCTTTCCCTCTAGAAATATCAAAGCTGAACTAGAAGCGAAGCTAATCGCATAAGGTCTGAGCTAGCGCTTGTGTGCCTTGGCCGAATGAACTCCAAATTCTTCCAATGAAATTGCGTGCTTATGGAATATCGCCACAGTTGTGCGATTGGATTCGTGATTTCCTGTCAGAAAGGACACAGTACGCAGTAACTGACGGTAAGTCATCGAGCAGAACAGAAATTGTATCTAGCGTACCGCAGGGAAGTGTTACAAGACCTCTACTGTTCCTCATTTTCATAAACGATTTTACAGACAACGTAACTCCCTTAGACTGTTTGCGAATGATGTTGTCACTTATCGCTTAGTAAAGCCAGCAGAAGATTAAAAGCAACTGAAAAATGATTTAGGCAAGTTACCTCCCTGGTGCGAAAATTGGCAATTGACCCTTAATGGCCGGCTGTGGTGGCCGAGCGGTCTGTCAGCATGTCAGTCACAGTCTGCACGGCCGCTATGGTCGGGCATTCGAATCCTCCCTCGGACATGGATATTTGTGTCGTCTTTAATATAAGGTAGTTCATAAGTAGTTTGTAAGTTTAGCGACTGATTACCCCGTAGTTACGTCGCTTAAGCTTAACAAACATTTGAACATTTTTGATCTCTTCTTTCATTTCTTTTGCCTAGTCCATATTCACCTACAACATTTCCTTCTCTTCCTTTTCCTACTACCGAGTTCCAGTCCCCCATCACAATCAAGTTTTCATCGCCCCTTAATTTTCTGAATAATTTCCTTTATCTTTACATACATTTCTTCAATGTCCTCATCATCGGCAGAGCTAGTTGACATATAAAGTTGTGTAACTGTGATCGGTGTTGGTTTTGTACCCGCATTCCTATTTTATTTTTCATTATCAGACCTACTCCTGCGTTACTACCAACTGATTTCGTGTTTATAACCCTGAACTAATCTGACCAGAAGTCCTGTTCATCCTGCCACCGAACTTCACTAATCCCTACCATATCTAACTTTAACCTCTCAGTATCTCTTTTGAAATTTTCTAGCTTACCTACGCGATTAAGGATTAGAACATTCCACGCTCCGATTCGTAGAATGTCTGTTTTGTTTTTCTTGATGACGACATCCTTCTGAGAAGTACTCGCCCGGAGATCCAAATGGGGGAATATTTTACCTCCGGAATATTTTACCCAAGAAGACGCCATCATCATGTATTCATACAGTAGAGCTGCATGTCCTCGGGAAAAGTAACGACTGTAGTTTCCCCTTGCTTTCAGCCGTTCGCAGTAACTGCATGGCAAATCCATGTTAGCTGATGTTACAAGGCCAGCTCAGTCAGTCACTAAAAGAAATCCGTTAAACTTCTGTGCTCAGTACTGCCTGTGCTGAGCTGTATGTCTTCGAGACGTAGAGGTTTCTACTTGTGGTACTCGACAGTGGAATCCTGGGTAACTTTGAAAGCGTGGAAACTTTTACTACAGGATGTTATTATTTTTATACGAGTAAATGGCCGATTCCTTAAAGAATCGAGCTCCGCTTATAAAACTGCTTAAAACTTCCGTTTGCTCTGAGAATGAGCTGAAGTGTTAAATATTTGACGTTAAGAATGTAAGCGAAGAAAACTTTGCAACAGGTCTGAAATTCTCCTTGAAGTTTTTGGAAGTCGGTAAGTGCTCTTCAATATGAAACACTCGATTAATATAGTGTCTATAATGTACGCCCCATTTATACAAAAACACGTATTTTCCGAATCTCAATCTCCTGAAGGTATAATAATGTAATATGTCAACGGCCGTCAGTCATATATGTCAGTAGTGTATGTAAATATTGCAGTAAAGTTCGTAGTAATTAGGTAATATACAGAACATCTTGCTCAAAAAAAAAATATTGAGGACATCATATATATTGCAATAATAGGCTTACTATGTTAAAGCTTAACATATGATTGTAGCTGTTAATGTGTAGATTACGACACCATTTTAAGTCTTTATATGTAATAATTCCGCAAACTACTGGAAATTCTCTTCGTCCTTAAAGTCATTAGGTGGGCAACTCGCGTGGATCGTAATGACTCCTATCTTATCATTGTGATCATTTCGCGAGATATACGCAGGAGAAATCAATGTTTTGATTGACTCTTCTTCAAACGTACTCTTGTGAAACTTTGGTAGACGCCTGTACCGCGATATCTACATAAATACTCAGCAAGTCACATTGCAGTATAGTTCCACTCTCTGATAGCTGGAGAGAAAAAGGAACACTAACATCTTTCTGTTTTCGATCTGATTTCTCTTATTTTATTTTCATGATTATGTCTTCCTATGTAAGTGGATGCTAACAGTATATGTTCACATCCGGAAGAGAAAGTTTGTGAAAGAAATTACACAAATAGATCTCGCCGTCGCATCAAATGACGCCTTTCTTTTAATGATTTCCACCCCAACTCGTGCATCATTTCCGTGACACTGTCTCCCCTATATCGCGATAATACAAAATAAGCTGCCCTTCTCTGAACTTTATCTAAGTCGTCTGTCAGTCCAACTTGGTGGGGATCTCACAACGCGCAGCAATACTCCAAAATAGAACGCACGAGTGTTATGTAGGCAGTTTCTTTAGTAGAACTGATGCATCTTCCAAGAGTTCTGCCAATGAAACGTAGTCTTTGGTTCACCTTCCTTACTACATTTTCTATGTGTTATTTCCAATTTAAGTTGTTTGTTATTCCTAGGTATTCAGTTGACTTTTAAGCTCGTAGTATGCCGCCTTCCTCTCCAGTACAAATAAGAAAGAACCAGATAATACTAACTATAGCAAAGGCAGCTGCTAGATTAGAAACTCACTGGAAAAACGCAAAGGAAGTGTAGCCCACCCTCAAGGACTTCATATAACAAACCTTAGTTCTGCCGACCCTTGAGAAATTATCGAGTGTGGGAGACATATGAGCATCGACTTACGCAGAAATTTTTCCAAGAGGGAGAAAGTTTCCTAACTTTCACAATTTTATAGAATAAATTCGTTTGGAATCGTACAGTCCGAAAGTACTAAATTTGTGAGAGAGTGTAGTAAACGTATTGTATTTCAAACGATTTCAGTTGAGTAATTTTGAAAGTAGATTACTTTGATGCCTAAAAAGTAAAGTAAACGATTCCAACGAGGTAGGAAATTAGAAGACAAATATTCTCAAAAAGATCTTTGGTTCAAATTCTACTAGTGCTTGTAGAATAATATTTTCACCCTGTAGTAGACTATGGACTGAAATGAAACTTCCCGGCAAATTAAAACTATATGCTAGACTAGCAGAGTGAAAATACGGGGATGATCCAAAAGTAAGTTCCGTTTCTGTTTCCATCCGCGGCAGCGCTACGATCGCGCCAGTTACTATGACTCAAGAAGAAGACAAGTACGCCATTTTCAGATTGCCGCTGACGTGTGCTTTGTAGTACTTGTTTATAATGTCATCCATAATTGAAAATAACGCCAACCAATTCCTTTAATAGCCAAATCACATCTGTGATTCGTTTTCCAAATGCAAAGAAACTTACAACAAAGGAAATTAATCAGCAAATCTGCGAGGTTTAAGGACAAAATGCTATGAGTGATTCAATGGTTAGAAGATGGGTCGGACTGTTCAATGAAGAACGTGATCAATTGCACGATGAAGAACGAAGAGGACGCCAGTCTGTGGTTACTGATGAACTGCATCGCAGAATTGAACAGAAGATTCTAACACCTAAAATCTGTCCTTGGTGGTCAACACTTCAACGATGATGACGAGCTGAAAGATCATGTTACGACATGGTTGAATACACAGGCGGCAACCTTCTGTGACGAAGACATATAAAAACTTGTGCTATGCTATGACAAGTGCCTACAAAATTTCGGAAGATATGAAGCAAAGAGGTTTAACAGTTGCAGATTTTTGTTCAACAAATATATTTTGATTCCTGAAGAGGGACAGCAGCCTTTTCAGCAGTTACAAGGGCAACAGTCTGGAAGACTGACTGAGCTGGCCTTGTAACATCAGCTAACATGGCTTTGACATGCACTTACTGCGAACGGCTGAAAGCAAGGGGAAACTACAGTCGTTACTTTTCCCGAGGACATGCAGCTCTACTGTATGAATACATGATGATGGCGTCTTCTTGGGTAAAATATTCCGGAGGTAAAATAGTCCCCCATTCGGACCTCCGGGCAAGTACTTCTCAGAAGGATGTCGTCATCAAGAAAAACAAAACAGACATTCTACGGATCGGAGCGTGGAATGTTCTAAACCTTAATCGCGTAGGTAAGCTAGAAAATTTGAAGAGAGATATTGAGAGGTTGAAGTTAGATATGGTAGGGATTAGTGAAGTTCGGTGGCATGATGAACAGGATTTCTGATCAGGTTAGTTCAGGGTTATAAACACGAAATCAGTTGGTAGTAACGCAGGAGTAGGTCTGATAATGAAAAATAAAATAGGAATGCGGGTAGAAATCCAACACCGCCACAATAGAACAACTTTATATGTCAACTAGCTCTGCCGATGATGAGTACATTGAAGAAATGTATGAAAAAATAAAAGAAATTATTCAGAAAATTAAGGGGCGATGAAAACTTGATTGTGATGGGGCAATGGAACTCGGTAGTAGGAAGAGGAAGAGAAGGAAATGTTGTAGGTGAATATGGACTATGGAAAAGAAATGAAAGAAGATATCGCTTGGTATAATTTTGTGTAGAGCATAATTTAATGGTCACCAACATTTGGTTTAAACATCACGAAAGAAGGCTGTATACGTGGAAGAAACCAGGAGACACTAGACGGTACCAGATTGACATTATAATTTTAAGAAATAGATTTAGGAACCAGGTTTTAAACTGTAAGACATATCCAGGGGCAGATATAGACTCTGACCATATCTTACTGGTAATGAACTGTAGATTAAAACTTAAGAGACTACACAAAGGTAGAAAAGCTAGGAGATGGAACCTGGACAAACTGAAGGAACCAGAGGTGGTTGAAGGTTTCAGAGGGAGCGTTAGGCAAGGATTAGCTGAAACGGGGGAAAGTAATACAGTAGAAGAATAATGGATAGCTCTGAGACATAGAGTAGTGAAAGCAGCAGAGGAATCCCTAGACAAGATATACTGTACTTAATTGATGAGAGGATAAAGTATAAAAATTCAGCAAGTGAAACAGTAAAAACGGAGTACAAACGTCTGAAAAATGAGTTTGATAGGAAGTGCAGACTGGCTAAGCAAGAGCGGCTAGAGGACAAATGCAGAATATATAACCAGGAGAAAGATAGATACCGCCTACAGGAAAATAAAAGCGATATTTGGACACAAGAATAGTAGCTGTATGAATATCAAGAACTCAGACGGAAACCAGTACTAAGCAAAGAGGGAAAAGCTGAAATTTGGAAATTTTATACGTAGAGGGCTTGTACAAAGGAAATAAACTTCGAGGTAGTATTCTAGAAATGGAAGACGATGTGGAGGAAGAGGAGATAGGAGATACGATGCTGCGAGAAGAATTTGACAGAGCGCTGAAATATTTGAGTCAAATGAAGACCCCTGGAATAGATGATATTCCGTCGGAACTGCTGATATCGTTAGGAGAGCCAGTCATGAAGAAATTGTTCCACCTGGTACGCAAATTGTATGAGACAGGGTAATTACCCTCCGACCTCAAGAAGAATATAGAATTCCAATTCCAAAGAATGCACGTGCCGATAAGTGTGAAAATTACCGAACTATCAGTTTAATAAGTCATAGTTGCAAAATACTAACAAGAATTATTTACAGACGAATGGAAAACGTGTGGAATCCGACCTCGGGGAAGATTAGTTTGGATTTAGGAGAAATGTAGGCACACGGGAGGCAATACATTACGACTTATCTTAGAAGATAGGCCAAGGAAAGACAAACCTACGTTTTTATCGTTTGTAGATTTGGAGCAAGCTTTTGACAATGTCGACTGGAATACTCTCTTTCAAATTCTAAAGGTAACAGAAAATACAAAAATGCAGTAAATGGAACAGGCAAAATGGAGTACAGACGACTAAGAAATGAGATTGACAGGAAGTGCAAAATGGCTAAGCAGGCGTGGCTAGAATCCAAATGCATATCTGAAGAAGAATGTATCAGAAGGGGAAAGGAGATACCGCCTACAGGAAAATAAAAGAGACATTTGGGGACAAGAAAAGCAACTCAATGAATATCAAGAACTCAGACGGAAAACCAGTTTTCAGCAAAGAAGGGAAAGCTGAAAGTGGAAAGAGTATATAGAGCAGCTCTACAAAGGAAATGAACTTAGAGACGATGTTGTAGGAAGGGAAGAGGAAGTAGATCAAGATGAAATAGGAGATATTATACTGAGAGATGAATTTGACAGAGCCCTGAAAGACCTAGGTCGGAACAAGGCCCCAGGAGTAGATGACATACCCTCAGAGCTACTAAAGTCTCTGCGAGAGCCAGCCATGACAAAACTATTTGAACTGGTGTGTAGGATGTATGAGACAGGCGAAATACCCTCAGACTTTAAGAAAAATGTTATAATCCCCATTCCAAAGAAATCAGGTGCAGACAGGTGTGAAAATTACAGAACCATCAGCTTGATAAGTCATGGCTGCAAAATTTTAACACGAATTATCTACAGGAGAATGGAAAAGCTGGTAGAAGCTGACCTCGGGGAAGATAAGTTTGTAAAATGCATTTTTATAAAAACCATCAGCTGTTTATTAAGAACCTTATAATCTACCAGTTTCGGTCATGGACCATCTTCATGGATAAAAAGGTGTTAAAACAGAATGGTAAAATGCATCAAATAAAAACAGGAGTCAGTATAACTAAAAGTCTATCAGTATAGACTGTTCTCACCTTTTATGTCATGTTTGTCTGATAGATTTTATCTAAGATAACCATAGAAATTTTTTACACTTTTAGTTATACTGACTCCTGTTTTTATTTGATGCATTTTACCATTCTGTTTTAACACCTTTTTATCCTTGAAGATGGTCCATAACCGAAACTGGTAGATTATAAGGTTTTTAATATCAAAAAGGAACAACTTCCTGAGGTTCTGCACAACTTTTTTATTGGTCACAAACCGGCTTTCGGCTTCTTAGGCCATCATCAGGTGACAACTGAATGTAGTACACATGTTTTCAAAGATGTTAAGATTTACAAAGATGTTATCACAGACAATCGATACTTCACAGGAAAGTTAATCGCAAAAACTTATTTATGAGACTTATTAACATTTATATAAAAATATAATAAATATGTGTAAAGAATCAAAACTAATAGGATTATTTTTGTGGAAAAGGAAGGTTGAAAATAAAACTTATTTTAGTAGAGATTTTAGTAGAGATTTTAAGCAACTACCTAAAGATCCTACTGCTAGTTTCAATGAACAAGTCAAAGCCACTATAAAATCATGTAACAGCATTATACCTGAAAATAACATCCGAGTGCTAGTGAATATGAACCCCTTGGCTCCTAGATTATATGGTTTACCCAAATTACATAAAGATCTGATTCCTGTAAGGCCAGTAGTGTCATCATTTTCTGCTCCTTGTTACTTATTAGCAAGAGAGCTAGATTACAGAATTAAAAAGAAAACAAGTTTTAAACCAAAATTTGGAATCAAAAAATCCATAGCTCTTGTTAACAAAATTAAAGACATACAGGTCCCACCTAATTCTAAACTTGTATCGTTTGATGTCACCAGTCTGTTTACAAATATTCCCACTGATGAAAGTATTGGCATCCTTACTGATCTTTTGCACAAATGTAAAGTAAACCCTGTTGAAACACATGACATAATCATTGCTACAGAGACATGTGTGAAGCAAAATTACTTCCAATTTGAAAATAAATACTACAATCAGTCTGATGACCTAGCTATGGGTTCTCCACTTAGTCCCATTCTATCTGAGATCTTCATGGATCATTTTGAGCAGATGTTCTTACAGAAGGAACCACTGAAGTGCAAAGTTGGATATTGGTTGAGGTATGTGGATGATGTGCTGTGTTTATGGACTGGTACCACCAGACAATTAGATTCCTTTTTACAACACTTAAATTCCCAACACAATAAAATTAAGTTCACTATGGAACTAGGAGGATCTTCTATAAACTTTTTAGACCTTACTATTGACATTAGCACAAAGAAACACTTATTTAGTATTTTCAGAAAACCCATAGTAACAGATACAGTTATCCCTTCTAGTTCCCAGCATCCACACAGCCATAAACATGCAGCTTTCCATTCAATGGTCCATCGCCTCATATCTGTTCCATTATCTGATTCTGCATTTCAATCAGAATTACAAACAATCAAAAATATAGCATCCAGTAATGGCTATAGCCCTGCCCTTATTGACAGTATAATGAATAAGAAGAAAATCAGAAAAACCAGAACACTTTTATATGCTGGCCAACAAGAACAAGTTAATAGTAAGAAAAACTGGTGTGTCATCCCATATTTAGGCAAAATTTCAGATCAAATTGGTAGAAAGTTAAAATCTCGAAATTACAGGCCTGCATTTTACAATACTAATAACATTTCTAAATATTTATTCAATAGTAAGGACAAAATTCAACCCCTATCACAGAGTGGTGTATACAAGATTACATGCAAGCATTGTGGGAAACTGTATGTTGGTCAGTCTGGCAGGGCTGTAGCTATTAGATTATCAGAACATGAGAGAAGCTGGAGGTTAAAAAAGACTGATTCAACCTTTGCTGAACATCTGCTCAGAGAAGGCCATGATTATGATGTAAACTGTGAGATTCTACATCCCCTGAAGAAAAGCAGAAAGATGACACTACTGGAAATATTGGAAATCAATAAACATTTAGCTCAGGATGCTAGTGTAGTATTAAACGATCAGATCCAGTTCCCCTCTACACCTCTACTAAAATAAGTTTTATTTTCAACCTTCCTTTTCCACAAAAATAATCCTATTAGTTTTGATTCTTTACCTATATTTATTATATTTTTGTATAGATGTTAATAAGTCTCATAAATAAGTTTTTGCGATTAACTTTCCTGTGAAGTATCGATTGTCTGTGATAACATCTTTGTAAATCTTAACATCTTTGAAAACATGTGTACTACATTCAGTTGTCACCTGATGATGGCCTAAGAAGCCGAAAGCCGGTTTGTGACCAATAAAAAAGTTTTGCAGAACATCAGGAAGTTGTTCCTTTTTGATATTATTATCATGTTCTGTCAAGTACCGACGGAAAAATCAATTAATTTTATAAGGTTTTTAATAAACAGCTGATGGTTTTTATAAAAATGCATTTTATGAAATATATTACGGCTGTTGACACTCGCCTCACCAAAGCATTCAAGATTAGTTTGGATTCAGGAGGAACGAAGGAACCCGGGAGGCAATACTCACTTTACGTCTTATATTAGAAGATAGATTAAGGAACGGCAAACCTACATTTTTAGCTTTTGTAGATTTGAAGAAAGGATTTGACAATGTTGACTGAAATACACTCTTTGAAATTATGAAGTCAGCAGGGGTAAAATACACGGAAAGGATAGTTATTTACAACTTGTACAAAAGCCAGACCGCAGTTATTAGACTCGAAGGGCATGAAAGGTAATCTTCAGTTGTGAAGGGAGTAAGACAGGGTGGTAGCCTTTCTCCGATGTTATTCAATTTGTACATCGAGCAGGCGGTGAAGGAAAGGAAGGAAAAATTTGGAATAGAGATTAAAGTTCAGGGGGAAGAAATAAAAACATTGCGTTTTGCTGATGACATTTTAATTCGGTCAGAGACAGCAAAGTGTAACGTCACACTGCGTCCACCTAATCCTCGATGGGCGAAGTTGCCGTTACATTCTATTTATTTTATGCTTAATCATTTAATAATTGTTCCAATGATTTGACAGTATGGGATGCGGACAATTACTAGGGTGATCTATAATAGTAAACTTTGGTAACTTCCTTTATTATGGAACGACAAATGTTAAAAACTCTTCCCTTTAAATACACCGATTAAATAACCGCGTGCCACTACGATGAATGTCTACGAGACCACACTGAAACATTTCAATATGCAACTGCAACCCGAATGCGATACGACGGAATGGCAAAAACTTTAGCCACCACTAAACGCAGGTTACGAACTCACTGCCGACATGCTACCGCCTCGCTCTGCGGTCGGCGGGAGCAGAGTTGCCAGGTTTTTCTGTTGCTCTGTCGCCAAATTTTAAACAAAAAGTAGCCAAAATATCGCCAGCTTTTCATCAATAAAATGCCAAAATATAACCATCTTTTCATCAGTAAATAGCCAAATATCGCAAACATTTAATCTGTTAACATTAATATGCTGCACATTCACAGACATCAGACTGAACTTTCCAAAGAAACTCATACTTCACAGAAACATTTATCAGAGTCCATCCAAGAACTGAACCCAGACACACCACCAACTGACAATCAGGGCAGTCAAAATATTGTCACATTGTAAATATAATAGAGAGACTTCGGAAATTGTTACGTTTAACTATGACATTTATTAATTTCATAACTTATAAAAATTACAACACTAAACTGTTCAAGAATCATTCTATCAAACTTACACAACATGTTCTCATTCATAGGGTCGATTACCAATCACTTTCATCTTCTTTAAAAAAAATATATTTACAGATGTTAAATAGAGTTATTGAATCTTTCAAACATTTCTTTAACACACACAAAATCATTCAACATTATGAGGTTAGGTAATTGATAATAATGCACTAAGCATTTCATACTTTGAGGTGATTCGTAATAATGCGTCATTACACACTGAAAAATAAGCCATGAGAATGACTGGGAAATCACCGCGTGTTCTCCATCGACATTTATACTCTGTAAACCATTATTAACCACTGTGAAGTGCGTAGCAAAGGGCTCGCTTCACAGTAGCAGTTGTTACGAATTTGTGTTGTCGTATGGAACGCGGAAAGAAAATGCTGTTTAAATGCCTCCTTGCATGCTGTAATTTATATAATCTTATCCTCATGCTCTCTTCGGGAGCCATAGCCTACATACAGTGTTGTAGTATACTTCGAGATACCATTTAAAGCCTATTCTTGAACCATCGTAAGTAGGGTAAATGAGGTAGTATACGTCAATCTTCAAGAGTCTGTAAGTTGAGTTTCTTTACATCTTTGTGACATTCCCCCACACACCCATGATACTTGAAAACATTTGTGCGAACTTGTGTAGGTTGATCACATTTCCCCAGCATTCTACTGAAGTATAACCGGTATCATTGACGCAATGTCTAAAAAGTGATTGCTTTACATCCGTTGTATTTGAAGTAAAATAAAATAGCCATTAATTCGCCAAACAATTCCTTTAACAGCCAAATTTAATCGCCAGTCGTCAGACTGCTAGAATGGCTACTATTATAAGAAAAAGATAGCCAAGAATGCGAAAAATCGCCACACCTGGCAACCCTGGGCAGGAGACTGCCGCACACCGGCCAACAAACAAAGAACATTCCAACCTAAGCATTGTTTCCAGCAGCTCTCGCTGCACGCCAACGATAACTATCGTTCGGCCAAAACTTACCAAAGAGGTTACTAACCTAAAACCCTGTATCCTCAAAAAGGACCTGGAAGAGTAGTTGAATGGAATGGACAGTGTGTTGGAGAGAGAGTATAAAATGAACATTAACAAGAGCAAAACAAAAATAATGGAATGCGGTCTTAGAAAATCAGGTGATGCCGAAGGAATTAGATTAGGTGACGAAACCGTAACGGTGGTAGGTGAGTTTTGTTACTTGCACAGTAAAACAACGTCTGATGGTCGCAGTACAGAGGATATAAAATGCAGAATGGCAATGGAAAGGAAAGCATTTTTGAAAAAGAGAAATTTGCTTACATCGAATATTAATTTAAGTGTAAGGAAGTCTTTTCTGAAGCATTTGTGTGGAGTGTTGCCTTATATGGGAGTGAAACATGGACGATAAGCAGTTCAGACAGGAAGAAAATAGAGGCTTTTGAAATGTGGTGCTACAGAAGAATGCTGAAGATTAGGTGGGTAGATCGCATAACTAATGAAGAGGTACTGAACAGAATTGGTGAGAAAAGGAATTTTTGGCATACCCTGACTGAAAGAAGGGACCGCTTGGTGGGGCACATTCTTAGACATCGAGGAATTGTAAATTTAGCATTGGAGGGAAGTGTGTGGGGTAAAAATCGCAGAGGGAGACCAAGAGACGCGTATAGTAAGCATAATCAAGTGGATGTGGCTTGCCGTTCTTATGAGGAGATGAAAACGCTTGCTCGGGATAGAGTAGGGTGGAGAGCTGCATCAAACCAGTCTCCGGACTGAAGATCATAACACAACAGGGGTAAAATACAGGTAGCGAAGAATTATACTCAACTTAGACAAACTTATGCTGATGTTTCAACGGTGAGGTGGAGGATGTTATCCGCGTATTATACAGCGTTGAACTTAAGTCCTGATGGAAAACATTGACGTCCGAAACCCCACTGATGCGGCCCGCCACGTTCCTGTACTCGTGTGTGGATGCATCCCCATCGGAGGTTCGAGTCCTCCCTCAGGCATAAGTTATTTTGTTTATTAGTCCATGGATTGCTGACCACTGAACTTTGGTACCATAGCCGTACAAACATTTCAACATTTGACTTTCTGTACTCATTGGCGGTTTGATCCTGTCCTGCAACGTTACGAAGTTTCCTCCACACACAATGTCGACAGTCTTTTGGTATAAATTTGAACATTTTGAACAGGGGGTATAATGTCATAAACAATAGAAGTTCAAAGTAACTGCGACATTATGCGACGAGACTTTCAAAATACGCTATATGATAATGAGAGTATTAGCGACTTGCAACAAACTTTAAACATATCAAACCTTTATTAAACTTTTTCGCGCTTACAACTCTTCCGCTATTCATGTAGTAAAACTACGGCATTCGGTATGACGTTACATTTTATAATCTCTACAATACATATGGTACTTGGAGGAAATTTTACAGACAGTATACACACATGCAACTGATTGTACCTTCGAAACAGTACGACACATTGTTCATGAGATATAAAGACATAAACAGTAACGTTCATGGAAAACCAGCCTATCGTGCATCAGGTTTCAATATATTACTTCGTAACTACAAACCATACTCGCAACAGATTTTACAAGCGTACAGCGCTTTTACAAATGAATATATACCGGGTCAATTATAGCTGTACAACACATAATTCAATAAATGTCTCATCATGCATCACCTTTTAATACAGTTCTTATTTAGTACTAAGAGACTCCTGTGTTCCTGTTAGACTAAGGAAAAGTTTGAAAGCTAACTCAAATGTTCAAATGTTTGTAAAGCTTATGGGACTTAACTACGGGGCCATCAGTCCCTAAACTTACAAACTACTTATGAACTAGCTAATACTAAGGACCGCACAAATATCCATGCCCGAAGGGGGATTCGAACCCCCGACCGTAGTGGCCGTGCAGACCGTGACTGAAGCGCCTCAGTCCCCTCGGCCACCGCGGTCGGCGAAAGCTAACTGTGCAGTTGACAAGCGCACGTGGCTACAGGTGAAAGCAATGGACTTCTATGGAAATACAAGGAAAGGAAGAAAATGAAACAGTGTACATCCAACGAGCAGCCAATATTTCCGGCAAATCTGCCTTTTATCTTCAATAGACTGCAGTTTCCAGTGAGACTTGTACTTTCTATTAGGATTAATAAATAACAGGGCAACCTATTAAAGACTGCGGAGTGGACTTGATAACTCCTCACAAGGACAATTTTATGTCGCTTGTTAAGGGGTTAAGATTACAACAGAATTTATTCATGCTAGATCCTGGACAAGTAACAATAAATATTGTTTATAGTCAAATTTTGAATTGCATGAATGTTATAATTATATCATTGTATTTTGATTACTACTTTTTTTCTTCCCTTATAATTTGAACATTAAGCAGGGCAACTTTATTTCTTATATATTTTATCATATATATAACATGTTTGTAGAAAAAAAGGGGATGGACAAAGAGAGAAGGGTTAAGAAAAGTACTAACTCAAGGCTCGGGCATGATTGTGTGTTTTGTCAAAAAGAAAGAAAAAATAATTTCAAATGTTTGTTAAGCTTATGTGACTTACCTGCGGGGTCGTTAGTCCCTAAGCTTACAAACTACTTATAAACTAACTTATACTAAAGGCAACACAAACATCCATGCACTACGGAGGATTTGAACTCCGACGGGGAACGGGCGCGCGCAACGGAGCATAGAGCCTCAATGCGCTCGGCTGCGTGTTGTCCTTAGCATAAGTTAGTTTCAGTAGTTTGTCAGTCTAGGGACTGATGAATACTGCAGTTTGGTCACATAGCTTTACAAACATTATATTTAAAAAAAATCAAATAATGAGACTAACTTCAGGCTTTAATAAATAAATAAAAATCCAGGTAACTCCGGTTTTTCAGATAGCTACAAGTCTGTCTAAGAAATATTTGAAATACTGACTGTGTAAGGTACTGTGACGTACCGAAAGACGCCAAAGATATTTGCTGATTTCTATCACTATCAAACAGAACAGTTTTTACTCCGAACTTGGCATAAACTGAAACAGGGAGAAAGAAGTAGTATGATTTACAGCAAAACTGACGAAACAACAGGAAGCCAATCGTTGAATATCAATTACTTTGCCTGTTTACTGTGTAAATATATATTACGAAATACACTGAACTCTTGTTCAGTACAAGGAATCAAGTCCAAAGAAATAAGCAGTGGCTCTCACTCAGATATCTGTACCACTTCTCCTCCTCTAGAAGTGTGTGATTGGATTTTTATTCAGAAATTGCTACCATGGTGTTGAAATTACAAGAAGCTTCATACAAACAATTGGGGAAAACCTTACTGCGTAGGTAAATTTTAATGGATGTATGTATTTGCAATAATTTAGTGTCAACTTATCAGTATTAACCAATCTGAATGAAATTTTTGCAGGAAGTAGTCTTGATGTGTTTGCATACCTCTATGCATTAAAACTATCGAACATGTAATTGGTTTATTTTAGTGTCAAATTTAAGTACCAATAATAAAAGAAAATTTGAAATAAACACAAAAAGCAAGTGATTAATATTTCTCATAAGATGAAAGCACAGAAGCGTCGAACTATTTTGTGAATATACCTACAAAATCGTCCATTTCCAAATTGCGGCGTGAGAACCAAAAGTTAGTTTACTGGAATACCATTAAGAGAACATTAAAAGTTTAGAGTTCCAAAAACAGTGAAGTTATGTTCTTAAAACCTTGGTTTTTTTACATATTTACATAACAGACACCATTTCAAAATTTCGTTGCTATTGGCAAAGTAGAAGAGGAGTTAAATTTTTGGGTAGAGGCTCCCTTTAAATTCTTCGCTGTGTATAATGAATATAAGACTACGACGGACCTAATTGTGATCACTCGCCTGAGGACGGCACATTGTTTGCACTTCTCCTGCGATTGCACTCGGTCGTGCTGTGTTACGTAACGATGTCGGACCGTTCTATTTTACCGTGAGCTCTCACAGCGAAGACGGCGAGCGAGCCCAAAGCTACCTGCGGCGGACAGGCCGGTGTACGCTACTTGTGGAACAGACTGTCCACTGCAGTGTCCGGGGCTCCGGTCAAATTTCACTCCGGGCAACTGTCACAAACTCGTCAGTAACGAGCCATGGTGTGTATCGGCTGTACAAAAGTGCCACGATCCACCGTAAGACAGTCCTCCACAAATAGGGACGAAACGTTGGGTTTTAGTTCAAATGTTCAAATGTTTGTATACCTAAGGGGACTTAACTACGGGGTCATCAGTCCCTAAACTTACAAACTACTTATGAACTAGCTAACACTAAAGGCGGCACAAATATCCATGCCCGAGGGGGAATTCGAACCCCCGACCGTAGTGGCCATGCATACCGTGACTGGCGCGCCTCAGTCCCCGCGGCCACCTGGGCTTTAGTAACAAATCCATAAGACCACGGCATAATAGTCCGGAAAATTTCAGTAATATTGTCACGTTGAAACTGCAGGTGGTCAGTATTCGAAGTCTGGTCGTTAATTAAGCACAACACTTTACAGTTATATCACGTTTATTGCTAACACAAGCGTACACTCAGTACAGACTGACTCATGCTTGGAGTGCTCCACTATTTATATATATAAAGAAACTTCGGGAACATAGAAGTACATCAAACGTAAGAAACATGTAGAACATTCTAGAAATAGTGAATACACAGAAATAATTTTTCTGCCCATGGCGGGATTTGAACTGGGGACCACAAGCACAGCAATCTGCGATGTAACCACTGCACTATGCATTCTGTCTGAAGACCTGCAGCAATATTGACCTTCCCGGTCGTGAAAGTTTCCATTTTTACAATTGAATGAAAATACAAATATTGCTCCTTCACATGAATTAACCCAGCGGGTATGTTGTCGATACATTGAGCAATAGCCAAAATTGTTTAAATTGTTGTTGTAGTGGTCTTTAGACCAGAGACTGGTTTGATGCAGCTCTCCACCCTACTCTATCCTGAGCAAGCCTCTTAATCTCCTTATAATAACGGCAACCTACATCCATTTTAATTTGCTTACTATATGAAGGTCTTGGGCTCCCTTTGCGATTTTTACCCCATACACTTCACTCTAAAACTAAATTCACAATTCTTTGATGTCTCAGAATGTGTCCTATCCATCGATCCCGACTTTTGGTCAAGATATGCCAGAAATTCCTTTTCTCCCCAATTCTGGTCAGTACCTCCTCATTAGTTATGCGATCCACCCAACTAATTTTCACCATTCTTCTGAAGCACCACATTTCAAAAGCCTCTATCCTCTTCCTGTCCGCACTGTTTATCGTCCATGTTTCACTCCTATACAAGGCAATACTCCACACAAATGCCTTCAGAAAGGACTTCCTTACATTTAAATTAATATTCGGTGTTAACAAATTTCTCTTTTTCAAAAACGCTTTTCTTCCCATTGCCATTCTGCATTTTATATCCTCTGTACTGCGACCATCAGACGTTGTTTTACTGTGCACGTAACAAAACTCACCTACCACCTTTACGGTTTCGTTACCTAATCTAATTCCTTCAGCATCATCTGATTTTCTTAGACTGCGCTCCATTTCCTTTTTCTTCCTTTGCTCTTGTTAATGTTCATCTTTTATAGTCCTTCCAACACACTGTCCATTCCATTCAACTGCACCTCCAGGTCCTTTGCAATGTCATCAGCAAAACGCAAGGATTTTATTTCTTGACCCTAAACTTTAATTCCTACTCCAAATTTCTCCTTGCTTTCCTTCATAGCTTGATCAGTGTACAAATTGAAAATTGGAGAAAGGCTATAACCCTGTATTAAACCCTTCCCAACCTTTGCATCCCTTTCATGCCCTTCAATTCTGATAACTGCTGTCTGGTTTTTGTACAAGTTGTAAATAACTTTCCGTTCCCTATATTTTATTCCTCCTGATTTCAGAATTTGAAAGAGTCTTTTCCAATCAATATTGTCAAAAGCTTTCTCCAAATCTACAAAAGGTAGAAATGTAGGTTTGCCTTTCCTTAGTCTATCTTGTAAGATAAGCTGTAAAGTGAGTATTGCCTTCCGTGTTGCTACATTTCTTCTGAATCCACACTGGTCTTCCCCAAGGTAAGCTTTCACCAGATTTTCCATCCTTCTGTAAATAAATCGTGTTAAAATTTTCAAGTATGACTTATTAAACTGATGGTTCTGTAATTTTCACACCTGTCTGTACCTACTTTCTGTGGAATGGGAGTTTTTACTTTTTTCTTAAAGTCTAAGGGTATTTCCCCTGTCTCATACACCACGTGAAATAGTTTTGTCATGGTTGGCTCTCCGAGATACTTCATTGTATGAAATTCATTTCCACTTCACTGTGGGAGGAAAGTGTTTATGGCATGTACAGGTGATACAAAACTATTTAACCTGTGTAACTAACAAAAAGGAGCCATGAACATAGCGACAGTAAACGTAATAGCGGTCTCACCTGAGGGCCTCCTTGACGCAGGCCCTGAGGAACCTGCAGTCCTCCAGCGTCTCGGCGGTCAGCGGCTGCCCAGAGTCTGGGAGCTTGGCGCGCAGCTCCCGGTACAGCTTCTGCTGCGCCTCGGGGTTCTTCGCGAGGAAGTACAGCGTGGTGGACAGCGCAGTCGCCGTCTGCAACGGGAACGGCGGTGCGTCACGTGTGGTGGCAGGCAACACCACCTAGAGGCGAGGCCTCACAACAGGCCGTGCTACGTCACACTGACCAGGCCGCGGCCGCCAGCTGAATGGCTGGCCGCTGGGGCACAGCACACTGCCTCGTAGTGGCCAGCCAGTCAGCTGGCGGCCGCGGCCTGGTCCGAGGCCTACGAGAGAGACAGGTGACGGCGCGCACGTCATGTCACGTGATCAAGTGAGGCCTGTGCCAGCGCGATCGCTAGCCGATTGGCCGGTCGATGGGGCGCAACCCACTGCCTCATAGCGGCTAGCGAATCCACTGGCAATCGCGCCGGCTCAGGCCTCACTTGATCACGTGATATGACGTGCCCGCCGCCGCCTGTCTCTGTCGTAGGCCTCAACCTGGTCAGTATGACGTTGCACGGGCTGTTGTGACGTCTTATTTCTAGGTGTTGTTGTTACAGGAATGGCGATAATATCGAGCTGTCCTGATTGCTAGGCATCACGTAACGTAAAGGTGCACATTACAAGCGTGCAATAAAAATAAATACAAGCAATTAATTGAATCGATAGGTATTTGTGTAGCAATTGCTGTAATTTATGGAGGATGTTGTATTGCGTGATTGGCAATAATTACATTTCGGAAATAACAGTGAGATAGAAACTCCAATTCTATTGCAAGCAAATAAGTAATCAAGCAATGTAATTAATTGCGTTTTAAGTGTAGAATTGAACAACTAGGAAGTTCACTGTTCAGTTATCAAGCGATGAAGTTAATTATGTTTCGAGAAATAATAAAGCAGCAAATTTAAGGAGAGAGCTCGTACGTGTAACTAAATAATAGGCACACGAAAAATCAACATTTCTCCATAATATATCCGTCATAAATACTGGGTGATCAAAAAGTCAGCATAAATTTGAAAACTTAATAAGTCACGGAATAATGTAGATAGTGAGGTAAAAATTGACACACATGCTTGATCCTTGGAATGACATGGGGTTTTATTAGAACAAAAAGAAAAAAAAGAAAAGTTCAAGAATGTCCGACAGATGTGGCGCTTCATCTGATCAGAAAAGCAATAATTAGCATAACACATTAAGACAAAGCAAAGACGATATTCTTTACAGGAAATGCTCAATTTGTTCACCATCATTCCTCAACAATAGCTGTAGTCGAGGAATAATGTTCTGGACAGCACTGTAAAGCATGTCCGGATGGCGTCGGATGTTGTCTTTCAGCGTCCCTAAACATGTAGGTCGACACGCTACTCTTGCGATTTCAGATAACCCCAAAGCCAATAATCGCACGGACTGAGGTCTGTGGACCTGGGAGGCCAAGCATGTCGACAGTGGCGGCTGAGCACACGATCATAACCAAACGACGCGCGCAAGATTTCTTTCACGCGTCTAGCAATATTGGGTAGAGCGCCATCCTTTGTGTTTTGTCTCTTTTTTCTAATAAAACACCATGTTGCTCCCAGCATGTGTGTCAATTTTTACCTCTCTACCTACATTATTCCGTGATTTATTAAGTTTTCAAATTTATACTGACTTTTTGTCACCCGGTACATTAATTTTCACTTATCTTTGACTATAGGAAAGAAACTGCTTTAATTCCTGATCACTGTTTCTTTGTGCGACTAAAATATCTAAGTGTCATCTGCTAAGAAATTGTAGTTCGGTTTTTGGCAGAATCTAAAAGTGTTGAAGACTGTTAAATGTCAGTAATAAATTAAGTATGAACCTTCTTGAGATCGCGCTGGCGACGGATTGCCGCCCCTGATAAAGAGGGTGATTATAATTTAAGATAATCTTTCAAAACATTGTGAAAATAACACCACTGGTCAGAATGACGTTAAATTACAATGGAATAATATCGGGGAAGGGGAAGAACGTAAGCAGAAGACAAATAAATAGTGTGAAAATTGAACAATAGACAGCGCTGTAACCATCATAATTTAATAAGGTCGACGACAAATAAAGAAATCATACTTCAATGCTTAAGGTCTAACTTTGACGTTGAACAAACTGCACTACTCATTGTGCATGAGTTTACAGATGTGACACTGTTAGTTATTTATGTAAGTCCGTTCAAAGTCATATCAAATCGAGTGGGGAAAATACCGTTTTAATTGTCCTGAGCCGAAAAACGCAAGAAAACTTCAATCAAAATCAAACAGGATTTTTAATTTTTGTGTGACTGCCGCATAACATGTTCAGTATGCTGTCCACCGTTTTATGCAGCAAGTTAAAATCGAGTAACAGGATTTTCCACAGCTGTTCGAAGTGTTTCCGAGGTCACATTCAAAATGTGTTTCGCAATGCCTGCCTTGCAATGTAGCTGGGTACGCAGTCGCAACACGGAACACATCTTACAGATAGCTCCACAGACAGAAGTCACACGAATTAAGGTGATCGGGACAGTCAGGCTAATAATCCTAGAAATTCCGAAATGGCGCTTCAGCAGCTGCTTAACTGGATTTTCAATGCCTGCGCTGTTGTATGCACTTCTTCCACTGAGGTCGAATCAGTTCATTTCTTCCCTGTACCATATTGTACACCAAAAGAACGCGTCCTTTCGAATTTCCGAATCATTTTCTCCAGACCAATTGCAATCATGGTACCAACGTATTTTTTCAAACCCTTCGATGTCTGGGACTTCTGCAGAACGACGTGTGCACTCGTCATTCTCGCGAAACAGCTTTAAAGCGGAGCGCGCTTTTGCATTGAGGCAGGCACAGCGAACGTCTCAGTCGCGACATGAGGAAGAGTCGTGTTTGTATCAACTTCAATGGTTCATCCGCATGACAAGTGTTTGCATTTACAAGTTGACCGAGCGCAGTGGTAACACACTGGACTCGCATTCGGTAGTATGGTGATTCAAATCCACCTCCGACCATCAAGATTTTGGTTTTCCGTGATTTCGCTAAATAACTCCAGATAAATCCTGGGATGGTTCCTTTCAAAGGCCACGGCCGATTTCCTTCCCCATCTTTCCCCACACAATCCGCCTCTAATGACCACGCTGTCGACGGGGCGTTAAACACTAATCTTCCTTCATTCTATTTACTTGTTGACACATACAACGCCATCCATTGATCAGTTTTCACACTATTTAATTTTCTTCTGTCATACGTTTTCCGCCTTCTCCTGCAATATTCCGTTGCAATTTAACACCACTGGTGTTATTTTTACAACGTTTTGAAAGTTTAATTATAATCACCTTACGTATTACATTTCGAAACATGACTTTTCCTTGAGAAGGTGCTATGACGCGGCTGTATCCTACAATTAGACCTTTCTCCGCAAGATGACGTTGCCTACTTACACGTACTTGCCGTTAAAGTTTCGCAGTATGTGTTTAAAGTGCACAGCCTTGTGACGTTAGGATCTAGATGTGTATTTCAAAAATGTATTAAATTTTAAGTGTACGATATAAAAGTACAGTGGTGATTCAATTACCCGGACTAATAGTTTTATAAGTAACTTGGATAATTTAAAGTCAGGATAACTGAATATATGAAAAAAGCTATTTTGTGTTGTTAATTACAGAAGAGAGCTTTGCCAAATTTTCCTAATGGCGACACTCTTTCTAAGATTTTACGAAACTTCTTTTCACTAATATTGATTAGAGAGGTTTAACTGCCACAAATGCTACTTGAAACAACATTACCTTTTACTACTTCCTTGTAACTACAGTACACACTGAACGAAAATTAGGATGTATTGTACTTTTCTTTAAAAGTTTCAAAGTAAAAGTTTTAAACTCCCAGACTGGAAAGTTCTGCTGTTGTAAGATACTCTATGTCGCCTGTTTCGGCTAATTTTTTAGTCTTTATATAGTTAACCCACCCCCATGAACCACAGACATTGCCGAGGTGGGGTGGCTTGCGTGCCTCAACGATGCAGATAGCCGTACCGTAGGTGCAACCACAGCGGAGGGGTATCTGTGGAGAGGCCAGACAAACGTGTGGTTCCTGAAGAGGGGCAGCAGCCTTTTCAGTAGTTACAGGGGCAACAGTCTGGATGATTGACTGAGCTGGCCTTGTAACATCAGCTAATGTGGCTTTGCCACACAGCTACTGCGAACGGCTGAAAGCAAGGGGAAACTACAGCCGTAACCTTTCCCGAGGACATGCAGCTCTACTGTATGAACATATGATGATGGCATCCTCTCGGGTAAAATATTCCGGAGGTAAAATAGTCCCCCATTCGGATCTCCGGGCGGGGACTACTCAGGAGGATGTTGTCATCAGGAAAGACAATACTAGCATTCTACGGATCGGAGCGTGGAATGTTAGATCCCTTAATCGGGTAGGAAAATTAGAAAATTTAAAAAGGGAAATGGATAGGTTGAAGTTAGATATAGTGGGGATTAGTGAAGTTCGGTGGCAGGATGAACAGGATTTCTGGTCAGGCGAGTACAGGATTATAAATACAAAATCAGTTGGGGGTATTACAGGAGTAGGTGTGATAATGAATAAGAAAATAGGAATGCGGGTAAACTACTATGAGCAACACAGTGATCGCATTATCGTAGTCAAGATAGATACGAAGCCAACACCGACAACGGTAGTACAGGTTTATATGCCAACTAGCTCTGCCGATGACGAGGAGATCGAAGAAATATATGAGGAGCTAAAGGAAATTATTCAGACAGTTAAAGGAGAGGAAAACTTAATTGTGATGGGAGACTGGAATTCGGTAGTAGGAAAAGGAAGAGAAGGAAAAATAGTAGGTGAATATGGACTGGGCAGGAGGAATAAAAGAGGAAGTCGCCTGGTAGAATTTTGCACGGAACATGATTTAATCGTAACAAACACGTGGTTTAAGAATCACAAAAGAAGGTTGTATACATGGAAGAGACCAGGAGACACCGGAAGGTATCAGATAGATTTTATAATGGTAAAACATAGATTCCGGAACCAGGTTATAAACTGCAAGACATACCCAGGGGCAGATATAGACTCTGACCATAACCTATTAGTCATGAACTGTAGGCTGAAGCTGAAAAAGCTGCAGAAAGGTAGGAAAATAAGGAGATGGGACCTGGATAAATTGAAGGAAAGTGAAGTTCTGGAGAATTTCAGAGGGAGATTTAGGCAACAATTGACAGAAACAGGGGGAAATAAAACAGTAGAAGAGGAATGGGTAGCATTGAGAGATGAAATAGTGAAGGCAGCAGAGGACAAAATAGGTAGAAAGGCAAGACCTACAAAAAATCCTTGGATATCACAGGAAATACTAAATTTAATTGATGAAAGGAGAAAATATAAAAATGCAGTAAATGAAACAGGCAAAATGGAATACAGACGACTAAAAAATGAGATTGATAGGAAGTGCAAAGTGGCTAAGCAGGAGTGGCTAGAAGCCAAATGCAAATCTGTAGAAGACTGTATAAGAAGGGGAAAGGTAGATACCGCCTACAGGAAAATAAAAGAGACATTTGGGGACAAGAAAAACAGCTCTACGAATATCAAGAACTCAGATGGGAAACCAGTTCTCAGCAAAGAAGGGAAAGCTGAAAGGTGGAAAGAGTACATAGAGCAGCTCTACAAAGGAAATGAACTCAGAGACGAGGTTGTAGGAAGGGAAGAGGAAGTAGATCAAGATGAAATAGGAGATACTATACTGAGAGATGAATTTGACAGAGCCTTGAAAGACCTAGGTCGGAACAAGGCCCCAGGAGTAGATGACATACCCTCAGAGCTACTAAAGTCTCTGGGAGAGCCAGCCATGACAAGACTATTTGAACTGGTGTGTAGGATGTATGAGACAGGCGAAATGCCCTCAGACTTTAAGAAAAATGTAATAATCCCCATTCCAAAGAAATCGGGCGCAGACAGGTGTGAAAATTATAGAACCATCAGTTTGATATGTCATGGTTGCAAAATTTTAACACGAATTATCTACAGGAGAATGGAAAAGCTGGTAGAATCTGACATCGGGGAAGATCAGTTTGGATTCAGAAGGAACATAGGAACCCGGGAGGCAATACTCACTTTACGTCTTATCTTAGAAGATAGATTAAGGAAAGGCAAACCTACATTTTTAGCTTTTGTAGATTTGGAGAAAGCATTTGACAATGTTGACTGGAATACACTGTTTCAAATTCTGAAGTCAGCAGGGGTAAAATACAGGGAAAGGAGAGTTATTTACAACTTGTACAAAAGCCAGACCGCAGTTATTAGACTCGAAGGGCATGAAAGGGAAGCATCAGTTGGGAAGGGAGTAAGACAGGGTTGCAGCCTTTCTCCGATGTTATTCAATTTGTACATCGAGCAGGCGGTGAAGGAAAGCAAGGAAAAATTTGGAATAGGGATTAAAGTTCAGGGGGAAGAAATAAAAACATTGCGTTTTGCTGATGACATTGTAATTCTGTCAGAGACAGCAAAAGACCTGGAAGAGCAGTTGAATGGAATGGACAGTGTATTGAAGAGAGCATATAAAATGAACATTAACAAGAGCAAAACAAAAATAATGGAATGCGGTCTTAGAAAATCAGGCGATGCTGAAGGAATTAGATTAGGTAACGAAACAATGAAAGTGGTAGATGAGTTTTGTTACTTGGGTAGTAAAATAACATGCGATGGTCGCAGTACAGAGGATATAAAATGCAGAATGGCAATGGGAAGAAAAGCATTTTTGAAAAAGAGAAATTTGCTAACATCGAATATTAATTTAAGGGTAAGGAAGTCTTTTCTGAAGGCATTTGTGTGGAGTGTTGCCTTGTACGGAAGTGAAACATGGACGATAAGCAGTGCGGACAGGAAGAGAATAGAGGCCTTCGAAATGTGGTGCCACAGAAGAATGCTGAAGATTAGGTGGATAGATCGCATAACTAATGAAGAGGTACTGAACAGAATTGGTGAGAAAAGGAATTTTTGGCATACCCTGACTAAAAGAAGGGATCGCTTGGTAGGACACATTCTTAGACATCGGGGAATCGTAAATTTAGCATTGGAGGGAAGTGTATGGGGTAAAAATCGCAGAGGGAGACCAAGAGACTCGTATAGTAAGCAGATTCAAGTGGATGTGGGTTGCCGTTCTTATGAGGAGATGAAAAGGCTTGCTCAAGATAGGGTAGGGTGGAGAGCTGCATCAAACCAGTCTCCGGACTGACGACCATAACAACAACATATAGTTAACATACAATTTTACTGTTCTTTGCATTTAATGAATTAAAGAAATTCTGGTATATTTGAAACATCCATTTTCTTCCGGGCCGGAGTAAAAGCATTTTTTCTGACGCAGTACCATTTGCAAAAACCAATGTTGCTGGTTATTCTTTAACACTTTTACATATCCTGGATCTGCAATCTCTCGCCGAAAAGCTAAGGGTTTTCAGCTGAATGATTTCCAGTTTAATCCGGTTTCCTCAATGTTGTAAACAAAATTCAACTATAGTCATTTATGTCCAATAATTGTGTTTAAATCATCTTTCAAAACATTGCCTCTTCTACATCAGCTGACATTTTGTCTATTATCAAATTTTCTAATTCGACAATAAGATTTTAATCTATTCTATTACCATTACTTACAGAAACGATTAATCGCCACCTTTATTTAACCTTAATTACTTTTCACAGAGTAATAGACCAGATACCGGTGTAGTTGATGTTTCTTGTAAACAAGAATAATACAAAGTCCCTCCAAAAGTTATTGTTTTGGTTTTCCGATATTTACTTTCGTCTTTACTATAGCTTGCGGGTGTACTTCCAAACTGAATCAAAATTTTTCTTAATACCCATCGCATACCTTGTGGAAAACTACCAGCGCTACTCTGTATTTATCGATCAGCGACCACTTAGTTCTTCGTTTCTGAATGAATAATGCGTGTTTCATCTTTAAGAGACAGCACCACTCTTGTGGACTTTGATAGTGGAATAGTGATTGGCAGCACTGCCAACAGTCAGAGATGGTGTGTAGTGCCGCCTGCGCATATGAGAGTACCTGTGTGTGTGTGTGTGTGTGTGTGTGTGTGTGTGCGTACATGTAAGACATCTGCTATCCGCTTACAATTCGCATAATCGCGAATCCGTGTAACAGAGATCCGGATAATCGAGTTTCACTGTAAGAGGATCAACGCATCATGGTTTGCCACAACTTCTTTGGAACTGGTTATGCGATGAAAAGCACCTGAAATGCGTCCGAACAGATGGCAGTGGTTTTCTCACAAACTGTCCAGTTACACTGATTTTGACATCCTTTTTTTTTTTTTTTTTTTTTTTTTTTTTTTTTTTTTTTTTTTTTTTTTTTTTTTTAGTGAAATGAACACAACTTGGCTAAACACCTGGGACCCCACAGTTTGCCGTTACGCTGATTAAAATTAATGTTAATTACCTATTACTGAAAAGAACTAAAAATGGCCCTGTTAGTACATTAAGCTCACAGTCAGTGATATCAGTATTTTGGGAAGCATGCGGCAGAATTATGGCCCTCGATTCTACGTTTCTGAACAAAAACCAACGTTTCTTTCATATGGGTATATATCGGATATACTGGTGTCTCTTTCCTTATTCAAACCTTAAAGAAATGATCAGTTGTTTTCATAGTTGTCTTCTTGGTTGGCAAGAAAGGAATTTATATATACTAAATAGTGTTTTAAGTATTCCTTTTCTACCAAATGACATACTAAAGCCTAAAAAGTGACAGTATTTCTACAGATAGATTATCACTATATTTCTGGTTTCGAAAATAGACATAAAATATTATTGTAGTTTAAAAACTGAGTTTCTGGGTAGTTATTGATACGTTTAGTTGTTTAAAAATAGCCAATGAATGGTAAGGGATCCATCTGGAGGCAGTTAAATTGATGAAGAAGGCTAGATACAGTGCACACCACTGAAGAATTTGGAAGTATGTGGAGTTGAAAATTTTGTGGCGGATTAAAACTGTGTGTCGGAATCGGGATTCTAACATTTTATGCATTTTTCTATGCATTTTTCGGGCAAGTTCTCTATCGACTGAGCTATCCCGGCACGCTTCCCGGCCCGGAAACGTCCCTTATGCCGTCCTCTCATGGGCCGTGAAAACACACGTGGAGGAGGACGTGGTGCCGTTGCAGCATGGAATTCCACGTTCCACTGTACTGCGAAGCGTGGAATGAAGGATCCAGCATGGTAGATGTTTGCTTCGTGAATTGGAGCGTAGCCAATGAAAAGTAACCTGATTTTCCCGTGACAAGCAGAACTTTTGATCCGCCATATTGCAAACGGAACTCCGTATTTCTTGCCTTATTTCGTTTTGGCGTACGATGTATAAATATAATGTTGTCAGAAAATTGAAGAACTTTTTAAAACGCATCATTTTAGGTATGATTGGTTTCAATAAATTACTGGAAATTATATATTCACAGCTTTAAAGGATATCGTATTTAACGTTAGTCAGTGTTATAATTTGTATACCGTGAAAGAATATCGTTCCTATGCTACAGTTCAACGCCATTCTATCAAAGGAGTGTCGTCATGATACTTTGTCATATGAACGAACTCTGCCCACGAGAGAACTTGTAGAATATTTCGTGTAAAGGCACAGGTACCAATAAATTTCAAGACAGTACGTCATTCGGTTTTCGCCACTGCGTTTGAATTCTGTTGCAGTTCAGTACAGTGCTGGAATAGTTCAGTTTCACAGTGCAGAAAGAGTGTGGTTATGGAAGCAGATGAAGTAAAGGAGCAAAAGTGTTTACGTACAATAATAAAAGCAAAAATTATCACAACGAACATAGTCGAGCTGAGGCGTTGTCCCACGTGTATGAACAAGTGTATCAGGCAGAACTTATTATCTTCGAAGGAATGCCCAAGTAAACATGTGGATATGCAGAATATGTACATCGTGAAAAATAGCAATATAAGAGAGAAAAACAGGTGGAGCTGCCGCCGACGAAGGATTTCACCGTTTGCAGTTTTTTATGACATTTTGCTAAAAGTTATTTAGCAGTACATTTTGTTATTATTATCAAACGCTTTCAGTTGTTGTACCGTCCTTGTGTTTCTTGAAGAAAAAAATTTCAATTTTTGGAAGAGTATTGCATGCAACGTGCAAGCATAAGAAAGCTACAGTATTCAGTTTTCTTCCGCCGTTTCCTGACAATACCGTGTAATTTTATGCACATCCATGTTTGTAAAAACAATGATCTACGCGCCAGCCCGCAACGGGCGCTGGAGAGCGCTGCGGTCGCAAATCACGATTAGCAGCACGTTGTGTTCCGTGCGAGCTGTAGCTAGACCAGGTAGACAGCACGTCTGGCCTGCGCCACGTGGGGACAACACGTCCCGTGTGAGGACGGCTTTAGGCTGTGGTTAAGCCAAGCCTCCACCATATCCTTTCTTCCTGGAGTGCTAGTCTTCCTAGTTTCGCTGGAGAGCTACTGTGAAGTTTGGAAAGTAGGATTCGAGGTACTGGCAGAAGTAATATTGTTAGGACGGAGCGTGAAGCGTGCTGGGATGGCTCAGTCAGTAGAGCGCTTGCCCGCGAAAGGCAAAGGTCCGAGGTTCGAATCCCGGTTCCGGCATACAGTTTCAGTCCGCCAGGAATGTTTCATATCAGCGTACACGCCGCTGCAGAGTGGAAATTTCATAATGTGGTATTGACTACCGAACACCTGAGTGTGAGGCTGTCCCGTGGGTCGTAGTGGACTGAGTCCCTCTGAGATTGCCCACTAGCCTAGAGACACCCAAAGTTCACAGCCGGAGTCCCACCTGTGGTCGGAGGACTCCACGTAGACTGCTGCTGGACCTACCGTGTCGATGCCGGCGAACATCATGTCGAGCGCCATGACGATGGCGACTCTCGGGTCGTCGTTGGAGACGAGCAGCCGCTCCAGCACGCTCATCTCCCCAGAGGACTCCCGCTGGTCCCCGCGGGCCTTGATGCGCTCCACCGCTCTGCTGATGTGCCGCATCGAGATCCTGTGGACACCAGGCCAAAGGCGAGCACACACTCCCAGTTGTACCACGTAAGCCTCTATGAGGCCATGATCACTAGCGAATGGCATGGACTAACAATTTTGCTTTTATTTTCCTTAATAGTAAAATTTTCATGATGTCATAGTGGGAGAAAGAAAGATCACACATCTTCTCTTTGCAAATGATGATGTACTACCAACCAGTTCGAAGGAGTAATTGCTAACAATTACTGTGTTTTTATAGACTGCAGCCAGTATGTTTGGACTTCTTGTAAGTCAATAGAATATCATGATGATGATATTCCACCGTGTGGAAGACACTTGTAAGGCGGCAGGGAATTTCACCAATTTACATGCTATGTTCAAGTATTAATAATTAATAACATGTATTTATTTATAATATAACTAGCTGTAAACCCGGCGTTGCCCGGGTGTTTATTTATCCTACACATGCAGTCCACATCCCCTTCGCCCCCCCCCCCTTCCCACCTCTCTCTGCATCCACCTATTTTTCTCCCATCTCTCTGTTCGTTTCCACCTTTTCCTCTCTCAGCAAGGTCTTCTGCAAGGCATCCTCTGTCATATACCATACAAACATTCATGTACCCAGTGATCTTCCTCTTGGTTTAAAGGTCATGCATGCAAAAATTTTTAAAGATTGGAGCACAACTATGTATTTTGCAAAATTTCGTATGTTAAATACCCTCTACTATTCACTGAACATAATTTTATACAGACAGTGACATTCCTCTTATTTTTAAGGTAGACTGTGTTAAATTTCATCAATATCAGAACAAAATTATAGATTTCAGTACAATAGAAACGCAGGGTCTTATTGAAAAACGCACTTTGTTATTCTCAAATATTCCAGTTTTATTTCATAAAACCCTTGTTCTGAGACTTAAAAAAAAAAAAAAAAAAAAAAAAAAAAAAAATATGAAATCGGTCGAGCGGTTCTCAAGTTATGACGTGACCAAGGTATTTAGGGATACATTTTTAATGTGCAAAGTACCCTCTAACATACACCGTATGAAACTGAAGATAGACGGTGACCTTCCTCTTGTTTTGAAGGTCAAGCGTGAGAAATTTCGTGAAGATCTTAATGAAACTGTATATTTCGTGAGTCCGTAGGAGAAGTATGCTCCGCCACGCCCCTATCACGAAATACTTTATTAGCTTTATTTCAGCTTCATAGGGTGAAGTAGTTTTCGAGATTTCGCGGCTAGTCGGTGACTGAGTGTCCTTTCGCTTTTATATAGATATTAAGAAAACAGACTGCTTAATTTTAGATGCAAGACAATTAAGGGAGACTTGCAGACAAAAATAAATAGTAACATGCAAATCTGTAATGCTAACTTTATTTGATACAAGGTCATGCCTGATACGACAGTTTTACGGCATCTACAGCGAAACTGTTGTGAGTGGTAGACTTCTTTTAGTTTCATCATTTTGTGGAGGGTCAGTTATAAAACGCTTCATAAACGTCCAAAATGACATGCAAACTGTGTTGCAGGTCCATAACTACTCCAATTTTCTAATAATTGACGTATCAATCTGAGTATTCTCACGCGGTGACCTCTCATTATTTATGAAGTCATATCTCCTGAGTTATGTTTCTGGGTCACCTTCGTGGGCGAATGGTGAACAGTTCACCAAAGTTTCATTGTAATTGGATGAAAGGTTTATGATGACATAGAGGACATACAGACAAACCTTCATATATTACTGGGATTAGTTTGATTCCGGAAAATCTGAAAGCAAAAATAGGTAGGAAGAGTGAGAATATTAATGATGGCTAGGTTACTGGAAAAACTGGTTGATGCTGGTAGGCAACATTTAATATTAATAACATTTGCATGTAGTGCTTTTCTTCTCTTCTGATTTAGCAAACCAGCCCGCAGTTGTACTTTTCAGTATCGTCCGCAGACGTGAACTAATAATCCTGGACGCTCAATAATGTATACTGCTCAGTCTAAAAAATTCAAATGTTTGTAAATCTATCGGACCAATCTGCGTCGTCATCAGTCAGTAGCTTACAAACTACTTAAACTAAGGTAAACTAACCTAAGGACAAACATAAACACCCATGCCCCTGGGATGACTCGAACCTCCGCTCGGCTACTCCACCGCGGCTGCTCATTCTAGGAATGTGCCTGAATTACAGGTGAAGCCTACACTGTGCATCGTGCACTACTGGTTATGCCACCAAGCAAACGCACAGTGGTTGGTCGGTTGGCTGAGTTGTTGACGACAGGGGGACCAAACTGCAAAGGTCATCAGTGCCCCGACGGGGATGGGACGGAGTGGGGATAGGAAACTAGAGGAACGGAAAGGAAATGCAGTCAAGGTAAGGAAAACTTCATTAGCTCAGGGCTTATGCTCGCCGCACATGTACACTCGAAAGAAAGGTGAGCTCTCTAGGGTGAGAGTGGGGGGGGGGGGCACCCAAAGCGAGTAGCTAATAATTCTCACAGTAGCGCACCGACTGTTCTTTGCCCAAGGAAGCAGACTAACAGAGTGACTTTGCCAGGGGCAGGCACAGAGGGAGAGTTTTCGTAGCTCTGTCAGCCATATACAGGGTGCCCCAGCCCAAAATATCTCTGGAACAACAACAGCGCTTGTAAAATGACTTTCGCCGGTATCAAAGTAAGGCTGCCACTCATGAATATATATATTTTGAAACATTCTAAAACGAAATCATATGTGTTTTCTTAACACAAACATATGTTGTTGTTTTTTTTTTTTTTTTTTTTTGTAATGGACACCCTGTATTATTTCTTCAGCAATCTATAGCAGGAGAAATCACATAAACAATGGCATTGACGGCATCGCAATACGCCATTTGTTTATGTGATTTGTCATGCTATAATTGCTGAAGAAATTCCATTCCAAAAAAAAATAATAACAATTTTGTGTTAAAAACGCACATATGCGTTCTAGAATGCGTTTCATTCTAGAATGTTTCAAAATATCTACATTCATGAGCCCTAGCCTTACATTGATACCAGTGAAGGTCGTTTTACAACAGCTGTTTGCCGGCCGCGGTGGCCGAGGGGACTGAGGCGCTCCAGTCACGGTCTGCACGGCCACTACGGTCGGGGGTTCGAATCCCCCTTCGGGCATGGACATTAGTGCCGTCCTTAGTATAAGGTAGTAGATAAGTAGTTTATAAGTTTAGGGACTGATGCCCCGTAGTTAAGTCCCATCAAAAAAAAAAAAAAAAAAAAAAAAAAAAAAAAAAAAAAAAAAAAAAAAAAATACGCGTTTCGATTAAATCATCTTGAGAATCGTGGAGGGGTGGGGGGTTAACATAATAAAATTGTATGGCGTCAAGGCCCTGCTGAACATTCGATTTAATCGAAAAGCGTCAATAAACGCATGACCACATCACTACCTGTGGCCCTATAATTTTATACAGCGTCCTAATAGCACTGTTTATCAGTTAGTCTGACGTTACTGGTGGCTCCAGGGTGTCGCTCGTGCAACTGGTAGGATGGCAAATGTGAGCCAACACAAAGGCCACGAGCGCACAGTGCGGGTGCGGCTGTGCTTTCCATCTAGGAGAAAACAGCTCCTCCTTCAAGACAAACACGGCTTAAAATGTCCGTCCAGCGGCAGCCTCATAATATATGCCGCATAGTTAAATACAATGACTATCGCCGGCCGCGGTGGCCGAGTGGACTGAGGTGCCCCAGTCACGGTTTGCACGACCACTACGGTCGGGGGTTCGAATCCCCCCTCGGGCATGGATATTTGTGCCGTCCTTAGTCTTAGTTAGTTCATAATTAGTTTGTAAGTTTAGGGACTAATGACCCTGTAGTTAAGTCCCATTAGCTATACAAACATTTGAACAATGACTTTTGCAAGTACAGTAGCCACTGCCCCTAATTTCCATCACAAGTCTCATGTGTGCGGCATCAATTTGCTAGGACAATATGTGGAGGTCGTTCAAGTACATTAAACTGACATGTAAGGAGGTAAGAAGTACTTGACTCCTTACAAGAGTTGTGAACTTCTGTTAAGATGTTGAAAGTTCCGATGTGGGGAGCACTGGTCTGTATAAACTGGGCATGAATAAAAAGAAACAACAGCGGTGGGGACGTTATTGAAAATAAAACAGTAGTAACTAAAGTTGCTGGTGAAGAAACAGGTAAGGGAACGACGGAAACGCACATATTCAAACAGGAGGCAGTATTCGTCCAAACTAGAAACGTTTTCTTCAATATGTTTGAAATGGAATTTCGAATACGTAGTTTTTGTGTGCACTCCGAATATGTAATAAAAATGACAGGGGGGTTTCCATTTGAAAATACCAATTTGATCCAGCCCACACAGAGAACTAGTAAAAAGTGCCTAGATGTAGCTCAGACAGGCATTAACGTTTCACCCAGCACGTTATTTCCTTTTCATTTAATGGGCCGTTTTCGTGATATTCAGTTTTGCCCAGATCAAACAAAGGCACTTTATATACCTACATCAAAAAGTTTTGGATCCACCGTGTATACTGAAAACACATCCGCGTTCCTTTGAAATATCATTAAATGTGAATAAGCTTGTCTGTTGGCCCGTTCATTAAAGGCATACCGGTACCAATTTCGTTGAATGTATGTAACCAGGTCCTTACCCCATCATTCTGACATACGCCTACTCGCCTTGCAACTTCTGTTGACGTATCTCACAATCCGTGCGTGAGCCACCGTCGTTATCATTGTTCTTACCTTTGGAGAATGTCCGTGTAATGTCTGCAAGCGTTCTGTACTGCTCCTACGGCAGACGACCAGCATCTGTGACCTCTCGACCAAACGGACTCTGACGTGATAGCCACCATCACCATCAAGAATTTTGTGAGGGCCTCTGGTAGGTAAGTGTCCAACCAGACTATACGAAAAAGAGTCCACAACAAGTCTGTGAGTTCTAGACGACTGTGGAGAGGTGTTACCCTTGAACTCTGACAATATGCCACAGCGTGCAGGTGGACTCAAAACCAACAAGAAAGAAGTATGCCAAATTTGCACAGTCTCTTGACATACGAATGTCGTACATGTCTGATACCAGATGAGTGTCGACATGTGCGCAAGGAAATGTTGGTAGTGCTGCCCGATATGGGCATACCGCCAGTGGAGTAGGCCTACTGCGCACTGGTGGATTAGTTTAGATTAATACTTGTTCCATAGATCATATATACGACATTTCGTAATGATCAATGATGTTCTGGGGTGGGGGTTTGGATGTCACCGTTGCTTATCAAAGGTAATATAAAGGCTCGACAACCCATAGCTGTCCCTTCTCATCAGCATTTCTCAGGAAGCTCCCAGGTTATCGACGGCAGCTTCCAAGGTCAGAGCGGAGGCATCGTCAATGATTTCAGTAACCGTGCCGCTAATTTACAATTGAGTTCTTCCACGTATTCCATGATGTCAATCCAATTGAATACAGTTGGAAAACATTGAAAAGAGGTTTGGGAGCATGTAATGACCAACCATAAAATCTATACAAGTTAAGTGGATTTTCACCGAAGAACTAAGTAAATTAGACCGGCAGTCGTTAAATGAACTGGAGGGCGGTAGGCCACTTTATAATAGTTGGTTTACACATTTAAGTCTTCTTGTTACAGTATAGTGTTCTGCAGTACTTTTTCTCGCAGTTTTTTTTCCTGATTTAATTTTGTAAAAGATTTTTGAGCGCGTTTTTGTGTATTATGTTGACAGTATAATTCACTACAGTGACGCTTGAAGTGTGGAAAGTTATCTTATTTCTTTTAATTTCAATAAACGTTTCTAAATATCGTTTGTGTTAAAGATTTGTTATTCTCTTTAAGAACATTATCTGAAAATGTGTGGGTGTGAATATATATTCCGAGCTCTTTCACAATACCCAATACGATTCCCTTTGGTGCACATGTTCAAGTTTCATGGCTTTTTCTATTCGTTACGCTTTGTGTTTATGGCCGGATAAGTGTATGAAAAATAATTGTGATACACTGTATATTTTTTCCACAATAACATTTATTTTGTAAACTAGTTTTCGGTTCTTATGTCATCTTCAAACAACATAATACTGCAGATTATACACATCTAACTACTGTGTTTGGAGTACAAAGATTTTACAAAGATATGTGTTGTGCCATAGACTATGGAACATTTCAATGTTTTATAAGAAAGAGAGACGCTGAGAAATAACTATAAATTAACCTTTAATAAATAAGCTAAAACAAACATATGGTCCAGTTAGTGTACCATCAAGTACAATTGTCTATTAAATTAACTTATATATACGAACAAAAGTGTAAGGGAGGACAGGAAACACAAACAATGAAATGTGGATGGAGAACATCACATTTAATGTCAAAAGCATGATATTCATCGAAGGTTAAGATCTACAAAGATGGAATCTCTCTTTTTTAATCTTGTGAAAACTAGTGATTTTTAATAGATGTTATTTACATTAATATGCTCGTTTGTTCCATATTCACATATTCCAAACATATGTAATTGTCCACCAACCACACTGCACTGTTTATGTCCTCCTCACTCACCTGTCGCCCGTCATACTTTCGTTCATATATATGAGTTAAATTGATATACAATTATACTTACCAGTACACTCACTGAGCATATGTTTGTTTTTGAGCTTATTTACTGAAATTTAATTTATAGTTATTTCTTAGTTACTAGTTTGCTTTAATTTGTTGAGTATCTCTGTTTCTTATATGACTGGACACACACCTTTGTAAAATATTTGTACTCCGAACACAGTATCTGGTGTGATGTGGATAATCTGCAATATTAAAATGTCTTAAGATGGCCTAAGAATCCGAAAACTAGTTTACAACCAAATAAATATTATTGTGGAACAAATAAATAGTGAATCACATTTTTATGTGTCTATGATCCATCAAGGACCGATGGAAGAGTCCAAAAGATGTATGAAAAAATGCTGATTAATTACTTTCGCAATTCCGTGTGTGTTCCTTAAATCCAATTGTGAAGATCCGACCTGTTTGACCAATGCAAAATTGATTACAGTCATCACAGGTGATTTATAAATTCCAGAGTATGAGGAATTTGAAGTTATCAATACCAATTCACCACAGTATAGAAACGACAGAATCTTTGAAACTTCCTGGCAGATTAAAATTGTGTGGCGGATCCGGGACTCGAACCTGGGACCTTTGCCTTTCGCGGGCAAGCGCTCTACTGGCGGAAGTAGTTGTGAGGCGGCATCGCGAGACGTGTCGGGATAGCACAGTCGGTAGAGAGCTTGCCCGCGAAAGGCAAAGGTCCCAGGTTCGAGTCCCGGGTCCGGCACACAATTTTAATGTGCCAGGAAGGTCCATATCGGCGCACACTCCGCTGCAAAGTGAAAGTTTCATTCTGGCACAGAATCTTTGTATGGTGGGTGCCCCAGGGGAGTGTGATAGGACTGGTGTTATTTTCTATCTATATAACTGATCTGATAGACAGAGTACTTGTAATTTGCGGCTGTTTGCTGATGATGCTGTGGTGTATGGGAAGGTATCGTTTTTAACTAACTGTAATAGCATACAGGATGACTTAGAAAAAATTTCTAGTTTGTGCGAAGAATCATAGCTAGCTCTCAATGTAGAAAAGTGTAAGGTGATGCGTATGAGTAGGAAAAACAATGAAGTAGTGAGCTTCTTGATGCAGTTGCGTCGTTCAAATATCTAGGCGTAATATTGCAGAGCGATATGAAATGGAACGAACGTGGAAGGAGAGTTGTGAGTAAGGCGGACAGCTGACTTTGGTTTATTGGCAGAATTTTGGGAAGCTGTACTTCATCTTTAAAGGAGACCGCATATAAAATGCTTGTACAACCAGGTCAGTTTAACGGAAGACACAGAAGCAGTTCAGAGGAGAACAGCTAGGTTTGTTACTGGTAGGTTCGACCAATGCGCGAGTGTCACGGAATAGCTCCGGCAATTCAGTTGGGGATCGCTGGAGGAAAGACGACGTTCTTTTCGTGAATTTCTGTTGAGGAAATTTAGAGGGCCGGAATTTGAAGCTGAGTGTAGTACGATCTTGCCGCCACCTACTTAAATTTCGTGTAGTGATCACAAAGACAAGATAAGAGAAATTAGGACTCGTACGGAGGCATATCGGTATTTTTTCCTCGTTCTATTTGGGAGTGGAATAGGAAAGGAAATGAAACTTCTTGGCAGATTAAAATTGCGTGCCGGAACCGGAACTCGCACCTGGGCCTTTTGCCTTTCGCGGGCAAGCGCTCTACCGACTGAGGTATCCCAACATGACTCACGATGCCGCCTCACAACTTTACTTCCGCCAGTACCTCGCCTCCTACTTTCCAAACTTCACAGAAGCTCTCCTGCGAAACATGCATGACTAGTACTCCTGGAAGAAAGGATATGGTGGAGATATGGCTTAGCCACAGCCTAAGAGATGTTTTCAGAATGAAACTTTCACTCTGCAGCGGAGTGTGCGCTGATATGAAATTTCCTGGCATATTAAAATTGCGTGCCGGAACCGGGACTTGAACCTAGGACCTTTTCGTTTCGCAGGCAAGCGCTCTACCGACTATGCTAACCCGACACGACTCACGATGCCGCCTCACAACTCTACTTCCGCCAGTACCTCCCCTCCTACTTTCCAAACTTCACTGAAGGTCTCCTGCGAACAATGCAGGACTAGCACTCCTGGAAGAAAGGATATGGTGGAGACATGGCTTAGCCATAGAAGTTTGGAAAGTATGAGGCGAGGATACTGGCGGAAGTAAAGTTGTGAGGCGGCACCGTGAGTCGTGTCGGGATAGCACAGTTGGTAGAGCGCTTGCCCGCGAAAGGCAAAGGTCCCAGGTTCGAGTCCCGCTTCCGGCACGCAATTTTAATCTGCCAAGAAGTTTCATTTCCTTTCCTATTCCACTACCAAATAGAACGAAAAAAAAAAAAAACCAATGTCGATATGCCTCAGTACGAGCCGTAATTTCTCCTATCTCGTGTTTGTGGTCACTATGCGAAATGTAAGTAGGTTTTCAAAAATATATGAAAAATGCAGATTAATTACTTTCGCAATTCCGTGTGTGTTCCTTAAATCCGATTGTGAAGGTCCGACCTTTTTGACCAATGTAAAATTGATTACAGTCATCACATGTGATTTATAAATTCCAGAGTTTGAGGAATTTGAAGTTATAAATACCAATTCACCACAGTACAGAAACCACAGAATTTTTGAAACTTCCTGGCAGATTAAAATTGTGTGCCGGAAAAAGTTTCATTCAGGAAAGGAAATGCCTAGTAGTGGTACAGTGTACCCTCCGCCACGCGGAGTATGTATGTAGATGTAGATGGGAACTTTTTTGATGGGAACTTTTTTGAAACGGCAGGCAGCCAGATGGTAGCTGATGCTTGCAGTGAGAGACAGAGCGGCACTTACTCGTAGATGCAGTCGAGGGCGGTGACGAGGCGCCTCCAGGCGGGCGTGGTGACGTAGCGCCAGGGCGAGAGCCGCATGTCGAGGCGCATCAGGCTGTCGAACACGACCATCGCGGCGTCGATCATCCGCTGAGGCTCAGAGTCCGCCGGCAGGGCCTTCTCCAGGCAGCCGAGGCGCGCGTCCAGCGCCACCACCGAGATGGCTGCGGCAGCACGCAAGCACTCAGGTGCATTTCATATGGTAATCACAATGTGGTTGATGATAAGTAGTCCAGTATCACAATTCCTGAAAGTAGTGAGGGAATGTATGTTCTAGCACAGTTGACTGACAGCTGCAATTGAGCACAACTGGCGGGTCCGCTGTCCTCTCCACACATATCTGGAGAATGTCAACAATCATTCAGTTGTGACTACATTGGGACACAGTGTTTTATAGAAAGCCCACGCACATGGACCGCTACTTGCATGCAACAAGTTGTCATCCATCTTACTAGCGCACTGGTGTCCTGCGTACGCTGTCAAAAAAAGAGCTTTTGCCATTTCAGACGCTGAAAGTCTGATTAAAGAGATAGACCATCTGAGAACGGTATTCGAGAAGAATGGTTACATTGACCAACAGATCTGCCGTGCTTTCCAGTTTGGACCGTCGCAGGAACCAGAAGAAGAAACTTGCAAGTCGCTGGCTTTCCTACCGTTTGCTGGAAGCATTTCTTCCACAATCGGAAGAATTTTGAAAAGGTATGACATCCAATGCGTTTTTCGTCCACCTGCCAAGGTTAGAGCGCTCCTGGTCTCAGTAAAAGATGACTTAGGATTGAGGAAACCCGGTGTATACAAAATTCCTTGTCACCGTGGAAAAGTTTACATCGGTCAGACAATCTGTACAATTCAAGATCGATGTACTGATCACCATCGACACACAAGATTGCTTCAACTTCTGCGTCTCGCTATTGGGACTGCATTTTAAAAGAATCGATCGCAATTCGTCTTTCAGACAATATTATAAACAGAGATAAGGGTTTTCCTTTGAGTAAAATGTGGAACCCTTTATTGTTTGACATAAAAAAACAACGGTCTCTGCTGAATACCGCTCTATCGTTTACGCCGGCTTCTACCACCGGCGGCGCTGAAACGTAGAGGGCAGAACTGCCAACTCTTGCGCACGCGCCCTCGGCCTTCCGCGTCGTATATAGGGGCCGCCGCTCGCGGCTTGTACTCAGTCTCGACGAGTCGGTGTACCAGCACTGTCACCTGAGGATGGCGGCCAGGTGGACCGCCGAAATATTGTGTCCAGTTGACGTATTGTTCCGGCACGAAACCCGAGAAGAATATTATGAATCATTCAGTTCCTTGAGACAAACAGTGTCTCGTTATACCGAAGGTATTGAATATAAGGAGAGACACTGAATTAAAATTTGTGCTGCGCCCAGGATTCGAACCCATTTCTTTCTGCTTATTGGCAGCCACTTTGGACCGCTAAACTAACACAGCGTTATGGACGAAGTGACCACATGGAATGTCTTCAAGCAGTTCTCCCTTCATACCACATACATTAATTCTGCCTCAATGTTCCCTCTGAAGTACGTATCAAATGGCTAAGACACTCCTATATTGGAATTTCATAAATATTTCACAGGCAACATTGAGGCAGAGTTAAGTATGTGGTGTGGAGGGAGATGTGCTTGAAAATAGTCCATGTAGTTGCTTTGTTCCTAACATTGTGTTAGCTGAGCGGTCTAAAGTGCCTGCCTAGTAAGCAGGTGGTCCCAGGTTCAAATCCTGACCACAGTACAAATTTTAATTCAATGCCTCTCATTATATGTATTACATCCGGAAAATCCGCAGTAGGAATTCCTGGCCCAGTTCGATTGATAAATCCAGATAGGGCTGAGTGACAGATGCCTTCTGGATTGAAATTGGGGAGGAAAAAATTAGTGTGTTCTGTGGTCACAAAATTACACTGCAAAATTTAAGATAATAATTATTATTACAATATAGCTTTCCCTTCCAAGTTACCACCCCCTGCCCCAACATACGCCCTCCTGAAATGAAACTGTGGAGGAAAAAATATTTTAGTGGGTGCTGTGGTCACAAAATTACACTGAAAAACGTAGGATAATAATGATTATTACAATATAGCCATTTCACTGGTCTTTTTACGTGCAAAACAAGAGAAAAGTGTCTACATAACATTTTGTCTAATGCAAGGTGATGGATAGATGGGTTCCTTACCATTTATGCAATCACCATGAAATTTACGAGATATGCAAAGAGAGGGAACAGGATAAGATTAGCAGAGTGTGGAGGTAGGTAATGATGGATGGATGGACAGGGGGAGGGGAGGAGAAGGCGGCGGCGTGAAAGGAGGAGGACGAGATGGACACTGGACAGAGGAGGCAGGCAGACGTGGACACAGAGGGGAGAGGAGAGTACACGGACTGACGGAACATTAGAATGAATAAATACCTGGGTAGTGCTGTGTTTTCAGCTGTTTAAAACACAGAGAAGCTTAAGAGAACAAAGAAGGGAATAAGAAATGGGCACAGAGATGAGGGAACTGATGGGCAGTGGTTAAAGGGCTCTGTGAGTGAACGCTGCATTCACAAGTAGAACACATTCAGTCATTACAAAAATGTTTCAAATGTTTGTATAGCTTATGGTACTTAACTACGGGATCATCAGTCCCTAAACTTACAAACTACTTATGAACTAGCTAACACTAAGGACGGCACAAATATCCATGCCCGAGGGGGATTCGAACCCCCGACCGTAGTTGCCGTGCAGACCGTGACTGGAGCGCCTCAGTCCCCTCGGCCACCGCGGCCGGCTCGGTCATTACAAACCATCCCATACGTCACAGCTTCAGCCAAATTTTTTATATATACTCCCGCTTTTAGAAGTTTAGTCATTTGGTCTTTGGGATCGAAGATGCTCATGAGGGTGGCCATCGATCTATTCAGCTTATGTATCGGATAAAACAGTACAGACTAGTAGTCAATAGTCGCAGCTGGGCAGTGGAGTCTGGAGATAACTATTACGCTTCAAACATCAGTGGCAATGGCAGAATATGGTTGTTGCCTGAGTTCAGCTCGGTCTTCGTTGGTTAGTTCCCAAAGGCCAATGATCCTGCTGACAACTCTGGTGCTAACCCTGCCAGCTGTAACAAGAGGTTATCTGTCATCATGGCATCCGACTCCAGTGGTTTCAATCTGGACCCATAAACAACTGCATAGACCGGAGGAGGGTTAGAGAACTTCTCCTGGCACCTCCGTCCAACGGTACAGCTGCTGGTTCATAGAAGATGTGGCGAGACGGAGAGCTGACGCGGCCGAAGCAGACGTCACTTACTGTTCTAGCTCCTGCCGAGCTAACGCCTACACCACAGAATTTTTTATTAAGTTGAATAAACCAGTCAACTCTAAATCTGTTATACTAGCGTTCTGCAGTGCTCTCACCAGGTTTCAGGCCTCATTCTGACAAAGCTGGGAACCTACCGCTTGGTCACAGCAGTATTCTTCATTTAGGTATCATATATTCGGTGTCGTTTGGTGCAGTGGGTACAGCGTGCAGCCAACTGCATCTCCCTGAGTTCCGGTGCACGTAGTCCCCAGGTTACGGCTTCCCAATACTACCTGGATTATATGATTGCTTGTTTCTTTGTTGGAAGCACTGGCAACATCGACCTGCCTAGTCGAAATATTCCCAGAGCAAAATACCTGTGCTTTGCAAAACGGGTTGTCGAAGGCTGTCCACCAAAAACATGGTGTAAGTGTGTAGTCATAATCGTTCAGGAAACCGATGTTAGGCTTGTTGTTCATAGAACCTACAGAATACCAGTTCATCCCAAATTGCAAATATTTATCACGTCCAAACTTACTTGACCCTGCAGATGTGACCTTACATAACAACAACTTGCATGCATGTGATCGGAAAAAGGCACATTTGGGTGTTTTTATTGTCACATAGTGGTGTGGCAGGACGTAGATAGATGATTAATGAACATTAGTTTCAACTTAGCGATGATTTATTCAGCACTTGCTCAAGTACAAGTGAACAGAATGTGATGATTCTGGCTGGAGATTTACACGGTAAATAGGGTGTATTTAAATATGTGGGAAAGGTGCGGTAATTCGATAGAGGACAAGATAACAAGCACAACATGTCTTGTAAACATGTGGTTCATTAGCTTTCGTCACCGTTATAGGCTTTTGTCGTGGTGTTCGTAACACATACCACTTCACTGTGCAGGTTCGTCATTTGTGTAAGGCGCACAGGACACATGTACACTCTTTGACAAAAAACCTGGCCGCCGGCCGGCTGCCGCTGAGCCTAAGTCCGAGCCGATCGCGACATGGGACAATAAAAGTGGCCGCGCTGATTCGCTCTAAGTCCAGCTACCTGCACAATCTGGCAACACTGCAGACTGCGGGAGTTCATACAGCACTTCTTGTGTGCAGTTAGAAGACAACAGGGTCAGCTCCCTCCTTGGTCTTGCGGTAAAGTGCGCGACTTGCATGTTCAGTACTAGCGATCGAAACCGACTGTTGACAAAAATTTTCAGTGTGGCTCGGGCAGCCGTGAGGCGAGGACGTCCGCTAGCGTCCCGCCTGGCGAGGTACGCGTTCGCGTTTTCCTTGTTTACTTCGCGTCGCACTATTGTGTATTGAATCCCCTGTACTAGTGAGCCATGGCGCACTCATACCGCCGAACGACTATCAAGATCTCTTTCCAAGCAGAATACGCACGACCACGACCTTTTGAAATTGAGAACTTTATAAGAGACGATCTGCACCTCGATCCACGAGATGTAATCGGCATACACTTTTCCATTACCGGAAATGTTGTCTATGTGAAGATGCGCACTGAAGAACTGTGTACCGACATTGTGAACCGCCATGCGGAACGACACAAGTTCAAACACCCTGACGGCCACATTGGTGCCGTCGTGATAGAGCATGTGGGTTACGGCCTGCGTACAATCAGGGTCTTCGAACTCCCGTTTGAGGTCCCAGAAGATATCGTCAAGACAGCCTTCCGCCCGTACGGAAACGTCATCGGTCACGAGGCCGAAAAATGGAAAACGTTTGAGACTTACCCGGTCCTCAACGGTGTACGGCAAATACAAATAGAACTGAAGAAGCACGTACCGTCATACCTGAATATAGGAGGATGCAGGGCCATCATCATGTACGACGGTCAGCCTCGTACCTGTGCCGGTTGCGGCCAGGAAGGACACGTCCGCCAACAATGTCCCCTACGTCGACCTGTACAAACGCCTGTCAACGACGACGCCCTCTCTGCGCCGTCCACAGTTCTCCCTGTTACTTATGCTGCAGCCGCCGCACCACCGGCCGATCATCTACAAGGTCAATCTAACCAACCACCGACAACGACCGCAAACATAGACATGACTCTCACACCTTCGACGCCATGCCAACCAGACGCAGTGCAAGAAGAAATGCAGCAACCCCTTTCCGCTGAGCAAGGAGATGCAAAGGAACCGACACTTGACGTCGTGCCAACTTCTGCCTTCATTCCAACAAACAAGAACGAGGCAGACACCCACGCTCTTTCCGACTCTGAACAACATAACCGCAAACAAAAGAACCCTCGGAAGCGCCGGAAGAAACATCGTCTGCCCTCTGATGATTGTTTACAACGAATGGGGCTACAAGAAGACGATTCCCTGTCCGATGACGGCAGGTCTTCTGACACGCAGATGTCAGACGTCAATGCGCCGACATCTCACCCCCCGACCGCTTCCAACAATCGTGATGCGACGACGACGCCCACTCCCAGGAAAGTCCCAGAAGGTGTCCCACCTGCCGTGCCACCTCCACCTGCGGGCACAGCGGACGATACTTTGATGGACACTACATCTGAACTGCCGCGATCGTGGGCGGACGAAACGTTGGACGAAGGTGAAAATGAAGGGGATGTCCCCATGGTATTGTCGGACATAGTTCCGACACAGTAACTGACAACTTGATGGCTGCTGTGTCTGTTCCATCCCGAACGGACACCGCTGGAGCAGCAGACTTCTTCCAGGAGACCCAACAATACAGACTGGCCACTATCAATATCAATACTATTCGCGCGCACCATAAACTAAGGATGTTACAAGAGATGCTGAATGCGGCGGATATAGATATTGCCCTTCTTCAGGAGGTCTATGTTGCTGAGTTCGTCAGCCCTTATGGATATACCACTCATGTCTCTCACGCTTCTGACACAGGCAGCGGTGTGGCAATCCTTCTCCGTGACGGCTTAATTGCAGAAGACATCACTTTCACACCTGATGCAAGAGGCATGGCACTCACCCTACATGACGTCAGAATCATTAACATCTACGCACCATCTGGATCTGGTCGTCGCCGTGAACGGACTGCTTTCTTCGCTGAAACCGTCACGCCCCTATTTTTGGGACGTCAGGATGCCTTAATCATCGGTGGAGACTTCAATTCCACCCAGGCGCCCAAGGACCAACTACCACACCATGTTCCATGTGCGGCGCTCGCTGCCATCATCACCAACCTACGTCTAGTGGACACGTGGGAGTACATACATGGCGATCGGCCGGGTTTTACACACTACACCAGCCACACATCCAGCCGTATCGATCGCATCTATCTCTCGCGACCCTTCGTTCAGGGCACACAGGCCGCCGAAATATGGCCTGTAAGTTTCTCCAATCATGCAGCATATATATGCACTCTTACCATGCGCCGACAGAAGACGTGGCATGGGCGGGGCCCCTGGAAGCTGAACATTGCACACTTACATTCGCCAGAATGCCGAGAGATCGTGGAGGCCACGTGGACACAATGCACACGCCGGAAAAGAGCTTACCCAACAACAATCTCTTGGTGGGTAAAATGTGCCAAGCCTGCTTTGAGGAAAGCGTTGACTGGACATGCAAAGGAGGCAGCCGCATGGCGACGACACACAATGGACTTTTATTACCGCATCCTACGTGATTGTTCAACAATGATGCACTCGCCTGCCCGCCAGCAAGCAATGAATCACGCGAAAGCGCAGATCACATTACTTACGAAGCGTCACCTTGAGGGAACAATTGTTCGTGCACGCACCATAGACAGAATGGACCACGAAGGGCCGTCAATGTACCATATCCTCTCTGAACGACGACGACGGAGGCGGGCCCTGATTCAGAGTATAACTTTAGATGATGGTCGCTGTATCGAAACGCAACGTGAAATAGGTCTTGCTCTCCACGCTCACTATCGTCAACTATACGCAGCTCAGTATCATTCAACAGAAGTGATAGAGGAAATCTCTCGCCTAACATACGGAGTACTACCCCAGGATAAACAATTGGGTCTACTTGAGGATGTCACTGAGGAAGAGGTCACTGCAGCAATATTGGCTGGCGCACCACACAAGTCACCAGGACCTGACGGCCTCCCGTTAGAGTTTTACAAGACCTATCGCCAGCTGCTAACACCGGCCTGGATAGACATATGTCGCGAATTAATGACGCCGACAGTACAAATTCCTGATGAATACCTTGAAGGACTGCTTGTTCCCGTCCACAAACCGAACGGTGGAACACGCCTCACAGACTACCGTCCACTATCACTCCTGAATTGCGACATGAAGATATTTACGCGGCTCTTGGCAGCACGTCTCCGGAAGGTCACCTGCTACGTGATATCCCACGATCAAGTGTCCTTAGGAGGCGATCACAACATACGGACTGCGTTAAATCGATACCGAGACATGATCGCACTAGCGCGGACGCGGCGCATGGAAGGGGTCTTAGCCTCCCTCGATTTCAGTCAGGCCTTCGACAGGGTCGATCACACATATCTGGCTGCGGTGATGCGGAATATGAGATTCCCAGACAACATCGTGGAGATAACGATGCGCCTGCTTCGAGGTGCGACATCGCGGATTCTATACAACGGCCGACTAACACCACCGATCACGGTACAACGGTCAGTACGACAGGGATGCCCTCTGTCAACAATCCTCTACGCTATTGCCATGGAACCACTCCTATGTGGCCTCCGCCAACGCCTCATGGGGATAACCTATGAGGGCCACACCTTCTGTTGCACAGCCTATGCGGACGATCTGGTCCTCTTCTTGAGAAACCAAAACGACGTCCAAGACGCGCTGGCGTGGGTGGAGTCCTACGGCGCTGCGTCAGGCAGCATCTTTAACATTCGCAAATCACGCGCACTGCCAATAGGATGCGGACAGCCTGACGTCGCTCCCCTGCCGGTCCACGACACAATAAGATGTTTGGGCATTGATTTCACAGCCGACTTGCGGCGATCTGTGGCTCTCAACAGTAGGCGTCTTCTACGACGGATCCGGGTGGAACTTGTAGATCACCGCCTTCGAGCCCTGAACATGCTGCAACGCACCCAGTACGCTAATGTTTATGTCGCATCCCGTATCCCACACGTGGCACAGACGTTCCCCATACCTTCGACGATGGCCAAGCGCATGTTGGCGGCATTGGGCTCGTTTGTGAGCCACGGTATGTTATTCAAGGTCAGCTATGAATCCCTAACCCTCACAAGGAGCAAAGGAGGCCTTCACCTCTGTCACGTACCGCATCGAGCGACGGCCCTCTTTGTAAGCACTCATATCAAGATGTGGCGACGTACTCCGACTTGCCTTTCCAGCCTACTAATGAGGGCCCTTGCCCCAAGCTCGCTAATCGCACCAGTGCAGGTGACCGCCGTCCCAGCGCCCTTTTTCTACTTGAGATACCTCTTCCTAGAGTACAGTTATCTTCGAACCACACTTACACGTCCACGTATGTCGACGGCTCGGCTGGTATACTCAGCGATGCAGTCGAGAATTCCGCCGAATGCGATTGAACGCAAACATCCGCATGTTCGCTGGACAGCAGTGTGGTGAGCAGTGCATGATCCTACGCTTACATCAGATGCCCAGTCCAGCTGGTACCTCACGGTCAATGGGAAGCAGATCTGCCAGACGCGCCTCCACAGGGTCCACCTAGCAGCATCGCCATTATGTGCCATGTGTGGCGTGCAAGACGACGACGGCCATCGACTTGTCTGCAGCGAGGCAGGCAATGTTTGGCTTTTGGTCCGCCAGATGTTGGCCTTCTTTACACGAACAACCCCTGACAATATCACTGCCGAAATGCTTCTCTTCCCCGATAAGGACTATTTCCCACGAGCGAAGACCCATACAGTGACATGGATTAGCGGTCTCGCTGTCCACTACCTGTTTGGAAATGGTGATAAATCAGTTCTCGATTTCTGGCAATACATCAATGAACGACACTGCGCAGTTGTCAAGAACCCGAAGTACCAGCAACACTTTTCGAACTTCCTCCAGAGTGCATTCCGCGACCCCCCTCGCAGCTGGATCATCCATGCAGGGAGAAGCTGACTTACGTTCCCTATTACCAGTTTATGATGGATCATTACACCGGTAATCCTCAAATAATTTCGAGAAGACGTGTATGGATGATCTAATGATGTATCGCAGCCGTGCGGTTTTTATTCTCGTGCGGCTAATCACAGCGATCGCCAGTCTTGTGAGGATGTGCAGGTCCGACGGAGTCATTAATTTCATTACAAAGAAGTCACAGATAATCTTTTGTTTATGCTTGAAGGGCTCCTTCGTTTTGATTATATTGTATTCTTTCTCCTTTTTCGTTTTCCCCTAATTTGTTTCAATAAAGATAAATTTGAAAAAGGGTCGAGGCGACCAGTGAAGACAACCATCTATATATAAATAATTAAAAAAAAAGGAAGATAAAAATAAAAAAAATAAAATAAAATCCCGCTAAAAAAAAAAAAAAAAAAAAAAAAAAAAAAAGGAAAAAAAATTGCAACGTGACAATATCAATGTTATGTTAATAAAAAAAAAAATTAAAAAAACACGAAAAAAAACCGACTGTTGACAAAAATTTTAAATTCACGTCACTCGTTCATGCTCATGCCCCATGTGTAAGGGGAGGATATGTGTAACGTATTTCATTTTTTGGTACACTGGTAATAACATTCCGGCCCAATAACATTGCCACCTCTGGCCGCAGCACTTGGCAGAGCTCTCCGCGGCCCACTCGCCGGCAGCAGCGGTGGCGGCGCTACACAGCGCTGCCTCGCCCTCTGCCCACAGCGCCTGCCGCCGCTCATCGCCCTGGATACGTAAAATGCTGTAGTGTTGCTAAGTGGTGATCACAAAAAAGGTTGCGATTCGTATTTCACACAGGATATAACGAAGCAGACCACCTATTTTGAATGATAGCATATAATACATTAGAGACGCAAAAAATTGTCATTGTCCAATCCAATGGCACTCTACGATGGTTAACACTTAGTTGTGGTTTAAATCTCGATCCTTTTCCTTTCAGAAAAGCCTTTCATGTAATTTTTATTGTCATCAGTTCATATGTTTTTATCAAGACACAATATGTAACTCACTAAAATGTTTTAGTGTCGTTGTTTCATTCTTTACGGTAAACGTATGAGCTAAATTATGTGAATACGTTTCAGTGCACGATCTAAAGCAACACAGGCACACTGCAAGGTTCGTGACTTCATGTCTCATTTCTACTGGAGATATTTCGCATCAATGGAGGTGAATTCGAATTTCTTCGAAGGCGTTTGTATGGTGAAGCATAGAAGACATCTAATACCATTTCCATAATTTGAAGTCGACCTTTCTGAAAGACTTATTGTATAAAGCTTTTCTTATGATTCCGTTAAAGAGTTTCTTCTGGCAATCTGCAGCGAATAAAGTAAAATGAAACAAAATAAAATGATATTCCATCCCCAATCCCAATTTCTCCAACCAGGATTAGAACAGCCGCCTCACACCAGGCTTGCATCGTAATACACAAGCAGAACCACATAGCCAACCACACACTGCCGCATATTGCCCTCAGTCTCTCACATATTCAATGCTGAGCCTCTAACGCATCGCGAAAGATAACCTGAAAGTCACCTACACAAATAATTACACTCCTTGAGTGCAAACGTTAAATTTCTCTCGCTCATTTCACGTGGGCATTACACATCATGAGTCATGAAAGTAGAAGAGGAATGTCAAGTGAACTTAGTGAGACAATTCAGTACCACTTGCGGAAGTAACTACACTGTCACAGTGTTGCCAAATATCAGCAACGATGTTGCCAGTTCTTAGCTGTACTAGGAAGAACTGTGTAGCGATAAGCGACGCGAAATCGTGTACGTCTCATGCGGGCTTCTAGAGGGGAGTCGCGCATTTTGGTTAATATGCGGCGCTCTCTCCTGATAGATTCCGTCGTCACATTTAGGATGCACATATTTAATTCGTCCAATGAGACCTAAACTAGCGTTAAAATTTTTTGAGGCTTTACTGCATTATGATATATTTTCAGCAAATGACTAGAGAAATTAAAAATACGGATATTGTGCTTGCAACATACCGCAGGTCAAAGACTGAGATATATATGAACTTCCATCACGATTTCAGTTTCACCCCCCCCCTCCCCCCAAAAAAGACTAAAACAATGACTTTTTTAGATATCAACAAAAGCTATTTTTATGAGTTAATGGAAATGAACGTTGCATCATCCGTCACTAAACAGTAAGGTATCAAACACTTCAGCGACAGCCCACAATATTCTCAATCCTACTAGCATCTGGCCTCAAATGGCTTTTAGCCATGCATTGAGAAGAAATGCTGATGAATTGATAACTTACCCTCATCAACTTTCAGTGAGAGCTTTTTGTAACAAAACGAAAAAGTAATGCATACCACCATTTTCTCCAATGATTCTAGGCACTGTTGTCTGAAGATGGACTGTGTCTACGTTGAGTCTTGTCAAACGTGTCTCACATTCAAGGAATATTACCTAAACGAATTTAGTCCTTATGAAGCTGTAACAAAATAGAGAATCTGGGTGGTTGTGCATATTCGTAAGTTTTCTTATTTTTCCGTAATACTTGATGCAAAGATGAGCAAAATACAAATCCATCATCTATCGGTTTCCTCGATTCTTTGGGCAGTCTCCTTTGGTTTGTACTCCCTCACTTCGTCGGCGATCTACTGGTTTTATTGAAAATAGAGTAATCAAAATTACGCGACTATTTGTCCCACATTTTGATGTCCTTGGTTTTTATTCTGAATGACAGTGATGATTTCTGTCGGACTGGTTCCATATATCGGAGCCTAATTAATGAAATTTTATTCCCATGACAGATGAAAGCAATTAGAACTTTCTGTCTCTATAATGAATTTTCATATGAAAAAAATTAACACCTGAAGATGAGTCTTTAAAAACGTGAAAACGGTCGTGGACCTGTAAAGCAACAGCTGACACGGCTTCAGAATTTATTTTTTACTTTATGGGATGATTGAAGTGATTTCCAAATAAGTTGTTCTATCTATATTTAAAATTTTACCATCATTTTAGAACAATTGATAAATTCATTTAAGAAAATGTTCTTTCGTTTTGTTTGTGATGTCACTTGAAACTCTTGAAGTAGGTGGCTACAGCATCTGCTATGACGTTTCCAGGAGACAGTTGGCAGGGTAATTTTGTTTGACAGTAAGCGGATAAATTTAAGACGTAACAAAACGCACCCGATTTCTAAATTGGCTAGGTTTTCAGAAAGTGACTATTATACAGCTAGACATTACTGATATAAGCCCTACCTCATTGATTTACCCACAGCTGAGGCAGATTGATCGCAACGTGAAAGAGAGTAGGAATAGTTAACGTATGAAACGACCTTCTTGAACACAAATTCAGTTAACTACCTCAATGAGCATATTATGATGTTTCAAAATATTTAATTTAGGTGACAAGAAAAAGTCAACTGACTGCAGAATTACATATCAGACTCACATCTACATGATGCCGAAGTTGCGAAACAATAGGCCCTACTACGACGTTGGAAAATCTTGATTACATTGATGGCCTGATGAACGAGCTTTTGTAGCTGGCGTCCTGCATGTTAGGATCCGGATCCGTAATTCCACTCAGGCTCGAGATACTGTTCTCTCCAAATTGCACATATGTCACGTGGCCAGCAATTTAAAAAAATTAATGAATACCTCATTGAGCGTATTACCAGTTTTGTTTCTCGGTTTATGGTTGATTCATATGCAGGACTTATAGTTATGTTTACTGTACTACATTAACTAACAAAAAGACTCACAATTTGTCGCAGAAAAGTCTTCCTAAAAACTCAAATTTTGTCAAGTTTCCTTCGAGTTTGCTTCCTGATAAAATAAAATGTCCGCTGGTCAATATGGAAATTACAAGCGACCTGTTATTGACAGAACATCTTGCGACGTTAAATAGCGTTCCATTTGAATTTTTTGAGGACGTTCGTTGATGAGGTGCTCAATGGATTCCGGACCTGTCTTTGTTGCCTGCCTCGTTGATTTCATAAAATGTTACGTAGTCTCATGGCCGGATGCGATGCAGACATAGTTTTAATTGCAGTGTGTTCATTACAGCGCGGTGATAGGTTTCAAACTACAAACTTAATGGCGACTTTTAGGTGCCAGGTATCTAACGTCGATAGAATATCATTCGACCGGTGTCGTCGCAGATAGCGGATGACATTAATTTACTAACCATAGCAATGTTCAATGCAATTCGTGAATTTCATTTATTTCTTATGTTACAGTCAAAACGCGTAAGTTCCAAGAGGTCTACCGAACATCTGTTAGGCTCTGTTTGATGGCTTCCTCTGTTCAGAACAAAAACTATCCCTCCAGCAGGCGCGCTCCGCCTTCTCCGTTTCCAGACGCGCGCGCCTTCGCTCGCTCGTTGTGCCGCATTTACCAAAACGACCGTGGCTGCCCCCACCGCGTCATACCTCTCTTATCGACTTCAGAAAGGTAATGAAATAAATTACCCTTCAAGTTGGTGGCCACTAAACGCTACTGTTAGCATTACTCGTGATGCTAGAACATTTTATGTTCCAGTGTTACTATGATGTCTGACATAGCTCTTAAAATTCGAAAATTTATTGGAACTATCCTTAACGCGGTAGCAATTATCGAGTGGACAAAAGGTACATTATACGTCTTAGTCTATTTTAAAACCACGTTTATATGTATTTTCCATTTGAATGATTATTTTACGCTTTTCAAATTTTGTATGTGTGAAATTTTTCATTCAATTTCAAATATTTTTATGAGAATACAACAGAGACATTTGATACATTTGTTTTATTTCTATTTCACCTAACCCCTTTTATGTATTAGTCACGAAAAGATCGCGAAGGTAAAAGATAGGGCAATAGTTTTAACGGCGAACCATTCACGACTGGAAGAGAAACAGCCGGAAACAGCAGTTGTATAAAAAGTGCCCTCCACCATACACCAATTAAGAAATGGCGTTATTGAAGCAGTGTCAACCAGTTCTAAGTTAAGTTGAAAGTTCAAGGTCTCTTGTTCAGAGGGAAGTTGGTTTGAAATGAATTGCAAAATTTGTACCAACACACAGAAACGTGAACAAAGTAAGCTTTATTGCACACAGGACACGAAAGAAAGAAGGAAGGTTACGATTTAACGTCCCCTCGACAAGGGGGTCATTAGAGCGAAGCAGAAGTTCGGATTGTCATGATAAGGATGTGGAAGGAAATCGGCCGTGCCCTGCCGCAGGGACCATTCCGACATTTGCCTAGACTGATTTAGGAAAATCATGGAAAACAAATCCAAATGGCCGAAGGCCAGTTCGATGCGCCGTGCAGCCGTGTTACCACTGCACTAACTCGCCCCGTAGCAAAAACGAATGCGAGTAAATATTGCATTATCACGCGGTTCTGAGTTACGTTAATTAAGTTTCTGGCCTATCGTTAGTATAAAATCAATTGCTAAATTTGTAACAAAAACACAATAGACAATAAAGTAACCTAATAAACACGTGTTACAACGATTAAAATTGATCGATGAATTGTGCCATGGCTTAAAACAATATTAGGGAAAGCAATTGCACTGTTGCTTGTTAAAAGTAATGACGTATCTCTTATTCAGATGCCGTAGAATGCGCAAGGTGTAATTTTACCACTATTATAAAAATTAAGGTCAACCACTTCACGAGGAGAATTATAGGGAAAATATGTGTATAACAATATTAAGAAGATGAACAGCAAGAGCAAACTGTTTACGGTTACGAACAATATTCGTACAAGTAAATATAGCAACGGTGGAAATACGACCGCCTACTGCGAAATGAATTATGTGGAGCACATTTTTTCTTTCGACGTGAAATCTGGGACCGGCAGAGACAAAGTATTATCCATCTAGAGACAACGGAAAATGTAATGCGGTCGGAACCGTCCGCTTCTCTGCCTTTCGTGGAGATATTTCAGATGAAAGCGTTCTGCCCATGGACGATAGACCTGAAATAACCAAACGGTTTGGTTTATAGGACAATTTCACTTGTGGCGGTTGCAATTACTTTACAAATAATAGATCGAATGAATGGAGTAATTGGAAGGGAAACGAATTATTACAGTTACTTTGAATCACCTGCAAAGATAAAAATATTTAAGACAAAAAGTACTTCCGAAGCAACATTAAACACTAACATTATAATTCACCTAAACAGGGGCATAACTATTCGAAGAAAAGAGTTTCTTATTGGGAAAGGGTATGTGGATGTAATAGAAGTCACTATATTCTGCAGCAAAAGCCGTCTGGTCAATTTTATGATTATCGGTAAAAACTTGCGTAATAGCTGCTCTAGGACGGTACCCGCCAGATGCTCATTTTGGTGATATTTCTGAACCGGAGCCGCGTATGACAAGATTGAACGTATATACGTCCAATTTGGGACAAAAATGCGTAGGAACTTTAGAGAAAGTAGTCATTTCACACTTTATCCGTTTCGTTAAAAGGAACTCTCCCCGGAAGTTGATGAAGGTAAGTCATCTATTCATCAGCATTTTCAATGATGTTGTCTGCTTTCGGACTGAAGCCCTACTTAGAATGGGCTTTGGCAGCGCAGCATGGATAAAAGCCAGTTGAAGCAAGCTGTTTGAAGGAATGAGGATATTGTGGAATGGCCAAGAAATTCTTCCTATAGCTTAGCAGTATTGGTTACGATGCTAGGCAACTCTGATCGTTCCCTTAGTTCCAGAATTAGAGGTATTTTCCAATATTCATGAGGATATGAGATTAGTCATTGCATTTAAATGACTCTGTTATCCTGAATTAAATTTTCGACCGCAGAAAGGTCTACCCCTGCTTAAATTGCAAACAGTTTTGTGTTTTATGTCGGGACTGTGTGTGTTAACTGCAAACAAATGTCAGATAACTAAACTAGTAATCTCATTTTAGCTCAGTGGCGCCATTCTCGTTTTCTCATCTACAGCAAGCATAGTTGATTAGTGAGGTATCGTTGTACTAGTGATGTTTGAGGCTTCAGGTCTACTTTTCTCCTCTGAAAAATGTCCTTAATGGTATTCAGCAATGAAATACCAAAACTCATTGCAGTCTGTCAACCAAGAGATCGGCATTGTTATCATTCTGCTGTAACTCCGTAAACATCATTGATTACTATCATTATTACCATCATTATTATCATTAATTCAGTTCCAAAAGTGTTCTCTCCCATGTGGCCAAGAGACCAGAAAGAATGTGTGGTTTAACGAAAAATAGGACCATAGGAAAAAGTAGGTAACACGTTTGTAACAATTTCTGTTAACTTAACATCGTGACCACAGATACTAAGCAACAACACATGCAAGTCATAGGTTGCAACGCTCGAAAAATCCATCAGACACATGGGTTCAGATTGTCATCATCATTTGTTGGCCCAACAAGACTATAACACTACGAAATAAAAAGCTGCTTAGTAGTCTATAGATTATATGTATATGTTTGCAGAGGAAAAACCTCAGAATTGCACATTTCCCACATATACAGTTTAGTTTCTGTGTTCATGGCCGTAATTTTAAATATCCAGTCTTCTGAATACTCAAGTGAAATAATTACTGTGTTGCACAAATAATCAGTTAACTATGTTTCTTCTGGCTTTCAAGCAAACCAGCACATTTATGTATTCACGTAGAAGACATGAAATATTACTTGTACAGCCGAAAGGCTGCATTTTGAAACGCAGTCGCTTTCAAGTTGCAAAGTTTTTCGAGACGGATGGGGCATAATTGATTTCCAGTAGCTTTTCATCAAAAAAATTTGCTTTTGTCGAAATGTAACAAAGCAATTCTTTTAGTCTCTTTTTTTGGGGGGGGGGGGGGGCGGGGGGGGGGAGAAACTGCAATCGTGATGGAAGTTTATATATCTCAGTCTTTGACCTGCGCTATGTTGATAGCACAATATCCGTATTTTTAACTTCTCTAGTCATTTGCTGAAAATATATCATAATGAAGTAAAGCCTCAAAAAATTTTAACGCTAGTTTAGGTCTCATTGGACGAATTAAATATTTGCATCCCAAATGTGACGACGGAATCTATCAGGAGAGAGCGCCGCATATTAACCAAAATGCGCGACTCCCCTCTAGAAGCCCGCATGAGACGTACGCGATTTCGCGTCGCTTATCGCTACACAGTTCTTCCTAGTACAGCTAAGAACTGGCAACATCGTTGCTGATATTTGGCAACACTGTGACAGTGCAGTTACTTCCGCAAGTGGTACTGAATTGTCTCACTAAGTTCACTTGACATTCCTCTTCTACTTTCATGACTCATGATGTGTAATGCCCACGTGAAATGAGAGACAGAAATTTAACGTTTGCACTCAAGGAATGCAGTTATTTGTGTAGGTGACTTTCAGGTTATCTTTCGCGATGCGTTAGAGGCTCAGCATTGAATATGTGAGAGACTGAGGGCAATATGCGGCAGTATGTGGTTGGCTGTGTGGTTCTGCTTGTGTCTTACGATGCAAGCCTGGTTGGAGAAATTGCGTTTGGGGATGGAATTTCATTTTATTTCGTTTCATTTTACTTTATTCGCTGCAGATTGCCAGAAGAAACTCTTTAACGGAATCATAAGAAAAGCTTTATACAATAAGTCTTTCGGAAAGGTCGACTTCAAATTATGGAAATGGTATTAGATGTCTTCTTTGCTTCATCATACAAACGCCATCGAAGAAATTCGAATTCACCTCCTTTGATGCGAAATATCTCCAGTAGAAATGAGTGAGTTACATATTGTGTCTTGATAAAAACATATGAACTGATGACAATAAAAATTACATGAAAGGCTTTTCTGAAAGGAAAAGGATCGAGATTTAAACCACAACTAAGTGTTAACCATCGTAGAGTGCCATTGGATTGGACAATGACAATTTTTTGCGTCTCTAATGTATTATATGCTATCATTCAAAATAGGTGGTCTGCTTCGTTATATCCTGTGTGAAATACGAATCGCAACCTTTTTTGTGATCACCACTTAGCAACACTACAGCATTTTACGTATCCAGGGCGATGAGCGGCGGCAGGCGCTGTGGGCAGAGGGCGAGGCAGCGCTGTGTAGCGCCGCCACCGCTGCTGCCGGCGAGTGGGCCGCGGAGAGCTCTGCCAAGTGCTGTGGCCAGAGGTGGCAATGTTATTGGGCCGGAATGTTATTACCAGTGTACCAAAAAATGAAATACGTTACACATATCCTCCCCTTACACATGGGGCATGAGCATGCACGAGTGACATGAATTTAAAATTTTTGTCAACAGTCGGTTTCGATCGCTAATACTGAACATGCAAGTCGCGCACTTTACCACAAGACCACGGATGAAGCTGACCCAGTTGTCTTCTAACTGCACACAAGAAGTGCTGTATGAACTCACGCAGTCTGCAGTGTTGCCAGATTGTGCAGGTAGCTGGACTTAGAGCGAATCAGCGCGGCCACTTTTATTGTCCCAAGTCGCGATCGGCTCGGACTTAGGCTCTGCGGCAGCCGGCCGGCGGCCAGGTTTTTTGTCAAAGAGTGTACGTTTCGTTCCTATTTCAAATAAGTGTACATTATTTTGTTTTTCATTCAGATCCACGTTATGTCCATTGTGTAGCGAAGTAAACAGCTCCACACAGATCATAAGATGGACTTTAGTGATACTTGTCGTCAGTTTTTATAGAGTACACGTGCAGTACAAGTGGAATATTAAGTGTTGATAACTGTTATTGAATGCTCGAACAGCACATGTATTATTACAATGCGGTACTGGAGTCAGAAATGGCAGATGTGCATGGACGGGCTGAGTTAACGCAAATGGATCACAGCGTTTGTATGCGAAACACTTTGCTAATCAATGTTTACCGAACTACAAGACGTTCAAAAGTACATTAGCCACTGTGCGGAAAGGGTTCGTCTAGCAGACTCGCTGCTGTTAATGGACGACCTAGAAGCACAGGAACACCCAACAAGGAGAAACGAGGTCTCGACCACATTGAGGAAAATAGCAGGAGCAGCACCGGGGAACTAGCGGCTATGGGGGGTCCGAGTCATATGACGGTGTGGAGGGCTGTACGAGAACAGCTCCTTCATCCATATCACGTTTATTTAATCCAAAGTCCACCCAAAGCATCATTTTGTACTTGCTTACGACAGATTTGCGGTCTGGAACAGGCACGGCGTTTCATATTTTTTAAGAGTGGGTAGTTGTCCAATCGTTGTCCCCTCTAATTCCCTCCCCTCTTCCCCTCGCTCACTGTCAGTGATCTCAACACATACAAATGTTCTGTTGCTTTGTGTACAGTCATTAATTTCCGAAAGTTCTTGACCGATTGCTTTGAAATTCTGACACAACGTTGCATTGTAATAGGTGAAGCTTTCTAGGTACATATTTCTTGAACATATTGTATATTGCTTTTGCGATTTTTCATATCAACGTTCGTCAATTATAAAATATATATAAATTCATATATGACATATACTGAAATACTGTGTATATAAAACATGCACATACTCCAGTAGAATGTTGTGTTAAAATTTCAAAACATTCTGTCAACAAATTGCGGAGATACTAGGTTTTGAACATAACACAAAACATGGCTGTAGGTTAGATATAATTCTAAGAGGAGACAGAGGAGGTGGAGGAAACTGAGCAGAAAGGGGGAAGGGGAACAACAGGTAGAGAGTGGTGATGAGGTGGAAAATAACACGCACTTACTCGTTAAACGAGAAAGGTTCATTGCAACAACCGTTTCAAAACCGTTTTTGAACTTTTAGTTTTGTTTCACTCGCTGTAATGTATGGTATAAAATGCATCGAACAGTAAGCTACCCACTATCGAACTTTTCAATAAATTACGTACACGTACTTGACAAAGAGCGTAATTTTAAAACGTTAATGTTTTATTACAAAGCTAAGATGTTGTACTAGATCTTCTCAAACAATCAGACCTTTAAATCGTATGCTTTCTTCAAAATAGAGTGAGAAGCTTTATGAAAATAAAAACTCACGCAGAATGTAAATTAGGCATTTTCGATTTTCACAAGCAATGGAAAACATGTAAGGAAAAAATAAGTTGAAACGATGTAGGGTGGTGCTATACACCGACAACAGCTTTTTACAGCGTGAAAATCGGAAAAGTGATTTCCCCCTTTTTCCCAGCCCGGCCTCACTGGGAGTGGCCATCCCCAAGCAGCTCAATGTAAACAAATATTCATTCAAATCAAGAGCAGATTTTTTTACCCATGTCTCGATGTTTTGAGCGACTGGTGCTATCGCGTTACGCACTTCAACCTCCGAGCCTGGTCAGGAGTAACATTTCCTCTGTGCTGTTTTGTTTACCGATGAGGCGAAATTTGCCATCATATAGTGCAGAACTTCAACAATGCGCACAAGTTGTGCAAACCGGACATCAATGACAATTCAGTATTAATGTTTGGGCAGGAATAACAGTTGGCACATTAATTCTTTCATTTTATCGGGGACATTGACAGGAGCGTCATAGTGCCCATTAAAAAAAAATGTTGGAAGACGTTACACTGGATTTAATTCAGGGAATAGGGTTTCCTGCATCATGGAGCTGCACCTCATTTTGCTCGTGCTGCTAGTGCAATTTTACAATAGCCCCGGCCGTCAAAATGTTTGTATAGTCTATGGGACTTAACTACGGGGTCATCAGTCCCTCGGCCGTCACTGAGAGCTTCTGTTGTGAAGTTATTTTATAGCTATTGTGTTTGGCACACCTGTTCATGACGTAGAAATGCTGCGTCAGCACATAGAGCAAAGTTGTCGCAGATGCGACAGACGCGTGGAATATTGGAACGAGCGACACAGTGAACCCGTTCACGGGCACCTGTATTACAGCTCGTGGTAGCCAGTTTGAGCACCTTCTGTAGGGACGTTCACGTTGTAAATCACAGTGCGTCAACCCGAACGACCAACCTGCTTAGTGAAGTGGCCTGTGTTATGAACACAGTAACAAACGGCTGTAGTTCGCTCACAAAAGCAAATAAACCTTATGTGTACAAGGCGTATTGTGCTTTTCAGTTCTTCTATCGAATCCCCTGAGCTTTCCCACACATTTAGTTACAGCCTGTAGGTTTTGGAACATAATATCTGAATTAGTTCGTACTGCAGTACTATATTCACATTAAATTTACACACAAGGGGTCTCGAACCGAGGACTCTTAGCTTCGAAGTGCAATACTGTATCCACTACACCACGCTGCCGCTGTCATTCAACGCCGTATATCCGACAACTTTATTCCTGTTACTTACCACGAAGGTATACCTCCAAAATTGATGAAATAAGACTGGAAATGACTGGAAATAAAGCTAGGCACACCACGTGTAGGGAATTGACTCACGATACTTTTAAAACATACACCTCAAATCTTACGGTAATTTCTCTACAACATTCCACATCTCTATTGATGTTTAACTGTTGTACTATAGTGGCTACACCTCTATGTATATAAAAATTAATAGCAGAAATCGGAATTGGTTATTGTGTATGATCACCCACACTTTGAATTAATTTCGTATTCAGTGCGCTGCTACATCGTTCATTCAACGGCGATAAAATTATGCACGCTTGACCTGCATGGATAGGGAAATGTATGGCTCGGCACTTTCTGAAGACAGAATTATGAACTTTTCACTTCCTTCTCAACGACTGCACATGGTAGCAGGAGTGGGGTCTGGTAGGGAGGCACAGAAAAATGCTATGAATTCTTATTATGTCTTACAATGCACTACAGTCCACAATGACCGATTTTCCCGTCATATTGTGATGGTTCCCCCGGGTGTGTCAACAGTTCAATCGTCTGTACCGAAGTCTACACAATTCTGTCCTTTAAAACATTCTAATTTTAGCACATGGCAAAAGCGAATTTCTGGTAGTCACGCAGTCAGCGAGGGTCCACCTAATGAACCCGTGAGCATCGCACTCGCCTCTGCTTCCTTCTCTAGCAGCTTAAGGCCTCATCTCCGTGAGCGATACTTAAACACTTGTTCCACAGACATTCCCTCCAAAATTGAACAAGGAATTGAATTGCGAAATAATATCACAGATTGAACTGTTTAAATAAATTAAAATATGTGCAGGGTCATTCAAACAGAATACCGTAACTTTGAAAACAGAGGATACTGCAAATAAAGAGACTACGCTATTTCCGTTGTGTATTTAATGAAGCTTTCGAAAACGATCTCAGATGAAGTCTAAATGCCAAAAACGCCATCGTCATCATTATCAACATCAAAAGACAAGAGAGAAAAAAAAATTATTAAATGTTTGTAGAGTCTATGGGACTTAACTACGGGGTCATCAGTCCCTAAACTTACAAACTACTTATGAACTACTTACAACTAAGGACGGCACAAATATCCATGCTCGAGGGGGGATTCGAACCCCCGACCGTAGTGGCCGTGCGGACCGTGACTGGAGCGCCTCAATCCCCTCGGCCACCGCGGCCGGCCAAGAGAGAAAGGCAGAAACAATAGATAATGACTAATGACATATGTAGCTACTGAAAAGTATCACTGCTAATCAATCAATTTTATGGTAGTTATTTCTCCTTTCTGCATATCCTAATACTTTGTAAAAAAAAGTAATTGGTTTTCTAAACTTATTCGTCTATCAGTCCAATGAAACAACTACAGCGCTCTTAAATAATTGTAAAACTGCAAAGAACACAAATTTAGGAAGACAGGCTGACTATTTCAGAAATTGAAAACCATTTTTTACAATAGCATGTGAAATTTTAATTGCTGTCGTTACGAATGGATTATAGGATACATTTACGGAAACATCTGTCATACTACATGAAGGGAAGATTCCTCTCGGGGCGAATAAGTAGGAAATCCATTCCAATTTCGCTGCTGAGCTTGTCATTTCGGTCTCTAGGAGAAATAACCATCCTTTCAGTGCAGACAAGGTATATTGTACTGCGTGTTAGTAACAGCTCATTCACTGTATCTGGCACAGACTGATGTATTTTAATCGTACAACAATATTTTTCAACTTTAAAATTAATGTTTTGTCATCTACAGAGTACTTACATTCTAGCGACCACTTGTTGAGTTCGTTCTTGAAGTCCGGAGGCATCTTGCCGTCTTCGTCTCTTAACTCAAGCATCCTGCAAGACGACAAGGAGATCGAACATTATCAAACTGTGCAAGCTAACCATCTCCAGTAAACTGCACTACAAGGGAAAAAAAGGTCGAAATGACGCACTACGAGGGAGCTTAGCAAACTGTTCGTAAATTGATATGAGCAGAAATTTCGAAGCAGAAATTTCGAAACTGTACGGTTTAGTTGCCTATGGATCAATTTATAAAGCAGTACCGCAATTTCATGGCGCACGTAGGAAGAATGTAAACAATGGATATTTAGATTCTAGGATAGAAATTCTTTACAAACTTCATTCCATGTAGTCGGCTAGATAGGGTGGATGAAGAGGATGTTTTGAGCGCAAGACAGCTACGTCTGACGTCTGCAGCGCCATTACAAATGCAATACCTACCAGTGTAGACCTATTAAAGGGGAAACGAATAAAAACAGGCAACAGAAAGAAGAGTAAACAAACTAGTCAAACTGTGTGGGCAGCTAAACAAACGCACAAACGCATCAGTAATACAATTTACCTACTAAAGTAGACTGTTAAAATACAGTACCAGAGTATCATCATTGGCTCATCACCGAAATAAAAAGGATCATTCAATGACTCTCCAACACACTAAAACCTCCAGCCTAAACGCTTAGGCCAGACAGATCGCAAAATTATAAAACGTTGGTCACCCTCGCCTCGTTATCAGCTAAAAGACAGGGCAAAGCACCACCAAGATTACCATTGCTCTTTCAGCACGACGTAAAATGCACCTAGTTAAAATGTGACGCACAGTACTACGCTCGCCACAAACATGACAAAACAGTGAGGTTCACTACGGCTTGACAGTTGGTTTAATCAACCGCATTTCGTTACCCGTCACTGCCAGCCACGTATCCTCCCACGATTGAAGGGACCTCTGCGGCAAGCCAGAAAAACGTCACGCAGATGACTAGTGCACTCTGCGACATTCTGGTTACTGCAGACACATTGTCCGCTTCATCACCCCGAATCCTGAGATGCCCTGGTACCCGAAGAAATGATACCACCCTACCCCGCCATTGAAGGAAGTTGAGTTGCTCATGAATCAACTGTGCTATAGTTTCAGATGAGTAGACGCTGTGTAATGATTGTGGGGCACTAAGGGAATCGAAGCAGAGAATAAATTGCTTACTCTCAACACGCCGGATGTGTTCTAGTGTCTTGAGGATCGCATGCAACATTGGAAAAAAAAGAGAGAGAGAGAGAGCAGGCAGTGGGTGGGCGAATCCTCAGGACACGATCCCGAAACACTATGGAACACCCGATCCGTCAGTATACACCACTGCACAATCGTGACATCTACCTAAAATGTAATAAGTTATGGTCAATTTCTACACCTGCCCCTGGACATGTCTTACAGTTTAAAACCTTGTTTCTAAACGCGTTCCTTACCATTATAAAGACTATCTAGTGCCTTCCTGTGTCTCCTAGTCTCTTCCATGAACACAACCTTCTTTCATGATGATTAAACCAAGCGTCTGTGATGATTAAATTGCGCTCAGCACAAAATTCTACCAGAAGGTCTCTTCTTTCATTCCTTTTCCCGAGTCCATTCACCTACTACATTTCCTTCTCATTCCTTTCCTACTACCGAGTTCCAGACATCAGAATCAAGTTTTTCTCTCCTCATACATTTCTTCGATCACCTCGTCATTGGCAGAGCTAGTTGCCTACTTTTACTTTTATGGTTGGTGTTGATTCGGGTCTATCTTTGATGCGATAATGCGTTCACTAACCTGTTCATAGTGACTTACCTGAATTCCAGTTTTCTTATTCATTAACAGATCTACTCATGCGTTGCCATCACCTGACCAAAAATCCTGTTCATCTTGCCACCGATCTTCACTAATCCCCACAGTATCTAACCAATCCATTTCTATTTTCAAATTTTCTAACATACATACTCGATTAAGGGCTGTAGAACATACCACGCTGCAATCCGTAGTATGCCTGTCCTGTTTTTCTTGACGACGACAACCTCTTGATTAGTCACCGCCTGTAGATTCGAACGGAGCTCTATTTTACCTCCAGAATATTTTACCCAATAAGACGCCATTATCATATATTCACACAATAGAGCTGCATGTCCTCGGTAAAAGTAACGATTCTAGTTTCTACTTGCTTTTAGCCGTTCGCAATAACTGCATGGAAAAGCCATTTCAGTTGGAAGTTACAAGGCCACCTCAGTCAATCATCCAGACTGTTCCCTGTAACTACTGAAAAGGTTGCTGCCCCTCTTCAGGAACCACACGTTTGTCTGGCCTCTCCACAGATACCCCTCCGCTGTGGTTGCACCTACGGTACGGCTATCTGCATCGTTGAGGCACGCAAGCCACCCTACCTCGACAGTGTGTGTGGTTCATGGGGATGGAAAATAGATACTAACGTAATAAATATCAGTTTTGTTTAAAATAGCAATTGCTTTTGTCTTTAAATTATATATATGGTGCCTTAAAATGTTTGTAAATCTATCCGACTCAACTGCTGGGTTATCAGTCCGTAGCTTACAAACTACTTAAAGTCAGAAAACTAACCTAAGGACAACACAGACAACCATGCCCGAGGGGGTACTCGAACCCCCGACGACGAACGGTCGCGCGCACCGCTGAACGGCGTCGCAGTGCGCACGGCTAATCCGCCACGGCTGGGCACCTTAGTGAGCACGGCTACTCTGCCGCGGCTTGGATGATGCAGTGATTACATTAGTATATTTAGTTGAAATAGTTTCAGAACTATATAATGAGACAATTCTCAGTCCCAATCTTCTAACAACAGATCTAACAAGAGGTAAGCTAGACGAATGTGTCTTTTGTGAACAAAGTTAAGTTAATCACTTATCCTTCATTTGTCATGAATATTTATAAAGTGTTTAAAGATACTTTTACATCTTACACAACAATTAAGAAGAAAAGTGTTATATACCTGTTTCCAGAAAATCCTTCGTTTCTTAGTTATTAATGTCCTCCTCTGGCATGTAAACTGCAAGCTTTCTTCGGATTATTAGGGTGATGAACCCTTTTAAAATGGCACTGGCGGTATGCAGTGGTTTCACAGGCTTTCGTGACCGAACAATCAGGTTTATCTGCGTCCAGGTGGTCTACGTGATAGATCAATTGTTTCAAGTACTCCGATGGAAGATTTTGAAAATGTTTATAATAAATTACATTCACTTGGAAGAATTTAGTGGCAGTTGCTCTCTGCTTATGACTGATAAAAATTTATTGATATTCAAACCCTCTATTAATATACCTTACCACCACAACAGAAACATCTCGAAAACCTGAATATCACCAAATAACACAAGTATAGCATGAATTATACGTGAAAAACTAGTAATAAACGCAATACAAAGAGAACATGAAAACTAGGAGCTAATAAAAGGAAAAGAATCAAATGTTCAAATGTTTGTTAAGGTTATGGGACTTAACTGTCATCAGTCTCTGAACTTACAAACTACTTGTGTACTACATTATACTATAGATGGCACAAACATCCATGCCCGAGGGGGAAGAGAGGGAATTCGAACCCCCAACGAGGAAGGGCCTCGCGCATCGCAGCATAGTGCCTCAATGCGCTCGACCGCTCCGCCGCGGCTCAAATATTTGTAATCCGAAGGGACGAAACTGGTGAGTTCATCGGTTCCTAGACTTGCAAACTACTTAAACTAATTTAAACTTATGCTAAGGACAACACACATAACATACTCGACTGAGGACTTGAACCTCCGATGGGAGCGGCCACGTAATCCGTGACATTGGGCTTCCGACCGTGCGGCCATTCCCGCGCGGCTGCTTACCCTTTTCAATGTCCTGAGACATCACCTTCGGATCGTAAAAGACATTACGGGGTCCAGATATCCATAAACAATATTGTTAAATGTGACTAAATTTTATGAGCGGTTATTACAACATTGTATGCTAAAGTCTGTTTACAGTATATGTTATTAGAGGCAGCATATCTCAGTGTTACGTTTCAGATTTTAATGATATGGGTTTGTCACTGCAGATGATAGAAGGGTAATCCTACTCGATTGACTAAAATTTTTATGGCGGTAATACTTAAGATAAATGTTGAAGTAATTTCTGTATATTCATAAAAAAAATCGTAATTTTGGAATAATTTTGGAGTACATTGCTGATTACTCGAAAACAAGTAAATTATATTCTGTTTATATTTAGTTATATATTAAAGAACCACTGCCTTAGTCCAAAGTTTCGGCTAAGGACCTCTTCATAAACCCTGCTCTGTGACAGTCGTTTTTTAAGGTATCACTAAAGTTAAACAGAATGTAATTGAATCGATTATTTCAGAAGAGTCCCAAAACTACTTTTCTGATAATTTGACCTTTCCATGTTTTCGTGTTCTTTGGCGGTCGATTCATTGTTGAGTGTGGAAAGGACGTTCGCGTTTTATCAAACACTCGAAATGTACAGCGGAGAAATTCTCGTTCATTTGAAAAATGTCCCATGTCCAGGACAACAATTCGGAACAATAACTCTATGTAATTTAGTGAGATCCTTCGTCTGCCAGAAAACGCAAGAGTAAGATATAAATAATGCATCTATGATTTGTTTCAAAGTCATTGTTGTAGAGCAACACGTCGTATGTGATATTGTGTGCTCACAGTAATATTCTATCAAATGAGTAAATCTGATGGTGAAGTTCAACTTATCTACAAGAAAAATAGGAGGAAATGTGTATGTCAGTACGTACGTAATGTAATCAAAAATGTTAAAGTAAAGTGATTGGAGCATGCCAATTACCAAGGTAAGCTAATACTAGCAAAATCCGTCCTAAATGTTGTATATACTCTTCTACGTGTTCTCAATTCATTAGTCAAGATGATAGTTAATACTTCTACCACATTTTCTGGATCTTAATAGTAAAAATGAACAACATCTTTGCCGTCAGAGTCGAATATAGACAGAAAAAGTAAAACGACGTAGCCCACGAAAAGGAAAAAGTCTAAAGGCAAGGGTGTGTAATATGTGATTTCCAATACTGATAAACAGTTTTGTTACCATGAAAAGTTTTGTGAATTCTCAAAAATTGTTCCTAACATTTACTAAAATGTTCAGTAAACAGATTGTAATGTGAAGCTTTTAAGATTTTTATGTCTCACTTATTTCAGAAAAGCCCTATATCCAAGAGAAATACTCGGCTGCGGTCAATAACACATGAGTATATGATTAGACAGACAATTGTTAATAGTTGTATCTCTCACGTGATCACTCCAAAGAGTTGTAAAAATGCCGTGTAAACCTTTAAAATAGATTTTTTCCACTTTTTTCGAAACTATGTCAGATGTACCGCGTTGTCAAAAAGTCAGTATAAATTTGAAATCTTAATAAATCACGGAATAATGTAGATAGAGAGGTAAAAATTGACACACATACTTCGTTTGGTGATAATCGTGTGCTTATGCTTGGCCTTCCAGGTCCCCAGACCTCAGTGCGATTATTGGCTTTGGGGTTACGTGAAGTCGCAAGTGTATCGTGATCGACCGACATCTCTAGGGATGCTGAAAGACAACATCCGACGCCAATGCCTCAACATAACTCCGGACATGCTTTACAGTGCTCTTCACAACATTATTCCTGGGCTACAGCTATTGTTGAGGAATGTTGGTGAACATATTGAGTATTTCCTGTAAAGAACACCATCTTTGGTTTGTCTTAATTTTTTATGTTAATTATTGCTTTTCTGATCAGATGAAGCGCCGTGTGTCGAACATTTTTTGAACTTCTTTTGTGTTCTAATATAACCCCATGTCATTCCAAGCATGTGTGTCATTTTTACCTACATTATTTTTATCTACATTATTTCGTGATTTATTAAGTTTTCAAATTTATACTAACTTTTTGATCACGCGGTACATAGGCCCCTTCTGAAATAAGCGATTCAGTTTACTTTATGCAAATTTCTAATGCTTTCTCTTTGAGCTTAAAAGGTTAAGGCACTTTGAGGCCCACCAGCCCAGCAGCAGCGCTGGAGCCGCGGTTCCCTCGCCGGCACTCACCTGTCGACGAACTCCTGCGCGACGCGGTCGATGGGCGCCACGTAGTGCTTGGCGGAGCGCGGCTGCATCATCGGCCGGTTCACCTTCCTGCGCGCCTCCAGCCACTCCTCGCCTTCACTGCAACCAACAAGCAACACTCAGCTGCTCGGTCGGTTCGCCTTTTAGCCTTTTAAAGGGACCAAACTGGGAAGGTCATCAGTCTCTGGGGGACACGCTGGGATACTTTGCGTCAGGGAAGGAAATCGGTCGTGGTCCTGGAATGGAAGCATCAAGTCATTTACCTGGAGTGAAATAGGGACATCACGGAAAACGAAATCAAAATGGCCACAGGCGGGTTCGATCAGCTGTCCTCCCAACTGCGAGCCAAGCGAGCCTACCTCTCTCTGCCTTCGCTGGTCGACACTAGAGGTCTGCACGTCGCTCGGTTGCTCGCTCGAATCGCGAGATACATGTCGTTCTATGACAGTCAGACAGGTGTCGGCACTGCAGCTTGCGGCAAGGCGTGTGGCTGCGCTCGACTTCCTCCACGCTCGTTCGAGCGGGGCACGCTCGACCGGCCCGACCGTCCACACTGCCCGCTCGCCACTCGGTCGCCCACCGCAGCGCCACTCGAGTCCAAGGCGAGTGTCGGGAGCTAACTAGATGCTAGAGAATAAATCCTGACCTCGAAATTTGGAATTGTTTCCTTTCCCGGGTGCTTCGAAAGCTGTTCTCTCGATCCAGTTGAATTAGCCTTTCAGTTTCGCATTTTATACTTTACCATACAGGTTATTATACGTGATTAATATAAAGTTTCTGTGCTAAGATCATTCTCTAAATGAGTTTTCCAGGATCTTTCTTTCTTTCTTGTTCCCATTTTGGGGACTGTTAGTGCCTGTTTAGTGGTAGGTGTTACTTGCCGTCTTATCGAGAAAGTGATTGTATTTTATATCTCGACTCGATCTACAATGTGTCAATGATATTTTAACAATACATTGCAATTACAATGCCACCAACGAATAGTTTGGGGATAATTTTGTTACTTTTCATGTATACTTCGTTGTACGGTAACATTCACTGTTGTGCATTGCAATGAAAACGTCGTTCGTTCCGTAGTTTCTCTTTGGATCCTTAACATTACTTCCAGGTGTTGTAGTTGGTGAAAACAACCTTTTTGTCTCGTTTGCGGTATAATGATATTGCGGTTACATGCTACTATACAGGAATACACGTCTACAGCATAACTAATTTGAAGTTTCTTTAGTTAGTGGGGGTTCGTCAGACGCAACAGCATTTTTTTTTTTTTTTTTTTTTTTTTTTCGGCGGAAAAACATATTTAAGTGGGGAAACGGTGCCTCCAAAATTGTCGCTAAAATAGAAAAATTGCGATAACTTAGAGACTAGTGAAGCGATTTTAATACTTTTTGGTATGAAAGTATCTCTTGATAAGAGATCGGCCTAGGTACATTGCAGAGGGAGTGACAATTAGGGGGACAGCTACCCCTGAAGTGACCAATTTTTTGTGCTCCAAGAATTATTTTGATTTAATCAAAGTTTATGAAATTTGTCCTTTATCAAAAGATACTTTCATACCAAAAATCATTAAAATCGCTTCACTAGTCTCTAAGTTATCGCCATGCTTCTATTTTAGCGACAATTTTGGAGGGACCGTTTCATCTCTTAAATATGTTTCTCCGCCGCTAAAGAGTTACGTGTCCCATAGTTTTTCATGTATTATAAATATGCAAATTTGATAAAAATCGGAGAGTGACACTTGGGCAGGTTTCCTTGTGAGTACAGCGGCAGCGCACGCTGTGCGGCCTCTGCCCGCCCCGCCCCACGCAGCCTCGTTCGAGTGTCAACACGCTCTCTGCTCGCTCCGAGCATAACACACTCGGCGCGCCACCGCCGAGCGTTGCGCACTCGACCGAGTACGAGCGAGCGAAACCGGCGATTTGCAGACCTCTAGTCGACACAGAGAAACGCCATCAGCCCTCACGTAACTCACCTACCAGTACATTTCGCTCACTATGTGCCTAGGCCAGTCCCCCTTCATCCTGCTGCTAAGACTGCCGTAAAACCATTAACATACATATTTATACGAGGGTAAGTCAATTATTATCCAAAAAAGTTATAAAATTTTATTGTAATAAAATACGAAACTTACAAGAACATCATTTTTCGACATAGTTTCCTTGCTTTTCAATGCACTCCGTCCGTCGCTCTACAAGCTTCCTTATGCCCTCATAAACGAAGGTTTTCGGTTTAGCTGCGAGCCAGGAATGCACCGCTTCCTTCACTGCTTCGTCAGAGTCAAATCGACGGCCCCTTAATGCCTGTTTGAGTGGACAAAACAAATGATAGAAGGGGCAAGATCGGAACTATATGGAGGATGATCGGGTACTTCGAATTTGAGTTTCTGGAGCGTTTCAGCAGTGTGGAAACTGTATGCGGACGGGCATTGTCGTGCAACAACACAACACCTTCTGACAGCAATCCTCGGCGTTTGCTTCGAATTGCAGGCTTTAGCCTGTCAGTAATCATCTCACTACAACGTACACTGTTTGTTATTGTGCCCCTTTCACCATAATGTTCCAGTACAGGACCTCGTGCGTCCCAAAAAACCGTAAGCATCAGTTTTCCTGCGGTCGGTTGGGTCTTGAACTTTTTCTTGCACGGTGAATTTGGATGTTTCCATTCCATACTCTGCCGTTTACTCTCCGGCTCGTAATGATGGGTCCATTTTTCGTCACCAGTAATGATTCTGTCTAAGAAGTTGTCCCCTTCGTTACCATAGCGATCCAAATGTTTTTTGCAGATGTCGAGGCGCGTTTGCTTATGCAACTGTGTGAGTTGTTTTGGGACCCATCTTGCACAAACTTCACGAAACCCAAGTCTGCTGTGAATAATTTCGTAGGTAGAATCATGACTAATTTGAAGACGATGAGCCTCTTCATCAATAGTTAATCGTCTGTCTAATAGAATCATTTCACGTGATCGCTCAATGGTTTCTTCATTTGTAGCGGTAAACGGTCATCCGGCTCCTTCATCGTGCTTAACACTCGTGCGACATTTCAAATTTTTCAATCCACTCGTACACACTTCGTTGTGCCAAAACACTGCACCCGTACTGTACTGAAAGTCTTCTATGAATTTCGGCTCCTGATACACCTTCCGCCCACAAAAACGTATCACTGAACGTTGCTCTTCTTTGGTGCAAATAGGCAACGGAGTAGCCATGATTAACAGCACGGCAGCGACAACGAAACTAACGTAGCAGCTTGAAAATTGCAAAGATATAACAACAAAATAAACAAAGCATGTGTCACCAACGTAAAACGACAGTACTACCAACATAAACAAAAATTTAAATTGCGGATAATAATTGACATACCCTCGTATCTACGCTGTCTGTTTCTTCTAACGTGTCCAAAACAATAGACCCCACCATCCGAGCGTAGTGGCCGTGCAGACCGTGAGTGGAGCGCCTCAGTCCCCGCGGCCACCGCGGCCGGCGCAGTGCTTTTTTTATGTTTTATAATAAATTATGTTCAAATGTTCAAATGTTTGTAAATCTTATGGGACTTAACTACGGGGTCATCAGTCCCTAAACTTACAAACTACTTATGAACTACTTACGAACTAGGACGGCACAAATATCCATGCCCGAGGGGGGATTCGAACCCCCGACCTTAGGGGCCGTGCTGACCGTGACTGGAGCGCCTCGGTCACCTCGGCCACCGCGGCCGGCTAATAAATTATGTTTTAGTGTATTTAGTTTTGTTTTGATGTAAGCGGACTGAAATTATTGACAAAATAATACATACATACATTTAATGGAGACGTTTCTATTTATTTATTTTTATATTATTATTATTATTGGTGCGGGGTGGGTGGGTTGAGTAGTAGGGAAAGATGACTGAATGGTTGGTTGGATGTGGTAAGGTGGGATGTGAAGTGAGATGGAAGACAAAAGTGATGGACAGGAGGGGGATGGTGGTTGGTAGAGGGGAGAAATTTGTCAGCTGGCTTCTATTAAATAATTAAGGTACTGTTTATTCATTGTGAAGAAGTAACAGTGATATTGAAACTTCTGGGTAGTGATAATGCAAGTAGTGTGCGTGCGTGCGTGTGTGTGTGTGTGTGTGTGTGTGTGTGTGTGTGTGTGTGTGTGTGTGTGTGGTTTTACTATCATTAAAACGAAACGCGTCTGGTGAGAAAAATCGCATTTTTATTGTAGTTGCAAAGACGTACAATCACTGCTATTCATGAAACTTCCTGGCAGATTAAATTTGTGTGCCGGAACCGGGACTCGAACCTGGGACCTTTGCCTTTCGCGGGCAAGCGCACTACCGACTGAGCTACCCCGACACGACTCACGATGCCGCCTCACAACTTTAGTTCCGCCAGTACCTCGCCTCCTACTTTCCAAACTTCACAGAAGCTCTCTTGCAAACACGTCAGACTAGCATTCCTGGAAGAAAGGATATGGTGGAGACATGGCTTAGCCACAGCCTAAGGGATGTTTCCACAATGAAACTTTCACTCTGCAGCAGAGGTAACCAGGTTCGAGTCCCGGTTCCGGCACACAATTTTAATCTGCCAGGAAGTTTCATATCAGCGCACACTCCGCTGCAGAGTGAAAGTTTCATTCTGGAAACATCCCTTAGGCTGTGGCTAAGCCATGTCTCCACCATATCCTTTCTTCAAGGAGTGCTAGTCTTGCGTGTTTGCAAGAGAGCTTCTGTGAAGTTTGGAAAGTAGGAGGCGAGGTACTGGCGGAACTAAAGTTGTGAGGCGGCATCGTGAGTCGTGTCGGGGTAGCTCAGTCGGTAGAGCGCTTACCCGCGAAAGGCAAAGGTCCCAGGTTCGAGTCCCGGTACCGGCACACAATTTTAATCTGCCTGGAAGTTTCATATCAGCGCACAGGTTCGAGTCCCGGTTCCGGCACTCAATTTTAATCTGCCAGGAAGTTTTATATCAGCGCACACTCCGCTGCAGAGTGAAAGTTTCATTCTGGAAACATCCCTTAGGCTGTGGCTAAGCCATGTCTCCACCATATCCTTTCTTCCAGGAGTGCTAGTCTGACGTGTTTGCAAGAGAGCTTCTGTGAAGTTTGGAAAGTAGGAGGCGAGGTACTGGCGGAACTAAAGTTGTGAGGCGGCATCGTGAGTCGTGTCGGGGTAGCTCAGTCGGTAGTGCGCTTGCCCGCGAAAGGCAAAGGTCCCAGGTTCGAGTCCCGGTTCCGGCACACAATTTTAATCTGCCAGGAAGTTTCATATCAGCGCACACTCCGCTGCAGAGTGAAAGTTTCATTCTGGAAACATCCCTTAGGCTGTGGCTAAGCCATGTCTCCACCATATCCTTTCTTCCAGGAGTGCTAGTCTTGCGTGTTTGCAAGAGAGCTTCTGTGAAGTTTGGAAAGTAGGAGGCGAGGTACTGGCGGAACTAAAGTTGTGAGGCGGCATCGTGAGTCGTGTCGGGGTAGCTAAGTCGGTAGAGCGCTTGCCCGCGAAAGGCAAACGTCCCAGGTTCGAGTCCCGGTACCGGCACACAATTTTAATCTGCCAGGAAGTTTCATATCAGCGCACACTCCGCTGCAGAGTGAAAGTTTCATTCTGGAAACATCCCTTTGGCTGTGGCTAAGCCATGTCTCCACCATATCCTTTCTTCCAGGAGTGCTAGTCTTGCGTGTTTGCAAGAGAGCTTCTGTGAAGTTTGGAAAGTAGGAGGCGAGGTACTGGCGGAACTAAAGTTGTGAGGCGGCATCGTGAGTCGTGTCGGGGTAGCTCAGTCGGTAGTGCGCTTGCCCGCGAAAGGCAAAGGTCCCAGGTTCGAGTCCCGGTTCCGGCACACAATTTTAATCTGCCTGGAAGTTTCATATCAGCGCACACTCCGCTGCAGAGTGAAAGTTTCATTCTGGAAACATCCCTTAGGCTGTGGCTAAGCCATGTCTCCACCATATCCTTTCTTCCAGGAGTGCTAGTCTTGTGTGTTTGCAAGAGAGCTTCTGTGAAGTTTGGAAAGTAGGAGGCGAGGTACTGGCGGAACTAAAGTTGTGAGGCGGCATCGTGAGTCGTGTCGGGGTAGCTCAGTCGGTAGTGCGCTTGCCCGCGAAACACAAAGGTCCCAGGTTCGAGTCCCGGTTCCGGCACACAATTTTAATCTTCCAGGAAGTTTCATATCAGCGCACACTCCGCTGCAGAGTTAAAGTTTCATTCTGGAAACATCCCTTAGGCTGTGGCTAAGCCATGTCTCCACCATATCCTTTCTTCCAGGAGTGCTAGTCTTGCGTGTTTGCAAGAGAGCTTCTGTGAAGTTTGGAAAGTAGGAGGCAAGGTACTGGCGGAACTAAAGTTGTGAGGCGGCATCGTGAGTCGTGTCGGGGTAGCTCAGTCGGTAGTGCGCTTGCCCGCGAAAGGCAAAGGTCCCAGGTTCGAGTCCCGGTTCCGGCACACAATTTTAATCTGCCAGGAAGTTTCATATCAGCGCACACTCCGCTGCAGAGTGAAAGTTTCATTCTGGAAACAACCCTTAGGCTGTGGCTAAGCCATGTCTCCACCATATCCTTTCTTCCAGGAGTGCTAGTCTTGCGTGTTTGCAAGAGAGCTTCTGTGAAGTTTGGAAAGTAGGAGGCGAGGTACTGGCGGAACTAAAGTTGTGAGGCGGCATCGTGAGTCGTGTCGGGGTAGCTCAGTCGGTAGAGCGCTTGCCCGCGAAAGGCAAAGGTCCCAGGTTCGAGTCCCGGTACCGGCACACAATTTTAATCTGCCTGGAAGTTTCATATCAGCGCACACTCCGCTGCAGAGTGAAAGTTTCATTCTGGAAACATCCCTTAGGCTGTGGCTAAGCCATGTCTCCACCATATCCTTTCTTCCAGGAGTGCTAGTCTTGCGTGTTTGCAAGAGAGCTTCTGTGAAGTTTGGAAAGTAGGAGGCGAGGTACTGGCGGAACTAAAGTTGTGAGGCGGCATCGTGAGTCGTGTCGGGGTAGCTCATTCGGTAGTGCGCTTGCCCGCGAAAGGCAAATGTCCCAGGTTCGAGTCCCGGTTCCGGCACACAATTTTAATCTGCCAGGAAGTTTCATATCGGCGCACACTCCGCTGCAGAGTGAAAGTTTCATTCTGAAAACATCCCTTAGGCTGTGGCTAAGCCATGTCTCCACCATATCCTTTCTTCCAGGAGTGCTAGTCTTGCGTGTTTGCAAGAGAGCTTCTGTGAAGTTTGGAAAGTATGAGGCGAGGTACTGGCGGAACTAAAGTTGTGAGGCGGCATCGTGAGTCGTGTCGGGGTAGCTCAGTCGGTAGAGCGCTTGCCCGCGAAAGGCAAAGGTCCCAGGTTCGAGTCCCGGTTCCGGCACACAATTTTAATCTGCCAGGAAGTTTCATATCAGCGCACACTCCGCTGCAGAGTGAAAGTTTCATTCTGGAAACATCCCTTAGGCTGTGGCTAAGCCATGTCTCCACCATATCCTTTCTTCCAGGAGTGCTAGTCTTGCGTGTTTGCAAGAGAGCTTCTGTGAAGTTTGGAAAGTAGGAGGCGAGGTACTGGCGGAACTAAAGTTGTGAGGCGGCATCGTGAGTCGTGTCGGGGTAGCTCAGTCGGTAGTGCGCTTGCCCGCGAAAGGCAAACGTCCCAGGTTCGAGTCCCGGTTCCGGCACACAATTTTAATCTGCCTGGAAGTTTCATATCAGCGCACACTCCGCTGCAGAGTTAAAGTTTCATTCTGGAAACATCCCTTAGGCTGTGGCTAAGCCATGTCTCCACCATATCCTTTCTTCCAGGAGTGCTAGTCTTGCGTGTTTGCAAGAGAGCTTCTGTGAAGTTTGGAAAGTAGGAGGCGAAGTACTGGCGGAACTAAAGTTGTGAGGCGGCATCGTGAGTCGTGTCGGGGTAGCTCAGTCGGTAGTGCGCTTGCCCGCGAAAGGCAAAGGTCCCAGGTTCGAGTCCCGGTTCCGGCACACAATTTTAATCTTCCAGGAAGTTTCATATCAGCGCACAGTCCGCTGCAGAGTTAAAGTTTCATTCTGGAAACATCCCTTAGGCTGTGGCTAAGCCATGTCTCCACCATATCCTTTCTTCCAGGAGTGCTAGTCTTGCGTGTTTGCAAGAGAGCTTCTGTGAAGTTTGGAAAGTAGGAGGCGAGGTACTGGCGGAACTAAAGTTGTGAGGCGGCATCGTGAGTCGTGTCGGGGTAGCTCAGTCGGTAGTGCGCTTGCCCGCGAAAGGCAAAGGTCCCAGGTTCGAGTCCCGGTTCCGGCACACAATTTTAATCTGCCAGGAAGTTTCATATCAGCGCACACTCCGCTGAAGAGTGAAAGTTTCATTCTGGAAACATCCCTTAGGCTGTGGCTAAGCCATGTCTCCACCATATCCTTTCTTCCAGGAGTGCTAGTCTTGCGTGTTTGCAAGAGAGCTTCTGTGAAGTTTGGAAAGTAGGAGGCGAGGTACTGGCGGAACTAAAGTTGTGAGGCGGCATCGTGAGTCGTGTCGGGGTAGCTCAGTCGGTAGTGCGCTTGCCCGCGAAAGGCAAAGGTCCCAGGTTCGAGTCCCGGTTCCGGCACACAATTTTAATCTGCCTGGAAGTTTCATATCGGCGCACACTCCGCTGCAGAGTGAAAGTTTCATTCTGGAAACATCCCTTAGGCTGTGGCTAAGCCATGTCTCCACCATATCCTTTCTTCCAGGAGTGCTAGTCTTGCGTGTTTGCAAGAGAGCTTCTGTGAAGTTTGGAAAGTAGGAGGCGAGGTACTGGCGGAACTAAAGTTGTGAGGCGGCATCGTGAGTCGTGTCGGGGTAGCTCAGTCGGTAGTGCGCTTGCCCGCGAAAGGCAAAGGTCCCAGGTTCGAGTCCCGGTTCCGGCACACAATTTTAATCTTCCAGGAAGTTTCATATCAGCGCACACTCCGCTGCAGAGTGAAAGTTTCATTCTGGAAACATCCCTTAGGCTGTGGCTAAGCCATGTCTCCACCATATCCTTTCTTCCAGGAGTGCTAGTCTTGCGTGTTTGCAAGAGAGCTTCTGTGAAGTTTGGAAAGTAGGAGGCGAGGTACTGGCGGAACTAAAGTTGTGAGGCGGCATCGTGAGTCGTGTCGGGGTAGCTCAGTCGGTAGTGCGCTTGCCCGCGAAAGGCAAAGGTCCCAGGTTCGAGTCCCGGTTCCGGCACACAATTTTAATCTGCCAGGAAGTTTCATATCAGCGCACACTCCGCTGCAGAGTGAAAGTTTCATTCTGGAAACATCCCTTAGGCTGTGGCTAAGCCATGTCTCCACCATATCCTTTCTTCCAGGAGTGCTAGTCTTGCGTGTTTGCAAGAGAGCTTCTGTGAAGTTTGGAAAGTAGGAGGCGAGGTACTGGCGGAACTAAAGTTGTGAGGCGGCATCGTGAGTCGTGTCGGGGTAGCTCAGTCGGTAGTGCGCTTGCCCGCGAAAGGCAAAGGTCCCAGGTTCGAGTCCCGGTACCGGCACACAATTTTAATCTGCCAGGAAGTTTCATATCAGCGCACACTCCGCTGCAGAGTGAAAGTTTCATTCCTGACTGCTATTCATAATTATGAAAGCAACTACGGACATTATGGCCACACAAACGAGGAAAATTACTTCGTAGTAAACGGTAATTATACAGAAACTAATGAGTGGAAAACTTTCCTACCACTACTTGTGAAATATATTAATAACTACTTTAATATTATGAGAAAAGAATTTAGCTAGTTTTAATAGAAACACTAATTGAACTTTAACAATATACTTCTAGCACGAAGTAATTAATATTTGCCAATTAAACAAACTTCTCCGGGATCAAATAACAGAAAAGGACTTCATCTAGTCTATATCTATAAATGTGAATGTCTGTTCGGTGTACGTTTACTACTTCTGAACCACAAGACATAAAGAGCTAAAAATTTGTACAGTTACTAATGTCTACCCAGGGAAGGCTTTAGGCGCAGTTTTATGGCAATGGGATGGCTATTTCTCTATCTATATTAATGTGAATGTCTGTTGGGTGTACGCTTATCATATCCGAATGACAAGACGCAGAGACTTAATTTATACCTGACGAAGGTTTTAGGCACGGTTTTATAGCGATCTGAGAGATATTTAATAATTTGAAGAATATAACGCGAAATGCGGAACAATAATTACTCTTTGCAAATTATATTTACTGTTTGAAAATGGTTTTATTGGTTGCATTGTTGCTTGAGAGTTGATAATGATACAGCGGCGGAGTATATTGGGATGGAAAGTTATCGGTATATATAAAATTCTACGTGTGTGTGTGTATGTGTTAATATTTCGCTCTGCAACGAAAACTACAGAACGCAAACGAATGGTCTGTGTGTAATTGTTGTCCGACGTCTCCCGTTGTACACCATATGAGTTTCATGCCGATAGGTGTAAGGGGTGGAAGATATGGTGGTTGAAAGTCGTCAAATTATTTTAAAAAATTCGGACTGAAGGACAGCGATGTCTCTATAGCAAGGAGGTTACATACAGCGGAACTTGAGGCCACAGACCATATCTTTGGTCTATGCGTGCTACAACGTCTTGAACTCTTTCTCTGTTAGGATGAGCATACGAATAAGGAAATATAAGAATAAATAAATAAAGCGGTAGAAAAGAAATTTCTCTTAATACATCTCTATAAAAAATCGATTTGACGTTTTGCGCATTACATCAAGTGATCGATCTGTGATATTATTACAATCATTATTGTTGAATTTCGTGATTGGATTCTTCGAAACGAGTGCATTTCTACGTGTGATTTGATCTACAGTACATAGGTCCCTGATAATGTGGATTAAAAATGTTTGTTTCTAAAGAAGGTATTCTATTTCATTTCATCCTTCAAAACCAGTCTCATAGCACACTATTGAAAGATAGCTTATCTATCATAATCAACCAACACGCGAGCGGAGCCCCGGATTTAAGCTAGTTACATTATACAAAAGAATAACAACAGTTTTTGAAAGGAAAATGATAATAGACAAATCATATTCATACCTATTATTAGCAAGAGTGGATTGGGGAGGTTCAGTAATGCATGCAGATGGGAATAAATCCCAACATGCATCGTTACAAGGTCACCCTTGAGGTATCCTGCGAAGTGCTGCCTCTAGGTGAGACGTTTGGCCTACCTGACGATGACGCCGACGTTGCCCTGGAACCAGTCCCTGCGGGTGACGGAGCGGTAGTAGCAGAGCGAGGGCACGCCGCCGCGCACCGGCCACGGGCCCTCCTGCCGGAACACCTGTGGGCAAGCGCAGGCGGTCAGCGGGAGCAACTCCTGTGAGCATCCGCAGTAGTGACGAGACCCGGCCCAGCAGGTAGCAGGTACACCCCAGCAACCTGATGCACGCCCAGCAGTTGCTATGTCTGCGACGCCTTTCTGTTCTGCACCTTGTAACGGTACGGACCCTTAAACTAGCTTACTTTATTTCAGGGGATGACTTATTGCTGCTATCTTAGGCTCGTTGATGTCCGTACACGTATATACTTATTTGTATAAAATTAAACTTTGAATCTGAAAGCCAGGAATTGTTCAACTAGGGTGGCATGTACTAAATAACTGACTACAACATAACTTTTGCGTTTTTACTTAAATTGTCTATTTTCCACCACGTGATTACGTCTGGAGAGAACCACTAAATCCGTTAGACTCCGTCTGATATGATTAGCTCGAGCTCCCAAATTGTTAACAAAATAGCTATATGAATGTTTAATTATTTGGATAATGTTCCTAAAATATTTCCTATTTAAGTTCCTTGTTCTATAAAAAACAAAAAAGTCAAATTTTCTATATGTGTATCAATAATCAAAGTCCACGTACATCCCAAAAATTTTAGAGTCCAGCGCGGCGAATTCTGTGGCTATGTTCATCATCTATCGTCTCACTCGACTCCACTGCACTCGCAACACACGTCTGCCATCAAGACTGACTGATCCTGGGCCGCTCGCGGCAGCCACTTACGTAAGATACTAGCTGAAAACCCGGAGTTTATTTATTCTTGCCTTGAGTTACTACTTCTCCTATCCCGTATCTCTCTATCTCCTTTTTTTTCTCTAGAAATATATTACCCTTATCAGAGAATATATAACAGATAAGCCGGCCGCGGTGGCCGAGGGGACTAAGGCGCTCCAGTCACGGTCTTCACGGCCACTACGGTCGGGGGTTCGAATCCCCCCTCGGGCATGGATATTTGTGCCGTCCTAGTTCGTAAGTAGTTCATAAGTAGTTTGTAAGTTTAGGGACTGATGACCCTGTAGTTAAGTCCCATAGACTATACAAACATTTGAACATTTTTTATAACAGATAAGGCACTCTTGCATAATATACAAAATTTTAAGTACAATATTCAAACAAACAAAGATAGGAATGTAAACACAAATGATACATAACATTCATACATTCGTTTAATTCACAAATTTACTGCGATGTGGCGCAGTGGTAACACACTGGGCTCAGATTCGGGAGGATGGCGGTTCATACCAGCCTCCTTCCATCCACATTTAGGTTTTTCGTGTTTTCTCTACATCTCTCCAGGCGAATGCCGGGGTGGTTCCTTTCAAAGGGCACGGCTGATTTCCTTCCCCATTCTTACCCAAACAATCCGAGCGTCTGCTGCTCCGCATCTAATGACCTCGTTGTCGACGGGGCGTCAAGCACTAATCTTCCTTCCCCTCTGACTATAAAGAATATTTCTTGTAATTTGTCCAGCATCTAATATCAGTATTTTCTGTGGTGAGCACACCCCTGAGCAAGCGACATAAAGCCGTCCAACATGGAGATTTCAAATACACAGTATTGAGTAGAGTGCCCTGTGATTTATTAGTCATAGTTGTACCCGACATGCTTTACAATGCCATGGAAAGAAAAAGGTGTTTGGTTGGGTGACATGTTCTTGCGTGTATTCTAGTCTGGTCAGTAAAATAATTATACTCCGAAAGCGAATATTTCGTTGCGAACATTTGCACATTACGTCCCCGCAGACTTGACTCCTGGAGGATATGTCTGTTGCCGACGCTGCCGCATTAAGGCTGTAATCAGTAAACATCTTCAAATCAGTAAAGGGCCTTGATACGATCGCTACCAAACTTCACAGGTACTCTCTCTTGGATAATCTGTATAATGATGTCATCAAAATCGCTCCGGCCGTTTTCGAGTTTATAGAGAACATACAAACATTCATCTTTATATGCAAATATTCCAGTAATATGTCCTCCTAATGAGGTTCAGTGGCTCTACCAGTAGTGTACTAAACTTTTTAAATAATGATTGGGGATTGATAACCCAGCCGTTTAGCCCCCTATAAAAACCTAAAAAAAAAAGAAAAAAATATTTTAAAAAATAATAATAATGATTGAAATGTGACGGTATCATTAGATCCGCGCTGAAAATACATACTTCAGTTTCTAATAATACCCCCAAAATCTTAAGTTTAAACAAATGAGTGCCTTCAGGATGACAGATAAGTCTTTCAATCGTCGCATGACGAATATTTAACAAATAACTTAGGTAAAGTGTTTTTCAGGTAGATTTTCCAGGTATCTTTCCGATGCATTGTTCTGAATTACTGTGCTCATAAATCTAACAAATTACGGTCGATAAACAAGTTAATTTAGTTTACACAAAGAGGTCATATTAAACAAAAATAATATATTCTAAACATGCCATGATGTTTGTTTACGACACCTGCAACTTATCACTGCCTCGCTGTTTTTGTATCTGTCTTGTATTAATTGTTATTAGCAAATCACTTTTGTTCCTCCTTAAAAATGCTTTATTATGCGCAATATAAATGTTGCACATAATATGGTGATATCAAACTTTGCGCCTTGATGAGATCTTTCAGTTGCGCCCTGATCAGTTGTGGCTTACTTTCAGAGACATAATTTCAGTACCAATCGAGAGATTTATACCAAATAAATTAGTAAAAGAGGGGGCTGACGCCCGTGATACACAAAAAAAGTCAGTTCACTGTTGCAAAGAAAAACGCATGCAAAATTTAAAGAGAAACAGCATCCTCAAGACTGGCAATCTTTTACAGAAACTCGCAATCTAGTGGGGACTTCAATGCGAGAAGCTTATAATAGTTTCCACAACGAAATCCTGTCCCGTAATCTGGTAGAAAATCCAAAGACGTTCTGCTCATATATCAAGTACACTATCGGCAAAAGACAAACAATGCCTTCACTACGCGTTAGCAATGGTAATACTACCGATGGCAGTACTGCTAAATCAGAATTGCTAAACACAGCTTTCCGAAATTCTTTCTCCAAAGAAGGCGAAGTAAACACTCCAGAATTCGAACCAAGAACAGCTGCCAGCATGCGAAATTTAGAGGTAGATGTTCCTGGAGTAGTAAACAAATGAAGTCACTAAACAAAAACAAATCTTCCCGGCCAGATTGTAAACCAACTAGATTCCTCTCTGAGTATGCTGATGCAATAGCTCCATACTTAGCTATCATATTCCATCGATCACTCAGCGAAAGATCCGTACCCAAAGACTGGCAAGTTGCCCAGATCACTCCAGTACTCAATAAAGGCAATAGGAGTGACCAACAAAATTAAAGTTCCGTCTCACTGATGTCAATTTGCAGTAGGATTTTGGAACATATACTTTGTTCGAACATTAAGAACTACCTCGAAGAGAACGACCTATTAAACAATAGCCAACACGGATTCAGAAAGTACCGCTCTTGCGAAACACAGCTTACCCTTTATTCACATGAAGTGATAAGTTCCGTCGACAAGGGATCTCAAATCGATTCCATATTTCTGAATTTCCGGAAGGCTTTTGACACTATATCTCACAAGCGGCTTCTAATGAAATTGCGTGCTTACGGAATGTCGACGAAATTGTGGGACTGGATTCGCGATTTCCTATCAGTAAGGACACAGTTCGTAGTAATTGATGGTAAGTCGTCGAATAAAACAGAAGTGATATCTGGCGTTCCACAGGAAAGCGTTATAGGTCCCCTACTCTTCATTTTGTTTATAAAGGATTTAGGAGACAATTGAATAGCTCCCTTCGACTGTTCGCGGATGATGCTGTCGTTTATCGGTTAGTGAAGTCAACAGAGGATTAAAAGCAACTGCAAAGCGATTTAGACAAAATTTCTGCATGGTGCGAAAATTGGCAATTAACACTAAATAATGAAAAGTGTGAAGTAATACACATGGCCACTAAAAGAAATCTGCTGAACTGCAATTACATGATAAATCAGTCAGATCTTAAGGTCGTAAATTTTACGAAATACCTAGGAGCTATAATTACGAACAACTTAGACTGGAGAGAACACATAGAAAATATTGTAGGGAAGACGAACCAAAGGTTACGTTTCATTGGCAGAACGCTTGGAAGATACAAAAGCTCCACCAAAGAGACTGCCTACATCACACTTGTGCGTCCTCTCCTGGAGTACTGTTGCCCATTGTGGGACCCTCACCGGGTGGGACTGACGGAAGACATTGAGAAGGTTCAGAGAAGGGCAGCTCGTTTTGTTTTATCGCGTTATAGTGGGGAGCGTCACAGAAATGTTGCATGATTTGACGTGTAAATCATTAAAAGAAAGACATTATTCGTTGCGACTTTTACTTCTGAATGTGCTAATATTTTTCTAGCACCCACCTACATAAAGAGACATGACCATCCCAATAAAATGAGATAAATCAAATCGAAAACGGAACGATTTAGGTGTCCTTTCTTCCCGCGCTCTAATTGAGAATGTAACGGTAGAGAAAGGTTATGAAAGTGGTTAATGAACCATCTGTTAGGCACTTAAATGTGATTTGCAGAGTATCTATGCAGATGTAGATGTACTTCAATTAGTTTAGCTTTTTGATTTTTCCAACTGAATGAATATTAGTTTCTTGAATAACTTTTGATATACAATTAATATAAATGATGTCAACACATCGTCTGAATCGAGTTGCTTTTCTCTTTCATTTGGCGTAACTCTAATAGCGTGCCAGTCACGTTCTGCGCGGTCACAACCGTCGGGTGTTCGAATCCTCCTCCGGCATGGATATTTGTTCCGTATTTAGTTTTAGCTGGTTCATAAGTAGTTTGTAAGTTTAGGGACTGATGACCCCGTAGTTAAGTCCCATAAGCTCTACAAACATTTGAACATTTGAATGATTGTTAGTTATTGTATTGACTGTGGGAGGGAAGTTAGGAATAAAAGCTAATGATAGATAGGATTTCTTTTCAAAAACTCTGATAGGCCTAAGTTTAATCTTTAAAATAATTTAAAATTTAAATCTTTGTTTTGATATAACAAAAATGAAGGATTTGTTTGCCAATCCTTCAGTGTTTATTTTTATTCCTCAATTGCTACAGTCACAAACTAAAATTTTAACATATTTTGTTTGAAAAATCATAAATTTCAACAGATATCATCATGCGGCATGTAACTCATAAGGGCGCGGCATCTCACCCTTAGACTAAGGGATAAGTGCCGCACTGTAAGGTTTTCTGAATAGTCAAATATCGTGACGAATAAGTGCACGTAAAATTCTTAAAAAATTATATTTCAAGGAAAACTGGTTTGTTTACTTGTAAAAGACATTATTTTGACTTGATTGTATTACGGGAATTTTTATGAATAATTTTGAAAATGTGCGCCATCTCTCTAGAATTTACCTTACATAGCTATTATTTTTTTGAGGTTTGATTCCATTTCTTGGAGGTGCTCCACGACCACACAATTAAGAACACACCAGATGTATCACTATGTGATTGAAATCGATCTGGGTTTGTTTTTTTTTTTTTTTTTTTTTTTTTTTTTTTTTTTTTTTTTTTTTTTTTTTTTTTTTTTGCAATAAAACATTAACGGCCAATAGCTATTATTATTTCGTTTACGTAACTTTTGTAATATGAAAAATGTAGGCTAACAGATGTTTTACCCGCTAAAACAGCCGCATCCGTATCATTTTCACTAACATCAAGTAAACACTGTATTCCTTTTTCCTTGACCACATTCACCGCACCCTCACTTAAATCGTTTTCACAAATGAAACACCCATCACTCGACATTGCGCCCGACTTGTTGCACTGTATCTCAACGAAAACAATAAAAACAAAACAGCTTCGCGTCATTCAGAGAAAGAGAAGTGACGCGACACGGCAGGGAGCGTACACTAACTGGAATTGAGGAGCGAGAGGCGTTTCGGCAGCGAGAGGCGCAACTTCAGGGCAGCGTGTGGCAGCGGCGCGGGGAGCAGCCGCAGGCAGGAGACAGCCGAGGTGACGGCCGCAGAGGACAACTGAAGAGGTAGGGGTAGACACGCTGAAAGGCACGGAACCCCTCATGAAATAAGTCACTTGAAAATTGCTATTTTCTTGCTATTTTCCAAAACATACTTTCCTCGTCGATTGTTCATCAGTTTTACGTAGTAACGATATGACAGATACAAAAAGTTACAGATATAAATTCTCCTCTTTATTTTCCTACGGGACCACTTTTTGTGTAAGTAGATTGCTTCCGCTATTTATAATCTGAAAACCACTAAATCACAATTTTTAGTGATTTCTCTTATCTGCAGGGGAAAGTTTTGTTGGACAACTTCAGATTCGTGTTCAATACCCGGGGAGAAAAACCAGTAACCCTTTTTATGCACGATTTGACTGGTTTATCTGGCGCCTTATTGTGCATGCTTGGTTTGCACGCCTGCGTATTCTTCGCACGCGTGCTGTATATACAGGGGCGTCGAAGTGCGGTTACCGTCGGTCGTACTTGGCCACTGGCAAGGTTCAACCACCTGAAGATGTCGGTCAGTTGGTCCGAGGAAATGTGGGATCTGCAAGTCATCCAACGGCAAATTCGTGAAAGCTTGAAGAATCACACACTAATTTTGCTTAGCCTATCATAATAATGGTACTGTGTTTTAAGATAAAAACTATATATGCAGCTTTTGAAAATACAGAAATTTCTTTGATTTAAACAGAAAAAAAATACTACTTTACGAGGGGAAGTTGGAAAAAAAGTTTCCCCTGTCGACTATGGGCAGCGTTATGTATGACAGGAAAAAATAGAATGAGATATTAAAGATAAGACATTTCTTTATTTTTATACAAAATTTCTTAGTACATAGAGACATTTGTCAATATGCCTTATAAGCTTCAAATGCCGTCCAGGAAAAAAAAATCAAAAATTCAAATTCAAATGTTTGTGAAGGTTATGGGACTTAACTACGGGGTCATCAGTCCCTAAACTTACAAACTACTTATCAACTACCTTATACTAAGGACGACACAAATGTCCATACCCGAGGGGGGATTCGAACCCCCGACCGTAGGGATAAAATCAGGGCGTTGTATACGGAAGAGGCTTTGAACGACTATGGCCGAAAGGCGACACAGCAGATGAACGCGCACCGATACACCATTGGGTAGAGGTCGACCGCGACCAAGCAGATGACATTCCGTTTCGGATTGTGACGGGGGATGAAACGTGGGTCCACCATTCCACGCCCGAATCGAATGCCGCATCCATGGAGTGGGAACATCATAATCGCCTGTCCGAAAGAAGTTCAAAAGTATTCAGTTTTCAAGTAAAGTGCTACTCGCCGTTTTCTGGGACGCACAAGCAGTTTTGTACAAAATTCAAATGTTTGTAAATCTAGCGGATTCAACTGCTAGGTTATTAGTCCGTAGCTTACTAACCTAAGAGTAACATAAACACCCATGCCCGAGGGGGGACACGAACCCCCGACGGCGAACGGCCGCGCGCACCGCAGCACGGAGCCCCAGTGCGCACGGCTAATCCGCTGCGCAGGAGTTTTGTTGCTGGATGCAACCATCAATGCTGCGCGCTATCGTGACCCTCTGTCGAAACTGAAATAGGAGAGTCAGAAAAAGCGGCCTGGCCTTCTCAGATCTGGCGTTCTGCTCTCCTATGACAATGCGAGACCACTCTTGGCGACCGCAACGAAAAACCATACTGCAACTCTTGGTTGCGAGTGCCTACACAATCCGTCATACAGTACTGATCTCGCACCGAGTGACTTCCATCTGTTTCCATCTTTGAAGAAGACTCTTGACGGAAGGCGCTTTGAAAGCAATGCTGACGTCAAACAAGCCGTTCAACGTTTTTTTCGAATTCAACGTCCTGATTTTTTCCTGGAAGTTTTTTGAAACTTTAAAAGCAGTATGACAAATACTCCAATGTACTTTGAAATTATGTAGAAAAATAAAATTATGTCTTATCTCTATTTTTTATAATTTTTTTATTCATTTAATTTTTTATTTTTTATTTTTATTTTTATTTATTTATTTTTATTTATTTTTTTCATACGCAACTCTGACCACGACAAGGGAAACTTATTTTGCAACTCCTCTTCGTAATTGAATTATTTATCAACCAAGACACCTATCTCGAAGAAACTTTTCTTCGCACTTAGTTGTAGTCTGGTGCCGCGGTGGAGTAGCCGAGCGGTCTAAAGTGCCTCGCTGCAAAGTGCGCGGTTGCTCGCCGTAGAGGTTCGAGTCCTCCCTGGGGCATGGGTGTGTGTGTTGTACTTAGGTTAGTTTATCTAGGTTTAAGTAGTTTGTAAGGTACGGACTGATGACCACGCAGTTTGGTCCGATAGATTTACAGACATTTGTAGTCTGATTGCAACTTGCCCATCAGTAGTTACAACTTTAACCTGTCTGTGATGCAGTTATTGACACAAGTAATGACACAAGTGCTGTCCCCGTTTGGCACAAGTAGACCAAATATTTAATTGCCTCTATGAAGACCGGTCATTTTCAGTATGGTAAATTTTCAAACTTCATTAAAATAAATTCTCACAGGAAGAGATAGATTTCATAGCTATATTTTGTCATACTACCTCATTTTCGCAATGTTAATTTGTTTCAATTAAGTCAAACTGATCTATGAGAGTAACTTTACTGATTCTTATTAGTTAATGGAGACTGTACTCGCGCTGATTTGATAATAACCCTCCAGATTTGGAGGGTTTTCCCTGATTTTGAGGAGTTTCCCGGAAGTGATTAGTCCCTCTCAGTTATTCCCAATTGGAATCCACGTTTCTCTCACTATCAGCTTGTCTGATAATTGGATGAATAGATCCGTGACTCTTTAAAGTCCGAATCTCAAACAACCCGCTTCAATCCTCCGAATGCCAGATGAAAAGCATTAAAAATAATTAAAATATCTTTCCGCTGTGACTGTTACAATTACCGATATTGGATTCCATTATCTGGAAGGGTATGCTCAACGGCCACAAAATCACTTTTATTAATAATGAAAGGAGCAGCATTAGCCGTAAAATCTTTTGCTTTATTCAGGCAAATCAACTTCGGTTTTCCAAGAAACCATCTTCAGTGCTATTAGCAAGTACAAAACAGCATTTTTGTGAAATGTAAAATGACGTAAATGTCATTGAACTTGCTGACAACACTGAAGATAACTTAGTTTCTTGGAAAACCGAAATCGATTTGTCTGAATAAAGCAAAAGATTTTACGGCTAATGCTGCTCCTTTCATTATTGATAAAATTACCGGTATGTGAAAAATCATTGTAAGGTGGTTTTGGATCCGCAACTGTTATTAAATAATGTTTTATCGTATTCTTCAGTGTCCCAGCTGCACATTTATTTGAAAGTTGTGAATAGTTGCGACACATTTCGTCCATTTTCAAGATTCTTGTGTACAAAAAAAAGTTACAAAGAATGGGTTATAGTGTATTTTTACAGCTTTCAATAATAGCATATTTATAGCATGAAATTACCTTTGCTTCAATTATAACAAAAGCAAATTATTTAATTTTATAGGTTGGTACCTCTTTAGAGGCTGCCAACTTGGACGATTATTACAAATGCACCAATATTCAATTTATTACACGTATGTAGCGTCGTGTTATAAAACTATTCTCCTACGCTCTGACGTCATAAAAATATGAAACAAATATCTGACACAGAGTCACATGCTGGCTTTACTGTCATATCTACTTTGGATTCCGCAGAACATGCTCAGGTTCTCATGAATGAAGCGAGACGGAGAATATACTTCAACCGAGTTTGTTCTCTGCGTGAGTGAAAGTGTGGGGGAAGTTGCTCACAATACAGTTCTCCAATTTCATATAAATAAAACTACAGAAGTTCCTCTCGACATTCTCCATTTTCTGAAGAGAGATTTTTAGAATACTTCTAGCTGAGTAGCTGTTTTACTGTGTTTTATATTAAAAATGACAAAATTTGTGTTGTTTAGAGGGAAAAAAAGTTTCTTTATACTTAGTCCGAAGAAATACGATCCGAAATAAAAAGTTTGTGCAAATAAAAATATTTTGCCGACTAGTCGCTTCCTTCACAAAAATCATAAGTGTGACACTTCAAGCATTTTTTATAATGACGAGAGTGATGTCAGAGGACTTTTATCACTTACCCGTTTGTGTAGAGTGCACATTTACGGCTGTAAACACATACATAGTAAAATAGTATTGTATACTTTGAAATAGGATCTATTAATGAGGCCTTATGACGTTAATTCCAAATAAGTGGATCCCAGTACTTCACAGTCTGTATCACGAAATAAACACTGCTGCAATACCGGGTGCTGACGTATTGTCTTTTGTACTGCTCTTGTTCATTCTACCATAACCTGTAGGCCTATTTAAGATGCGTTTTCTAATTTCGTAAACGTAACTTACGTTAAAAGTAAGTAGACACGACAGGGAAATTAATAACTGATTAATTACATACCAGGCACTCTCTTTCTTGTAACGATATCACATGGCCTATCGTTTATGAGCAGACCATTGGGTCCTATTTAACAAAAAGTATCTCGTAGAAAGCTCTGACACTGTCCCACGTTGAAACAGATGAAAATGTGATTCATTCTTAAAATTTCGTCCGCAAATTGTACGAACACAACATCAATAATGAAAAAGTTTCTCGTATTTCGAAAATTTTGTAACATCGTCAGAAGAATACATTTTCGTAAAAGGTTTATATTTAGTCTTAATAATACGCTGCTGCACAACAAACTAATATCTAACCATAGTACAGTTCTTCCTGAACACTTAAGATATCTACTCCATATTTGTACTGAATAATTTGCCTGATTAACTAGTTTAAAGAAATATCTGATTGAACGGCTGTTCTGTGTCTAACATGACTCACGGAGATCTTAGTCAAAAGGAGGGGATCTAGCGAGAATGAACTTCCTGCTCAGAGCTTATGCTTCGAAGCTTTTATTCATACCAAATTGAGAACTGACTCAGAAACGTACTTTTGATCTGAGAATCTTCTCTGGAGCATGTGCTCTTTCTTATCATGTGGCTCATTGCAAAACCTTCAAGAAGCTGAATTTTAAATTCATGCAACTTGTCGATTTTAGGCTACTATTATAATTTTATAAAATATACGACAATAAACTGAAATGTTGTAGATGCATTTGGAATGCACTCTACAGGTGGCAACTTCTAACGAGGTACCAAGCTATAATTTAAATCAGTGTTTTCCCACCTGTGAGTGGGCGGGGGGAGGGGGGGGGGGGCACAAAGCCTCGCTGGGGGTCTCTCGGCGTTAAAGGAGGAAGTAAAGTAGTTGTACCGTAAAACAACGAGAGCATTGCATGTCTGAGTACTAAGTGTTCTGTAATGGAGACACATAGGGCTAGAAAAGTAAAATTTAGTTTATGTCAAAATTAGGATTTATTATACAGCGTGTTAAAGATGAATAAGTGCAAAGCATGAAGACTGTTTTCCAGACCAATCGACAGGTAAATGAACAAGACGCAATAAGTAATTGTGACAATTTTCAACAACAAAAATAACTAAATAAAGAAATAAAATAAAAAATACTCGTTTAGTAATTTTCTATGCAGTGTGACCAATATAAATAAGATGTAAACTTTCACGGCTGGAATAGCCATTCTTAACGTGTCAGTTTTCAAAAAGGGGAATGGCAGATTGGGCCATACAGTTTATCGGAAGCCCACACACACAGAGCGATATCTGCACCGGGATTCAAACCACCACCCACAGCAAAAGCGGGGCATTATGAAGACGTTGGTGGACAGAGCAAGGAAAATCTGCGAACCGGAATTACCCGACGCGGAATTGAAACACCTGAAAAATGCTTTACTTAAGAATGGCTATTCGTCTACAGAGATAAGGAGAGCTTTGAGACCGACACGTAGAGTTGAAAACGATGAAAGGGTTCCTGTGAAATCTAAAGTCTTCCTACCTTTTATGAAGGACGTCACCGACCGCATCGGCAACATTTTGACGAAACGGAATGTTGCCGTTATTTACAAACATACTCGGAAGATACAGGATCACCTGAAATCGGCAAAGGATGCTCGCAAACCGCTGGAAAAAGCAGGAATTTATAGGATTCCGTGTAGCTGTGGGGACGTATAAGTGGGTACCACAAAAATAACAGTCAAAAAACGACTAGATGAGCACAAGGGGAACTGTAGAAGGGGAGATATTGATAGATCAGCTGTTGCTGAACATGTTTTTCAACCAGGGGACCACCTTATTCAATTTGATAAGACTCAGGGTTTAGCAGCCACAAATGGATACCACGAAAGACTGTATAGAGAAGCTATAGAAATTGTAAAACACCCCAATAATTTCAATAGGATGGAGGAGGGCGTGAAACTAAATGATATCTGGATTCCGGTTTGAAGAAGAAATGTAACAGTCTTCCAGCATGGGACGACATTAACGGACGGAGGCAATCGGCAACGACGAATTGCACGCGCATGTCAAGAACATCTGACGTCACACCACTGCGCGCGAGCCCTTGTAAACGGAATTTGGCTTCAGTCAGTAGCGAGCCAGGGTGTGTATCGGACATTCAAAAGTGCCACGATCCCCCTTGAGAATGTCCTCCGCAGTCGGGGACGAAACGTTGGGTTTTAATAATAAATCCACTAGACCACGGCATAATAGCCCGGAAATTTTTAGTAATTTTGAATATAAATAAGAATAATCGATTCTAACTACATTGTCCCCAGTGCAACACTGCAACATACTAATATTCAGCATACACACACTGTGAGAGATAAAAAGTTTAGTACTATACCATAGAACCAATACATGGCGCTGTTATTATTATTTCTCATTTCAACGATAGAAGTGTTTTCAAACGTTTACACCAAACAGACAATTAGACATCGCAATCTGACTTTATAAACACAACCTAACATTGAAATTACATCGTTCCGGAGTACGGGCTTAATTTCACTTTTCGTATGAAAAACTTTATGAATCGTTTCGACAATGACTTCTACTTAACTTTGAAATATTGGCTAGGAGGACCGAGTTTAATGACAAACAAGGATTCTGTTTTTGCTTACCTAGGTCCGAAACCCTAAAAAACCATGATATACACAGGTACCTCTTTAACAACCGTGGCGAAGCACGGGCATATAAGGTAGTACGTAATATTTAGCGGAAATATTCTGGTAAAATTTTATTTGATCAGAATGATTTTCGAAAATTCATATAATTTCAAAATTATGTTAATGGATTAATCTGATACATAAATATATATATCTAAGAATAGCCACACTTGTGAACAAGGAGTAATTACTCTGTGATTAAAGTAGTTCTAAGTGAACGATAAAAAATTTAAGGAACCTCTGTCTTGGCATTGGTAATGAAATCTTCTGGTGTATAAGCGATAACTGATATGAATGTGTATTTTGATTTGTGACGAATATTAAGTTTGAAAATATAGAGAAGGGTAATTTAAAAGTACTCATTTATCATTCTACCAGTTGAGAAGTAATATTTTACCAATGCGACTTACATATCTTTGGAGATCAACTACGATTCCAATCATTTGTGTTTCATGAACTAAACGAAGTATTTTGGGGTAGGAAAAGATACTTACCTTTGCTAGAATTTACTTAAAGCCAGAACAGTTATAAAATATTAGTACGGACATTTTGCTGCCAAAAAACGTACTATCAGAGACGATTAAAGTCAAATGTAGTGCAGTGTCAACTTCAATTTTTACCGTAGATTGATAATGTTACTAACCTCAATTTAAACATATTTAAATGTGTTCTATACGTAAATGAAAACTAACATCAGTCATCAGAAACTGTGTAAACATTTGTGAGCCATAGCCATTTTACAACAAAGCGCATAACCAGAAAGAAAAAAAAAAAAAAAAAAAAAAAAAAAAAAAAACCCTGAGAACTTACAGTTGCCGAGTACTTTCTCGCCAGATTACATTAAATATATGCATTACGTTAGGTCTACTAAAAGTGTTCATGTGGTGGTATATTATGTTAAATAGGAGTGTGTCTCATCGGTAGTGTTGCCAACCTAAACTGCAACCAGCTACTGGAAATACGCTGTAGGTAAAATCTCAGCGCGGCATAGACATTGCTTACATACGGATCTGGAAATATATTATAGCAACCATTTGACCTTACCTGAAGTGTTTGCTCGTTCAATATTAATCAAGATGCTTTATGTCGAAACTGCACATCCCAGATCCACCAATCCCATAAATAATAATAGTAATAACAAAATAATAATAATAATAAAATAAAAATAGATAAATTAAAAATCAAATAAAATTACATGACCCACATTTTTCATACTTCTACGTGGCCTAGGTAAATGAGATTTTGGTGAGTTCCACAACTCCATAAATGATTAAAAGTCACGAAAAGATTTGGTGCTACAATGAATATAGAGTGGGGTGGAATACTCGAAAACCTCCGATGGGTCAGAAATGTCCCACGTGGTACTTGTAGTGTTAAAGACGTTTCAACAGCCTTCGACAGCGGTGGCGTGGACGCACCTTCTGGATGTCCTCCGGGTTGTAGGCGTAGACGACGGGCCTCTTGAGGGGCACGTGCTCCACGCGGACGATGTCGCCGTAGCGGCCGCGCATCGCCAGCAGCGTCTCCGCCAGGTCCAGTCTGCTGAACTCTCCTGAAAACACGCACACACACAAACGTGTCCTCTTCACAAAGCGGTGTTTTTTTCGCATTTGTTGCAGACATTTGATCAGAGAAATATTCTGCTCCATCAAACTTCATCTTCAGGAAATATCAAAATCACTCAGACATTGGTAACTAGCCCTCAACCCTTATAAATACAAATTCAAACGTATCACGAAATCTGAACGGCCGGACGACATTCCCTCAGAACTACTGAAGTCTCTGGCAGAGCCAACCATGACAAAACAATTTCACCTGATGCGTAATATGTACGAGACGGAGGCAACATCCTCAGACTTTAAGAAAAATGTAATAATCCCCATTCCAAAGAGTGCAGTCGCAGACAGATGTGAAAATTACAGAACCATCAGTTTAATAAGTCATGACTGGAAAATTTTAACACGAATTATTTACAGAAGGATGGGAAAGCTGGTAGAAGCCGACCTCTGGGAAGACCAGTTTGGATTCAGGAGAAATGTAGGAAGACGAGAGGCAGTCCTTACTTTACGGCTTATCTTAGAAGAAGGATTAAGGAAAGGTAAACATACATTTCTAGCTTTTGTAGATTTGGAGAAAGCTTTTGACAATGTTGATTGGAATAGACTCTTTCAAATTCTGAAATCAGCAGGAGTAAAACATAGGGAACAGAGGGTTATTTAGAAAATTATACAAAAACCAGGCGGTAGTTATCTGAGTTGAAAGGGATGAAAGGGATGCAGTGGTTGGGAAGAGAGTAAGACAGGGTTGTAGCCTTTCTCCAATGTTATTCAATTTGTACATGGAGCAAGCTATAAAGGAATGTAAGGAGAAATTTGGAAAAGGAATTAAAGTTCAGGGTGAAGAAATAAAAACATTGCGTTTTGCTGATGACATTGTAATTCTGTCAGAGATAACAAAGGACGTGGTAGAGCAGTTAAATGGAATGGACAGTGTGTTCAAAGGTGCATATAAGATGAACATTAACAATAGCAAAACAAGGATAATGGAGTGCAGTCTAAGAAAATCGGGCGATGCTGAAGGAATTAAATTAGGTAACGGATCAATAAAGGTGTTAAATGAGTTTTGTTACTTGGACAGTAAAATAACACACGATGGTCGCCGTACAGAGGATATAAAATGCAGAATGGTGATGGGAAAAAACCCTTTTTGAAAAACTGAAATTTATTAACATCGAACATTAACTTAAGCGCAAGGAAGTTATTTCTGAAGGCATTTGTATGGAGTGTTGCCTTGTATAAGAGTGAAACATGTACGATAAAGAGTGCGGACAGGAAGAGGTTAGAGGCATTTTAAATGTGGTGTTACAGAAGAATGAAGAAGATTAGATGGGTGGATCGCTTATCTAATGAGAAGGTACTGAACAGAGTTGGGTGGAAAAGGAAACATACCTTGACTAGAAGAAGCGATCGATTGGTAGGATACAATCTTAGACATCAAGGAATCCTGAATTTAGCTTTGGAGGGAAATGTGTGGGGTAAAAATCGCAAAGGGAGATCAAGAGATGAATACAGTAAGCAGATTCAAATGGATTTAGGGTGCCGTTCGTATGAGGAGATGAAGAGAGTTGCTCAGGATAGAGTAGGATGGAGAGCTGCATCAAACCAGTGTCCGGACTGAAGACCATACCAACAACAACATGACGACAATGGTATATTATGCTGTGTACACATTTGTTCGTCTAAAAGCATGCAATTGTTATAAAGTAAATTAGAAATAAATTTCCTTTGTTTTAGGAGTCAGTTTTCAATATACGTATACTGCGATAATTACGTTGCAGAAATTTGTTAATATTACATTAAGTCGTACAGGGCTTTGTTATAATTTCGTTTATCTGTATTGTGAAATGAGATGAGCAGTGAGGAGATGTTGATTGACAGAGAAAGTACCTTTCAGCGTTTGATCGACAGCCGTGGTGTAGTGACAAGCGTGTACGTTTTTGTGCAGAAGGTTTTTAAATCCTGCAGGGCAACATATGGTGTATGGCAGAGGTACCTTTAATATACGTCGATAACATTTCACCAATCACTAAGAAAGTTGGCACATGCATGTAAGTTTTTTAGACAGGGAGAGGAAGATTCGGACAGAAAGAAGCTGACTAGGATATGGCGATGGATGAAGTACGGTGGAGATTTGCCGAGAGAGCGGAAAGGAGAACATGGATGTGAAGAAAGAGGAGATGGTATAGTAGAAGTTAGAATTAAGTAAATAAGCGGGCAACGACGAGTTTTCATTTGTACCAAGTGGCCCACGGACACCTTCCTTTTTTTAAATTAGTTAATCCCGGATACCACAGACACGGAAAGGATTGCCTTACCAGTTAAGCACAGGGGACTCCAAATCAACAGGGTGGATACCTCTCTAAACCTAATACTGGCGCTTGAAATGACATAATTCACAGATATAATTTCTCCTACAGTTTGTCAGTAGACAACTTGCTTGCCGGATTACACAAGTTTGCATTTACCGGCCTGTAGAATAGTGAAACAGAACACAACATGAAATCTCTTATTAATGTCATGTCGCAAGGAATTTGCAAGATTTTCATTTCAGATCAGAGGATGGCTTAGAGTAAACGAACTCGTTATAGAATTAAAAAATAAGTAATGAAATATGAAATTACGATCATTAAATATTTGTATGTACAATTTTCAGAACAATTAGGGGATATGGTGAACTATCTTACACAATGTACATACAGTAAAATACTTTATTTAAATATTGGTTACAACTGTAATTTGTGTGTGATACAGGGCGAAATTTTTCTGTCTCAACTCAAGGCGTTTACTTCGAGCGAGGCACCGTGGGGCTACCATACATGTGAGAATGTCAAACTTGTTGCCCTCAATACAGTGTGAGATCACCTCGGACGGCCAGTATAGTTGCACACCTGCGTGGAATTGACGGTATGGGGTAATCATTCTGCTCTTGAGGGCTATTTGTCCATTATGCCATGAGTGCAATATACAGCTCAGCAACCGTTGTGTGAGATGCTGGCCTGGCTGCAATGCGTCTTCGAAGCGCATCCCAGACATATTCAATCAGGTTTAAGTCCGGTGAACAAGGTGGCCACTCCATTCGTTCAAGTCCCTCAGCTTCATGCATATTCAACACTCTTGCAGCTCTGTGGGGACGAGCTTATCGTCCACGAGAAGGACTCCATCTCCTATGGCACCAGCGTTGGGCACAACAAAAGTCGAACGGTCTCTGTACCTCTGAGCAGTGAAAGCGCCATTCTGAACTACATAGAGGTCCTTACTTCTGCCAATACTGACTCCTGCCTACACCACTCAAAAAAATGTTCAAATGTTTGGTAAGCTTATGGGACTTAACTACGGGGTCATCAGTCCCTAAACTAACAAACTACTTATCAACTATTTACGAACTAGGACGGCAGAAATATCCATGCCCGAGGGGGGATTCGAACCCCCGACCGTAGTGGCCGTGCAGAGCGCCTCAGTCCTCTCGGCCACCGCGGCCGGCCCTACACCACTCGTCCACCAAACTGATACAATAATCTTTCCTGCACATATGCAGGATTGTTCCTAGTTCCACGTTCTCTCCAGGTGAGTGAGATTGTCCGACGATTGTCCGACTGAACACAAAATCTTGACTTATCTGTGAACAGAACCCGGTGCCATTCGTTACAATTTCAATCCTGTTGTTCCTCCGCCCAGTTTCTGCGGACTAAACCGTCTTGTGGTTTTAATGAGTCACAACCATAGTCTTCCGTGCGTGGAGCCCACATTCCCCAAGGCGATTTCCGAGTATCTCCGTTGATATTGTGCATCTTTTTTGGTACGTGGAGTGAGCATTGCAAATGAGTTGCAGTCAGCCTCCAGTCTCGACGGACTGTTAACGGGAGATAACGGTCATCTCTTGCTATGTTACCCATGGACGACCTTGGTTTTCCCTTCTTTAAATGGTTCTTGCTGTCTAAAATAGCTTCCAGGTCTTGTAAATTACACTTCTGGACACTCGAATAGCTGCAGCCAACTCCCTCTGTCAATCTTGCAAACTATGGCTTTCTATGCCATAGGTTCGGATAAGTCTCTTTGTTGTTGCTTTGCACTACCTGCTCACTACACCATCTGAATTCAACCACCTGTGTAATTCGTTTGGCAGAAGTCTCTACCACCCCCTCTGCAGCAACCTTCTGTTATCACCACTGTCTCGGTTGCCGTAATGTTGTTTCCAATCCGTAAAAGCGACAGTTCATTCTGACGATGATAATACTTCAGATTTCCTTACAGATCCCTTAATTGTTTTGAGCATTGCACAACCCTCCTCTAAAATTTTTACCAATGGTATGTTGCGGTCCGCCAGAAATTGCTCTCCGGTGCCAGCCATTTTGTTTCAGAGCAGTGCTTGCTCTCTACATTTTAAATTATTTCCTGGGAGTATTCCAACCTGTGCCTTCCCCGACTGCTTTTACCCTCTACACCTCCCTCTAACAGCACAGAAGTTAATCCTCGATGTTTCTTCCTGGCTGTGTTTTCGTTAAATGTTACGTTCTTCGTCGCTTCTTCCGAGAACCTCCTCACATTTTATCTTATCGCTCCACTAAATTTTCATCATTCCTCTGTAGCAGCACTTCTCAAACACTTAGCTCCTCTTCTGTTTCAGTTTTCCACTGACAGTATCCCACTTCCATGCAAAGTTGTGCTCCGAGAATTCCTTAACTGCATCAACTTCGTGATAGCAGTACTCCCTCTTCGCTCTTGTACGTACATACTACATACTGCCAGAATTTAGAACATCTTGGCAGCATTTTACCCTGTCTAACTAATGCTACGAACGTCTCAACTCACCTTTAGTCTTTGTTGCATTATCAAGTGCAACATCAATGCCACGTTTCCCCTGCATTTACCTTCCCTAAATCAAAATGGATCGTCATCTAATAGATCCTCAATGTCTGCCCATCATTCTGTTTATTATTCTCGTCAGTAGCTCTGATGCGGGAGCTTGCTCAGCTGCTTATTCTGCTTATCTTCCTGTTTTACTATATTCGGAATAAGCGTGGATGATAGTTTCCCCCCTAAACTTCTGATGGTAAGTCTCCCGTCACACATATTGTCCACATCAATCTGAATATCCTTTACTTGTCACATCCCATATCTATGCTATCTACTTGATTTTACTTTTTTCTGAAATTCTTTAAGACACTAAAACTAGAGGCTATGTCTTCCATATCGACCGCATTTTCTCCTTCACCTGACATGTATTGAACCCTCATAGTGGACTTCAAATTACTCATATCAGATACCTGCTTTTCCACTGCGTTTATTCGATAATAATATTAGTGCGTATGGATGCTGAAAGCGTCGTAAATGTGTAAAAGAAGACTCCCTTCCCTTTTTATTTTTATGTTACCATACACTATAAATGTTGCTCTTGCTATTTGTTTACTATTTCTGGAAATCAAATTCTGCCATTATTCATCTTTACCTTTGCTATCTGTTTCGAACTCCTACTCACGTAAACAGTACTTCCACACTGATGCACAATCCCCCAGACCAGTTTTTGTGGTGTTTTCCCGCACTGTCGCTCTAAGGCGGCGATGGCGACACCGTTATGACGGCAGGAAATTCACGCACCACCCGTTCTAAAAATTCACGTCTCGGAGGTTCATCTCTGCTCGGTCTCGACCACAGCAATATCCTTGAGAGCTTGGCAACAGAATCGATCCACTTCCTCTGGTGAAACTACGTAGGAACTCCCTATGAAAAGAATTCCCAGAAGAGCAACAAAGAAACCCAAAAAACAATATAGACTTTGTTGCCATAGAGCTTTAATCATAAGAAGCTCCAACAGCTACAATCATTGAACAGTATTTTATCTGTTCCATAGGTAATGCATATACAAGGGCTGTTGATATTTTTAAGAAAATATCAGCAATTCGATAAATCAATATAAGAAGAATAATGGTTGTCAATATATCGACAAAGTATCGACATAAAGAAGGACTACATTTCGATATATTTATCAATAACAATATCGGATTTACGTTGAAAATATGCTGCCGGTTTTAGAACTCGACGAGTTTATGAGTTGCAGACGACATGATCACATCTTTCCTGACAATGGCAGAATAAACACGGTTTCGTCGCATATCAATTTTGACCGGAACACATTACGTCAGCTGTCCTGGTTTCTAGTTGCTACCAACTGCAGCGGCGTTGCATCCCCACCCCCTCCCTCACAGAGAATCCCAACCTTTCTTCTCGGAAAACGTTGACGCGTCGTGAAGTGACGGTCCGGTGTTGGACTTCTTCACACACTGAAAGTAAAATTATGTTCTACTACAGTTTCAAATATTTACCGAAAATAGTGAAAAAATATAGTGTAAACTTGCGACCTTCCTATCGGTACTCACCAATAATACATAATTCAGGGTAGTAAAAGGTTTATGGCTCGTTGTCTCTGTTCATAGAGGTGAGTTATGTATGTCAGTTTCTGTGCCCTAAACAGCTACCCAAACTATGTTTAGACATTCTATCAATCTCCAGATGATGACACAAAAAAATATATTTAAACAAACATAAATTAAAGCTCTGAATAACCAACAAAATGGATTCTAAGATAATGTACAGAAGAGATTCACAAACGAAGTAAATTAATTAACTCCATCCAACATTGCAGTTCCAAATTAATCCGCAATTAATTACAGTATTTGTTATAAAACACAGTTTGTCATCACCCGAGTACACGACTGCTGAATTATCACAGTTGCACAGCCCTTACTACCGTCCATAGTTTATCACTTTCCAAGAGACTAAGTTCTGCAGTCACAGTCCCGTAAATTTTTCAAGTCCACACATGCCTAAATCTACAAATCACAAGTTCGTAACGCGGCTTCAGACCTCCAAGAGTCACAACCTATCACCACCGCTTTAGTTACGAGTCCCCTCCCAAGCGTTCGAAAGCGTGCTCTACCTACTCAAACAAATACATATTTAACAATACTAAAATCGGTTTAGACTGAAGCTCGTTGCTGAGGTAGCTATTATGCGTGGCGTCTAACTGTTGAAATTTACTACAGCCGTCCAAATATAGTTATACGATTAATATTTAATTTATCATGGCTTTTTATGCAAATATATTCAGTTATGCTCCACGAATACATATAATTGTTTATGTATAAATTACCTGCTACATATCTACTATTTCTAGTCAGCCGTGAAATATTTAAGAGGCAGTCCACCACATAAAACGAACGTTAGTAAGAATATATTAAATATAACAAAATACATATATGATTGTAATGCGCTTTGCTGGGTCCGTGTTTTGTGTTTCTGTGGTGGAATCTATGTTGTAACACAAGACTGTTACTACGTCAACGAAGAGCAGAATAAGAGAGTAAAACAAGTTTATTGAAAGAATACGAAAATAACGTGGTGCGTCTTTTAAGATAGATAGCCTGGTGCCATACTGTCCATTTGCTTTTTAAACTGTTTCTGATAAACACTACGTATTAATAATTTTAAATATAAGTCTTATAATATTCTTAATATAGTACTAAAATTTATCGGCTTTTATCTGTAAGGGATATTGATATTGTAATTACGGCGTTTGATTCTCCCACGTCTCCTGAATCCATTCATATAATTATATTTGTCGTATGATCATTCGCTGATTTTATATGGATTTTTAGAATAATGTGTGTGGCTATATGGTATTTTAGTTGCAATTTGGGAGAGCCGTCCTCTCTCAACACCATCTAGAAAACAAGGCCTCACAACGAACGCTGGCTGACTGGCCGGCCGCTACGCGATGGTGGGCGTGCCCCAGCGGCCAGCCAGTGAGCTGGCTGCCGCGGCCTTTGCGTGTGACGTAGGCACGACCAGTCGTGAGGCCTTGTGTTCTAGGTGGTGTTGCCTCGCTACTCCAAGACCGCCGTTTCCCGTTTACGAGTAGATTAGGGTTTTCTTAACGACCTGAATTCCATTCACTAGCTGGCTGACTGGGCATCCCAATAGCTTGCCAAAACTTGCTTTTCACATGGAAACAATCAGCTTCCCCTCTTTATCCTTAATGTCACAAAATATCGGCAGTCGGTATTGGCATTTTGGTATCTATATATCATAAAAATAATACCACCGATACATATCAATATTTTTCGGGAAGATATATATCAATATATATAGACATTTTATTAACCGCTCTAGTGTATACAATGAACACTTCTTCTTCAGTATTCTAACTTCAGGTTTTTTTTTTTTTTTTTTTTTTTTTTTTTTTTTTTTTTTTTTTTTTTTTTTTTTTTTCAGCAGAGCTTTGTTCCTCTCTTCTATCAACAGTATTCCATCCAACATCAGCCACGATTCACTTCGTCTGTGATATCGTTAATCGTCCATCAACGACTAGTTCCCTCAATAGCTCCCTCTGGTATAGTTGCATTGCTATTTTTGTCTCTTAACATGTGTCCTACAAATTTGTCTCTTACTTGTTTCGATGTGATTCCACAGAGATACGATACGATTTTCCATACTCGTCTAAGAATCTCTTCATTTATTACTCCGTCTCTTCAGCTAACCGTCATCATTTTTAGCACCAGATCTCCAGGCCTTCTACCTCGTTGTCTCTTGTATACAAGTTTCACATCTGTAAAAGGTCACACTCCAAACAAAAGCTTTCATGATACGTTTTCTTATTTAAAGACTAATGACCTTCCTGGTACGTTCATTATCAAATTGTATTTCATTTTGGCTTGTTGTATCTTGCTCACAATTTCTTTCCGGCTTCTACCATCCCTTGTGATTTTGCTTCCCGAATAAATTTCCGCTATAACTTCCAGCTCATCCCTTTTTCTAAAGCTTCATATTTTGCCTCAGAACTGCACACCATCACTTTAGTCTTTTCCTTGTTTATTCTCATTCCATACGGATTGTTCTGAGGACTTTATCTGTGTCTTGTTTTGTCTCAGTGACCACAGTAACATCATTTGCGTAGCGTAGCATGTCTGTCTTCCACTCATTAATTTTGATCTCCATCTCAGAAGTTGCGTGAAATTGGCCTATAGCATAATGGATGTAAGCGTTTAATATAAGAGGAGAGAGAACACATCCTTGTTTCACGCCTTTTCTAATGTCTGCTTCCTGTTCCTGACGACATTCCGTGATCACTACCACCTTGTTCCTGTAGAGACTGAATATGCCACGGATGTGTTTCTACGTGATGCCAGATTTCGTCAATACTCTGAACGTCTCTTGCCAGTAAACATTATCAAATGCATTTTCCAGGTGTACTAGTGTACAACTTAGTTTATTCTTTTGTATTCGATTTCCGATCATGAGTCTCAGTGCTAGAATCGCTTCTCTTGTTCCGAATCCTCTTCTCAATCCAAACTAATCCTCACTCAGTTCTACTCAGAATTATTTTTATGAACACTTAAAATTCCTGAATTCATGTCTATGCTGTCTATTGTCAAAGTAATGTACCGTTTTAAACCACTCATGATAATAGTATAATCCGTTTTAATGAAATATTTACTTTGGCGATTAGATTAAAATAATGGCCCCCTTTTTTCGTTTTAGACACTTATGGCGCAACTTAAATTTGGGAATTTTCACCATAAAAATACCTTTAAAAAACTTGGCCACACTAGACAAATAACCCTTTGGGTTAATATACAATTATACCAAAACCATCGATATAGTAATTGAACAACGCCCTTTAAATACTGGCCAGGACACGTTGCGCTACAGAGAGAAGGCTTAGACCTTTACCTAAATGGCCGTTTCAACTCAACGAGTTGGCGCTCAAAAGAAGGAAAGACAATAACTCTAGATATATTATTTTTGGATGCTATTTTAGGCAATTTCCTTTAGCAGACATATGGCTTAAATCAAGTTTGGAACTTCACAATAAAAATACCATTTTACGGAATATATTGGCCAAACGAGATTATAAGAACAATAGACAATATAGAAGCATCAACGTCAACAGTGTAATTGAACAGTGCCATTTAAATGCTGGCCAGAGCACATTGCGCACATCAGGTAAAATTTCTGCTACGAGTTTGCTAAACAGTGATACAGCAACAATTTCTAAATCAATAATCATAACACATGAGCACCTTTATAGGGAGAGGACCGCCACGGCATACATAGGGGAGGAGGCGAAAAACAGTTAAAACAAAACTTCCTCATAGGCCGCGGGCTAGCGCCACTGCCACATGTATGGACTGTCACCAGACCACTCAGAAAAGACTCGAACACAAGGCTGCAAACTACAACTCGCCGACGGCAACAACGACGACGATAGGGAAAAGTGCCAAACCCTAAGTTCCGACTACGCCTGGGGGTGGCAACCAAGCCGCAGAAGGGCAAAACGCCAAATAAATTCCGCTCGTTACCCTCAATATGCTAATTCAAGATCGTCCTCTCATGGGAGGCGAGACATTTAAAAAACACGTAACAAGCGCAACAGCGAAGACAAACTCCAAAGCAGAAAACAGCCGGCGACGCCAGACACAAAGCCAGCTCGGCGCCCACGTCCACGTTCACGGACCCGGCCCGAGCGTCCACATCGGCTGTCACAAACTCACTCGCCTGGCCTTCGCGTCCCGGCGACCGACGGAAACACCAACGGAGGCAGCGCCACCACAGTTAGGAGGAGAAACAAAACATAAATCTGGGTATGGATTTCGAACAGAACGAACCCACGGCTCAGGTACGACAAGACAACGTGCCTGTAGACGCTTGGAAGGCACTGGCCGGAGTAGACCTGTTATGGGGCCTGATGAAGAACATATATAAAGAAGAAAATGTACCAGCGATATGAAGGGAAAGTACAGTGGTACCAATATACCAAGGAATAGAAGATATTCAAGACTGCAAAAACCACATGGGAATTAAGCTAACGTCCCATACGATGAAGATCTGGGAGAAAATTATTGATAAAAGTATGAAACCGTAGAAACAGAAATCTCGAATAAGCAGTTTGGGTTCATGCCAGGCGGAGGAGCCATGGGTGCAACCTTTATCCCGATACAACCGATGGAGAAGTATGGGAAGCGACAAAGAGACCTACACCTAGTGTTTATAGACCTGGAGAAGGCTTACGATACAGTAGCAAGAGCTGTACTGCGGGGTAGCCCGAGAGCGAGGGGTGTGCCAGAAAAGTATGTTCGACTGGTCAAAGAGATGTAGATGGTGCCTGCTGCAAAATAAGGTCTAGTGTTGGAGTGACTGAGAAGTTGCCTATCATGGTTGGACTGCTTCAAGGGTCAGCACTAAGTCTATACCTGTTCAATAGAGCGATGAATGTGCTGACAGAAGGAGTGCAAGACCTGACTTTATTGGTCGGGTGGTTTAGCAGATGACATTTTGACTGTGGAGGAGAGCAAAGAGAAGGCAGAAAGAACATCGGGGGGGGGGGGGGGGTGGAGGGACGAAATGGAAAATAAGGCATTCAGCAGGAAGAAGACCGAATACCTGGGTTTGGTGGAGATGGAACAGACGGAGAAAGTATGTTGGCAAATCAGTTGGAGAGAGTTGCACAATTCAAGTACATGGGTTCCTATGTAACCAATAAAGGAGATTTAGATAAAAAGGTAAGCCAGAGGATCCAGGCTGAATGGACGAACTGGAAAAGAGTATCAGGTGTGCTCTGCGACAACAGAATAAAATTAAAGTCAAAAGGAAAAAATTTTAAATCGGCGATGAGACCTGTGTGGTGGTACTGACTTGCAAGCCAGCAGCCATTGCTTTTTTTTATTTCATAATTTTATTTACTTATAATGAAATAGGCATGGGATAGTAAGAAGTGGCTGTGCCAGATAGTAGCCAGATGCTACTGTAAGTACGGGCCCGTGGGAAAATTCTGCCCCTTTCTCTAAGAGTGATCTCATTGGCTGTTGCTATATCTCTACGCGCCACAACCTCTCAGCTATCTTATTAATTACTTAATAAATAAAAATTCAGTTATCATTATGTTGCCATAACGTGTGTTAATTAATTGTTTGTGATTACACTATTGTTTTGTAGCTTTATTACATTATTTTAGGTAAAAAGTTAGTGTGGTGTTCTAGAAGTGTCGGTTTGCACGAAAAGTCTAGGCACTAGCGTGGAGCCCTGCTCCACTGCTAGTTAGTTCACTGCGAGCCCCGACACGGTAAACATCTAGCGGCACTTGCGATAACCAGCCCCGTATTAATCGGTCGATAATGGGGCTAAAATATTTGTAAAGTGCGTGCGATGTATGTCAAAGTGTGTTATGACTGTAAGAACGTTATTTTTGTAAACTAATACTGACGTCAACATGCAGTTTGCGGCTTCTGTATTCGTGTGATTTATAAAAATAAAAGAGTTACTGGCATCTCTGAAGGAATTCATCGACTTCGTTAATGGTAATAAGACAACCACAGTATCCTCCACTTTCAGCCTCACCACAGAAAACTTCGAGTCTATGACCTGTGTGCTGCTTCTGCGCTTGGGACATCTACGAGAGAGAAGACACCAGGTTAGTCAAATATTAAGTGACAACCGTCTACGGGCCTCACGTGCAATGTTTGGTCTATTAAAACTAGACGAGTTAGCACGCTGCTCGCAGTAAGTTGAGTGAGGTAAAGGGAAGATAGAAAAGTGTTAAGGAATCTGTCACAAATGGACTTGATAACATAAACTTTAACCATAACATTGCATTGGTTTATACATTTGAGAAATGGTTCTTGAGGAATTGCATCACTGGCTTTGCGATGTGTGGAAGTGCGCCATCATGCATGCAAACATATCTATGCTGTTGAAGGCTTAGAATGATGTGGTTGCAGAAAAGATTTTTATACCAGTTACCAATGACAGTACAGGTAACGGGATGTGCAGGAGTCATCTCCTTGGAAAATAAATAAATAAATGGTCCCTACAATAAAGGATGCTGTGAATCCTCAGCACACAGTTACCTTTGCAGAATGACGCAGTTTTGATTCATATGTGACTGAATTTTGCGTTTCCCACATGCTGTAATTTTGGGTATTTACGCGACACTTAAGGTGGAAATGAGCTATTGTTCCTTTCTCGAACACTATGGCCACATCTTCTAAGTGGTCGATGGGATTGATTTCCTCCCTCTGTCACTTTGCACTTCCTGTTTCTTTGAACTTCTTCACCACATTCTACAGAGCCTTCACAGTCACCCGACCACAACCTTTTCTTAAATACCCAGAATTTTCTTAAAGCTGTAACTGCAGTCATCGTTCACGTAAAAAACTTTACAAGCAGAGTCCTACCCCACGCTGAGAGACCCATGAGACAAGTGACACGAAACGCGTGTGTTTATTTTGAATGCAATGCATCATGCACATGTCCAGTGATTTGCATTGTATGTCACTTGTAGTGCCATCTATTGATAAAGTTTGGAATTTTTTTGCACTTTTTGAGTTTGTCATTGTGTTCCTTCCTTCGTCAAGTACCAGCTGTGTTATATGGTTGTGAGATCTGGCCCTTAAATAAAGTGCAGGAGAAGAAATTAAATGTGGCTGAAATGCGTATGCTGAGGTGCTGAGGTGGATGATAAAGAAAAGGAGAATGGACAAAATAAGAAATGATCTTACTGTAGAGCAGATAAGTGTAGTGGAAGCATCGAAGAAAATCGAGGAAGGGACAATGGTACGGGCACGTGATAAGGGATGCAGAGAACAATGGACTTACAAGTGGAGAGCAGGAGGAGAAGAGGCAGACCAGAGAGGAGATGGATGGACTGCAGCACTGAAGACCTGAGGGAGAAGGGACTGAGCCGCGAGGACACGTGGGACCGACAGAAATGGAAGGCAAAAATGACGAACTGAGACCCCTGTACTGGGACAAGCTGAAGAAGAAGACTCTTACGTTTACGTGCAAAACTTCAAAGTTGATTTTCCCGCGAATTTTGTAAAGTTGCGTCGAATTGCTTTGGTTGATTGTTATTTGAGTTCTGAACTTCGCGTAACATAAATATAAAGAAATTCTAAAATACGATACCAATGTAGTCTGTTTGTGAGTGTGGGGCAGGAGCGGCAGGTTTGGGGCACTTACCGAGGGGCGGCAGGAAGCGCCACAGGTTGCCGACCAGCGGCAGCGGCCGGGGTCCGGGCATCTGGGAGAAGGGCGCGGCGCGCAGCCACTCCGCAGACTGCTGGGGGGCGGCGGGGGCGGCGGCGGGGGCGGCGGCGGGGGTGGAGCGGGCGCGCCGCAAGGCCAGCGCCGGCGGGCAGCCGCGCCGGCGCAGCAGGCCGCTCATCTGGACCGGGGCGGCTGCGGAGAACACACATCATCAGAGGAGACTGCCATCAGTACTGTATCTGAGTCTGTCCTTAGTCGATTTGTTTGGACAACATTTATTTATTTAATTGCGCATCAGATGTCGTTGGGTTTTTGACACTAAGGGATTAAGAAATGTACGGCTACCGGTGTAAACGGTCACCCTTCTCATATGTGCTAATACTGACAGTTGCTCAACGAGCGCCTGAAGATGGTGTAGTGTAACACCGAAACCGGTTGCGCAGTTAAATAAATGACTGTCTACAGCTGCTGGTACTTTCTTCTACCATCAAACACTAAACTTTTTCGCTTAGAAGGAAAAAAAAATCTGTTTAGCATTTAACCAAATGCCTTCGGTCTCAGAGACTCTAGGGTTTTATTTTATTTTTTAATTTTTTTATTTATTCATTTGCCATTCCACACATTAAATAATCGTGAGTCAACGTCGATAAATGTTTTTAGCATTCGATCCGTGTGATGGAAGTCAGGAGGTTTCGCAATATAAGTTTTTTTTTTTTTTTTTTTTTTTTTTTTTTTTTTAGTGTAACAACGTCTCAAATGGAGAAAAATACAGTTACAGTGGATAACATTACTGAAGACGACCTTCAGTCCGATTCAGAACTCGTAAAAAGGCAAAACACTCTCGACGTGTGGCCTCAACAACCGAGGCAAAACAGTCGGTTTGCATTGAATGCTGTCCAAGATGTGCGTTCAATGTCGCCCCAATTCGAGTTTGTTTGTCCTTTATAATGGTGGAAAACTTGGGTTAATATGTCCATATTATAGATAATATATCGAACTTCTCATAACTAGATAATAATATCAGTATTATTTAATGTTTTCTGCTGCCAGATGTGAAATGTTTTAAGTTCATAGAATTTTTCCTAATTTCAGTAAACTTCTATTAAGAGTTGAGTTTGGATATCTATAAGTAGCTATACTTTTCAACATTATAACTTGTATTATGATAAAAAATATTACGAAACCAAGAACGTGACTTTCATTTTTGTTCTGATCTTCAGTCGGCAGACTGGTTTGATCCAGCTCTCCACGCTACCCTGTCTTGTACTAGTCTCTTCATCTGAGAATACGTTCGGCAACCTACATCCTTTTGTATCTGCTTACTGCATTCGTCCCTCGGTCACCCTCTACGATTTCTACCCCACACACTTCCTTCTAATACTAAGTTGACAATTCCTTGATGTCTCAGAATGTGTCCAACCAACCTATCCCTTCTCTTAGCCACGATTTGCCAGAAACTCCTTTCCTCCCCACTTCTGTTGAGCTCCTCCTCATTTGTTACGTGATCTACCCATCTAATCTTTATCATTCGTCTGCAGCACCACATTTCCAAAGCTTCTATCATCTTTTAATTGAATAGGGGACAACGATACATCGCACCTGCCGTAAATCAGTCACTCGTGCTGGGATCGTCGTAGAACATTGCATTTGATAGGATTTAATAACGCATGTCATGTCATACTAAGAGGAAACTCCTTGACTGTGTATATTAAACTGTCCGTCAATCTTATTTCAATAGTTTCTCTATAAACCTTGTTCCAAAAACAGGAGGTATTCCCTACTATGTGCGTCTCGTTAAGTATCACCTTGTGTGTCTCCGTTAAACAGTGATCTGCAACTGCCGATTTTTCAGCTGCAGAAGTCTCGTGTAGCAGCCGTGTTCCACGTATGTATGCCGTGCCACACTGACACGTTATTTTGTAAACACTGGGTTTCTTGCGTCGTAAGTCATCTTTGACGAAGCCAAGCAGTGTCCTAATCTTTGAAGGCAGACGGTAAATAGTATTGATTTTAAAAAGTTTTAAAAGTCTACCAATTTTACAAGAAAAGCCCCCAGAATGAGGGGAGGCTAGAGCCCTAATCTTTTCGGGGAGCTCTGTAGATGGTCCAAACTCCATTGCTCGGCGTATTTGTTTTTCACAGTAACCATTTCTCTTGAAAACAGTCGTAAGATTTTCCACTTCCGATGGAAAACTGTCCGCATCTGAAATGATGTATAATCTACGTACCAGAGTTCTAAAGACACCATTGCGTTCTCATTGTGAATGGCAACTATTGGCTTGCAGATATCGATTAGTATGTGTCATCTTTCGGTGAACACTATGTCCCAGCGTGCCATCTTTTTTTTTTTTTCTCTTTTTTTTTTTTTTTTTTTTTTTTTTTTTTTTTTTTTTTTTTTATAAATCATTACATCCAGAAATGGAAGTTACCCATCACTTTCGATCTCCATAGTAAATTTAATATTTGGATGAAGACAGTTAAAATGATCCAAAGATCGATTGAGATTATCACGTCCGTGAGGCCAGATGACACAGATAACGTCAACGTATTTCCATAAACACTTTGGAGCTGAAGTTTTTAGTGCCCTGTCCTGAAAGTAAAATAAATAAATTGGCGACTAAATTGGCCACTCCCTCCGTTTGATCAAAGAAGTTGCCACTAAAAGAAAAATATGTGGACGTCAGCACATGACGACACAGCTTCAGCAACTCTTCATCCAGTGTTTCACTAATTAGGCTGAAGGACTCCTCCAAAAGTACCCGAGGTATACCACATCAAAGCTTGCTAGCAGATCCGAAGGACATTAACCGTCTAATAAAATACATGGAATTGGAGATGTAGTGTTCGCACTTGCCAACGTGTGGCCTGAGAACTGACGCCAAAACCTTGTATGTGGGTGCTCCGAAATTATAAACTATAGGACGCAACGGCACCCCTTGCTAGTGTACTTTTGGAAGGCCGTCCAACCTAGGAGAAACAGCTGCTCCGGGATAAAGCTTCGTGAACAGTTCTTCCGACAACGTGATCGTTTTCAAAAGCGAAAGACTCTTTAGCTTAATCCTTTCAGTGGGGTGACGCAGTAATTTTTGTACGCTGGGTCAGTGAGTAGAGAAACGACGATAGGATTTCCCTTGTTAGCTGGTAAAACCGCAACTTCATCATCGTTCCTAAGGAAGCGAATAGCTGCTCTCTCCGCGCAGTTTCCGATCATCAAGCAGTGCCACGTTCACACAGGGCCCCAGCGCTCATACATAGTGAAGGTAACGGCTTCCGCGAAACACACTTGGAAAAGATGAAATTATTAGCCGGTCATTTCCAAATTCTTGGCCGGCAAGATCGCCTCATAAACCTGTCATGTCAGATTGTGGAGCTACCTAAAGGACAGGATTGTTCAAATGTTTGTCAAGCTTAAGGGACTTAACTGCGGGGTTATCTGTCCCTAAACGTACAAACTACTTATGAATTGCCTTATACTAAAGACGACACAAACATCCATACCCGAGGGAGGATTCGAACCCCCGACGGCGAATGGCCTCGCGCATCGTAGCATAGCACGTCAATGCGCCCAGCCGCTCCGCCGCGGTAAAGGACAGCATTTACTGGGGGAGCCGGCCGCGTTGGACGAGGGGACTGAGGCGCTCCAGTCACGGTCCGCACGACCACTACGGTCGGGGGTTCGAATCCCCCCTCGAGCATGGATATTTGTGCTGTCCTAGTTCGTAAGTAGTTCGTAAGTAGTTTGTAAGTTTAGGGACTGATGACCTCGTAGTTAAGTCCCATAAGCTTAACAAACATTTGAACACTTTTTTTGCTCTGAAGTGCAGGCAGCATTTCAAGAGTCGTATCAAGCATAGACATGCTTGGATCTGCTGTGCAGAATTCGCAGAATTCAGTCGTGGGCTTTCACTCTCTTCTGGGTTGACGGGCGCCTACTGAGCCCCGTTTGTATCAGTGTTGGCCCAGTCTCACACTCCGACTGGTTTTTGTTGTACGCCACGACAGCAGCGCTCCAAGCGGCTGGCGACGTACATCTCTAGATACGGTATCTGATGAGTGTGAATTAATTTTACCTTACTTTTTACGTCAGAGGAGGTACGTACTGACATTAAAATCGGTAACAACTACAAAATAGCTACACATTTGTCTTAACTAGCTTTCGTAAGAACCATTGGAGGATATGAAACGGCCCATTGAAGGACCGTTTATTTAAGATTTTCTTGAAATCTATGGTTTTGTAACGATTTTCCTTTTCTATTAATAACAGAATAAGACCCGATAAATTGCAAAGATACGTCTGTTTTCTACTCATAATGTCAAGGTTTCGTCATTACAATTCCAGTGAAATCAGTAAGCGATGAAAGTAAGAAACTTATATGGAATGCAATACGTACATTATTTAATGTACGAAATCAGCTACCACCGCTGTAGCTGAAGGAAATCCTCACAAACGTGACAATAAAACATCGAAAGGAAAAAACAACACCTTTCCCCAACATAGCAGAAACCAATCCGCAATTATTCCTACATCTGAACCACAAACGACATGAACCTTTAAGCTATTCGTTTTGTAACGAAAAATAATTACACTCAAAAGTATATCCGTTTAAACGAAAGACGGGTTAAGTGTAAAATTGTACGAATCATTCACACTGCATACCGAATTTTTACTCTTCAACGAAACTGCCTAGTCTCTCAAAACAAACTGTAACAGGAATTTATGTTTCTCTTGTGTTTGTACTCAACTTACATTCAGTTGAATAAGCTGCAGATGTATTCGTATCAGTATTCGTTAGTATTTCTTCATGAGTAAGTTACTGTTTATATCACTGAATCAGGGAAATTCAGTTGTTTTTACACTTATTTCAAGATTATTTACGTCTCTAGATACTTTACTAATTATTTGAATGCAAAAATTACAGAAAAGATTTGGTTAATTATGCAGTAAAGTTATAGCAAACAAACATCAATGCCGGCCGCGATGGCCGAGGGGACTGAGGCGCGTCAGTCACGGTCTGCATGGCCACTACGGTCGGGGGTTCGAATCCCCCCTCGGGCATGGATATTTGTGCCGTCTTAGTCTTAGCTAGTTCATAAGTAGTTTGTAAGTTTAGGGACTGATGACCCCGTACAAACATTTGAACATTTTTTGAACAAACATCACTCTTCCGGCGGCTTCCCCACCGCTAGGAGCGCTATTGTCGTTGCAAGTATCACTGGTAACATGTATCATTGGTAACAACATTCACAGCAGTGAGTGTCGCGACTGAGTATGTTAGACTGTGGTATTAGTATGATGTACGTAATATTATGTAATAGTATGAAGCACTGTAGCAACACATTAACAGTGTTTCAACTGAACTGATTCTGCAGTATCTCTCTTCCCCGTGTCATTTACACTAATGCTAGCAAGTATGGTAGTGGTATGGTAAGTATTCCGTGTTATAACGTGTCAAACAGGAAAAGTTTAATTATATTCAAAGTTGAAGTATTTTTAAATAAACGGGACTTGACTATTGCGGTTATCAGTCCCTGGACTTATAAACTACTTAAAGTAACTTAAACTAACCTAAGGACAGTACACACACCCATGCCCGATGGAGGACTGAAACCTCCGACGGGGAGCACCCGCGCGCTCCGGAGCAAGACGCCTTAGAGCACTCGATCATTCTGCATTTAATCATTAGCCTACAAGGTGGACGGCAAGTACTTCGACAGCCGCTTGATTCTCCAAACCACTGGTACATTTCGCGTCCAGTTTGTCATTTACTTCGTCGTGTCTTCGCAGTGCAGCAGTTTTACAGACCAGCACCACAAGTGAAGAGAAAGAATATCGCAGATGGGCCCCGAGAAAGACGTCGTTCGTCGAGCAGTGTCACAGCCGTGGTTAAGTAGACGCCAGAGGCGATTTCTCGCTATGAACGGGATTGAATAAGTGGCGCCAATTGGAAGCAACCAGCCGTCCAATGAGACGCCAGCCAAGGCCAGCGGAACAAGGACCCGTGAGACGTGCGCCGGTAACCGCTGCTCGCTGACGTCTGCGCCTACAGTGCCAGCTAGCTCCACGTGTCCCTGGCCGAGGTCAAATTGCCCAAGGAAGGTTTAGGGGTGCTTCCATACAGAAACTACAATTTTGCTCCTGGTGCTGTAAAATCTATTGAATTTTGTGCAATATCTTTTGAAACGGTCGAAAATAAAATTATTACTGATACAAAGCCCAAAACAATCTCACGTTTTCCACGTTTTACAGCATCTCCTATAGGCAAAGCTTACATTTTCCATAATCTGACAAGTGTCCAAATTTTCATGGGGTACATCATTCATTGACAAAGGGTATGCTGTATTCTTCTTCTCTCGAACTGGTTGCCCATTCGATAGCGGCTTTCCAGACATCCTTTTCCCAGTACATATGAATCCACTTGCAATGTCCCTAACAAGAATTCACTACCACTTTTGCATAACAATAAGCCTTCAAATCTGTCTCTTGTTATTGTAAATAGGAATTCAAAAATTCTGAGACCGTTTCTCGTCTTGAACATATCAAAGACATTAAAGATAAAGGTGAAGCATTGAATTAAAATTTGTGATGCGGCCGGGAATACAACCCGGACCTCCATGATTACTAGACACACGTCTGACCACTAGACCACCGCACCACTAGCGACTAATGCTCCTCAGAATAATCTAAGTACTACTTCCCTATACGTCACAAACTTAAATTCAGCTTCTGTGTTGCATGAAATATTCGCCTTTATCTTTAATGTCTTTGACATGCTAGAGACGTAAAACAGTATCGGGGCTTGTGAATTTCTAATTACAATGATATTTATATCACATTAGCCTAAGGTTAAAGACAGAAATGTTCCAATATGTCCATTGCTGAGGTGCTATTCCGCTGCATGGAGAGCCTTGTACTAGTAGCAATATTTTCATAGAACACAGAAGCTGAATTGAGAGTTTGTGACGTGGAGGAATGTCGTACTTGGACTATTACATGGCGCCTTAATCACTAGTGGTCCGGTGGTGTAGTTGTAAGACGTCTGCCTCGTAAGCATAGAGGTCGGGGTTCGATTCCCGGCCCCATCACAAATTTTAATTCAGTGCTTCACCTGTCTCTTATCGTTTATCAGCAGTTTTTCTTGTCTAAGAAAAAAATACCTAAGGCCACAAAATGTAAAGAACATACTACACCGGCAACGTAAGGTTGCAGTGACTGCTAAAGATTCCGATTATTGCGAAACTTTTCGCAAAAGACAATGGAACATCGCTGTATATGAGAGCTTAAATGTGGGTTGCAAGCCCCATTGCCCATCCGATGACGAAACGTGTAGCATGTTCCACAAAACCGTCCACGATTTTGATGTTACTTGAGAACACCATTGCCAAATAAAGGGTTGAAATCTGTTTATTTTGCTAACAATACGAGACCAAGAACATCAACTTATCCTGTGAAATCTGCACATTAATACCACTTTCCATTTCCTCCATACTTGTAGTGCAAATTCGAAGTTATTCGTCCTTTATGTTGGAGAGTCTATACAATCGGATCGGCACCTGGTCCTTGTTATATAGTAAGGCAACAAGTTTGCTTATACTATGTCTCCTAAAGCACGTACGCAAAACATGTGGAACGCCGTTGGTTGTGGGCTACAGTCAGTCTGCAGCTTCTGCCAGTTCCCCCACCGCTCCTGAAATCCAGGTCGATCACAGAGGCAACGAAGTGACGCTGGTTGGAGGAAGGAACTCGGAGCATGTGGAACCCAAGTCCACAGGATTTAAAAGTTCCGTAAAATTAGTGCGGAGGTCAGTCCTCAGCCGAATATTTCGGTGTAAATACGTGAAGCTCAAGTTCACTTAACACAAGGACTGAGTAACAAGTAACGAGAATTACGAGGCTCGTCCACAAAGTAAGTTCCGTTTCTACTTATATCCGCGGCAGCGCTACGATCGCAGTTCCGAGCATGTGCGGCAGTTACTCTGGCTCAAGGAGAAGACATGTACGCCATTTTTAAGATCGCTGCTGCCGATGTGTGCTTTGCAGGCCTTCTTTATAATCTCGGCCGTTAATTGAAAATGCCTCCACGTGTGAAATCAGATCTGTAATTCGTTTTCAAAATGCAGAGGAAGGTAAACCAAAGGAAATTCATCGGTAAATCTGCGAGGTTTACGGACAAAATGCTATGAGTGATTCAGTGGTTAGAAGACTTTTCAATGAAGGACGTCATCAAGTGCACGATGGAGAACGAAGTGGACGGCGCTCTGTGGTTACTGACGTACTGGCTCACACAATCGAAGAGAAGATGAAGCGCAACTGTAAGTTTACACATAGTGCCCTTGCTATTAAAGTTCCGCAAATCTCACGAGCATTAATTCGTGAAATTGTTACTGAAAAACAAATTTCGGAAACTTTGCTCACGTTCGGTACCCAAAATTATAATTTAACAAAAGAAAAACACAATGGATGGGCAGAGCACTTCATACGCTACAATGAAGAAGGCGAAAATTGTCTTTCTCAGAGAATCACGGGGGATGAAATTTGCGTATGGTACGAAACCCCTGATACAAAACGGCAATTATTGGAAGGGAGGCACACTTAATCCCCAACGAAGGTTAAACCTAAGCAAATCTTGACACCTCAAAAAGTCACGTATACCATTTTTTGGGACAGAAAAGGCATTTTGCTGATTGATTTCTTACCACGAGGCCAAACAATCAATGCACATAATTACTGCGAGACCATTAAGAAATTTCGCCGCACAGTACAGAACAAACGCCGAGGATTATTGTCAAAAGATGAGTATTTTTTCACGGTATTGCCCAACCTCAAACGGCGAATGTGACCCAACAACTCTTACGGGATTTTCAGTGGGACGTGTTTCATCATCCTCCGTACAGCCCGGACCTCGCTCCTAGCGACTTTCAACTCTTCTGATACCTAAAATCTGTCCTTGTTGGTCAATACTTCAACGACGATGACGTTCTGAAAGAACATGGAATTGAGGAACACTTCATACCCAACGAAGGTTAAGCCTAAGCAAATCTTGACACCGAAAAGTCATGGTTGAATACACAGGCGGCAACCTTCTATGAAGAAGGCATACAAAAACTTGTGCCACGGTATGACAAGTGCCTACAAAATTTCGGAACCTTTGTAGAAAAGTAGTATAACAGTTATAGGTTTTTGTACAATAAATATTTTTTCTGTATCTGTACACGTTTATTTTATACAACCAAACGGAACTTACTTTGTGGACATTCCTCGCACCATCGCGCCCGTCTTGCATAATCTGGACGTCGACGTTTACCAGCTTCACATCTCTGTCTGTTAACTTGTTCTGCAGAGCAGCCTAAATGGCAGGGGCTTGAAAATACGTATTTTCCCGTACCTTCACTTTTATCGGAGCTAGGTGGTTATAAAACGCATCGTGCTGATTCTCATGTTGCATGCAGTATGTGTAGGCCTACCAAATTTGGTTGAAATCGATCCAGGAGATGTGGAACGTACATATACAGTTACAGCCATTTTTATAATATGTACAGAGTGAACGAAAGCGGCGCTGTTTCGATACCTGTAAACATGTATAAAGAACAATGAGTTTGATCAGTATAACCGCGTGGTGGTCTGGGCCAAGTAGGACATTCCACCTTGACAAGTAATGCTGTAAATCACTGGTTTCCTTAACCGCAGGTTGTCTTTTATATTTCCCACCTAGCTCCTAATCTTGCTGGCTGGACAGAAACCACACTTGACGTTGTGTTTACATAAAATCTTTATCATTCGACAGAAACAGAACCAGCATAGGGCAGATACACCGTCTTATTAGCTTCTTCTTCCTCTGGTTCTGGAACCTCAGGTGTAGTGACTGATTGGAATGCCCTCCAAATTTGTCTTGTCGTACATCCATTTTTGTATAACACTGTTTTAAAATGCTCCAATTTTTTTGCAGGTAGACTTTCTTGGTCTGAGAAGGCACATGATTTGTGGACCAATGTCTTGAGAAACCTGTTCTTCTGTACAGGATGGTGGCAGCTGCTGGCCTGCAGATACAAGTCACTGTGCGTCAGCTTCCGATACACACTGTGGTCAATTGATCCATCTGCTTTCCTTCTTACTAGTACATTCAGAAATGGCAGCTGTTCATTCTTCTCCAGTTCCAAGGAGAACTTGATGTTGGGGTGGCATGAGTTAAGTTGTTCAAGAAACTCATTGAGCCGTCCATCCCATGAGGCGAGATCACGAAGGTATCATCCACATATCTACAAAAGCAGATGGGTTTATATCTGGCTGTCTCTAACGCCCTCTCCTCAAATCTGCCCATAATAACAAAGCGTCTACAGTCGCTTTCGTCAAAGTATGATGAGGTGGTGAAAGGTAAAAGCCCGCAAAATATGTGTATTGCTTGTGTGTTGTCTACAGAAACGCGGAAGAGGAGAGGAACCGAACACGGTATCTCCAGCTTGGAGGCTGCAGACCTTAACCGTTGCGCCTCACTCACTTGATTAGGACCAACTAACATTATGCTCTTACAGCTTGTAGTGTCCTGCAAAATCAATATTCTTGAAAACCAATGCCAATCCCTAAAAAACGAGGTAGGCACATACTCAGGGATGTAGCTCTACAACATATCTGTGACCCATCTAAATCTGCTATTCACACTTCTAGTTGTTTTGTAAGTATTAACATGATTTAAATCACAATACCCTTTCTTATTGCAAATAGTTCTTTATAGTAAATCACAAACAGATGTAACAACAATTTTTTGTCACATTGCAGCCTCAAAGCCAACCTCATACAACTACTTAGAAAATCTTTCTCAAATTCCAACCCAGTAGACCACATTGGCTTTATATACGTTGATACTGTAAAGGTATCAAAATAACTTAATTCTAAAATTGGAAACAACTGAACGAAGGGCCCTTGATCCATATAAACTGTATATTTTATGGAGATATGGTGACATGCACATACGGTTTCGTAACAAGTTGCATCTTTATGTTCTTTGTTGAGTTGTTGTTCTGTTCTCCAATCCAGAGACTGGTTTGATGCAGCTCTCCACCCTACCCTATCCAGAGCAAGCCTCTTCATCTCCTCATAAAAACGGCAACCTACATCCATTTGAAAGTGCTTACTGTGTTCTTCTCTTGGTCTCCCTCTGAGATTTTTACCCCACACACTTGCCTCCAACGTCTAAGGATGTGTCTTACCAATCGATCTCTTCTTTTCTCCCCAATTCTGTTCACTACCTCCTCATTAGTTATGCGAAACACCCACCTAATCTTCATCATTCTTCTGTAACACCACATTTCAAAAGCCTCTATCCTCTTTTCTGTCTGCACTGTTTATCGTTCATTTTTCATTCCCATACAAGGCAACACTCCACACAAATGACTTCAGAAAGGACTTCCTTATGCTTAAATTAATATTCGATGTTAATAAATTTCTCTTTTTCAAAAACGCTTTTCTTCCCCTTGCCAGTCTGTACTGCGACCATCGTATGTTATTTTACCGCTCAAGTAACAAAACTCATTTACCACCTTTATTGATTCGTTGCCTAATCTCATTCTTTCAGCACCGCCTGATTTTCTAAGACTGCATTCCATTACCTTGTCTTGCTCTTGTTAATATTCATCTTATATGCTCCTTTCAACACACTGTCCATTGCAATCAGTTGCTCATCCAGGTCCTTTGCTGTCTCTGCCAGAATTATAATGTCCTCATCAAAAGGCAAGTTTTTTTATTTCTTCATCCTGAACTTTAATTCCTTCTCCAAATTTCTTCTTGCTTTCCTTTATAGCTTGCTCAATGTACAAATTGAATAGAATTGCAGAAAAGCTGTAACCCTGTCTTACTCCCTTCCCAATCTCTGCATCCCTTTCATGCCCTTCAACTCAGACAACCATGTCTGGTTTTTGTACAAGTTGTAAATAACCTTGTGTTCCCTATATTTTACTCCCGCTGATTTCAGAACTTAAAAGTGTATTCCAATCAACATTGTCAAAAGCTTTCTCCAAATCTACAAAAGCTAGAAATGTAGGTTTTCTTTTCCTTAATCTATCTTCTAGGATTAGCCGTAAAGTAAAGATTGCCTACTGTGTTCCTACATTTCTCCTGAATCCAAACTGATCTTCCCCGAGGTCCGTTTCAACCAGCTTTTCCATCCTTCTGTAAATAATTCGTGTTAAAATTTTGCAATCATGACATTTTAAACTGATGGTTCTATAATTTTCACGCCTGTCTGCACCTGCTTTCTTTGGAATGTGGTTTATTACATTTTTCTTAAAGTCCGAGGGTATGTCGCCTGTCTCATACATCTTCTAATTTTTATCGCCAATAAATAAATCAAGCCTTCTTCTTCAGCGTAAGTATGAAATATGACGTCAGTTATAAACACATGAAATCTGGGATATATTGACAGTCATCCCTAGTATAAGTAACGTTGAACAGTGACAGTTATTTCGAGTTGGCTAAGTCAACAAATATGAATGCGGAATAAGTCGTGGTTGCAAATTGATCTGCAGTGTAGCAGATCGTCAACGTTTTCGCCAGATTTATTTATTAGTTTATTAAAGCTTATGGGACTTAACTGCGGGTCATCAGTCCCTAAACATACAAACTACCTTATACTAAAGACGGCACAGACATTCATGCCCAAGGGGGATTGGAACCCACGACAGGGAACGGCCTCTCTCATCGCAGCATAGCGCCTCAATGCGCACAGCCGCTCCGCCGCGACAGATTTATTTTGACATGTATTTAACGCACGTTTCATTAAAACAATTGAAGCTAATAAAATAATAAACACGTCTCCGATTAGTTTGTGGTGCATCCCATGATATGAGGATTACACAGCTCACGCTAAACTGAATCCTTTAATAGTTCCAACATCTTCCGTCAGAAGCAGGACTGCAGCCTGAGAAAATCAAGTGAGGTAAATCTGCGGCAGCTAAACACCAGAATAGCGAAGTGTGTATTGCCGCGACGCTGTCCATATTGGGGTATTTGAATGGACACCAGTGGCATAGCTCAGCATATCAGTTTTTAAACATAAAGAAATAATGCACGGCAGAACTCTGGTGACATGAATGTTTGGGGACCAGACAGACAATATAATAGTCTGTCGTAAGTAAAAAAAAAAAAAAAAAAAAAAAAAAAAAAAAAAAAAAAAAAAAAACAGGATAACTGTCGTGCATGAGCTGTGTAACGCAAAAGGGCGGTACAGGAATGTCATCGAATAGTAAAGTATTGAAGCCACTGAAAGTATTACTCACTGTCGTCAGGTAATCTCTTTATCACCTTCCATATCCGAATTCGAAGAATACGTACAAGTACTGGAACTGTAATATTCTGCACTGATAACGAAGCGATCAATAACAGAATCTTTGAAGCCACATTTTGACGCTGTGGCAAAAGCATGTTAGAGGTTGCAAGGGCAATTTCGAAACATAAATTACGTATCCAAAAGTATGATTTAAGACAAACTTTCACGGCTCTGTACTCATTAGAAGCCGGCCGCGGTGGCCGAGGTGACTGAGGCGCTTTAGTCACGGTCAGCACGGCCACTACGGTCGGGGGTTCGAATCCCCCTTCGGGCATGGATATTTGTGCCGTCTTTAGTCTTAGCTAGTTCATAAGTAGTTTGTAAGCTTAGGGACTGATGACCCCGTAGTTAAGTCCCATAAGTTGTACAAACATTTGAACTCATTAGAATACATCGAAGTATAATTACCAGTTATAGAGTAAAAAGATTGTAGTGTCTCTGCTTTCCCTAGCTAGGCAAGATGACCAAATTTATTAGTTTTTGGGTACTTATGGAGGTTTTTTGCTTAGACTATTAGGGTCCTTCTTTCGCAGGTGAATGCCCAGACAGGGACCTCATACCAAGGAAAACATATTGAAAGGACACTGTGCACTAGAATGAACTCAGTGGATACTCAGAGTAAAGGGATGTGAAAGTGGAGATGTTGATGGGGTTTTGTTTTGTAATTAGTTACTAGAGTTGACTTGAATAGTTAACATGTTCTAAACTGGTCTCAAGTATTTGTGTAATAATAACTGGATGTAGGACTGTAAAACAGATGTTTAAATTTACCGATGATGTACGAAGGGTACAATAAACCCTTGTTATTGTTCAAATATAAACCAACTGTCTTCTCATTTAAGTAATGAGATAAAGTTGAACTACGATACTTCATCTCTTCTGAGCTTAACTTACATAGAAAAGAGGTCTGATTGACCTTAACTTTGGAAATAACTTATTAGAGGCACCAAGTATCAGGACCTCTAACAGTATCTACTACAAAAAAAAAACACACACACACACACACACACGAAGAAGATGTTTAATTATGTGATGGTATTCTGAAATAAGTAGAATCACACGGCCACATCACAAGATACGTAACAAATTTGCGGGACCTACTTCCAAGAGCGGAGCAAAAACATTCTACGTATGTTACGACTGTTGACCATTACTCGCTCTGAATGTGCTTACATCAGGTTTGCTCTCACGATTAACGAACTATACACGCCCCTCAATTTACTAAATGTTCAAATGTTTGTTAAGCTTACGGGACTTAACTACGGGGTCATCAGTCCCTAAACTTACAAACTACTTATGAACTACTTACAAACTAGGACGGCACAAATATCCATGCCCGAGGGGGGATTCGAACCCCCGACCGTAGTGGCTGTGCAGACCGTGACTGAAGCGCCTCAGTCTCCTCGGCCACTGCGGCCGGCTCAATTTACTCCTAGCCTTACTAGAGAAGAATGTCGATGTGGAGAGAACGCAGTGGGTGTGATAGAGAGTTAGCGATAGAGTAGCCGAGCGTTCTAAGACACCTCGCTGTGGAGCGCGCGGTTGCTCGCCGTCGGAAGTTCGAGTCCTCCCTGGGGCATGGGTGTGAGTGTTTGTCCTTAGGTTAGTTTATCTTAGTTTAAGTAGTTTGTAAGCTAAGGACTGATGAGCACGCATTTTACAAACATTTGAACATTTTGTACGGAGTTACCTGCTGGACAGAAGAGTACGGCGCGACCCAGCGTTGGCGGCGGCGGCTGTCGGCACTGTCTGCTGGCCGGCCGCCTCTGCAGAGCCCCCCCCCCCCCCCCCACGTCGCACTGATAGCGCAGAGTGGCGGAGTGGCGGGTCAAGGCCCTGGCCGCCTCCACACAAGCGGCTCAACCGCGGCCGGGCCACGACCAGCTCTCCAGTGGCCGTCAAATCGCGCCCCGGATCAAGTGTCCGCACAAGTCAGCCCAGTGACGGACTAATCTAACCGAAGGACCGGGGACCTGCGCTTAAATGCTGCGGAATGCATCCGCTCAGTCACCGCCCAACGCACTCGAGCTCCGCCCCTGCGGCTTTTTTTTTTTTTTTTTTTTTTTTTTTTTTTTTTTTTTTTTTTTTTTTTTTTTGCACATTTCATTCACTTTTCCCTGAAGGGGATAAGGAGCGGGCTGTTATAGGGCGTGCTGATTTGCCCTTTGCAGCCATGGGTTTTAGGTTACATTTTTTTTCTTTTATTACATGTTTCTTGCAATATGTGCAAATTACATAATACTTTTACAATATTTTTTACAATTTATCAATATTCATAGTTATACAATATTAATAGTGCTTAAATTTACATTTACATTTGTACAATTTCGTTTTTCACATATTGTTTCATGCAATTTTATACTATAAGGTTACTTTGTAAAATGAAAATAATATTAATATCTTGTAGTTGTATTGTTTGTAATTGTATTTACAGTTTGTTTGTTGTTGTAGTTAGTAGTATAGTATAGGTGTGTGTATTTTTGTTATATTTGCTGTGGTACAAGGGTTTGGTGTTTGTTTTGATTTTTCGCACTGTGTGTTTGTGTTTTGCCATCTCTTAGCTCGTTGGTGTTGGTTTGGATGTGTGCGGGAGAGTCTATTGTGGTCTCTCGTTTATGTTTCTTCTTGGTTTATTTGTTATTTCTTCTTTCTTCGTCTTGTTTCAGCTTTTGTGTTTTCGGTGTATTGAGAGTCGTTGCAGTCCTAGTGGTACTAGAGAGGGTAGTTGTTGTGGTTTGTGTGTGTTTTTCTGTTTGGTGTTGGTTTTTGTTGTTACTTTGTGAGTTGTTTTAGTTGTTTTCTCTCTCGTCTAGGTGTGTTGGTGTTATGGTGTTTTGTATTAATGGTGTGAGTATTGGTGTGAGGTCAGGGTATGCTTTGGCTGTGTTTTGTGCAACTGTCATGGATGGTGTGATGTATTTGTATTTTGGTTTTCGTGTAGTTCTGTGTGGAGTTGAAATTATGTGTTCCATGTCTGGCCTTCTTTGTAGTATGTTTCTGCCATATCTAGCTCGCAGTTTGACCATTCTTGTTTGTAGTGGTTCTATTTGTGTTGTGTCGTACACCTCGTTGCTTGGTGTTTGGGCTGGTAATTTCGCGATGCTTCGGAGTAGCCTTCGTTCTGTGCTGTACATTTTTTTGGCTATCGGGGCTACCGCATATTCTAAGTTTGGCCTGACAAATGTTTTGTACGTATGGAGTGCAGTTCTCGTTTCGCATCCGCGGAAACGCCCCTGAACTTGTCGGATGAGGTTTTGTCTTTTGCGAATTTTGTTTAATATGTGGCTGAGGTGGGATTTCCAGTTAAGATGTTTGTTCATGTACACACCGAGGTATCTCACGTCGTTGGCTAGTCTAAGGGGAGTGTTCCATAGTGTTAGGTGTATGTCGTTTGTGTCTTGTTGTTTTTTTCGTGTTAAGTGTCTGTGTTGAAAGAGTATGGTTTGTGTTTTATTGGGGTTGGAGCGGATTCTCCATTGTGCCATCCAGGTGTCTAGTCTCTGTATGTATCTTTGTGCTTTATGTTGTGTTGTGGTTGTGCGTAGTTCGGTACACCAATATGCTGTATCATCAGCATACAGGCCTACCGTTTCTGTTTGTGTTGGTGGAATGGGGATATCAGCAGTGTATAATGAGTATAGGAGTGGTGATAGAATTCCTCCTTGTGGTACCCCGGCTTGTGGTGTAAAGCCTTCTGATTTTTGCTCACCCACGTGTACGATGCACGTTCTGTTGGTCAGGTACTTCTCTACAATTCTGACTACTTTGGTGGGTATTCCTTGTTTTGTTAATTTATAGAGAAGTCCCTGATGCCATAATTTGGCCCCTGCGGCAAGGCGCTCAACCCAATGCCATCTAGGTGACACTGGTTCAACCAAACCAAAAGAACGTCAAAGGTACAGAAAAACAACAGTTCGTAATCTTTGTTTCTTCCTCTTTAGCCGTTTGTCCCACACAGGCAGGGTCGGCTTGCTAATGCGAATTTGGCCTGTTAGTAATTACGGGGTGGCCGGATGCCCCTCCTGCCGCCACCCCGTGCCACCCCCCCCACCCCCCCCCCCGCGGGAGGAATTGTGTACCCCAAAGGTCTGTGTATTGTGTTATATACGTGAAAGTGTAAAGTGTTATGAAATGTTTGCGAATCGTATAACTGAGGCGGGACTTGGGGACCAGCCCGGTATTAGGGGGATGTGGAAAACTGCCTAAAAACCACTTCAGGCTAGCCGGCACTCCGACCCCTTCGTTAAGCCCCCAGGCGGATTCGAATCGGGGCCGGTACGCCTCACCGTCTTGGAAAGCGGTGTGTTAGACCACACGGCTAACCGAGCGGGTAAAAAAAAAAAATCGTAATGCACAGTTTAAATTTTCAAGTATAACATTTTTACAGGTACTGTCTAATAACGAAATAGAAGCATCAAGCGAATTGCCTTACATGAGTAACATACAACTACTGTTTCTGTTACAAGTGAATAGCGTTTAATATAGAACTATTTCTTAAAGACAATTCGTATATCTGAAATCCGCATTCTCCCAACATTAACAGAAATTTTGTAAGACAAAGAATTTATTTAACTTTCCTTCCTTCCATTGCTAATCCGAGGCAGCTATTGGGTTAACTAGCGTGTATTTTCACCTTAAGCTGTAAATTATGAACGTTTCTTATTACTTACTAGTTACACAGATGCAATATAGGTTTATTTTTCTTCCGGAGTAGCTACGTTTCTAAGTCACATGTCTTTAAAAATATTACCGAACAATCTTGAGAACGTGATTCCTCTAAAAAAATATATGCCAACTGATTCTTTCGATACTGTCTATCTGAATCTTGTTTAATAACAGCGGCAACATCACGATACACTCCCGCCAGCCACGGAAGCGCCCGATTCTCGGACTCTATTGTGCCGCGGCCGCATACACTGATTTAAAGTCTAAAAAACACTGCCATCTGAGTAAGCTAAGCTTACCTTTATTTACAGTAGATGTTCAAAATGATGTCCCTCTGTGCAAAGAGCAGCCTGATATCTCTTGAACATATTTGCGAATACTCGAGAAATTTCGGCTGCCGTAATCTGGGAATCTTTTTACACGTAACAATAAATTCTGAGAGCTATGTGAACAATATCCTGCATCCATTTTTCAAGACCTCACTCAACGAATAGCTGTATGATTATTTCATGCAGGACAACACAAAATCACACATTGCCAATGCTTCTATGGCAGCAATACGAAGTGTTTTGTTGATAGGATACTTAACTGGCCTCCTCGTTCTCTAGATCTAAATCCCTGTGACTTTTATCTTTGGGGAATGTTATAAGTCAAGGTGTATGTAAGCAATCCCCATACTCTCGAAGAGTTGGAAGACAGGATTCGACTAGTCATTTTCCAGATTTCGGCGGCCGTAATTCGTCGAGTGTTTGCAAATGTGTTCAAGAGATGTCAGGCCACTCTTTCCATTGAGGGACATCATTTTGAACATCTTATTTAAATAAAGGTAAGCTTAGTTTACTCAGATGGCAATGTTCTTTGGACTTTAACTCAGTGTATGCGCCCGCAGCACAATAGAATCCGAGGATCGGGCGCTGCCGTGGCCGGCGGATGCGGTGGCGGCGGCCGGGAGCCGTACCGCGCGATCCGCGGACGCCTGGCAGGCGTCTTTCGTGAGACACCCTGTACTAGGTGAAATGTCTCTTTGTGTCGAGCTTCAAGAAATGAAGTACCACTGTTTCGATACAATTCATCAGTTCTGCCTTCCTGCATTACTGGTCTGAAACAGTGTATCCGACAGTACGAAACAGTTTCAGTATCGACCGCGAATGTGCGGTTTCGATAACGTGAAACATGGCGGTTTTGAAACACCAAAACATTTCCGCGTATCGAAATATTGATTCCAAACAATGAAACTGTTTAGAAACCTGGCTTTCCGTTTGTTCACCATCGCTGATCACGTGATCGGGCCGTGCATTGCGCTCTGTGGCCAACCCAGTGTGAGGCGTTGCTTACCACACGTCTCAACGCGGAAAATGCGGTGTAGGTAATCGTGTTTATAATTCGCATTCGTATGGGGCCTCGAATTCCAGGATGTTTCGTATTTAAATAACATATCTTCTACATCTACATCTACATGGGATACTCCGCAAATCACATTTAAGTGCTTGGCAGAGGGTTCATCGAACCACCATTATACTATTTATCTCCCATTCCATTCTCGAATAGCGCGCGGGAAGAAATAACACCTGAATCTCTCCGTTCGAGCTCTGATTTCTCGTTTTTTATTCTGATGATCATTTCTACCTACGTAAGTGCGAGTCAACAATATATTTTCGCATTCGGAGGAAAATGTTGGCGATTGGAGTTTCGCAAGTACCCCACGCCGGCCGGCCGCGGTGGCCGAGGGGACTGAGGCGCTTCAGTCACTGTCTGCACGGCCACTACGGTCGGCGGTTCGAATCGCCCCTCGGGCATGGATATTTGTGCCGTCCTTAGTTGTAGCTAGTTCATAAGTAGTTTGTAAGTTTAGGGACTGATGACCCCGTAGTTAAGTCCCTTAAGCTCTACTAACATTTGAACATTTTTGAACCCCACGCCGCAGCGATAAGCGCCGTTGTTGTAATGATTCCCATCCCAGATCTGGTATCATTTTGTAACGCTGTCTCCCCTGAATCGTGACAATACGAAACGAGCTGCCCCTATTTGGACTCTTTCGATGTCCTCCGTTAAACCCACCTGATAAGGATCCCACACTGGGCTGCAATACTCCAAAAATGGACGCATAAGCGTAGTGCATGCAGTTGCTTTTGTAGTTCTGTTGCATGTTTTAAGGGTTCTGCCAATAAAACGCAGTCTCTGGTTCGCCTTTCCCACGTTATTATCTGCATGTTCTTTCCAATTGAAGTCTGAAGTAATAGTAACTCCTAGGTATTTTGTGGAGTTTATGGCTTCACTTTTGATTGATTTATCTTGTAAACAAAGTTTAACGGATTTTTTTTTTTTCGTACTCATATGGACGACTTCATTATTTAGAGTTAATTGCCAATTTTTACACCATACTGATATCTTATTCAGATCGTTCTGCAGTTGGTTTTGATCTTCAGATGACGGTAAATGACGGCGTCATCTGCAAACAACCTAAGAGAGCTACTTAGATTTCCCCCTAAATCGTTTATGTAAAAAAAGAACAGCAGAGGACCAACAACACTACCCTGTGGAACGCCCGATATCACCTCTGTTTTAGTCGATGCCTTACCATCTATTACTACGAACTGGGTCCTCTCTGACAAGAAATCCCCTATCAAATCGCAAATTTTGGGGCGATATACCAAAACCACGCAATTTGATTAAAAGCCGTTTGTGAGGTACGCTGTCAAAAGCTTTCTGGAAATCAAGAAATACGGAATCGATTTGCGAACCCTTGTCGATAGCACCCATCACTTCGTGTGAATAAAGAGCTAGTTGTGTTTCGCATGAACGATATTTTCTAAATCCGTGTTGACCTTGGGTCAATAGATCGTTCTGTTCGAGATAATTCATAATATTTGAATACAGGATATGTTCCAAAAGTCTGCTGCAAATTGTCGTCAATGAAATAGGCCTGTAGTTTAGTGGGTTACTCCTACTGCCTTTCTTGAATATAGGTGTGACCTGTACAACTTACCAATCTTTTGGTACAGATCCTTCTTTGAGAGAGCGGTTGTATATGGCTGTTACGTAAGGGGCTATCGCTTCAGCATAATCAGATAGAAATCTAATGGGTATGCAATACGGACCAGAAGACTTGTTCTTGTTAAGTGATTTTAGTTGCTGCACTACTCAGATGATATCTACTTCTACGTTACTCATTACGGCATCTGTTCGTAATTCGAAATCTGGAATATTGGTTTCGTCTTCTTTGGTGAATGAGTTTCTAAACGCTATGTTTAGCAACTCTCCTTTAGTAGCGCTGCCATTGGCAGGATCGCCATTACTATCTCGTAGTGAGGGTATTGTTTCTGTTTGACCCCTGGTATATTTAACGTATGACCAAAATCTCTTTGGGTTTTCAGTCAAATTTCGAGAAAGAGTTTCGTTGTGATAAGTATTGTAGGTATCTCGCTAAATTTCGAGCTTCTGAGTACGATCGCTTATCCTGGGGATTATGTGTTCGTTTAAATTTAGTATGCCTTTTCCTTGCTTTTGCAACAGTGTCCTGACCTGTTTTGTGTACCAAGGGGGATCGCCTCCTTCTTTTATTAATTTATTTGGTATCAAACTGTCAATTGCTGTCGACACCACTTCTTTGAATTTGAGCCACATGTGGTCTACAATTACGTTTAGTGTTAGAAACGAGTGGAAGCTGTCTTTCAAGAAGCAATGTATTTTATTTCTATCTGCTTTCCTGAACAAATATACTTTTCATTTATTTTTGGTAACTTTAGGACTATCGATATTCAATTTCGCTACGACAACTCTGTGTTCACTAATACCTGTATCCGTTTTGATGCTCGTTATGAGCTCAGAATGATTTGTTGCTAAGAGATCAAGTGTGTTTTTAAATCCATTGACAATTCTAGTTGGCTCATGAACTAATTGTTCGAAGTCATTCTCAGAGAATGCGTTGAGTACAATTTCGCACGATGTTTTATGCGTACCTCCTGATTTGAAAATATAATTTCGCCATCAGATCGAGGGTAAATTAAAATCACCGCCTACTATTGTCTTGTGAGTCGGGTACATTTGTGCAATTAGACTCAGGTTTTCTTTGAGGCCGGTAAAAGGAACCAATTACTAACTTCTTACGATTTTCGGGTACGACCTCTACCCATAATACCTCGCAGGAACTACCAACTTCTACGTCGCTACATGAAATACGGCGACAAACACGCCTCCACCTATTTTGTTTAATCTATCCTTTCTGAACACAGTTAGATCTTCTTCTGAACTTATTTCCGGCTTGATCCAATTTTTTATAAAATAATTTGAAATGATGAAGAATTAGATTCAGATAATTTGATTCAAAATTTCATCCTCCTGCGGGGCTTCCACATCTCGAAGCTGGCGCTTAGTCTGAGACGCCATGTCACCTACATAGGGTTTTCCGATAACACGACTTCGGTTCACCGCTACCGCGCCCCCTCCTCTCACATTTGGTACGCTACAAATTTCGCATCCTATCTCTCGGATCCTAATTGGATGATTTACAGTCTTCCGTTTGCTTTCATTCAAAACAAAAGATTGGACTCATAACATTGTGTTTCTGACTACGATTATGTGTGTGTAATATATTCTGAATTGCATCGTAATATATTCTGCTCGTACTCTGATATTTTCCTGCAGCGGTAATTTTGCGTGGAGTAAAAGATTCCATATTTGCTTATGTTTGAAATAAAGTAGAAGCTGCTTTCGGAGCATATTGTTCTGTGCACATTTGTTTCCCTTCGAAACCGTGTTCGAACCGTCGTTGTAAATACATCGTATCTGCTTTGTTTCCATTCGCACACATTTTTCGTAATTTGGATAACTCTAAGTTACCAGCTGTTGACAGAATTATTATTCAACATTATTACATCTTGTCACAGAAGGCTTATTTATACTTCCAGTGATGTACAAATTTTTATTGGTGCTATCGATAATTGGCACCATGCATCCTGCACGAATGCCCATGGGCTGCTGCAGATCTCTTCTGAACAGCGCTTTGCGAGGCTCCCAAGAGGTGTTCGTGGGTGGGGAGTCTGGTAGACAGCGGAGGAATGTAAACTATGAAAAGTGTTCCTAGAGGCACTCTGGACGTGCGCGATGTCGCACAGTGCTACTGGCATTGTCCATGGGTGCAGGTGATCAGGCGTGGTGCTTATGTACGTGGCCTTACACTTCTTGGGGATTTCTGTGGTCGGTGATACACTTTCAGAAAAAAAAAAAAAAAAAAAAAAAAAAAAAAGACTGTCACTCATTTAATAAAAATCAAACCCAGGCTCTTCGTGACACAACAGGAATTTTTGTTTATAAATACCTGCCAAGCTTCCAAAAGGAACACGTGGTTTATTGTCCATTTGAACTTCACAACTTAAATGCACAGATACTACCAGAAAATAGACATATATATCATAATTCCAACAGAAAAAAAATTCAAAAGCATAAGCCAACAACAACTTACTACTGACTCCGCTAGAACAGATCTCTTGCTTATATAACAAAAGGATTACAACTCTTTGCTGAAATGTATGAAACGTCTACCTCAGCGAAGAGGTTAATGTGTATTCTGCACATATAATTTATCTTTGGCATGTCACATAATTCCTCTTTGACATGTCAACAGCAAACCATTGTAAACAAAACGAAATACTTGAATATACAAACGTTAAGAACATTGCAGATTTACATAACAAAAAATGTTGTACCGTGCATTTAAACGTATGTGAAGTGATAGTAATACAAAATATCAGAATGAAGTTACAAATAAACTGCAAATATGTGTGTACCATTACGAAAATGTTTCACATATTATTACAAGGAAAAACAATAGCAAGGACCAAAAGAAATGTAATAATCTCGTTACTAAATATTACAGAATAATTATTATAGTGCTTCCACCCAAGGAAATGCATATATTATAAGTAAATTGCAAATCATCATAGTCTAAATTTATTCATACAGTGATAGGTATAGTCACAAATTGGGGTGTGCCATGTATCATAACAGTGGTACCTCTCAGAGCCGTAGCTAGATGTATCAGGGGCTCCAATGTTTGTAAACCCATTGGGCCAAATTACTATGGTCATCAGTACTTAGAGTTACAAACTACTTAAACTAACTTACACTAAGGACAACGAACACACCCATGCCCGAGAGAAGACTGTAATCTCCAACAGCGAGCAACCGCGAGGCGCCTTACAGCGCACGGCCGCTCCACCGTGGCATCAAGGTCCCATACCACTCTAGCGGCATACACGTCCACTAGTCCCCTGTTGAGATTAGGGTCCATGGATGCATGAGGTGGTCTCCATACGCGTTCACGCCCGTCCGCTTGATGCAATTGGAAACGTGACTCGTGAGCCCAGGCACCATGTTTACCGTGATCAACAGTCCGATGGCCGGCCGCGGTGGCCGAGGAGACTGAGGCGCTCCAGTCACGGTCTGCACGGCCACTACGGTCGGGGGTTCGAATCCGCTCTCGGGCATGGATATTTGTGCCGTCTTTAGTATAAGGTAGTTCATAAGTAGTTTGTAAGTTTAGGGACTGATGACCCCGTAGTTAAGTCCCATAAGCTTAACAAACATGTGAACATGTGAACAGTCCGATGTTGGTCCTGACGGACCCAGGCGACGCGTATAACTTTATGTCGTACAGTCAGCAAGAGTACACAAGTGGGCCTTCGGCTGCGGAAGTCCATAACCACATTTCAAAACTCTCTCATTTCAAACCTCCCTATTTTTTTTATTATTATTTTTTTAACTGTCCATATTTGAGATCTGTAAGACACCACGCTCCATATAAAACATTTGGAAAACCTCTTCCGAAGATTAATGGATACGCTCCTGGCTGTCAATAAATCTTTCAGTGTCCCAAACGCCTTCTTTCCCACGTATATTCTGCGTTTCTCTTCTTCTGTACAACGTCCATTGAAGGTTACTAAGCTTCCAAGATAATGAACTGTCAGGGAAGGCAAAAACTGGATGGGAATGGCCCTCGAGTGCCACAGTGTGCGACCTTCCTATCGGTACTCACCAATAAGAATTGGGCAATACATAACTCAGGGTAGTAAAAGTTTATGGCTCGTTGTCTCTGTTCATAGAGGTCAGCTTCTATGCCCTAAACAGCTACCCAATCTGTTTAAACAAGATCAATAATTAATCTGTAGTTTAACCAGTCTATCAATCTGCATATGATGAAGTGAAAATATATTTAACAAACACAAATTAAACCTCTGAATGATCAACAAAATGGATTCTAAGATAAAGAAGTGATTCACACATGAAGTAATTCTTTATAAATGGAGTTTATTACTCTTATTAAACATGAAACGCGGAGGTGGTCCTACTTTATACATCGGTAAATAACAGAATATTTCTCCTACTAATGTTCATGAGAGGCACAATAAGTAGCACACACACCCGAGAGTAAAAGTTCCAAATTATCACTCGTAAATTGTGTATTCCATCGAACATTTCAGTTCCAAATTAATACGCGATTAAACTATTTGTTATAAAACGCAGTTTGTAATCACATGAGTACACGCTTGCTGATTTATCACAGTTCCACAGCCCTACTACTGTGCATAGTTTACCACTTTTCACCAGAGACTAAGTTCTGCAGTCACAGTCCCGTAAATTCTCTATGTCGACACATGCCTATCTCTTCAAATTCAGACCGCCCAGCGTCACAACCTGTCACCATCACGTCGAAGTTACGAGTTCCTTCCCAAGCGTTCGAAAGCGTGCTCTTCCTGCTCCCAAAATTGTATCCTTCCGCACATCCTAACGCCTGATCTTTAAAATATAATTTCCCTTCCAAAATATTATACATTTGAATATCACAGAATTTAATGCTTTGACCACCTCCCTACAAATGTTGTTTACATTTAACAAACAAATATATATTTAACAATACTTGTAAATATAGTCTTGCAATATCATTATTATATTACTGAAATTTGTCGGCTTTTTATCTGTAAGGGACAATGAAATTGTAATTACAGCGTTTGATTCCCACAAGTCTCCTGAATCCATTCATATAATTATACTTATCGTATGATCATTGATTTTATATGGAGTTTTAGTATGATGTGTGCGACTATATTGTATTTCAGTTGGAATCTAGGTTAGCTGCCCTTGGTCATCAAAGACAGTCGCTTCCTGTTTCTGACTACCTGCTGTATCCCATTCTCTAGGTCCAAATTGTTAGCCAGCCGACTGGGGAACCCAACAGCCTGGCAAAACACGTCTTTCACATGGAAACAATCAGCTCCCCCTGTATACTTAATATCACAATTGGACCATTCAAAGTACATTCCAAAATACCTAGATATCACATTCAATACAAGTTACACAAGTTACTTGCCCAACAAGGTTCCAGATCTCCTGTCTACTGCAGGTGACACTGCTCCTGCACCATTTGTACCCAACTATCAGATAACACATAGTGGGCACGGTGGTCTTAGGGTAAAGCGCTCGACTGCAAACGGGGTTCGAAATCTGGTCGAACCTCGGATTATTTCAGTCTGCAATTCACCCTCTCAACGATGTGAGGAGTCGCCAGAAACGACATGTGGTTCAGTTTCCAAGTCAAGCTGTAGGTCCACTTTCCCCCATTGAATAACTGGGATAGGCTAGGGGAACACCGTCTAAAGATAAGGCGTGACAAGTCTGTGTCACGTCACACTGATAGGCTCGAGGCCAATGAGAAAGACAGGCCCCAGCTCAGACGTACTGCTATGTAAACAACAAAGTTCCGAGCTGGCGCGATCGCTAGCTCAGTGGCTGGCCGCTATGAGGCAGTGGGCTGTGCCCCAGCGGCCAGCCAATCGGCTAGCGATCACGCTGACTCGGATCTACATCGCTTACGTGGCATGAGGTCTGTGCTGGAGCCTGCCTTTCCCGTTTGCCTTGGATAGACTGCCATCACTAGCTAACTGGCTGGCGACTGCCTTGTAACACCATCCAGTGAGTTTGAGATGGTGGCCCATCTTGGACTTGTTGTGAGGTGTTGGCTAGGGGCATGCAAGTCGCTGGAGTGGCGTTCAATTGAAAGACCTGCACCAGGTCAATGATCCGCACGAAAATATTATTATCCCATAACACTTGTTAAGCCAATGTTTATTGCTTGGTGTTCATATTATTTTTGTCCACCCTCCTCTAGATAGTGACCTCGCCTGCACAAAACCGACTGGCGTGAACACCTGGTCAAACCATCCCTCAGACAGAAGCAGTAAGAGAAGGAACTGAGCCGTGGCTGGGGAGCCCCTCCTCACCTCGCGAGGTGCCTGCGCGGCGCGGCGCGGCGCCAGTCGCCAGCAGCGAGCAGCGAGCAGCGAGCAGCGCAGCCCTGGGTCTGTGTTCGCCGCGACGCCCCACGGCGGCAAACTTTGCGGCGCCTTTGTTTTGGGAGCCAAGTTGCGCTGTTTGGCTTCATGTCGGCTGCCGGCGCCGCCGGAAGCTGTAAGCCGCTCCAGCGGTTGGCGGCCCTGCAAGACAAGTGAGCGTCGCAGTCGCCGGGGAAGAGCCGCCGCCATAGGACGTACAAACAAAACGCAGCCCTCTCGACGGTGCCTCAGTGCAGGTAATGAGTCTCTACGGTGCATTACCGTCTGGACTGGCTGCTGGCTGAACGTCATGGCGTGCAGAAAATGTTCAAATGTTTGTTAAGCTTATGGGACTTAACTACGGGATCATCAGTCCCTAAACTTACAAACTACTTATCAACTACCTTATACTCAAGACGGCACAAATATCCATGAACAAGGAGGAATTCGAACCCCCGACCGTAGTGGCCGTGCAGACCGTGACTGGAGCGCCTCAGTCTCCTCGGCCACCGCGCCCGGCCATGGCGTGCAGAAACTGTGGTTGTGCCTCCTACAGTGAAAATCGGCGCGCGGTCAGAATATGACCGACAAATACTGTTTCAGGTTCGTTAGAGTTGCGATCATAACTACCGAAGCGTTCAAATTGCACTTTCGCACAATTCCAATGGAATCTGACTGGCGATCAAATCTTCGAATTAGGCAATGGAGAGTTCGGACTAGTCTGAACTGAGACAGATGAAATGCTTCTTACCGACTCCAAAGCGTTTAAGAACCTTGCTTCAAAGAGATAAGTCACTACATAAGCAAAGTCTTTCGCATGCAATATTGTTACCTATTCGTTGAAGAAAGCAAGTGCGAAATTCATTCAATTATTTTAAAAATGTAAGGGACAGTACATCGCAACATTTTGACTTAATTTCCATTGATCAAATCATGAAACACTGCACAAGTTACGTATGTTCTCATGCTTAGCACGATACGTTTTGAGAACGATTCACTGTCAAGATAAAATATTTACCGTAAATGTTATGTTTACTTAACCTTTTTTTTTTCGCTCTGTAGTCAGTTCAAGATTATAAAATAGTGTCGTCGCACTACTATGAACAAAACTATAAGCGAATTTTAATCTCTTTGACCAATGCTTCTTCAACCGGCTTCAACACTTTCAGTTGTTGGTTACGCTGCCAGTTTTGCTTCTTACGGTGGTAAACGCTAATTCCGTCTTTAAAAGTTCAGCGCAATTCCATTTTCCGAATTTTGTAAGGTTTTCGTATGATACAAGTCTGCTTTTAATTTCTGGCAGCAACACGCACTCGTATTGTCTTCTGGAACGCCATTCCTGAATCGTTACGATAAGACGTCGTCGTCCAAAGACAATGGTTAGTATCCTCATCTATACGAATCACTTGAATAAAACAAAAATGAGTTTCAAATCTGTAAATTACAGCTATATTTTGTTAGTGTATTCACTTGCCTAAATCTTTACTTTCTTGATTTTCTAAAAATGTCCATTTCACTCATTTCATGTCCAATGAGCAGAGTACTGCCTAAAATGTTTTTCCAACGAAGGCACTGCTAATAAATGTATTCATAGTTAATTTAAACCGCATTTTCACTCCAGCAACCCAGTCACTTTTTTAAGTAGTTTTAAGTTCAAATGTTCAAATGTTTGTATAGTCTATAGGACATAACTATGGGGTCATCAGTCCCTAAACTTACAAACTACTTATGAACTACTTACGAACTAGGACGGCACAAATATCCATGCCCGAGCGGGGATTCGAACCCCCGACCGTAGTGGCCGTGCAGGCCGTGACTGAAGCGCCTCAGTCCCCTCAGCCACCGCGGCCGGCTAGTTTTAAGTAGGAGTAGGGGTCGTTGATATAGCTAATTTTGAGATTGACTTGTGAGTCTATCATTGAGAGCACAGACGGCTCTTTTCATGCCAAAGTCCACACAGCAGACCATATTGCTCGTCAGAAGCTTTATAGCCAGATTTTAATTCTTCCCAAAACGCAGTCAGATGGCTTAACTAAACTGTTGTGCTCCCCTACGCAGGCCAGTGCCAGTAATTACACCACTTGTTCGTACCCACAGTACACGCATCATCATTGTCATAAATTTTTTACTTTAAACGCCCCCCTCACGACGCTACACCACTTACCAGTATGGGTGTTCGAGCACAGATCGGCATCTGATAACCTGAGTATCGTTTGTGCTATTGATGTGTAAATGTAATCGTTTCATGTACTCCATTTGCACTGTTTCGAAGAACTGTAAGAGGATATACTAATCTTCATTTTCGACAGTAATAGTTTCTTGTGGCTCACGGCTTGGTGCAAGTCTTTCAATTGCACGCCACATCGGTACGTGATCCTAGCCTACCCCAGTTATCCACCCGAGGAAATGGCACCTACAGCTTAACGTGGAATACGAACCACGTGTTGTTTCTGGCGATTCCTCACATCGTTGAGAGGTGAAGGCTGGGTTAAAACGCAGACTGCAAAATTCCGTGATCCGACATGGTTTCGAACACGCGAATCTTTGGTTTTCATTAACCGCTTAACCCCGAGACCACCAGACCCGATTTTCCGGCAGTATATAATATGTAGCTGCGGAGGATTAGCCGCGCGCACTGTAGCGCCGTACTGCAGTGATCGCGCCCGTTCGCCGTCGGGGGTTCGAGTCCCCCCTCGGTCTTCTGGTCTTTAGGTAAGCTTACCTTACTTTAAGTAGTTTGTAAGCTACGAACTAATGGCCATGCAGTTGAGTCCGATAGATTTACAAACACTTCAACATTTATATATAATAATGAACTATCGGAATTCATAAATGTTAGTTTTGTTAACAATAAGGATTGTCACAATTGCGTTTATGTCGCAAGTAAGAGTAAACGCTTTGAGTGCACAGCAGAAATGTATGTGTATAAGAATTTCACTGGTCAGAGGAACAGCTAGTCATAATTGGGTAAGATTAGGAGATGCGATGGAGAGAAGAAAAGCTAAACGAGTGGGGGGGGGGGGGGGAGGTAAGGAAATTACAAAGGAAGGAGGTTTCCCTGGCGATAAGAGCTGAAATCCTTTATTTACAAAGAATCATAATGATCGGGTACTCGTGCGACAAGCGTTCGCAAGTCGATTACGTATTTCTTGATTTCCAGAAGGCTTTTGACCCCTTACCTCACAAACGGCATTTAATCAAATTGCGTGGTTATGGTAAATGGCCCCAAATTTGCGACTGGATTGGGGATTTCCTCTCAGAGAGCACACAGTTAGTAGTAATCGATGGTAAGGCATCGACTAAAACAGAAATGATATCTGGCGTTCCACAGGTTACTGTTATTGGTCCTCTGCTGTTCCTTATGTGCATAAACGATTTAGGGGAAATCTAAGTAGCTCCCTTAGGTTGTTTGCTGATGACGTCGTCATTTACCGTTCATTAATGTCATCTGAAGATCAAAACCAACTGCGAAACAATCTGAATAAGATGTCACTATGGTGCAAAAATTGGCAATTGACTCTAAGTAATGAGAAGTGTGAAGTCGTTCACATGATTACGAAAAGAAATCCGTTAAACTTTGTTTACAAGACCAATCAAAAGTGAAGGGCCAGCCGCGGGGGCCAAGCGGTCTGCGGTGCGTCAGTCACATTCTGCACGGCCACTATGGACGGGGGTTCGAATCCCTCCTCGGGCATGGATATTTGTGCCGTTCTTAGTATTAGCAAGTGTAAGTAGTTTCTAAGTTTAGGGACTGATGACCCCATAGTTAAGTCCCATAAGCTCTACAAACATTCGAACATTTGAAAAATGAAGGCCGTGAACTCCACAAAATACCTAGGAATTACTGTTACTTCAGACTTAAACTGGAAAGGACACGTAGGTAATGCTGTGGGAAAGGCGAACCAGAGACTGCGTTTTATTGGCAGAACCCTTAAAAGATGCAACAGAAGTACAAAAGAAACTGCATACACTACGCTTGTCCGTCCAGTTTTGGAGTGTTACCGCCCAGTGTGGGATCCTTATCAGGTGGGTTTGACGGAGGACATCGAAAGAGTCCAAAGAAGGGCGGCTCGTTTCGTATTGTGACGATACAGGGGAGACAGGTGGCGGAAGTGATACAGGACGTGGGATGGGAGTCATTAAAACAACGACGCTTATCGGTGCGGCGTGGGATACTTACGAAACTCCAATCGCCAACATTGTCAAAAAAAAAAAAAAAAAAAAAAAAAAATGTTCAAATGTTTGAATAGCTTATGGTACTTAACTACGGGGTCATCAGTCCCTAAACATAGAATCTACTTACGAACTAGCTAACACTAAGGATGGCACAAATATCCATGCCCGAGGGGAGATTCGAACCCGCGACCGTAGTGGCCCTCGAGACCGTAACTGGAGCGCCTCAGTCCCCTCGTGCACCGCAGCCGGCGCCAGCATTCTCCTCCAAATGCGAAGATATATTGTTGACTCCCACTTACATAAGTAGAAATGATCATCAGAATAAAAGACGAGAAATCAGAGCTGGAACGGAGATATTCAGGTGTTATTTGTTCCCGCGCGCTTTTCGAGAATGGAATGGGAGATAAATAATATAAAGGTGGTTCAGCAACCGTCTGCCAAGCAATTAAATGTGATTCGCAGAGTTCCCCATGTAGATGTAGAATTTATTACCTTTATTGCAGAGTTATCTCTCCTGTTATTTTCTAAAGGAGCACCCCGTGGTTGATTCTGGCGACACGAATGCGAGTGTGGAGGTCGGCAGCGTGACCGTCCTCTGCGTCGTCGTTCGCACCAGAGGACTCGCGGCGCCGGCTATGGTGTAGCGGCGTTTATTTTGCCAGCCAGTTAGGCCGCCGCCGCGCGACATCACGTGTGGTGACGTCACACAGGTGCAGGACCGCTCGCTGCGTTGGGAATTGGTGTGTCAGCCGCAGCCAGCGGCTCCGCGCTTCTGCTGAAGTGTCGGCGAACGCGCGCCAGAGCGACCGACGGCGGCGGCGACAGAATTCCCTCCACCGAGGAGAGCTTACCTCCTGTAAGCCACGTGGGTGCGCTGTCGGCTTCGCTTCTCAGACGCCTCTCTTGCCTTTCGCCCACTTCATGCGCTGTAATCATTCCTACCCATATTAAAAATGAGTTTGTTTTACCGCATCACGCTAAAACTGCGAGGGGCGGCACGTACTATGTATTCACTGGCTCAAAGAACCAAGAAAAAAACTCGTAAAATAAGTAAATAAATAAAATGTGTTTTAAGCTATCTTTCTTTGTTTCGTTTTTTACCAGATTATTTTATATGCACAAAGTATTTATATCGCACGAGAAACGTTTTACGTCGTAGAGACAGGGCGTATAGGATTCGTAGCGCGTGCGCCGAATACAGAGTGTTACAAAAATGTACGGCCAAACTTTCAGGAAACATTCCTCACACATAAAGAAAAAAAACATGTTATGTGGGCATGTGTCTGGAAACGCTTAATTTCCATGTTGGAGCTCATTTTATTACATCTCTTCACCTCACATTAATCATGGAATGGAAACACACAGCAACAGAACGTACCAGCGTGACTTCAAGCACTTTGTTACAGGAAATGTTCAAAATGTCCTCCGTTAGCGAGGATACGTGCATCACCCTCCCCTGCATGGAATCCCTGATGCGCTGACGCAGCCCTGGAGAATGCCTTATTGTATCACAGCCGTCAACAATACGAGCACGAAGAGTCTCTACATTTGGTACCGGGGTTGCGTAGACAAGAGCTTTGAAATGCCCTCATCAATGAAAGAGGGTTGAGGTCAGGAGAGCGTGGAGGCCATGGAATTGGTCCGCCTCTACCAATCCATCGGTCACCGAATCTGTTGTTGATAAGCGTACGAACACGTCGACTGAAATGTGCAGGAGCTCCATCGTGCGTGTACCACATGTTGTGTCGTACTTGTAAAGGCACATGTTCTAGCAGCACAGGTAGAGTATCCCTTATGAAATCATTATAACGCGCTCCAGTGAGCGTAGGTCGAAGAACATGAGGCCCGATCAAGACATCACCAATAATTCCTGCCCAAACTTTCACAGAAAATCTATGCCGGCCGCGGTGGCCGAGGGGGCTGAGGCGCTCCAGTCACGGTCTGCACGGCCACTACGGTCGGGGGCTCGAATATCCCCTCGGGCATGGATATTTGTGCCGTCTTTAGTCTTAGCTAGTTCATAAGTAGTTTGTAAGCTTAGCAACTGATGACCCTGTAGTTAAGTCACTTAAGTTCTACAAACATTTGAACAGAAAATCTGTGTTGATGACGTGATTGCACAATTACATGCAGATACTAACGAAACAATTGGGTATTTTGACAATTTCTGCACGAATTATTTCAATTTACATTTAAAGAGAAATACTAAAATGAGCTCGAACATGGAAATTAAGCGTTTCCGGACACATATTTTCTTTCTTTGTGTGCGAGGAATGTTTCCTGAAAGTTTGGCAGTACCTTTTTGTAACTCCCTGTATAGGCAGTGGCCGCAGCGTTGCAATGCGCAAGCGCGGCTGAGGTTTAAATTCTCTCCTGAACCCCCTGGAGGCAGCATATGGGCGCTCCCGCGGCAGGGAGGGGCGAGGGGAAACGCCGCTTTTAACATTGGCGTTGGAGCTGGCAGAGACGCCAGCTCCTGGCTACTCGAGCTCTGGCGGTTACGTACGAATGGTCCCGATGCAAGACAATGGAAGTAGTGCACACCTCCCATTGTGTATCCACAAATCCCGTATGAAGGCAACATCCGCCCTTGATATTTGTTTTTGGCGCATTGAAGATTCATCAAAACACGTCATATTTGCTCAATTTGATTTTCGCGCATGCGCACTTGTGACGTAGCTATCAGCTCTGTCACGAGCACCACATAATTGACGACAGTCGGCCCAGCGCAACGCCCTGTACGCTTAATTTTCTCTTATTCACCATTTACACATTGTTTCAACTCATGCAATCCGATTTATTTACCATTTTAAGGACTATGGCCAGAGAAAGTTGGGTCGTCTAGTCCACTGAGAGTGAAAAATATGAAATAACTTGTGAGTACTTTCACCTACAGTTTTCTTATCCATAACCCAAATGTAAAATAGCATAACGCGACTGTTACTGGCATTTGCTCTTCTTTGTGTACAGATGACCCTGAGGGTGTGGCTCTAATGCCACGAAACTAGTTGGTTGATACACAACACCATACAGCTGAAGCGGTTTACACCATTATGACTCAAGTCTATAGCTGCGGATGCCCACAATACATAATTTGTTGCAAATATTTAATAACTAGATTAAAGACGCATCAACTGTAAAAGCCTTCAGTAGATCCGATCATGAATAAGAATGAAGTCACTACTCTCCACATAGCAAGAATAGCCGTGTAGTTCGCGGCCTCGCGTTGTGGAGTTGAAGGTAGTGGGCTCAAGACACATCGCAAGCATTTCTTTAAACTCAAACTTCTTTTTAACAGATACGGAAACAATAATGACTTTTTTATTGTTAGTTACCACATATCTTTCGACGTTTTTGCAAATGTATTGCGATTTTGAGGATAAATCACACCTATAGTCTTCGTTGTAATAAATATTTAACTTTCTCCTCATTGTTACTCTCGCGTAGCTCCAATTTTTTTCACATTCTTGGGTTTGGTACTTTCAGGCTTTCTTATTTCAAGTCTTCGATTTTATAATGCATGAATATTACCTTACTATAAAAACATCACTTAACTCCGTGACAATGTAACATATACTCCTGAAATAATTCCAAGGGCATTATGTAATAAAATTCCAATTTATGCGTTAAACACAACTCTTATTTCTTGCAATAGGAGCTGTTTCGGCTCTACTGCCATCTTCAGCTAATGCCAGATGGTCGTGAAATTCAAACACATCTTTGTAGTTCGTGCTGTCAATCTATTTATTGCTTTGTAAATTTCATTAGAGTAATATTTGTTCTCAAAAATGTTTGACGATATCCTGACATTTGACAGCTTCTTGACAGATATCGCTGGTTATCTGTCAAACGTCAGTTACAGTTCATCCATATTTTTACGACTTTTTTCTGTACTTTTACACATACGACTGCTCTCACGTTTGTAAGACAGAAATACGGCGACGTGACTTCTGTAACACGAATAATAGTGAATACGGCATTGCCAGTCTAAAGGGAGATAGCGTTATCTATGCCAAGCACATACGTCGTTGAGGCCTGTCTGACAACTTGGTGAGTTGTGGCATGCTACGAGGTGAGTCCAGAAAGTAAGTTCCGTTTCTACGCTGCAGCTCTGCAATTGCAGTTCCGCACATGCGATTGATGACAAGATCCAGGAAAATAGTAGGTTCACAATTAGTGCTCTCGCTATGATGACGAGCTGAAGGAAACTGTTTCCAACTGGTTGAAGGAACAGGCAGTAGATTTCTATGAAGAATGTGGTGTCGCACAAGTATGAAGTGCGCGCCACGTACTTTCGCCGCGCGGCGCCATGCACGCACGACGCGGCGTTCTTAAGACGTCAGCCACGAGCGCCCTCTACTGCAACTCCGCTCGTGGCCACGATAGCTGCATCGGCCACTTGGGTCTGAGATAGGAACCAGTTAACACTTGGGAATCAGATAGGCACCAGTTAAGACTTGGCTATCGGATAGGCACTAGTAATCATCAGTAGGCAGGCCTCTATCTAAACTATGTATCAGCATTCTGCCGTCAAGAACTATCTAAAAGTTAAGTATTACCAAGACTACACGAAATATATATCTTGTTTTAATTTAGTCTAGGGTTCTAGTTTCTGCTGTCCCACTGGCTGGTTCACCTCCGTACCTGCACACGCGTGCATCCTTTATTCAAAATGTTCAAATGTCTGTAAATCTATCGGGCCAACTGCGTGGTCATCAGTCCGTAGCTTACAAACTACTTAAACCTAGGTAAACTAACCTAAGGACAAACACACACACCCATGCCCCAGGGAGGACTCGAACCTCCACGGCGAGCAACCGCGCGCTCCGCAGCGAGACGCTTTAGACCGCTCGGCCACTCCACCGCGGCATCCTTTATTCCTGTATCGGTCTCTTTCTACTCTGTCACCGACACCTACAACCGGCGGAAACAAGACACAAAAGTGGCGACGAGGCTGAGACACAAAAGTCGCGACGAGGATGGGATACAAAAAAGAAGGTATACAAAACCTGGTGCCACGCTACGACAAATGCCTGCAAAATTTCGGCAGTTATGTGGAATAGTAGCTTAACAGTTGTAGAATTTTGTGCAATAAAATTTTTTTCTGTATCTGTGCACAATTTCATTCTATTACCAAAAGGAACTTACTTTCTGGACGCGCCTCGTATTTACCCGTTAAAACTATGCAAGTCGACCCTCTTTCTGTTCATGCATTTAATTGACAGTCAGTGCAAAGTATGTACTTTCAATCTATATACTTTCTTAAATAAATACTAACAAATATTTATCGTAAGATATTTGGAAAAAAATTTAAAGCTATTTTCAGTCTTTTAACACGTTGTACAACCTAACAAACCCACCGGATGTATTTTTGTGGTAAGTGATATAAAACATCAGCCCTACAGTGCGAACACTTCTCCAAGACTTAGCAATATGGCGAAGGCAGGCTTCACTTTTTCAGCCTAATGGCGTCTCCCTGTATTCTAACCTCCTTCTAGTGTACTAATATATATCTACAGTTTCTACCTATCGTAAATTGCACTCATCAACTTGCGTTGACTAAAGGGTGTTTACAAATGAATAACGGGCTTTTAACGCTTTATAATAATATCTATTATATTAAGCTTTCAATTGTAAATGATAAATCAAATGAAAGAGCAATTCAAACAGTTTTCTCATGAACCTTATGAATGTTCAATGTGAATACCATCTGCACACGGCATATATCATGTCTATAGCCGAGTCCTTCCCAAACATTGATAAGTGCATCTTTAGTGACTGGAGCAACAGCTGTTTCAAACCGGTTCCTTAATTGAGGGAGGTCAAGGGCAAAAATAGCGTGGCGTTAGCCTGTCATTGGGCCCCTTTTGGCCTATCCAGCCCTTGGCTACAGTGACGTTCAACCAATCACGTACTTCACTATGCCAGTGAGGTGGCGCATCATCTTGCTGGAAAAGGAAGTTCTTTCAAAAAAATGTTCAAATGTTTGTAAAGTCTATGGGACTTAACTACGGGGTCATCAGTCCCTAAACTTACAAACTACTTATGAACTACTTACAAACTAGGACGGCACAAATATCCATGCCCGAGGGGGGATTCGAACCCCCGACCGTTGTGGCCGTGCAGACCGTGACTGGTGCGCCTTAGTCTCCTCGGCCACCGCGGTCGGCAGGAAGTTCTTTGACTCATATTCTTCCTGATCCAAGATGGAAGAGGCATTTCAGTAGTATATGAAGGTGAAAGATCGATACATCTCTGATGACAACATGATCCAGAAATCGTAATCCTCATGAAACAACATATCGTTCGTGAAGTTGGCACTTAATCTGTTCAAATGTTCAAATGTTAGTAAATCTATCGGACCAAACTTCGTGGTCATCAGTCCGTACCTTACAGACTACTTAAACTAAGGTAAACTAACCTAAGGACATCACGCACACCCATGCCCCAGGGAGGACTCGAACCTCCGACGGCAAGCAACCATGCGCTCCGCAGCGAGGCACCTTGGACCGCTCGGCTACTCCACCGCGGCCACTTAATCTGTGGTTTGTCGGCTTTAGAGCCTGTAATAACTGTAAACGGTAAGGACGTAGTTGCATCCGTTTTACTAAATCTTTCCAAACAGTCGACACAGGAACTCGTAATTCACAACTAGCCTTCGGACTGATTTCTTTGGGCTATGAGTGAACGACTCTCTCACTCGCTCAGCAGTATCTTCACTAACTCTTGGTCGTCCCAAGCTCTTCCCTTTACAGATGCAGCCGGTATCTTGAAATTAATGATAGCATCTTGGAATGTTGTTATCACTGGGAGGGCCCGCGGCAGAATAGCCGTGCGCAGTAAGGCGCCGTGCTGCGGTGCGCGCGGCCGTTCGCTGTCGGAAGTCCTCCTCGGGCATGGGTGTTTGTGTTGTCCTTAGAATAAGTGACTTTCAGTAAGTATAAGTAGTTTGTAAGCCTAGGTACAAAGTCCCTTAGATTTACAAACATTTGAATCACTTGGAGGATCACAACCGGACTTCAGCCGAAACGCACGTTGTACAGTTATAACAGATTCGCTCTTTGCAAACTGCAAAACACGAAACGCTTTCTATTCACTAATCGCCATCTTTGCTGCTACCGCTTTCTAGCGGACTGCGGCGGAAACATTGCGCGCTGCGCATGCGCTTTGGCGCCAAACAAAACCGAATTGCTTTTTCATTTGACATAGCACTTATAATTATAGTTTAATATAATAGACATTATAAAGCGTTAAAACCCCGATATTCAGTTATAAACATCCTGTATATTTACACGATTATATCATGTATTAGGTGGGGACGTCTACTACGATTATATGTTTACATATTCGATTCCTTTCTGCAAACTTTAAGTCATCTCATTAAGTTACCCCACGGGTCATAGAAAATTCCTGGTTTACATTAAATCTCCTATGTTGGTGAGAGGTCTACATAAAATGTTCTCATATTCTGCCTTTTATTGGTCGGAACGCCAGGTAGTAGATTACTATTACAAAGTGAATTTAATTAAGTCGTCACTTTCGCTTTAATAATCGAATTGCCGGGCTTGGATCAGATAATTACTTTTAAAATATTTCAAAGGGTAAAGATTCAAAGGGTTTCATTTGACATATTAATCAGGCAGCCAGATTATTAGTCCGATATCCTTAAAAAGAATTTTAGCAGGCTCCTCCACGAATACAGTACTGTCAATTGAAAATGCAACGAAAAGGAAGATCGGAAATGACACAGCCACATTTATTTGCGCGATGTGTTTCAAAATGATGACTTGATTGAAAATACAGGCTCATGTGATGTGAGGAAGGTGATGATGACATAAGTGATGAGCGTTGTCGCAGCAGCTGCCACACGCCACAGCACTGAAGCAGAGAGCTTCTGGGTGTGCTGCTGTTGGCTTACAAAACGAGCCAGACGCACGCGCTTGCGACGATAGCCCCGTGGCGTCAGAAGATGCCTGACTGCGCATGTGCAGTCCGAATTTGGTACGAGTCGCACGATTGGTACGACAGTTTTCACAGTACTCAAGGCATTCTACTATTCTCAGAAAGATGTCGAGCCAATGAAGCCAGAGAAAAACCGACATGAGCCACTTACAGGATTTAATAGTCAAAAATGTTCAAACGTTTGTAAACCTATAGGAGCAAATTGCTACGATCATTAGTCTCTAGACGCTAAACTCAGCACAAAACACACTCACACACACACACATATACACGTGCCAGATAGAGGACTCGAACCTCCGGAGGGAGCGGTCGCCTAATTCGTAGCATGATGCCTTTGACCACGCGGCTTCTCCCGCGTAGCATTTAACGGAGCTGATCTCACAACGTCCGATGACTTAAAAACCCTAAGTACAGGACATTCTGTTTGGAGATAATATTTGGGAAGTAATTGGTGCAAGTCGAACCTGAAGGTATAATAAGTATATAATCTGTCTAATAACAATAATTATAATAGAATTTCGTGTGGCTCATTGGCCTGGTGTAAGTCTTTCAATTCTAATGTATAAAGCAGTGTGTCCGTATGTCTCTGTGTTTGTGTGTACGAGTTGCATACAAATCTACAGTTTTGTTCCAATCTTTATGAAATAATGCACACGTAAGTTTCAATCCATGAGGACGGTTGCCTTTAAATGTAAGAATCACGTACAATACATAGTTCACGAGATATGACGTCATAAACAATAGGAATCGCAAAATACTGCCACATAATGCGGCGAGAATTTATAATCTGATCTACTTTGATTTCAGACACTTCATTGTCAGTTGAATAGTTTTCTTTACACTACTCACAATTCCCAGTTTTTATTTCTAACCTATCCGTAATGTCATCGGAATTGGCCATAATTGCTGTTGTATAGTAATCTTTAACACTTGTATTGAAAACTTTGTTACTAAAGAATAATATAATATAGGTTAGTTACGTCTTTTTTCCTTTGTTGTCCGTAGTTTGTGGTCTTTTTCACATCCAATATATTGCCCCAGTCTGTATTTACATGCACAGTCGATTGTTCATGGTTTTTCCTTTCTCCGACTCGTAAGGTTTTCTCCACAGATAACACAGTTATTTATAAATAACTTTGCTTTTCACCTGAAACATAAAAAAACATTAATACACTGTCCGAAATCCCAGGTCAACTCCACCAGTTGTAGCGTCTTGGGATATTGATTAATTATTGGGAACACTACAATACAGCTGCATACTTCGATAGTTAAAAGTAATTTCTTTGCCACACACACACAATTTTTATTTTATTTTTTATTTACTTTTCTTTCTTTGCGTAGATTTTGTGAGTGTAGTATACAAATGAAACATCGAATTTTATTCAGATTTTAGCTTGTACACCATTTAACTCTAACTAACTGACTAACTTCAACTAAGTTTAACTAAATGCACATCAGTCGCTTGGTTCAACATATACATCCTGATAATACGGTGTGTTAATAAACTGTTGTAATTGGTTAATTACAATTAGTAATTTGTAACTACACGAAAGTTAATGTTTACAGTCCGACTTTGCATTAAATACATATTTTTTGTACCTCACAGACATTATTTCGTCAGTAATTATCTTTATATACATTCATTATTATTATTCTGGTTTTAAAATGTCATTACATTTTTCCAGCACCTATATTAGATCACATTAAGTTACTAATTATTGTTCTCCACTCTTCTCTGTCCTCCCATAAGCCCTCAGGAATGTTGTTCTTCCTAATTGCTGAATGAACTTCCTGCATCCATGCGGTAGGTGGTCGTCCCTTTTTTCTTCTTCCGTTCGGTGTCCAGTCGAGTATGCATTTTGGAACACTTTCTTGTCCCATTCTTCTGACATGTCCATACCATTTTAGATGTTTGTCCTCGATGAATTCAATAATTGAATTTTTACATTTCATTTTTTTCTCTGATTACTTCATTTCTTATTCTTTGTCTTCTTGATATTCTTGCTGAACGTCTCCAGAAATCCATTTCTGTGGCTAATAATTTCAGTTGCCATTTTGTTGTCCACACTTCTGAACCATATGTAATAATGCTCCGAACTATTGTTTTATATATCCTTATTTTGTTATCTGTAGTTATGTGTTTGTCCCAGAGAATTTCATTCAACAAAGAAATTGTCATCTTTCCTGTATTTATTCTTGATCTAATTTCTTTTACCTCTTTCCCATCATTTGTAAATTTACTCCTAAATATTTATATTCCACCGTAGTTGTTATTGTTCCCATCCCTTATTCTAATATTAAGTTTTCATTTATTTCGCCAAGGCTAAAGGAAGGCTAAGGAAAAAAATCTTGACAAAAATTACCTTATATACATTCAGAAATGTTTAATAGCAGCACGAAAGTATACAGAGTTGATTTAATGTTACACTGTGATCCTTTCCACATACATTTTCGTTTTGAATTAATTTTCTATCATTTGCTTAATTGACAAAAGCATTAATTATAACAAACTGGTATAGATACGTCTTCTAGATCTTTCTATACTGTTGACTGTTGATTTGTAATTAAACAATAATACCGATGGTGGTTTGTTTTAGTTAATGAGCGCTATACTTTTCTTAAATGAAATAGGACATGTTGTTAATACAAAAGTTGATAATAAATCATAAATATGAAATATGTTAAGTCAGGCTATAAATATAATGGCAAAAATGGAATGAACAGAAGACAGAACAATTGGTATTGGGCAGTTAAATAGAGATTATGTATCGGGTGGTAGATTATGGGATGGAATCGTAATGTAGAATTTGTATCTGCTTCTATCGTAACATTACAACCCGGATTTTATCACTTGTCACAATGTTGAGAATAGTCCTCACGAGTTTGCCACCAGATAATGTTGTGTATATCTCACAATATTTCCTCGGTATTTGCAACATTCCCTCCAGGAAAGCTTCAGGTGTCACGGTGATGTTCCGGAATACATCACTCTTTCACTCAAAACACAAAAGGCCAGATTCTATACCAACTAGATTCCTCTCAGAGTATGCTGATGCAATAGCACCATACTTAGCTATAATTTATAACCAATCATTCAGCGATAGATCCGTACCCAAAGACTGGAAAGTTGCCCAAGTTACTTCAATATTCAAGAAAGGCATTAGGAGTGATCCCCAAAATTACAGGCCAATCTCATTGACGTCGATTTTCTGTAGGATTTTCGAACGTATACTTTGTTCGAACATTATGAACTACCTTGAAGAGAACGACCTATTAACCAATAGTCAACACGGATTCAGAAAGTATCGCTGTTGCGAAACACAGTTTGCCCTTTATTCACATGTAGTGATAAGTGCAATCGACAATGGATCTCAAATCGATTCCATATTTCTGGATTTCCGGAAGGCTTTTGTCATTGTATCCCACAAGCGGCTTCTAAGGAAATTGCGTGCTTACGGAATATCTCCTCAATTGTACGATTGGATTCACGATTTCTTATCAGAAAGGACACAGTTCGTTGTAATTGACGGCAAGTCATCGAGTAAAACAGAAGTGATATCTGGCGTTCCCCAGGGAAGCGTTATAGGTCCCCTACTCTCCCTCGTGTTTATAAACGATTTAGGAGATAATCTGAATAGCTCCCTTAGACTGTTCGCGGATGATGCTGTCGTTTATCGGTTAGTGAAGTCAACAGAGGATCAAAAGCAACTGCAAAGCGATTTAGACAAAAATTCTACTTGGTGCGAAAATTGGCAATTGACACTAAATAAAGGAATGTAAAGTAATACACATGACCACTAAAAAAATCCTCTGAACTTCAATTACGCGATAAATCACTCAAACCTTAAGGTCGTAAATGCTACCAAATACCTAGGAGCTACAATTACCAACAACTTAAACTGGAGAGAACACATAGAAAATATTGTGGGGAAGGCGAACCAAAGCTTACTTTTCATTGGCAGAACGCTTCGAAGATGCACCAGCTCCACCAAAGAGGCTGCCTACATCACACTTGTGCGTCCTCTCCTGGAGTACTGTTGCCTATTGTGGTACCCTCACCAGGTGGGACAGACGGAAGACATTGAGAAGGTTCAGAGAAGGGCAGCTCGTTTTGTTGCATCACGTTACAGGGGGGTGGGGGAATCGTCACGAAAAAGTTGCACGAATTGGAGTGGAAATCATTAAAATAAAGACGTTATTCATTGCGGTATGATCTGTTTGCGAAGTTTCAATCACCGACTTTTACTTCTAAATGTGAAAATATTTCACTAACGCCCACCTACATAGGGAGACACGACCATCCCAATAAAATAAGAGAAATCAGATCGAAAACGGAACGATTTTGGTGTTCTTTCTTCCCGCGGGCTATTAGAGAATGGAACGGTATATAAAAGTTATGAAAGTGGTTAATGAACCACTTAAATGTGATTTGCAGAGTATCTATGTAAATGTAGATTATAAGGATTCATCACTGTCTCCGGTGGGGAGCAGATAAAATTTCAAACTTTAAAACGGTATCGTTTCGAATTGAATGTTATGTAACCTCATTTGTGTCTTACTTCGTAACAATTAAATTCTGTACGTAACATTAAATTTTAAACTGACATGAAATAAGGTTCGAACTTAATTAGCTCCAAGCACCAAAGTTATTTAGTAACATATTACACGTCTTCATTATACTGTCACTTGGAACAGCGAGAAATGCTTGAAACAATTTATTATCATTGCGACTTGTTTTTTTACATTTACATGTTTCAATCTTTCTGTATTATCTTCAGAATCTTGTAGTTGTGTCTGCAATCCGTCTCGTCCATGTCGGGCCAAGCACAAGACGTAACTAGAAGAGTATGAAGACCAATCAGAAGCATTGAAACAAGGAAATGTAAAACACAATTAGCAACTTTTGGCTGATCATAAATTAATAAATTATTTCAAATATTAGTGCACTCTCTGACTCTCGAAAATCGAATATGTCGACTATAATTAGCGAGCAATGTTTTTGTTGTGGTCTTCAGTTGGGAGACTGGTTTCATGCAGCTCTCCACACTACTCTATAACCTGCAACCCTCTTCGTCTCCTCATAATAACGGCAACCCACATCCTACTGTATCCGTCTTACACACTTCTCTATAATTGAAAAATCACATTTCTATGATATTTCAGACTGGGTCCCCTCAATCTGTCCCTTCTGTTAGTCAAGATATACCAGGAACTTCCTTTTTCCCCAATGTCTCTTCATCTCCTTCTCATTAGTTACGTGAATTACCCAATGAATCTCCAGCATTCGTCCGTATCATCACATTTCAAAAGCTTCTATCATCGTTTTGTCTGACCTCCGTGTCGTCCAAGTTTCACTCCCGTACAATGCTACACACCAGACAAATGCCTACAGAACGTGCTTCCAAACTTTTATTTTGGAAGTCAACAAACTATTCATCTTTGTTAAGCTTATGGGACTTAACTGCAGGGTCATCAGTTCCTAAACATACAAACTACTTATAAACTACCTTACACTAAAGACAACATAAACATCCATGCCAAAGGGAGGATTCGAACCCCCGTTGGGGAACGGCCTTGCGCATCGGAGCATAGCGCCTCAATGCACTCGGTCACTCCGCCACAGCTACGCATCTTCAGAATTTTTTTTTCATCCCATAGCCATTCTGCATTTGACAGCTTCCTTACTTCCGACATCAGAAGTTATTTTGAACAGAAATGACGAAAATTATTTCGTAATTTTATTGTCTCGTTACCTAATCTAACTACCTCAGCATTGTCTGATTTTCTTAGGGTGCATTCCATTACCATTGTTTTACTCTTGGTAATGTACATCTTATAACCTCCTTCCAAGACTCTATCATTCCTTTCAGGTCCTTTTCTGTCTCTGATAGACTTACAATCTCATCGGCAAATGTAAAGTTGTTATTTCTACTCAGTGAACTTTGATTCCTTTTCCAAATGTCTGCTTGCTTTCCTCCTGCAGAGCTCACTCATTCTACAGACAGAATAACATTGGCGAAAGACTACAACCCTTCCTTACTCCCCACAAATTTACTGCGTCCCTTTTATGCCCTTCGTCTATTATAATTGCTGTCTGGTTTTTACACAAGTTACATATCATCTTCTGTTTACTTTATTTTACCCTGCTACTTTCAGAATTTGACAGAGTGTATTCCAATCAACATTATCAAAAGCATTCTCTAAATTTACAAAAGCCAGAAACGTATGGTTGCCTTTCCTTAATCTGTCTTATAGGAAAAGTGAGTATTGCCTCCCGTGTTCCTAGGTTTCCCTTAAATGCAAACTTATCTTCCCTGAGTTCCGATTATATCAATTTTTCCATTCACCTGTAAATTATTCGAGCTAGTATTTTGCTATGAGTTTTTAAACTAATAGTACTATAATTTTCACATTTGTCTGTCCTTTCTTTCTTTTGAATTAGAATTATTATATTTTATGTTTGTAATATGAGGGTACTTCCTCTGTCCCATACAGATTTCAACACGGTGGAACAGTTTGTTCATGACTGGCTGCTCCGACGATGGTAGCAATTCAGAGGGAATATTATCGAATCTAATGCCCTTGTTTCGACTCAAATATTTCAATGCTCTGTGAAATTCTTCTCGCAGTATCCCATCTACGGTCCCGTCTTTGTCTTCCATGTTTACAATACTGAGTTTCCCTTGCATAAGCCCAAAATATATTCCTTTCATCTTTCAGATTTTCTTCTTTGCTGAGTACTGATTCCCCCACTGAGCTTTTGATTTCAGGCAGCTGTTTGTGTTCTCTCCAAAGATTTCATTTATTTTCCTGTAGGCGAAACTTTTCCCCTGGTGATACATTCCTGCATTTGTCTTCTAGATACAATTGCTTTGCCTATCTGCATTTCCTATCAAATTCAGTTTTTAGCCGTCTGTACTCTATTTTGCCTGCTTCCCTTTCTGCGTTTTTGTATTTTCTCCTTTCATCAATTATGTTCAGTTTATCTCCGTCTGAATGATTATGTACAGCCTTCATTACTTGATTTCTCAAAGCTATCTCTTCTTCTTCTACTGTATTTCTTTCCCACTTCGGTCAAAGTTTGTCAAATGCACCATCTGAAACACTGTACAACCTCAGTTTTCTTCTGATATGGAGCTCGGTTTGAGTTTGACGTTACTTGCGGTCACAGCTTCAGTTCTCTACTAGGTTGTGTTTTGTGTTCACTTGCTTCGTGGTTCGCTGCAAACGCTTGCCTTCTGTAGTTCGTGCCAGACTGTGACAAGCACACACATATTCTCGCGTTGCTCGGGGTGACAAAGTGTAATTACGACTGCTCAGAGCGATGTAGCGAAAACTCGTTCTAACCGAAAAGTGTTACGTAATTTACCAACATACAGAGTATCAGTGCAGTTAGTTAATTACCTGGTGTAATAGAACGGGGGGAGGTAGTATAATTTTTGAAAAAATTGTCGAAGTGAAAATTAAAATATCTTGTTCCGACGTAAGAACGGTAAATCACGTAATCTGCGGTTTCATATATTTTCTGTTTAATGTAGCTTTGATCTCATATTTTATATGTAACCTGTCGTTGACGGCTCAGTTAGGCAATAACTTCCATTCTTTCATATCCAGTGGTACCTGGTTGATACACGAATTATCTTGAAGTGATTGTATTTTCATCCTTCATATTCACACTGGTAAAGGAAATAACTTCAACACATTTTTAGTGTCAGACTTTTTATTTGTTATTATGACATTTGTAGCATGTCTTGCTACCACGCTATCAACAACACGACACACTTTTAAATTTTAATAATTAAAATAAGACAGTCTAGATCGAGAATTGTTGCGTTTATTACTGGCAACCGGTTTCGGTTCTATAGACCCATCTTCAGGCCTTTGGCACTGTAATGTAGCACAGAGAGACTTACGTGACATCAGTAATTCCATTCTACATTTAATAGTGAAATAGCTAATAAAATGAAAATAGTTTTTGCCCTTGTTGGTGGACGGTGGCGTCAGCTGCTGGTGAGGGCGGCTGAGGCTCTCAGTTAAACACAGGAGGCTCCGCCCAACGGACTGCTGTTCAGCAATTTAGAAGAGTTTGAAATCTATGCTCGCTACAAAAATAACCCTGCATCCCTGTTGAATGAGCAATTAGATATTAGAGAAAGACATTTTTATGACCTCTTTGATGACTTGCTATAGAATGCTTAGCTCCCCTGTTCTCATTGCTTTAAATTTGACATTTATATGCATGCACTCTCTGTTTTTATGTTCTATGCATGTATAAACCTTCATTTTATTATACCGTTTTATGTTTAACAACCAGTCGTTCTTTTGGATCAAGAACTAACGGTTCTGGTAATAATTTTGTAATATTTGTTTTAATTTCTCTTCATGTTTATTAACTTACATATTTTAATAGGTACAATTGGTGACCTATCGTCTACCTTGACATGTTATTACGGATTTTAATTTGTTGGCGTACGTACGTTGTAATTCTTGACTTTTATCTATTTTGACATGCAATTTCGTTTGTGACCAATTAGGTTACCTATTTAACTTTGGTTTAACAAAACCCAATGTATCCATTATCCATGCAATTTGCATACATACTTCAGTTCTGTGTTAGCTTGGTTATGTCACCTTTTTAGTTTTATTTCTCACGTCTTATATTTTGCACATGTTTTCGTAAAATGATGTGTCCTTTATGGCACTGGTTAAGGCGCTTTCAGTCTAAGTTGATTATCTACTACTTTCATCAGTTTTCAACCGTTTTAACTAGCAATGTTCTTTTATCGCTGTATCTGGCGCCAGTAATTATTATACTACTATAAGTCTATTACTCTGTAAGAAATATTGCTTAATTCTGCTCTCGCCAGTCAACAAGACATCTAAAACTACACCCGCAGAAGTCACTAGGTACAACCACAGTCTAACATATACAGTCGCGACACTCACTACTGTAAAAGTTGTTACCAACTGACAGTTGCTGTGACACTAGCGCTCCTAGCGGTGGGCAAGCCGCCGAAGTAGTGATGTTTGTTTATAATCGCTTTTGTACGTAAATAACGAAATAGTTACTATAATTTTTGCATTGCAAGCATTATTAAAATATCGAGAGACAACAATAATACGGAAATTAATATAAAAACAGCGTAATTTAAATGATTCAGTGGTGTAAAGAACAAATCTGTCATGAACAAATACTTACGAATATGTGTATATTTGCAGCTTATTCCACTGAAAGTAAGTTGTATATAAACATAATGGTATAATAAATTTCTATTATGGTCTGTTCTTACTATGACAGCCAGTTTTTGACGTGTATCAATTCGGTATGGAATCCAATGATTTTCACATTTTTACACGTCACTCGTCTTGCTTATACGTGCATATTCTATTAAGTGTAATTACTTTAGCTTTAAAAAAAACGAATGTTTTGATGATTCTTTCCGTTTCTGGTTCAGATGTAGCAACAACTGTGCAATTGGGTTCTTCTTCGTTGGAAAACAGTTTGGTTGCTTTTATCGCTATATTGCCACGTGTTTGACGTATTTCCTTCAGCTACAGCTATGATGGTTCATTTGGTACGTTAAATACCGTATTTATTGCATTCTATATCCGTTTCCGATGACCCACCCTCACCTATTTTACTTAATGTTCCTGCGTAGAAATTGACCTCTCTCTGCTGTCTCCTGGTGTTTCTTAGGCATTCTTTATTTTTAATAGAAAATGAAATTATTCATTTAAAGCGCGTATGTTACAGGATAATTGTAAATTAACTGTCCTGTAATGTACCGTTTCGTACCTTGTCAGGGAGCTTACGAAACCTAAGAAAGAAAAATGGGGAGCTATTTTTAAATTATTACCTATTTGTAAGGCACTACATACATTCCCTAATGTAAAAAAGTATACTGAAGTCAATCTAAACGATACTATTCGCACTCATCAACTATCTTATTCAGAAACGTAGCTCGCCGGCCGCTTGGAGCGCTGCTATCGCAGCGTATAACAAAAATCTGCGGGAGTGTCGTGACTGTATATGTTGGACTGTGGTACAACTGTAGCCCCCACATGGTTTACTGTCGCTCCACAGCCCCTATTCATGGGCGCATCGTTGGCGTCGGCTGCCACCCGTCTTCTGCAGTATCTATCGACACTTCATCACCATGGAAACCTTGCGGCGTCCTGACGAGTGTCATCTTTTTATAAGCTTTCTGTAAATGCCAATAGAGGGCAATGGCTCCACATATAGCCGATTTTTATCGTCCGTTTTACTCTATGTTTCCCATATATTTTTAATGTTATGACCGTACTATTTTATACAGAATAGAAGTACAACCGTTTACGAATACTGTGTTAGTAATTTTAACTACTGAATTGTATTATATTAACACATAACCCTCATTATACCTGTGATCAGCTTACGTGACCAGCGGTGGACGGGGCATCCTGTATTCACCTGAGAGCCTCAGCCGCCTTCACCAGCAGTTGACACCTACTCCGGCCACCAACAAGGGTAAAAACTATTGCCATTTTATTAACCATTTGAATATTAAATGTAGAATGCAATAATAGGTATCACTTATGTCTCTCTTTGTTATATTACAGTGCCAAAGGCCTGAAGATGGTTCTGTAGAACCCAAACCGGTTGCCAGTAATAAACGCAACAAATTGCGATTTAGACTGTCTTATTTTAATTATTAAAATTTTTAAGTTCGCTGTTCCAAAATAATGCTTTCAAAAATTACACTTCTAAATTACCCCAGCACAGAGTTCAAGGCAGACATATGAGGGAATACGAATAATTCCAAGGTTTTAAGATCTTGGAAAAAGGAATTTTATTATCGTTTTACCTTAATCTTGTTACGAAACATTGCTCCAAACTTACATAAAAATCACATAAATCGCACAATTTTACGTTAAATAAATATTCATAACAAAGTAATAAACTGCACCATCTTTGAAATGCAAAAGATTATGTCCATTCATCACAACGGTTTTAGAAAGCATCGCTAGTGTGGATCTCAGCTTGCCCTTTCCTCATACGATATCTTGCGAGCCATGGACGAAGCACAACAGGCAGACTGCATAATCCTTAAGTTTCTTAAAAAATGTTTGACACGACGCAACATTGCACATTGCTAGCGAAACTATGAGCACAGGGAATAGATTTCTTGATAGGTGAATGGCTAGAAGACCTCTCAGGTGATAGAACACAACACGCTGGCCTAAAAAAGAATGTTCATCAGAGGAAAGTGTGGTAGTACTGTTACTTTGTTGTATTTACTCCTTCAGAGTGAGTAGCAACGCTCGACTCTTTGCTGATAATGCTGTAGTCTACAGAAATGTATCTTGATTGAATGACAGAAGCAGGATACAAAATGACGACTAAATTTCTGGTTGATGTGAGCAATGGCAGAGTTTTTCTCTACCTTTGAATGATGAACTCATAAAATGTTTATGATTGGGGAAGGATCGCTGTAGGCCCACATGTCCACTGTAGAGAAGCAATTACATTCAAGTAGGCAGTGTTTGCCTGCATATGTTTCATTCAAGTAGTGACTTGTATAAGTGCAAATATTTTTGTATGGAGAACCTTAATTTGTACAGATAACTGTCGATTCTTTTTTTTTTTTTCTCTACGTCGAACAATCGCCCCACAGCACGAATATTTCAAACTGATGTTTTTTGTTTTGTCGTACCTGTGATGTAAGTGAACTACACCTGGCCACACAGACTTCCATTAGGCTAGGCGCAAATTGAGACGCGTACACCACTCGCACAGTGGCGCGGCGCAGCACGCGATTTTGTGACTGACGTGTTGTAATGGGGCCGCGCAAATTGGCACGCGGTACGACGTTGACACGACCTGCGCTGCGTAGCGCTGTGGCCAAGGCACAGTTTGCTGAGCGACGCTCGCACCGTGGGAAAGGCGATGCCGTCTGCTGTCTGTTCCCTTTAACAACCTGCATACAGAAATTTTTCTCATTAAATAGTGTTTCAATTTTCGCTACATACGTTCTCGATAGTTTTGTTATTGGTAATGTTTCCTAGTTGTTTATATCTGTATAGTGTTGCTACTTTCTTCGCTGAAGGCCTATTTTCAGATGTATATTAATTAAAACGACGTTAACTCTTCTTCTCAGAGGTCACACATGGCTACCTATCATATTACTGCCAGGCATTATTCTCCGTTACAGTAGACTGACCATCGTTTTGTGTAGTGGATTAACTGCTTACTTTTGATAATGATAGAAGAAAAGTTAATGGATGCCGTGATAGAGCATAGCAAACTGTATGATACAAAAAATGTGGACTACATTTAGATAAAACTCAAGTACCGTATGTGGAATGATATTGCACACGATTTGGGTTTCAAATTGTCCACACCATTTCGTTTCAGTCACAATATGTTTGGAGATTACAAGTTTTCATTCATTAATGATTAAAGAAACGCTTCTTCCTCAGTCAGAATCTGATGTGGAACTCTACTGTAACAATAATAACGATTTTATCTGTGAATCTCACACTGTCATCCGAGCCGTAGGTAACCAGGGTCTAGCACTAGAACGTCCAGCTTAGATCTAGCCCCTGGAACGCCCAACGGAGGTCAATTGACCATTACGTTTTCTATCATATTCTAAAATGCTTTATTTTAGAAAATGTACAGATACTTCGTATTTATTGTCATTAATAATGATTTTACTATTTTTACTTGGGTAATAATAATAATGTAGGCACAGTCTTATTTGAAGCTGATAAAATTTAGTTTTAATCCATATCGTAACAAAAATGAGTGACACCATATTATTGATACATAACATTGCTTACATTTTCTAGGTTTTTTTGTATAATAGGCGACAAATGTTGTTTTCACAGGATTGCTTAACTATTCATAAATTATCCCTTTTTTGTAACAAATAAATACTGCTTTACTAGACTACTCATGTGCCTTTTGGCATATTCGCTTACTTAGACATATTCCACTTGCAGATTTTTTTACGTATGAAGCAAATCTCTCTAGTTTTGTTTCTGTTGTACAATTCAACTTGGCAAGTTTTTCGTTTCGTTCGTTTATATGTTCCTTATTCTCTGTCAGCAGTCAAAATAGATGGAGTCTGGAGTTCCTGAGGGCGAGATCTTCTGACTGTTAAAAGCCACTATAGACAACAATGTATGAAACTGATCGTTTTTGTCTAACAAGATGATCACATGGTATCGGATTTTAGAATTTCTTTATATTTATGGTACGTGAAGAACTTAAATAACAATCAGCCAAAGCCATTCGACGCAACTCTCAAAAATTCTCGAGAAAATCGACTTTTAATTCTGGCGAAGTACCGATAAGAACCAATAATTAAAACACTTGCATCATCTGTCGGTGCAGCTCAGATGGTTGTGTTATGGTCTCACAATCATAGAGTTGGTGGTTAGAATCCCACTATTGGAGGTTTTTTTTCCCCTTTTCGAATTAAGGTATATAAAATATTTTGGGATCTCTAATACCACGTGTTGTGTCAGTTTTTGTTTATGTGTACCAAGACAAGATGAAAAACTTGTCGTCACGTAAAACGATGGTTGATTAGGGTAGTTGCTTGGAAAACCAGTAGTAGCTATGGAGATGACTTTTCAAAAACAGTGTCGTAACTCTTCACAAACTGTACAATCAAAAACTGCCGTCGCCAACTAATAGTAAAGCCAAAACTGTAAAAAATGTAACATATTTTTTGATTGAAATCAGCATTATTAACAACTTTGTATAAAAAATAGAAAATTACGAATAAACAAAAATACGTACCCTTTTCGCGAAAATTACGATTACATATTAAAATATATTAAAAAAAGTTGTCACGCAGGAGTCGAACCACCGACGCTAGGATTGTGTGTCCAGAACGCTATGCCTGAGCTACGCCGACAGACGCTGCAGTTTATTTGTAATTGGTACTTACGTTTACTTCCAAACTTCAAAGTCGATTTCCTCGAGAATTTTTTAGAGTTGCGTCGAATGGCTTTGGCTGGTTGTTACTTGAGTTCTGAACTTCACGCAACCTAAATATCACAAAATTCTAAAATCCGATACCCATGTGGTCTTCTTGTAAGGAAAGCGAACAATAAACCGAATAAATTCCATAGCCTTGAGAAGCGGAGAGTGGATATTCTCACTGCTTGAAGTCACACGGTACTGTTGTGTTAAATATAGCGATGTACTGTGATTGCAGTTGTCGACTTTATCAATACTCTAAGCCACTAAAACAATTGTCAATTATTTCGTATAAATTTATAAAAAAGCAATTTTTTAACAAAATTGCTTATTACATTGGATGCTTTAGATAATCGAGACATCACGTGGCACTATGAAAAAAAGTTACGTAATTAATTCATTTTATTAAAGAGGTATTACTAATTTTTTTTTAATTCGTTCAGTTAATAATTGTTCCTTAGAATCAAGTATATACTGGTTCGTCTAATATGTAAGAGACGAAATGGCCCAATTTAGAACTGCAAGCTCGTTGGCAGAAATATATCTCAGGCAGTGAACAGACACGACTTTCGCGAATTTTGTGTAACAGAGAACTACTCTGAACAGTTTGAACAGCATTGCCAGTTTAGACCCTATGACGACAGAATGTGTGAATTAAGAGTTCTGAAAAGCGGTTGTAATTATATCGAATCATGACTACATATTTACTGTCAGTAACACTGTTACATACAGAATAACTGAAATGCTCATGGTGGATTGAGCAAGTACTTAGAAATTGACATTCAAATCGAGCGCGCTATCACATTCTTTTTGTAACCTTCTCAGTAGTAGCTTCGTTTTAATACTATGATTTTGATTGCACTTGAGTGACAAAACTGTAATTGGAGAGTATTATTGGCTTGGTAATGTTTTCTGTATTCGTCTTATTACAACATTTCGAAGCTTCCAGGCAAGGGGTCTGACCTAATAGTTCATCAAACCTGTGACTAGAAGAACAGTTTGTTACAACGTTGAGATACGTGTAGGGTTAGTTTTGACTAAAGCTGTGTCTATCCGAAGGACATTACTCATTTTCCGAGAGGGAAGGGGTGGATTACGAAGAAGAAGGATAATTAACGGGAAGATGTCTGGAGCGATATTGTCTAGGGCGCCATATAACCACAACATTGTGGACGAACAAACTGTTTTGATGTAATATTACGTTATTTACTTCTTCATTTAAAATATCGTAGCATATCATTTCTTTGCGAAAAGTGTTACTTTTTCTGGTTTGTTTTGTTTTCTACTGTCCCTTAACAACACCCTCACGAAAACTAGAATGAATACAAGGTAAAATTCCAGAGTTTTGTTTCTTACTAACATTAGTCGGGATTTCAAAAGGTGCCGAAATTCAGCTCATCTACGATTACACGCAGAGTAATAGCGAATACTTGTAATGGAACCCTTAATTAAATCATCCGAGGTTTTGCGCATAGACAGCTGTTATTCCTATGGAGACATTTACTCCACACAAATCAAAGGATTTTGTGTTTAACAGTTTGTCAGCGGCTGTAATTGCGATTTGGGACCATCCATGAGCTTCGGACTGCAAATCTTGCGTTTCATATAAGCAGTTCACTGAATTTTCATGTTTCCTGCCAACGTATGAGAGATGTGGTAGACCTAACTACTATGGAGATTAGGATGTGACATTAAGAGAAGGAATAAAGGACAAAGTTACGGAAGTATTTCGGCTTGCTCATATAAATGCGAGAGAAGAAAGACTGTTTCTTCGATATATTTTAATTACAAATAAAGACACACTGTTGATAAATCACATGACGAGCAGAGTAACTTGGAAAATGGTTACAAAAGTAGAAAAATTTCCATGACCCACACAGTGATTCATGTATAACTGGCTTGTTAGAATTTTTTTTTTTTTTTTACGTCTGTGAAATGCCACACCACAAGTTAATGTACGCAACGGAATTTTGATGACGCAAAAAATTATTTAACGCTGTAACATCTAACCCACGGTGAGTGATCCTGACATTAAGATGTTTATTTATGTTTTCAAATCTTACCCAAAGAAGCTCACATTGAACGTATCTGACATTGAATTATAGTAAATGAAAGAGCTATTGCTTTCCGGAAGTCTATAATGTAATCAATAAAAAAGAGTTTTTCTTCGTTTTTTGGCCTTGTTTTCCGCAGTTGCAGTTATACAATTTGTATAGGATATGGGACCGTCTTTTGCAACTGTAAGTTAGTCTACTTTAGACCAGACGCGTTTTGCTTTATTCTAAAGCATCTTCAGTGGTCAGGAATTTTTTATCTTTTCGTCTTCATGTGTGGTTTGTAGCACATTGTCACTTTCTGTCACTGCTTATATTTACACTATTTACACTTTTTTACAGTAACATTTCTTACGAAAGTTTTTGAAAAATAGCCATTTCTATGGCCTGGCAGGCTCTCAAGAAGACGAAAAGATAAAAAATTCCTGACCACTGAAGATGCTTTAGAATAAAGCAAAACGCGTCTGGTCTAAAGTAGACTAATTTACAGTTGCAAAATACGGTCCCATAACCTATACAAATTGAAAAAAGAGTACTAATTACTGTAAGGAAAGATTTTAATTTAAATTATTTAGATTTATTTTTCACAAAGACAGATACTGAACAAATTCGAAATATTTAAACATTTCGACCGTTTCACGGCATTGAATAAATCCAGTGACAAAGATGAAAATGTTTGCTGTACCGGGTTTCGAACCCGGTATTAATGCGTCCGCATTGAAATTTTCAATTGCCTGTTGAGGCAGATATACAATTTGTGTTCTTTTCGGACATGTCCGAAAAGAACAAAACACCGTATAAGTAATTAAATACTGAACAGTTTATAGCAAAATACTTCAAATTTTATATTCACTCTTATAACAAGAATTATAAGTTTAATTGGTTACTTGACATATTCAATTAAAAGGAGGTGAAGTGAACACTGTTGCAGCAGTACTGTCGTCCATTTACGAAAGAAATTCCGTTTCACCTTCAACATTGAGTGCGCATTCCTGGATAAACTGAAGTTCGAAATGCAATTTACTAGTGAAATGACTCATCGACAAACGTGAGCAAAGTAGTGACAAAGATTTTCAAGGAATTTGCCTGGCTGTTTGTGCTGCGGCACGTGACCACACTGAGCACGTGGGCTGCGTCGTCTCTGCGGCTTCTGGAGAAATTTTTCTCATTCACAGTAATATTCAAGATGGTATGCGCCCATAAGAAAGAACCAATAACTTTTGAGTTTTTATTCCACCCAAACAACAACCAGACATTACGTTTAACGCAAGTCAAATTACTGTCTCATCCTGAGTTAGGGTCCTATCTGAACCTACCTTTAGAGTGATGCTCTCTTTTTTAATGACATGAACACCTGCTACATCTGAACCAGTTGTTAGTCATGGTCTTCTTACCTCTAGACATTACCCTGTCCTGTGCAAGCATCTTCATCTCTGTATAAGAGCAGAAACCTACGTCCATTTGAAGTTGTGTTTTGTATTCGTCTCTCGGTCTCCCGCTGCGATTTTTAACCCACACACTTACATTTCCTTCCAATGCTAATTCACGATCCCTTGATGTCTAAGAATGTGTCCCCATAAACGGTCCCTTCTCCTAGTCAAGATATATATTTTTTTTCTCTCCAGAATAGGCCCATAGTATTCCTGACTGTCGTAAGAGACGACTAAAAGGAGTCTTCACACGTTTCGGCAATACATCTATGGTCCCCTTTGTGGGTTTGAACCCCCATTTTCAAAATTGTTTGGAAGAGCGAACCATTTGGGGAAGGACGTCTTACGTGGTCCAACATGTATTTCTCGTGCCATGTCATTTTATGCAGCCACCATGGAATGGACTTAGAACTGCGGCTTCTCTTCAGCCATCGGGCAGGCCACTTCTTTTACGCGCAAGTCACAAGAATCCTGGAACTCTCATTTATGTTGGTTCACACAACGCCAGAAAGCCAGCACGGTAGCCGGTCCGTTGTGGTGGGGTCGTCATGTACCCTCTTGGCTGTAGCCCCCTAACATCACAGAGACCGCTCTACCGATGCCAGAGCTGAATATTCCTCATGCAAGCCAAAGAGTTGATGCTTGTCTCTCTGGGGCATCAGGACTCCCGTCAGCGGTCATCCCGCCAGATGACATTTGCTGCAGCTGGGTGGCACCCGTGAGGAGAGCCCCTGAGCGGATTGGGGACTCTTTCTCGGCGACCAAGCCCCAATTCTTTGTAGACCACCTGGAGGACAAGTTTTCCGAAGTGGAGTCACTGTCGAAAATGCGCAACGGTTCTGTTTTAATCCACACGGAAACCCCTGCCCGGTCATGGGTGCTACTCGCTTATGACAAGCTGGGCGATGTTGCAGTGACCAATACTCCCTATACGTCTCTGAATATGGTCCAGGGTGTAATTTTCTATAGTGATTTGTTGCTCCAGACCGACAACGAGTTAAGGGCGAACCTTGAATGACGAGGAGTTCATTTTATCCGGCGCTTCCATCGAGGTCCAATGGATAATAGTGTTGCTACTGCTGCCTTCATCCTGGCCTTTGAGGGTGATACATAGGGATGTGGGCGTCCAGCACACCTGGGCACCCCATGTACTCCACCTCCAATTTTCGTCAGATGTGGTTAGAATCATCCTCTCTGCTCGTCGGAATGTTCTGCTCTTCAACAGGAGGAGAAAATAATAGAAAATAAGACCCTGCACCGTACACTATATACTGAGGCAAAGAAAAAAATTGAACAGCTACATCCTGTCACCATGAACAACTCTTTCGCAGCAGGAACATCGTCGCCACTCTGTTTGGTGGCAACGGTTTCCTACTCCATCTCTTTCTGTGGGCACCCAGAGCCGCCAACCTAAGCAGGCTTAGGTTGGAGATTCTCTTCCTTCTACTGCTACCAAGGCGAGGGCTTCAGAGGCAGCTACCACCCATTAGCTGGAGAAAGACCAACGTTCTCTGGCTTCCCTCGTATGGAAAGGGTCCCTTGGGACACTACCTTCCGCCAGTGTCGATATCGACACTACCCTGCAGGCGCTCCCACAGGCTGCTGGTCGCAGGTCTTCGTGCTCCTCCTTAGTCACTGTGGCTGAGTCTGAGAAGCCCCCACCACCGGTGATGCCCCCAAGGGACAGACAGAAAAAAATAAAACAAAGGACATCCCAGTGGTTTCTATGCCACACCTCCCTTCCGTGTCCGGCAAGGACCTCGCTCTCAGGGACGCCTCCGAAATAATGGATACGGAAGTTGACAAAGCTCCATCGGTGGGTGCAAGCGATGCTGAGGTATGACCCGCCTCCTCATCTCATTCATGTCTTCCCAGCACACGAACAACGTCATCTTCCAGTGGAACTGCGACAGTTCTCCCCCCACCTGGCTGAGCTACGGCAACGTTTGAGCACGACAGCTGCTTTCTGCATTGCTCTCCAGGAAACCTTGTTTCCAGCAATGTGGACCCCTGCCCTTCGTGGCTACATGGGATTACTGCAATTGTAGCACATATAACAGGGTCTCAGGTGGAGTGTGTATATTTGTTCTCCTCTGTATCTAGTGACCCCGTGCCCCTTCGAACACCATTAAAGACAGTGGCTGTCAGGGTGAGGACAACACAGACTCTATCTGCCACCAGATGGTGACGTATCCCTGAAGGTTTTGGCTGCACTCACAGCTCAACTCCCCCCACCTTTCTAGCTATTTGGTGACTCTAATGCCCTCAGTCCCTTGTGGGGTGGTTCTACGATCGCTCGCCGTGTCAGGGTTGTCGAGGATTTACTAATTCAACTCGACCCTTGCCTCTTAAAATGCAGGTGCCCCCACACGTTTTAGTGTTGCGCATGTTTTCGTCCATCTATCTATCCATCTGAAATTACAGCCTTCCACCACCTGTTCACTGGAGAGCCCATGATGACTTGTACAGCAGTGACCATTTTCTCATTTTCTTGTCACTCCCACAACGCGAGTGCCCAGCACGCTACTGGGGGGAAGAATTCACAAATAACATTCATTATCTCACACACACGCAATGCCACAGCGAAACTCGCCAAAATCAACCTGCTGAGACGAGGCGGAAGCAGGCGACGCTATCGTAGGCGAAATTCAGCAAGTCAGAGGTAGCACAAAACACAATATACAAACACTTTGACGCTGGCTCTGGTCTGTCGAGCCTGTTTTGAGATGGTGCGTGTGTATAGCAAGTTAAATTACATCTGAAAAGAAAACGCGAGCAAACACGCTAACGTCGACACACGGCTACGTTACATGAACGCACTCCACTGAAGGTGAAGTGGTTGAAAGTCGGATTCATTATACAAAATCAGGGAGGATTCTTAAGTTGCAGTCTGTTAGAAATCGGGCTAGGTACTGGTTTTATAAGAGAAGTGGCATGAACTCAGGTGACTAGCTGCATACCCCGAAAGTCGGGACTCGGACCCACATGGTTCCGAAAATCGATAAAAATGAATAATCCAGTTTCTGATAAATAAAGAAAATTAACTGCTGCATGTAATCCATAGAAATGCTTAGAATTGTATAAGGAAGCGAATGAAATACGGCTACACGCAATAGGGGGGGGGGGGGCGATTACAGAGACGGATGAAGTCCAGTTTCAGAAAAAACCACAAAAATGAAATTATTACAAAGTCGGAAAAATAAAATTAAGAATTTCAGCGTGCAACCCATAGAAATGTTTATAAATACACAAGGAAGCTATTGAAGGAGGTTGTACAAGGCTCAGAGAGAATTACAGACAAGTGCGTTCTACAAGTCGGAAAGGAAACAGCAAAATTAAGATAGGTGGGAAGAGAAGATCGCGAAATATTTGTGGAAATCAGAAGGAGACCCACATAGTTACATGTCTGATGGGCATGTAACAAAAAAGAGTGGAAGCTGAAGGCTTTGTTCAATGAACCAACCACTTGGAACACATATCACTCACAGAAGGAAACGGTGAGAACATTTTTACAAGCACTGTACAAAAAATGAACATATCACCTATTAGAAATCGGGACCCACAAAGCTAGAAAGTATTAACACAGAGTTCATACACCGCCACATGATCACAAAAGGTTTTAACACACTCATCCGTTATTAAACTGCAACCAGAATCACACACACTGCGTTTATCTATGGAAAATCACTGGGTTAAAAAACGAGAACACATTTCCGCACATGATGGAAGAAAATATTCCAAAAAATTATTCTAAGTTCACGAATCTAAGTTAAACGTGCTAGTCAATGAAACGCTACCATCTCCAGAAACAAGAGCAGAACCAACCTTACCTCACCAGACACCCAGGACAGAGTGAATCGCTGTGCGGCCACCGGACCGCAGGAAAACGACCGGAAGCCGGAAAAACCACGAAAATAGCGGTGGTGGGGATGGACAGCGAAACTCGCGCTAAAGAAAGCTCGCTGACTGTAACACATGAAATAAAAATGTTATTCCTCAAGCCTTGAAAAGGTTGTAGAAACCTCTTTGGTAGTATCAGCAGCTATCTATACTGAGGCAGAGAGAACGATGCAAAGCGACCTATCACTCCCCACATTCAGACAGCCATAGATTCTCCCACCCACTAAAAAGTAAACTAACTGCACATTCTCACAGGGACAGTGGCGTAGCGGAGAAGCCGTACTTATGCCACATTAGTTAATATAATAATAAATTATTAACATAACAAAATAAGAAAAACTTGGCAATATTAACTATTATTGTAACACATGAAATAAAAATGTTATTCCTCAAGCCTTGAAAAGAGTAAGGTGCAAGTTTTAACAAAATGATAATCTAGCGACATTAAATAAATTATAACTTTACAGAAACTATACAAAAATATATGGACGACGAAATGTTCAAATGTTTGTTAAGCTTAAGGGACTTAATTCCGGGGTCATCAGTCCCTAAACTTACAAACTACTTATGAACTACCTTATACTAAAGACGACACAAACATCCATGCCCGAGGGGGATTCGAACCCCCGACCGTAGCGGCTGTGCAGACTGTGACCGGCGTGCCGCAGACCGCTCGGCCACTGCGGCCGGTTATGCATGACGACAGACGGTCGTCTTTCTAGGAGCGGATAGAAAGTCGGTGCCTCTCCTTCACCACCCGGCGCTCTGCGGCATATAACGCTCCGCTCAGTGAGATGGAGTTCCTCAGTCCGCAGTGCTCAATGTCCCGACATGGCCCCTGGGCCTGATAGCATTCATGCTCAAATGCTGACGCACCTCTCAGCAGAAAGCGAGAGTAATCTACTCGCTCTTTTCAACCGTATCTGTTGCGAGGGGGTTTTCCCGTCGCAATGACGGAAGAGCATAATCATCCCAGTCATCAAACCTGGCAAAAGCCCTGTTCATCTGAATAGCTATCGGTCCATCAACCTGACCGACGTCTTATGTAAACTGTTGGAGCGTACGGTCAGTAGGCGGTTGTGCTGGATCCTGGAGAATCGGGGTTTACTGGCTCCCCGCCAAGGTCGCTCTACCACTGACGACCTGGTGTATCTCGAGTCCGCAGTCGGCGCAGCCTTTTCCAGGCGCCACAACGTTGCTGCCGCCTTTTTTCACATACCGAGGGCTTATGACACGACCTGACGACGTCACATACTCGTCAAATTACATGAGTGGTGTATCCGGGGCCCAGACCACTCGGCCACTACCGCGCGCCTTTGTCTCTTGTACTGACTGGTGGGCACAGAAGGCTTCCGTTGTTCAACACTGATGGGAGGGCAGTGAAAGCTAGGTATTGTAAATTACTCCTGCCGGGTTGAACTACTGAATGAAAGAAGTATTGCTATCAATGTTACTGAATGAATCCACTTTCTAACGTCACCATCTCTTCTGTCATGTGGTTTTAACTATTGAAATGAAGTTTCCTAAAGGCCGGATACATATTTCATTTTAACAGTCAAATTTATAGCTTTAAATGGGGAAGATGAAATATAAATATTTCACTTAGATTGGTTCTTTAAGACGGATATTAGCGTTGTTGATGCTCAGCATTCAGCTAAATAGTAGAATATATTTCAGGATCTCTAATTAAATAATAACAAACATTCTTGATGATAATTCCTTGTGACGGAAACAAATTTATTTACTTGTGCAACAATATAATGTTCAAAACCTCCAGCAACAGATAACAGAGCTGCTTACAGGCTTGTAACCATGTACAAAACATAGCTTCTACTCGAACATTTTCTGCGTAACCGCGTAATAAGACTAATGATAATGTTTTTTCAGTTATTAAATAAATAATACAATAATACTTGAAATATGCCAAAATACATAAATTAAAATATTACGTTTAGGCTTTAACTATTTGTCTCAATATGTGTATATGTTTTATGAAATTTCTATTTAATACTATTCGCCAATTACAAGTAGTGTTTTGACGCGTGTTAAATTTGCTCAAGTTATTTACATTATTTGTGTTTTCTAAGTGCACACATACCAAAAAAAAGTTCAAATGTCTGTAAATCTATCGGACCAAACTACGTGGTCATTAGTCCGTAGCTTACAAACTACTTGAACCTAGGTAAACTATCCTAAGGACAAAACACACACACACACACACACACACACACACACACACACACACACACATTCTCCAGGGAGGACTCGAACCTCCGACGGCGAGCAACCGTTCGCTCCGGAGCAAGGTGCCTTAAACCGCTCAGCTACTCCACCGCGGCACACACATATCTATTTTGACAATATTGTGTAGGTACACTCTCATTGAGAAACGTACTTTTACTGTATTTCAATTTGCGGTCTAATTTTTTTATAAATGCGTATTTGTATAAGGTCGTAGTAGTTTGGTCTATTTCGAAGGTAGTCTCTTAGTACCAAACGTATTATTAAATTTAGAGTGCGAAAAATGATCAGTATTTAATTTAGGATCCAGTGATATATTTAACATGGTCTGCCCTAATTTATTTAAACAAAAGGTAAATATGTAATAAAGTTGTACAATAGTTCTAACGTGTAGTAGTGTTGTTTTTATACAGATAAGTATAGGCTCAGCATATTCCGTAACTAAGTGTAATGCATTTTTAGTGTTCGTAGTTATTATTTACGAAAGTATCAAAATTGAAAATTACGTAAAAATGACAGCCAAAGTTACGTTTAAATCAACATACTATTTCTTAAACGTGTTTTACAAATACTGTTAATATTATGTTAAACTGAACGCGAAAATGTGACATTTTGCATGTCCGGTGGTGAAGTCTTATTTAAGGTTTCTCATGTTTTTGTCTGTAATGTTGGCAATGAAATTTTAGGGAATATTGTAGAAAGATATAAAAAGCCAAGATCGCTGATCATAAATTTTTAAGATGACCGGTTTCGTCATAAATAAAAATTGATGATCAGTGATCTTGGCTTTTTTATATCTTTCTACAATATCATGACTGGATCGCCTCCTAGAATATTAACAAACTCATCATTTTAGGGAATGTTTAACATAGCAGAAACGTTACAACTTTATTTACTTCATCAAGCTATTAAGCAACAACAATACCTCCAGCTATCAAGTGCACTTATGGTCAATACTGAGGCAACAAGAAGAAAGGCGGAACTTGAATTAATATTGCGAGATGTTTTATTAGTGGACGTGCTTATACATTTTTAAATCCTCATGACTAATGTTATTTCGATTTCTGGAAATTGTTGACGCGAATAGTGTGGTGTTAGCGCCGTCACCAGGTAACGCTTTTATTACTTTGTCTTAAAGAATAAAAACAACACTTTAAAGTCAACATGTTTTGAAAATTAACATAGCCAGGTTCGGGAGTTTCTAAAACGTCTCATCTGTGGTACCGTACCAGTTGTGAGATAATGCAGAACTCTTGTAATAGAGACCAGAGGAGCTAGCATTTACATCCAAAACATGAATGCAGTCCTGCAGTAACAAAACGCTCCCTGCAGTTAGTTATTAGTTGTTGGTAAGTTGTACGTTGTTTGCATCTGGAAGCCCGCAGCGATCGCGGGAGTCAGTGAAAGTCGGCTGCCGCTAACGGCGGCAGATAACGCCTCGCCTGGATTCACAACGCGCCTGCCGTCCCGTTTTATTTTATTCAGTAGCTCTCCGCATAGTAATTTATTGTTATGGGAAAACGCTTAAGGAGATTGAACTTTGAGATTCGGCTGTTTCCTGCATACAAATGGCGCATACACTAATCTTCGCACGTGCGACGCGCAACTGTTTCCGCCAGAGATAAAACTTTCTCCCGGGCCGGCGCGCCCGGCTTCCTTTCCGGGGCGAAATGACTTAATGGTTGCTGCGGGAGCAGCCAGCCCGCTGTATCTCGCGTGGCGCGTGTCCGACACCTACCTCTGACACACCGAACGCACGGCCCGTAGTTTCTGAGAGACCAACACAAGCTGTGGCACAGGGGCCTGACTGTACACTAAAACTTTACCTCTGACGAAGATGTTTCTTGTAACACTTGTCATTTTTATACCCAACTAGTTTCGGCGGAAAACCCGCCATCCTCAGTGGGTTTATTGTGTTTAATGTAAAAGAATGCAAAAAGACATATTTAGAAAACTACATAACATATTTTAGTATAAGGTATCAATTCTTTTCCCTTGAATCAGTATATAAACATTCATTTCCGTTCTTTCATCACTAGACTATTTTGCACATCCGCACTTTTTTGGTGTCTCACGAAAGACGCCTGCCAGGCGTCCGCAGATCGTGCGATACGGCTTCCGGCCGCCGCCACCGCATCCGCCGGCCACGACAGCGCCCGATTCTCGGACTCTATTGTGCCGCAGGCGCATGCACTGAGTTAAAGTCAAAGTTAAAGAACATTGCCATCTGAGTAACCTAAGCTTATCTTTATTTACAGCAGATGTTCAAAATGATGTCCCTCTATGGAAAGAGTGGCCTGACATCGCTCGAACACATTTTCGAACACTCGACGAATTTGGCTGCCGAAATCTGGGAAATGACTAGTCGAATCTTTTTTCACGAAACAATAAATTCTGACAGTTATGTGAACAATATATTGCACCTATTTTCTTCAGAACTTTCACCCAACGAAACGCTGTACGGTTATTTCATGCAGGACAAAGCAAGACCACACATTGCCAATGCTTCTATGGCAGCAGTACCGAGTGTTTTCGAAGATAGGATAGTTGACTGACCTCCTCGTTCTCCAGATTCAAATCCCTGTGACTTTTATCTTTGGGGAATGTTAAAAGACAAGGTGTATGCAAGCAATCCCCATACACTCGAAGAGTTGGAAGACAGGATTCGACTAGTCATTTCCCAGATTTCGGCAGCCGAAATTCGTCGAGTGTTCGCAAATGTGTTGAAGAGATGTCAGGAAGCTCTTTCCACAGAGGGACATCATTTTGAACATCTACTGTAAATAAAGGTAATCTTATGTTACTCACATGGCAATGTTTTTAGACTTTAACTCTGTGTATGCGCCTGCGGCACAATAGAGTCCGAGAATCGGGCGCTGCCGTGGCCGGCGGATGCGGTGGCGGCGGCCGGGAGCCGCATTGCACGATCTGCGGTCGCCTAGCAGGCGTCTTTCGTGAGACAGCGTGTACTTACAAGGAATTAAAACAGATTAGTGAAATGGATCAAATTAAATAAATCTTGCTGAAAACTTTAGGAGTCAATTTCACTAAAATATAAGGATCATACTGGATTATCCCATCAGTCAAACATAAAAGACGAGAATGCACTATGTCTAATATGTAATGCACTGTGCTAATTTCATGATTCAAAGACCGTCCAAACCTATGCTATCTAAATTTGATAGTACTAGAACAACACAGAACTACATCTCTGACAGTTAACCAACTAACAGATACTCTACCGATCGAGGTCTTGCTCATCTGACACATAACCTGACTTCCGGTATTTTCTCATAGCTCCATAGACTTTTAAAACCTAAACGTTCTATTCGAAAAGCTATAAGTCTTTATAAGAAATTGCTGTTGCATATGCAAACTATTACCTATTTTAGGTAATCATATCGATGTTTGAGTACTTCTTATCACACCTGATGCCCCTACAGATCTTATAATCTACTGCAAACACCTCTTAAAAGTAGTCTATACACTGCAGAAGAGTGAAAGGCTCTTTCCACAGAGGGAAGACACCTAGGATGCGACATTGCGAAATAGATACTGTTCTAGAATAGCTCACAACACATTAGATCCAACTCTAACCCTTTTTAGGACAAAGCGACCCACAGATCGGTGATTCTCACATCAAAACCATAGGATTACAGCAGACCCACATATAACGCTTTTAGGGCTAGTTGATTGGTACATTGTGCTTGCATGATAATCAGAAGAACGTGTAGAAAGGTGTTCAATGTATGCTTATCTGTCAGGGGTCTGTCGGGTTTTCTAGCATTGTGATGATCGTGTCTCTCGTTGGGGTGCGATAGACGCGTTTGCTGTCATTCCGATGCACGTACGCAGCTGCACTGTAACCAAAAAAGTGTAAACAGAACATGTTCGATGCCTGTCTATCTGTCGATGAGTTGACGATCTTCTCACACTGCGTGCTGTCGTTTGTGAGGCGTAAGGTGCACTACTTTCATTATTCGTGGTTTATATGTTTTTGTGTGTGTAACACAATTCTGAGCGTGTATGATAGCACGGACGGCCTTGTTGATGAATGTTTTGGCCTCTAGAGGGTCTACTGAATTACATTGTGTTTAATGATAAATCTGAAGAATTGAATTAAAATTTGTGATGCGACTGGCAATCGAACCCGGACCTCCATGCTTACTAGGCAGACGTCTTGCCACTAGACCACCTCATCAGTAGCTATTAAGGCGCCTCGGAATAGTCTAAGTACGATTTTCTTCAGGTCACAAACTTTAATTCAGCTTCTGTGTTCCATAGAACATTGTCACTACTGCCAAGGCTCTCCATGCAGCGGAATAGCACCTCGGCAATGGACATATTGGAACATTCCTGTTTTAAAGTGATATAAAGTAAGCACGGAGGTCCGGGTTCGATTCCCGGTCGCATCACAAATTTTAATACAATGCTTCAGATTTATCATTAATGTCTTTGACATATTCGAGACGACACTCCGTCTCAGGGATTGTATATACCTATTTACATTGATATTTACACATTGTGTTTAATCACTGACTACTACTATTAATAGTAAGCAGTGTGTAGCGAGACGTGAGCAAGTTCGGCGGGAGGCATGCGCAATGCGGCGATGTGTGTGCGGAGGTCCGTACGCAGAAACGTGGCACGGGGGATGCTCATGTGGTGAAGATTACCGCCGCCTCCCCAGTTGTCGACAAGTGAACGGCTGAGTTCTGTGGGAAGAGACTGTGTCTGCCTTACCGGCAACAGTGGCTTCCGGACTCCGGAACTATTTTCCTAAGTTGTCCGTGCGCATGGCGGAGCGTTTCCTGGGACAATGGCCGACTGGTATGGTGTTGCGGGCTGTTACTAAGCTTGGCGAAAGCAGTTTGCTAACGTTTGACGCTTCAACATAAACTCGCAATCTGTTAGAGGAAGTTCTCCGGCTCACCCTCCATAAGTGATACTCTGTTACTAGTTGAGTGTTGCTGAACTACCTAACTTGGGAAGATTTTGTCTCTCTGCAAGCCAATTGCTCTGACTTTAATTTTGTTTACAGTTACTTTTGTTCAAAATGTTCAAATGTTTGTAAATCTATCGGACCAAACTGCATGGTCATCAGTCCGTAGCTTACAAACTACTTAAACCTAGTAAACTAAGCTAAGGACAAACACACACAGCCATGCCCCAGGGAGGAGTCGAACCTCCACGGCGAGCAACCACGCGCTCCGCAGCGAGATGCTTTAGACCGCTCGGCTACTCCACCGCGGCTACTTTTGTTCAAAGAACCCCTATAGGGAATTGTTTCATACACCCGTAACTAATGCTTTTACGATTTTTAGGAGGATTCGTGTACTTTCTGGCGTCCAAATTCAAGTGTTTTATGTTTGTGTTTTAATGCTTTGCACACTAAATAGTTATGCCTCTGTGTTATAGAGCCAGTTCCAATGTTGGTTGTGGCTGTTGAGGTGGGGTCCGTGGCTAGCGTGCTTAGTGGGACTGACGATGTTTCGTTAGAGCGGGCGCGCTGTGTGCGGGGCCAGTCTAAGCTGCCGGACTGGCTGCCGTCCGTGTGCTCCTGTGGTTGAGAGTTCGCCAGGTGGACTTCTGCCTGGGCTCCCACCTTAAGTTACGTGATTGTATACGTCTTAATAATTTAAAGTTTTCACTAAAGTCAATCCACATTGTGAACTTTTGATAACTTAAACAGGTGCCAGATTTAAGCTTCTGTTTTTCAAGTGCCGCGGTGGAGTAGCCGAGTGGTCTAAAGCGCCTTGCTGCGGAGCGCACGTTTGCTCGCCGTGGAAGTTAGAGTCCTCCCTGTAGCATGGATGTGTGTGTTGTCCTTAGGTTAGTTTACCTAGGTTTAAGCAGTTTGTAAGCTACGGACTGATGACCACGCATTTTGGTCCGATAGATTCTCAGACATTTGAACAGACATTTTGTTTTTCAAGTGAGCCTTGTAGTGTAGTTCTCGTGGCGAGTTTTCATGATACTGAAGGTTCTGTGCTTGCCGCGTAGTTTTCTGTAAAAAATTGATGTAAATTCACTATGTAATCCAGTTAAGGATTAGTTGTTTCAAGTTTATCTTTCTTTTGGAGCCAATGAAAATTTTCTTAAACTTGTAGAAGGACTGTAGATTTTGTTACTCTTGGCCGCAGTGTTTGTAAAAGCCGTTCAAAGGTTTAAAGGAGTTTTCTATTTTATTTGCTGTATCCTTTTGGGACTCAATCTAATGTATTTAAAAGAATCTTTCTGGAATTGAGTTTTTCCTCTAAAAATGTTAAATCTATTGTTAAACAAACTGTGCGTTTCAGTGAAAGTTGTTCAAAACAATCCTTGCGCAGTCCTTCCACAATTCCTGTTCTAAAGTTTGTTTGTCGTACCTTACCGCTCGCTAGCCAGATGCCGCGTAATTGGCGGTTTCAAACAGGGTAGATCATCTATCACTGTCTGTACTTAGGACTTCGAAATGTGTGAGGTTTCTTGGTGTTTTGCGGTGAACGGCGATATTTTTTTTTTTTATGTTCATTTGCTGAAGTTTGTAGGTTAGCATCCTAGTTGATAGAGTAGATATCTTCGCTGGCGGTAGATAGTAACTTGAGATTATCCATTCAAGTAACACTAACAAGTCAGTCTAGAGCGCAATTTTTCATTTCACTGGTAACCGGTTCCGGGCACTTACATGACCATCATCAGACCCCAACTGCAATGTTGGCCACCAGCTGTTTACAGCAGGAGCTGCCTGAAGGATTAACGAGCAGTCAGCATTAAACCTTGCGGCAACTCCACCTGTAAACAGCTGCTGGCCAACATTGCAGTTGGGGTCTGATGATGGTCATGTAAGTGCCCGGAACCGGTTACCAGTGAAATGAAAAACTGCGCTCTAGACTGACTTGCTAGTGTTACTTGAATGGATAATTTCAAGTTACTGCTACCGCAAGCGAAGATGTCTATCAACTAGGATGCTAACCTACAAACTGCAGCAAATGAACGTTTAAAAAAATGCAAAACACCAACAAACCTCACATATTTCGAAGTCCTCCATGTTCAAGGGTTAATACAAAATTCTGTATTTTAAGTAAATTTCCGTATCTGAGGAACTACTGTTTACTACTTTAAACTGGATTGGTGACTGATATTACTATATCCAATCGTTGCTTAAAATATTATACAGTCGGCGTCGTGAAACAGCAAATGATATTCATACAACAGATAAACTAGTAAGTGCAAAGAAGTACAAAGTTGTGATAAATCCTCATACGTAAAGGATAATTGCTATAGTGAGTGACTTAATAGTCATTACCAATACGACGAAACAGAAAACTCTTCGCTTCTCTCATACCGCAGTCCTTTCTCGCGGGAAAAATAGGCTACCGTACGGCGCTAACGTAACGCAGGTCTGCCAACTTAGGCGGTGTAACAGCCCCTAATGGTCGCATTCGTTGGGTCAGCCCTCCGCTGGCCCTCCTGGGGCGAATATTTCAGCCAACACTGACCCCGCCGCCGCAGCCACCCACCCCTGCACGCAGGACCAAATCTATTAACGGGGTGTCCCTGCCCAACACTTTATTTATTTGGGATTGCGTGGACGGCCGGAGCGCGGGCTAATTATCACACGGCCTAATTACGTTCCCCTTCTCAAATGAGATTAAAAAGGGGGCCGTTTCGATCCGCGGCGTTTAGAACGACTTTCCCGCAGTGAAATAAAAGCGGGCCCTATTTTCCGCGGCCCCGCAGTTTTATCGGGCCCACACGCCTTCCGGGAAACTGTTAAAACGGCACCGGGGTGCGTTTTAATCGCCCTCTAACTGCCATTAATTTCTCGACGCGCAAATCGCGGAATTCGCGGCAATTACGAAATGGAAATAGTTTACTGAAATCAAGCCTGGGTGTGTGATTCGTCAATTTCTTTATCTGATTGTTATTTCATCCGAGTATCGGAAATTACTCGTGTGTTTGTAGCTCTACACAAGAACAGTTCAGTGCCGGTACCTTACAGTCCAGTTACGTCGCCCGAGACTTCCTGCTGCCTGCTGTGCAGTGATCGATGAAGAGTCAGTTGAAGCAAAAACCTGGTCTTGTGTTAATCCAGTCAGTAAGCGAACGGTTTTCTGGGTAGTAAATGTACACTGGGCTGACGAGTGGCGTCGCATTCCGCAGCCAACCTGCCGAAAAGGACATGATAGTAACAACAAAGATAAAAAATTACGCGTATCTGCGTAATTGTTCCAGAGAGAGTAGATATCATTTCCTCCCACTTTGAGGCTCACAGATATATATTGATGGAGCTCATCGAAGGTCTGCTAAACTGTTCCCTGATAGGAATGTTCCTTCTGCAACGGCTTTCCGCAGTATTGTCCGACTGTTTGCATAAACTTGAAGTGTTAAACCTAGAGAAAGTGTCAGATGTCTATTTGTTCCCGATATTACCGTTCTACAACAATGTTACATTCATATTTAGTTTTGCCGATTACAGCGCCACCTATCACGAAACTAAAAATTTCGCAGAATATATGACATCAACTGCGAATGGGCAGAGCTGAAAATGTATACCCATACGGGATTCGAACCCGGATCTCCTGCTTTCCAGGCAATTGCGCTGACCCCTATAACACTGGGGGCACAGTGATCAACGCACCTGCAAGGACTACCTAAGTACACCTCCCGTCAGATAAAAATTCCCAGTGGTGTAGGGGTCAGTGCAACTGCCTAGAAAGCAGGAGACCCGGGTTCGCATCTCGGCTGGGTATCCTTTTTCAGCTCTGCCCATTCGCAGTTGATGTCATATATTCTGTGAAATTGAAACGATAACAACTGCAGGATCAGAAGTGACGTCTCTTCTTTCGGAACAGCCGCTACATGTATATACGAAACTAAAAAGATGTTTCACAAACAGGTGTTTCTATTTCAGATTTCATTGTCACCCTCCCCCTCCCGTCGCTGTGTTGGTGCAGGGGGAGGAGAGTGGTCGAACTTTATGATAATGGTTGACCTCTTGGAGTGTAAATTTGGTGTATATTTTTCCAAATATTCCGAAAAACAGTTTTAAGTGCCTCACCCTGTATTTTCCGAGCCATGGATGAAGGACAACAGTCGGACTACATATTCCTTGATTTCAGAAACGCGTTTAACACGGCGCCGCACTGCAGACTTACAACGAAGGTACATACAAGCGTATGGAATGGTTTGCCAGATACGTGAGTGACTCGAAGACGTCTGAAGTAATAGAAGCCAGTAGGTTGTCCATGACGGTGAGTGCCCCTTTGAAGTGTGGTACGACCGTTATTATTTTCTGTCCCTATCAGTCATCTGACGAACAAGGTAAGTAGCAACCTGCGGCTATTTTCCGATGATTCTGTTGTACGGGAGGGTGTAGTCTTGACTTAGTTTAGTAAGATACAAGACGACTTAGACAAAATTTAGGTAATATGTGAATGGTAAAAATATGTAAGCAAATCCAGATAACTAGGATAAAAAAATCCCGTAGTATTCGAATATGTTAGAGCAAAGATAGTTGACAAAGTCACATTGATTGAATATCTAGGCGTAACGTTGCTGAGCGATGTGAAACTGAACAGTCGTGTGGAAGATGGATTGTCGACTTTCCTATATTGGGAGAATTTTGGGTAGATGTGGTTCATCGATGAAGGAGGCCGTTTATAAAACAATTGTACGATCAACTCTGAAGTAGTTCTCAGTGTGTGGCATGCCTACCGAAACGGTATAAAGGAAGACACAGAAGCAATTCAGAGGCGGGCTGCTAGTTTAGTACGAACAGTGGGCAACTGTTACGAAGAAGCTTCGGAAATTCAGTTGTGAATCCCTTTCGCGAAGGCGGCGTTCTTCCCGAGAAACACTATCGGGGACGTTTAGAAACTGATTGCAGAACGATTCCACTTCCGCGAGTGTACATTTCGCGTAAGAACCATAAAGATAAGAGAAATTGGGTTCCCCCAACTTGTAGGAAACGGCAAGCAGTATTACGAGGTGCCCTCCGCCACTCACCGTTTGGTGACTTTCTGAAGTGCGTATGTATGTGTAGACTACTCGTATTAGGTTTCTTTCCCTAGATTAAGTCCGACGTATGTACAATCTCCATGGTGTTATTACTTTGTTTAAACCTTAGAGAATGAGAATATTAGGCCCAAACCATTCTTAACCTTTCGATATCTTCATTACTGATCTGATACTTGCGCGTCTTTCACAGTAGGATTTGTTTTAATGTGGCAGATGTCGGACAGTTCAAGCAAAACTGTTATTTACACTTTAATTTCGTTGCACCTGTACAATGATGTCTGCCGCAGGATTTCACTAAAGTCCTGACTGGTATTTACGGTTGATACCAAATGTTCAAATGTTTGTAGAACTTATGGGACTTAACTACGGAGTCATCAGTCCCTAAGCTTACAAACTACTTATGAACTAGCTAAGACTAAGGACGACACAAATATCCATGCCCGAGGGGGGATTCGAACCCCCGACCGTAGTGGCCGTGCAGACTGTGACTGAAGCGCCTCAGTCCCCTCGGCCACCGCGGCCGGCCGGTTGATACCTTCACAGGAACCCGTTCCTTGGTTACGTGTGATTTTCTGGTCTAAAATCAGAAAACTATACGTTACCAAGAAACGGGTACCTGCAGAGTTGCACCCTGTCTACACGCATAGAGTGTGACGCTGCTCGTTTAGTCATAAATGCAGAGTGAAGGTCTCATTTCCTGCGTTGTTGCGAGAAGAAGGAAACAAAATGTCGAGAAAACATGTCACCTGAGGGTGGCGGTCGTGGCTACGGCGAGACGTCATCAGATCTTATGAGCGGCTCCGCAGCTTACAACTTCGGTTTGCTTACTCTCATGAATATTCAGACTTCGCAAATTCCTTTCTGCGTGGGTATCTCGTGAATTATTACTTCTGCACGCAAACATCTGGGGTGAATCTCGGATTTGAGGAAATTAAACGTCAGCTTTTGGCGAGATTCTTATGGAGGCGCTCGGTCGATGAATTTGGCTTACTCCGCGCCCCATGCGAAACCATCCATCAGGATCTCTCTCTCTCTCTCTCTCTCTCTCTCTCTCTCTCTCTCTCTCTCTCTCTCTCTCTCTCTCTCCCTGAATTCTTCACTCGAGTTACTTGTTGTTGTAGGACGCAAACATTTCGGCCAAAAGTATGCTACCATCGCAACCACCAGTTCTTAGGCGAATCACCTTGGGAACGCTAGTAAAACTTCGAGTTGTTAAACATCTGTTAATGTCTTCCTGCCTTCTAAAGGTATAATAAAATGTCTGCAGTCACATTTTTCGTTCCTTGCACCGGAAGGAAGATATCATGTTCCTTTCTTGTTTCCACTGTAAGAGGAAACACCTATAATTCTCCATAATAAATGACAGGGTTTTGCTGTTGGTTTTTTCCGTGTTGCCTGGTTTTAGACACTTCAAAGTTTCAAGAATATTTTAATTTTCTATTAGCAACTACTAGAAAGTGAATATTTTCTTCATAACACACGAAACACCATCAGTACTCTGTAATAAAAGATCTACATAATTCCATTAGTTTCAGAAACAGTTCGTTACCAAATATGTTGATTTTTGCATCCGATATTTCAAAAATGTTCAAATGTTTGAAAATCTGTGGGACTTGACTACCGTTGCCATCCGTCTCCAGGCTTACAAACTACTTAAACTAATCTAAAAGAAACACACACACCCTTGCCCGAGAATAGTGAGGTAATAGCGGTATCGCCCCCACTGAAATTCGCCCGTCTTTTGTTTGTCATCGACGCCACTGGCCGCCATCTTGGATGACGTCATCCAAGATGGCGTCCTCCAGGAAATTTGAACTTTCTTTGAATGCTATTAGCGATAATCCAATTTCCAGATTCAACCACTAAATGTCAGCACGACAACGAACCGAACACTGGTCTTTTGAAGCATTTGCACAACAACGGGAAGGATACTGTGACTATGAATATTCTAAACAACGTGCAGATACTGGTAGTTTCATATATAAATGGAGTCAGAGATTTCTGTAGCAACTGTCATTCCTTAATGAAACGGAAGGGAAGTGTATACAATGTAACAAATTACTTTTTTTTTCTAAACAAATATTCAATCTTAATGGAATATGTTGAAAGTCATTAATCAATGCGTATACTAAAATGTTTGTCTCTGGAATGGTTGGTATGGGTGCTTTTAACGTTAATTGTATTACCTTTTCTGTAGTTAAGATAAGACTTTGTACAAGTTACTTTGTTCTGCACTAACCTGTAACTACGTTTTCTTTTACAGCTAAAATAACAAACGGAATAATTGTGATAATACCGAATTCCACAAAGCTCTAGTACTTACACAAACTTACTATTATCATTATGTCATTTACAACAGTCATTGTACAAGTATCTCCCCAGTTTGTGTACATGTGATAAAGAAGTCTATGTTTGCAATTCGTTGGTATGTATTTCATGATATGTTCACAAAATAGAGCAAATGCACTTTTCAGAGAAAGCGGTATTACCTTTTAACAACTCAAAATCTTGCAGGATATAGTTGTGTTCAATTAACTCTTGTGCGAAAACCTTTTTCGAAACAAGATGAAAAAAATTCCAGTGGTTGGTTTTTTTATTATTTATTTATTCGTTTATTTATTTTTCTTTGTTCTTCAGGTACATTGATGCTTTGCAATCTTTTGTTCATGTTCGTTCTGGGTAGTTCATTGAGAATTTTGTTCTGTTTTTTTTTCTTCTTTTTTTCTTTTCTTCTTTTTTTTCTTTTCTTCTTTTTTTCTTTTCTTCTTTTTTTCTTTTATTCAACTGTTCAGTCTGGAGTAGATCCCTTGCAGAACGTGTGATACAGAAGATAAAGACAGCAAAGCGCGTTTCGTATGGTGAGGCAAAAAAGATGTACAAGGCCATGCAACCGCCGTCGTTTACCACCTCTTTTGCAGTGGATCTTCAAACGCCACCTCCAAACACTGGTACGTCTATGCAAACTGCAGTCACTAGTGTCGGCACTAACACCTGCTCCTGTCAGTACACATGCAATGCGTCTGATGTTTCAGAAATAGTAGACCGAGGCACGGCTACCGACATCAGAGAGCCCCTGCCATCTTGAATTTCGTAACCCGTTCCTAAGATAAGTGTCGCTACCACTACAGCTGTTGAAGCGCCCAAGAAGCAAGTAAAGTTCAAGAAGGACAAGGAAAAGGCTGAGTTGAAGATTGCAAGCAAAGAGACAGGTCAGGTTGATGTCATTATGCTTGACATGCCAACAGAATCTGCTCCAGAGCCCATAGAGTTTGATGTTTCTCTGGGACAATCAACTCTCTCCAAGACTGACCTTCCAGAGGGGCCAACATGACGCCCCAAGGGTGATCCACCCGTCATGGGCTCCCAGTCCCATCAAAAACAGAGGATGAAAGATAAACCACCTTGATAGGTGGTTCCCATATTGCAATAGAACTTGCAGGGATTTAGGAGGCATGTGGATGAAGTACGGTTATTATCTCCGGGATGACCACTGTGTATCTGTCTCCAGCAGATGAATTTCAAACCTTCTGTCTCCCGTGAGATACATGGATACGTTCTCCACAGAAAGGACGATGTTATTGGAGAGAGAACTAGAGGGGGAGTGGCTGTTCCACCGACACAGCATACCATTCTGAACCCATGTCTCTCAACACAAACCTACAACCAGTTCCAGTGTCAACGGATGTGCGCCACCGACTGACTATATGCTCCCTGTATTGGCCAGCAGATGACGCACTTCATGAAGAGGCCCTAGAAGAACTTCTTATACAGCTCCCCCACCCCTTCAGCCTCTGTGGTGATTTTAATGCACATAATGTGCTTTGGGGCTCCGTCACCAACTGCTCCAGGGGTAGAGCGGTTGAAAGACTTCTCTTGTCCACAAGTGCCAACTTCCTAAATACAGGTCAGAGCAAACACAATGGGGTCGTTCTCTGGCTTTGTCCTGTCGCTCTGCTCTCCAGCCCTTCCACACTCCACTCATTGGGAAGTGGACAACAACCTACATGGTAGTGATCAATTCCCCATCTGGATTCACCTCCCATAGCGAATATAACCCGAAAGACAGCTGCCTCGTTAGATTCTTCGTAGGGCAGACTGGACACCTTACAGTCGAGTTGCCGTATTCGACCCCATGACAAAGTCCAGGAATCGGTGGATAATATAAGATCCACTACGCTGCCACTGTATGCATTCCGCGGTCATTAGGGCAACCAAAACGTCATCAAGCCCTTAGTGGAATGACGAGTGCTGCCCTGCCATTAGGATCTGATGGGCGGCTCTGCGTCGGTTTAACTGTAGACCGACTGCAGAAAACCTCGTAACCTTTCGGGTGACAAGCGCCAAGTGTCACTGGACTATACGAGAGAGCAAGAAGAGGTCATGGCAACAGTTTCTAAATTCTATTAACCAATCGACTAAGAGATCCGTTGCATGGGAGGTCATTAGGTGGATATCAGGGAGAGGTAGTAGGCGTCCAGTAGCCGCTGTGATGGGTAATAGTTGTCTCCAACAAACCTATGAGACATTGCCCGGACCATGGTTGTCTATTTTGCTACAGTAACTGCCGCCGCCAGTTGTAAGCCAGCTTCCCACCGCCACCAGGTTGCTGCTGAGAGGGGAATTTTGGACTTCCGGTCCAGCAACGATGAACTGACCCTTTTCCATGTGGGAGCTGGACTCTTCATTGTCCGTAGTCCGTGACATGTCCACACGTCACGATGGTATCCACTACAGCATGTTACGACACCTCACAAGGCAGAACAAAGAAATCCTCCTCAATCTTTATATTTCATCTGGGCGTCAGGCCAGTTCCCCAACTCATGGAGAGGCCATTTTAATTCGTATTTTAAAAGCAGAGAAAGACCACCAACCCAAGTAGTAATCGTAGTGTTGCTCTCACCAGCTGCGTGGAAAAGACTGTAGAGCGGATGATCAACCGCCGCCTTGTCTGGATGCTGTAATCCAGGCAGCTTCTAAGCCACTTTCAGTGTGGGTTCAGGAGATATCGCTCCACCTTTGATAACCTGGCCTTCCTGGAGGTGGCTATATAACAGGCTTTCCTTCACTGGCAACACCTTTTCGGCATTTTCTTTTTTATCTTGAGAAGATTTATTATACTACTTGGCTGCATTTTATCCTTACACAGCTCCGCGATTGTTCGTTTCGTTGTTGTCTTCCCCGTTTTATTCAGTCCTTCTTTTCCCCTCGTTATTTTAGAATTTAAAATAGCGATATCTGATATCGGGTCGGTGTCGCCCTCTCTAATTGATTTGAGCAGGAGAATAGAGACGCTCAGGGCAGCGAATTAAGTGTGACCTTGTTTGCTATGGCAGTTAGCAGTATTGCTTCTGTCGTGAAAAGTCCTGTGCAGTGTTTCTTATTTTTGGGTTTTAAGTTTTCAACTAAGAAGTCTGTGCGTGTTCTTTTTAATTAACCATTCAGGTACTGTTTGTAATCTACCTGAAGTGCAGATAATAAGCTCTGTTCAGCATATTAAAGACACAGTGAGGTTTCTGGGCCTCACATCCGATTCTAAACTGACGTGGTTGACGACCTGAAGGACTTGAAGACATGATGCCTCAAAGCACTGACGATTTTAAAGTGTCTTCGCCACACTTCTTGGGGAGCAGACAGAACCTGTTCGCTCCGGTTTTACAGAGCCTTTGTGCGATCTCATCTCGACTTCGGCAGCGCAGTGTATTGGTCTGCACACCCCTCTTATTTAAGGATGCTCTGGCCACTAGAGCATTTAGGACGAGCCCCATACCAAGTCTTTGTGCTGATGCCGTGAATCCGCCACTGCACATCAGGCGACGGCTACTGATGGTGTGCCAGGCATATAAAACCCTGTCCACACCTTTCACACCGGCATACCTCACTGTTGCTCGGCCTCCAATGGAAAGGCTGTTTCACACTCGACAAAGAGTGACAAGACCATACGGATTTCACAGAAAGGCTTTCCTTTTAGAAATGGAGTGGCTGATTTTAATGTCTTACATAGAGGTTGGGGCAGGGTCCCACCTTGGACTCTCCAGAGGCCCAGGATTGTTTTAGACCTGGCGAGTTTTAGGGCGGAACAAATTTTCCATTTTACTTATCAGCCATTGTTTTTAACTGATGCACACTGATGGATCCAAGCGTGGCGACTCAGTCGGATGTGCCATTGTGTTCCCCGACCGTGTTGTCAAGATTCTCCTCCCCGAGAATTGCTCTGTTTTCTCTGCAGAGCTCCATGCGATGTTGGAAGGCTCTGGAGCAGCTACGTCGTGCTCGGGGCAAACGATTTCTTCTTTGCTCCGATTCTCTGAGTGCACTTCAGTCGTTGAACGAGCTATATCCGTCTGAGACCTTACTGCGGCATATACACGACGAACTGTCCTTCCTTCAACGTCGCGGGAAGGAGGTGTCGTTTTGCTGGGTGCCGGCACACGTGGGAATCTAGGATAATGAAGATGCCGATCAGGCTGCCAACGACGCCTGCATCGCCCCTGATGTGACACGGTGCTTTGTTCCCTTGCGGGATATTTCATGCCTGTTGCGGCTGCGGTCCCTGCAGTTGTGGGAGGACTGGCGCTCAGTAACTGACAATAAGCTGCGCTTCCTGAAGCCCACTGTCCTTCCGTGGCGTTCCTCCTGCCGTCCTCTCAGGCGGGATGAAGTCGCCAGTACACGCCTCCGCATTGGGCACTGCCCGCTGACGCATGGTTTCCCACTCCGACGTGAGGAGACCCCGCTGTGTGATTCCTGTGGCGTGCAGCGTACTGTCCGCCACACTTTAATGAAGTGTGATTTATATTGTACACAGAGGGTTGCGGCGAATCTTGGTACAGATTTGCCCTCTGTTTTAAGTAATGACAAAGCGAGTGTGTACTGCAAAGTTTTAAAATTTTGTGATTTGTCCCAACTCTCGCCTAAGCTTTTAGGCTGGAGGTTGCAGGGTGGTTAGCTCACCCTCTTTTATCGTTGTGGTCAGCCAGCCTAGTTCATCTGCTTAGTTGTTTTAACGCTTTCTCCAGCTTTTGCAATGGGGTACTTTCCCCATCTTCATCTCTAATGTTCATCTTCTGCATTTCACTTCAGCTGCACGTGTTACTTGCTGGATTGCTCTCCTATATTTTATCAGTTTCTTTACTGTTCACACTTTTTTATTCTTAACTTCTTTAATGTAATAGGACGCTGAAGACCTAGATGTCGAACGCCCAAAACCCGCTATCACCATCATCATTCCAAGAAAACCTTTTTCTTTCACAATAAGAAATATTTTAAAAAATGCACTTTAATGAATCATATTTTATGATTTACATGCGTATATATTTAACACAAATACCAAGTTTGGGAACTGAATGTTAACGAGGTATCATGTTTTTAAAGTGTTCAAATGTTTGTACAACTGTATGGGACTTAACTACGGGGTCATCAATCCCTAAGCTTACAAACTACTTACGAACTAGCTAAGACTAAAGACGGCACAAATATCCATGCCCGAGGGGGGATTCGAACCCCCGACCGTAGTGGCCGTGCTGACCGTGACTGGAGCGCCTCAGTCACCTCGGCCTTTTAAAGTGTCTTACGGTGTGTTCAATAATTCTCGAAAGTTATCGATATATACTAAACATCAATCGATAGAGCGTTTTAATGTCCTACAACTTTGATTTAACTCTTTTCGCTCGGAGCTGTACGTTGTTCCTTGATTAGGAAAAGCCCGTAAAGGAAAGCGAAGAGAAATTTGAAGAAGGAATTAGAGTACAAGGTGAAGAAATAAAAACATTGCGTTTTGCTGGTGACAATGTAATTGTCAGAGACAGCAAAGGACTTGGAAGAGCAATTGGAGGGAATGGACAGTGTGTTAAAAGGAGGATATATGCTGTACATCAACAAGTGCAATGGATTGCAGTCTTATAAAATCAGGCAGTGCTGAAGGAACTAGTTGAGCTAACGAAACAATAAAGGTAGCAGATGAGTTTCATTACTTGGGCAGCAAAATAACGTATCACGCTCACAGTACAGAGGATATCAAATGCAGAATGGCAATGGAAACAAGAGCGTTTTTAAGAAACAGAAATTTGCTAATACCGAATATTAAAATAACTGTAAGGAAGTCTTTTCTACAGGAATTTGTGTGGAGTGTTGCCTTGTACTGGAGTGGAACTTGGACAATAAATAATTTTGACAGGAAGTGGGTAGAGGCTTTAGAAATGTGGTGCTAGAGAATAATGTTAAAGATTAGGTGGAGCTATTCTCTCTCTGGGGCCCCTATTCCCTGCTACCACTTCCCATCCCTGATCACCCTTTTCCCCTCCTTAACCACATAGTCCCTCTGTAGCACTATCCAGTTCTACCTGAAGGGCTCTCTAATCTTCCCTTCCTGTTCAATCATTTTTCTGTCCCTTGAACACACTTTGCAAAACAAAGGAAGAGACTCATTTGCCTCCCCCTTTCTCACATCGCTACATCAAACCACTTGTCACAAAAGCTGCATTGAATCCCAGCACGAACAAATCTACTGCAGTTCAAACACATTGCACTCATGATTGTTACGAGGTTTACTTACTTGATATCGACAATATACATTAACAGATACAAAGGGTTACTAGATTTGTTTAGGGCACTAAAATATGTGTATGATGTTAGTAATTGCACTTAAAATTCCGGTATAACGCTAAGTCTGCATATTAATGAATACACACAAACAACTTTTCGCGATTACTGAGACAATGCGCGAGAAAAGAAAAAACATTTAATGGTGAGCTTGAAGAGCACACTAATAAACGTATTCAATTAGTTATCTGTTAATGCACTTAAAATTACGGAGAAACGCTAAAACTACACATTCGAAATTTAGGCCTAACAAGGACGTATGTAAACAAACTGAATTTTTTGTGATTATTGGGTCAATACACGAATAAAATAAAGACCTTTAATAGTAAGCTTGAAAAGCACACTAGTACATGTTTTTAGTTACGTGACAGTGTTAAATTAAGTTTTATTTCTACCTACATTACTTATCTTTTCCAATCGCACTGACACAGCACGTGTGGTCTTGCCCAGGGCTACTCGACACATCGTTACACATCGAGGAATGATAAATTTAGCATTGGATGGAAGTGTGTATGTGTGTGTGCATGGGGAGGGGGGAGTCTCAGAGGGAGATCACGAGACGCTTGTAGTAAGCAGATTCAAACGGATATGGGTTGTCGTTCTTACGAGGAGATGAAGAGGCTCGCTCAGGATACAGTGGGGTGGAGTGCTGCATCAAACCAGTCTCCGGACTGAAGACCACAACAACACAGGAAAAACAGTGATAACCAAATTTGGGAAATTTTTGGGCCGTGATCGCCGACTTGGACATGAAACACTTCCACTGAATGTGTGGTCGTATTCCATTTTTGAGTTATTCATTAACCCAAAGTGTTTCTCCACCATTAATATTGCCTATTAGTGTGTTAATTATTTTATTCTGTTTTTGATGAGCAATGCCCCATGTTTATATATGTTTCCACTCGTGTGACTGAACTTGAGTGTTCATGTGAATGTGGAAGGATGTTTTTAATATTGACTGACTGCCGCGCATAGACTTACAGTCGACACCTCGCGCTTTATGGCGTCGTTTACTCTAATTAAGAACGCATGGATTCGTTTGTTGTCTATGCTGGCGTCTGCTGGGTGGCTAGAGACACGCTTACTTTACAAGATGGCGAGGTGACTGTGTTGTAAGTGTGGTGCCAACCTAATCCTGGACGAAAGAGGTGACCTCTCTGGGGGACCTGTTGAATACTATCTTCTTCAGGTACAGAGGGTTGGTAGACACATGCTCTGAACGCGCTCTGTAAGGGTTTTTAGCGCGCTCTACATCCTATGTATGATGGGGTAGATTTTGGCATGGCCTTAGGGCTTCACTCTTGTTGCGACCCCAGATGTAAGTACTTCATTGAATCATGATGAGGGGAAGGCATGCTGATAGAACTTTGCTTTATTTTTGATCAGGCAGTCTTGGTTTTTCAGTAACAGTTTTCTTGATTAATTCTTTCACTGTTTGAGGCGAAATGTTTCTTAATTTACAGAGCTCCAATAATTCAGTGTAAATTTAGTATTTGCATTTTTCATTCTGGTGATGAGTTAGTGTCCGGTTTTCCTCAAGTCAGAATACTCATGTGTGGCTTTCAGCCTTTGTGGAAACTTAGTATGTTTAAATATTCTTGTTGTTTTTTAACTAACATTATCGCGTCGTATCTGTATCCGCGAGAATGGTAAATATTTCTCATATTTTCTAGTTTGATTCCATCTTTCGTGTCTTGTATGACCGATTGCACCACGTGCTTTCGTAATGGTCATTACTTCGGCCTTCAGGCAAGCTTTTACTGGTACAAATTAATTTCTTTTGTTAATTCTGTGTAATTCCTTGTGGTTGCACACCACGTGGTACTTAAGAATAGTATGCCACTGCCTCCCTGAACATGAGTTGGTTTAGTGCATAGTGATTTTAAATTTGTTCTTCAAGACACCCGCTATCTCATCAAAAACTCCACCACTGCTTCATTTGTCTTTGCTATCAAGTGATCCTGCATGGGTAAAGTGTTGCAAGCATTAAGTGCATGACTGTGAATGAATTTGTGTGCTTTCATCTATCCATTAGGTGTTTGCAAGTTTCCTCCCATGTTACCTCGATATTCATGAAGGGCAGAAACAATTTTATTACTGGCAGTAACTTTAAATTTAATTCACTTTAGTACAAGGTGTGTGCTTTGTTGTGCTTAATTTGGTCTCCCCACATTTATTTGTTTATTTTATTGAATAGATGATGATTTAAAGTATCAAACCTCTGCTTTATAATTTCACACTCCCCGTCCCATATTTAATTATCTATTCGTTTTATTTTTAACATTAATTTTTTGTTTTTTAAAACGTTGGTTGCTCCCTTAAAGAGTGAGTAGTTAGATAAATTTTCGTTGCACAAGTACTGTGGCCATTCGTAAAGTAATTTAGAGCAGCAGTGAGCGTTTTAACTTGCATTTGCAGATCTCAACTGCCCGAGACCTTGCTTAAATAATTTATCAGGCTACTTTCAGACTGAGTTTCAAGGAAGCTAATATTTAAATTTTTATTTCTTATATTCTCGCACTTTTTTATGTTCAGGTAACAATTTCTGGCAAATTTAACATTAGGGTGTCAGACAGCCTGTACTAGAAGACGATTGCTGCCTCTAAACTCTGGTGCGTAGAAAACTGGTCGATGGGATGTCCAGTTTCGTGGCGAGCACGCTCTCAGAAACACTCCCTCAACAGTAGCATCTACAGGAGGGCCGAGCGTCACGACTGCAGGCAGTGGCTGCCTCACTTCGCAGATCCAGTCAGTAGCCTGACAGCTGCAGCTCTAGACACGAACCGTGACGTCGGTGTCGCCGGGCGACAGTGTGGCCACTGCCTGGCACTAATCCAATGCGTGTCGCCGATGGAACGCTGCTGGTGATGGAGCTGGAGGGCGCACTTGGCGAGAGCCCCGGCTGCAGGGTCACCAGGCAGCTAATGGGCCGAGCAGGAGCCAGCAGTGCTGCAGAGCACGCCGGCAGCACTCTGCTAATCTCTGGCGCACGTGCACCTGGATAACCCACACATTCTCTAATACCACCGGCATCATCAGTCTCCTGCTGTATCAGCAGCCCCTTTGCCTCTCCATTATCTGCGATTCATTGTTTACTTCTTAACTCTTTCAAACCCAACGTTGCATGTGACGTGACATTAAATAGATATGGGCCTTTAAGATACAAAATACCTACTGCAATTTAATACAAAAAAAAGAAAATTAACTTATTTCCAAAAATTCCCAGAAATTTTGTACCTACACAATTATATGGTTTTGGGCCTTCACTACATTTTTATGATCTGCTCAATCTCACAGTAAATAGCCTCCATACTCAGTTCTTCACACGATTACTAGCGAAAACTGTTCGCATCTTTCGACAGACAAAAGTACACATCACCTCTTTCACATCTTGTTCTTGTACGACAGTTGCAACAGCTTCTGCAGCAACATCTTGCGACCTTCATATCGGTACTCACCAACAAGAATCGAGCAATATGTAAGTCAGGGTAGTAAAAGGTTTATGGCTCGTTGTCTCTCTTCATAGGGGTGAGTTATGTACGTCAGCTTCTATGCCCTAAACAACTACCCAATCTGTTTAAAAAAGATCAATAATTAATCTGTAGTTTAGCCATTCCATCAATCTGCATATCATGACCTCAAAATATATTTTAACAAACATAAATTAAACCTCTCAATAACCAACAAAATGGATTCTGAGATAAAGAAGTGATTCCCTCACGAAGTAATTCTTTATAAATGGAGTTTATTACTCATTTTGGACATGAAATGTGGAGGTGGTCCTACTTTATACATCGGTAAATAACTGAATTTTTCCCCAACTATTGTTCATGAGAGCCACAACAAGTATCACACGAACTCGAGAGTAAAAGTTCCAAATTATCACAAGTAAATTAATGAAGCCCATCAAACATTGCAGTTCCAAATTAAACCACAATTACAGTATTTATTATAAAACACAGTTTGTCATCACACGTGTACACGATTGCTCAATTATTCAGTTCCACAGCCCTACTACCGTGCATACTTTACAGCTTTTCATCAAAGTTCTGCAGTCGCATGCCTATCTCTTCAAATCACAAGTTCGTAACGCGGTTTCACCACTGCGTTCAAGTCACGAGTCCCTTCCCAAGCGTTCCAAAGCATGCTCCCCCTGCTCCCAAAATTGTATCCTTCCGCGCATCCTAATGCCTCATCTTTAAAGTACAATTTCCCTTCCAAAATATTATACATTAGAATATCACAGATTTAAATGCTTTGACCACCTCACTACAAATGTTGTTTACATTTAACAAACAAGTATCTTTTAACAATACTAAAAATGGTTGAGACTGAAGCTCTTTCCTCAGGTAGCGTCTCACTGTTCAAATACACTGCTGCCGTCGAAATATAGTTACACAATTAATATTTATCATGGCTTTTTATGCAAATACGTATAATGGTTTATATATAAACTATCTGCTGCATATCTACTATTTTTAGTCAGCCATGAAATATTTAACTGGCAGTCTACAACATAAAATGAACGTTACCAAGAATAATACTAAATATAATAAAATACATATATAAATGTAATGCGCTTTGCTGGGTTCCTGTTTCGTGTTTCTGTGGTGAATTCTGTGTTCTGAGACAAGAAAGGCAGAACAAGAGAGTAAAATAAAGTTCATTGAAAAAAAAGGAAATAACATGGTGCGTCTTTTAAGATAGGTAGCGTGGAACGATGCTGCCCATTTGCTTCTTAAACTGTTACTGAAAAACACTACGTATCAATAATTGTAAATATACATCTTATAACAATATTATTATACTACTGAAAATTGTCAGCGTTTTATCTGTGAGGGATATTGAAATTGTAATTAAGGGGTTTAATTCTCAATTTCTCCTGAATCCCTTCATATAATTGTATTTGCCGTATGATCATTCCCAGTTTTTATATGGATTTTTAGAATTACGTATGTGGCTAAATTGTATTTCAGTTACAATCTGGGAGAACCGCCCTCGCTCAGCCAAGAGCGTCGTTTCCGGTTTCCGAGCGGATTAGGAAAATCGTAACTACCTGTATTCCATTCACTAGGACGGAACTGTTAGCCGGCCAGCTGGGGAACCCAACAACCTGACGAAACCTGCCTTTCACGTGGAACCAACCAGCTTCCTCCTGTATCTGTAATGTCACAATCTTGCAGATTTTAAGTCATCAATAACAGGTCAATGATCAATTTTGTCCAGTCGCTTTTCTGTGCAAGGTGAATCGTTTCTTTCGAGCTCTATTTACGTCTTTCTCATCTTCATCATGCTCTTCCTCATTGAAGGACATCCCATTTGGTGGTGAGACTAGGTATTCTCCACAGCCATACGGAATTCTAGAAGAACATGTATGTATGTCTCTTTGTTACACTTTAGCTTTACTGTCATGCCTGTGCTGAAGCCATGAATTCATACACGCCACGTCCAAGTCTTCACCTGAAAAGGACGATCCTGACGAACTTTCCCACAAGTTTTCAGCATTCTTCTTTGCAGTTGGGAGACAAGTGGAATCGAAGGTGTCGCCATCACTGCTTATATCCTCTACATCTGACTAGTTGAGTCAAGCAGTGATTGCATAATCACTTAGAGGTGCTGAAATTGCACAATTTTCATATTTCGGTTCGTAATAATAACAAGATTGATTTTGAAGAAATGACATAATAACATCACAGGATCATGTAAAATCTACTGGCAGTCAGATATGATAGCTTCACATGCCAAAACAAATAATAAAATCGACTCCTAGTCAAGACGTCTTCATCATAAAAATCTGACATTAGTCCCATATTTCTCCGGAAGTAAATGGCGCCATTTTATCGATTCCTTAAGAAATAATATGGGGTATCCATTTAAAAAACAAAAGTATGTGTTCAAAATAATATTTCTCCACGTTTTTGAGTGTCTCATAGTACTTACTTTCATAAGCCCCTGCCGTACGTTCATGACCGTAAAAGTCGTTTTCCAATATCTCCTGTAGTTTGAGATATCTGGGGTGAAACATTTGAGTGGGACACTCTGTATATGTATACCATATTTCAGGGTGATCGGCCATGATCGTACGAAATCTTGTGTAGATACTGACTTTCCTTTTATTTTGAAGGTGAGGTGTGTAAAATTTCATCAAGAATGAAATAAACTGAAGGTTGGGGTCAGATTCTATTGTAAAGTACCCTCCATTATGCACCGCTCGAATTATTATGTAGTCAGTGTCGTTCCTCTCATTTTTATCGTGAATGTGAAAACATTTATTATGGCCGTACCGAGGTTTGCCGGGCGCCGTGACACAGCGTGCCCTCTGCAATAAAAAAGATGAGCCAAATATTCAACGAACAACCAAGAACGAACTGAAGCAACGACCGCAAAGCCTAGATCTGCCTAAAGAACAGAAAAAAGCTGGATACACCAGTTCGCGCCAGATCACCGAAGTTAAGCAAAGTTGGGCGCGGCGACTACTTGAGTGGGTAATCGACCGGGTACGTCAAGTGCTGTTGACAATTTTGGCCCACTTTAGGTTACGGAAGAACACTAAAAGTGGGCCTTTGCGATCGTCTTTTGGCAGCTCGAAATTTAAATTAAAATTTCGGCTTAACCAAGCATCTGACACGAAAATTGAATAACCGAAATTGTAGAAGAGAAAATTCTCTTCAACTTTGCTCTCTTATGGTTTTTTTTTCCATATCCCGTATCGTTTCAGAGATATCTGCAAAAATAACGGCGATTTTGGGATGTATGACTGTCTGTCCGTAACGTGTTCCCTGTTTTTAAGACGAACCGTCCAACCGATCAGCACCAAATTTTGCACACAATTGTAGGCCATCAGAGACCAGAACCGCCCTGTTTCAAATTTTTCTGACAAAAAATTCGGTAGTAATACAAAAAAAGCTGTTTGTAATATAATTTTAATTGCAAACGAACCGTTCATCTGACACGAAAATTGAATACCCTAATTGGTAGAGGGGAAAGTTCTCTACAACTTCGCTCTATTAAGTTTTTTTCGTGTCTTGCATCGTTGCAGAGATATTTGCAAAAATAACGGCGATTTGACGATGTCTGTCTTGCTGTAACGTGTTCCCACTTTTTAGGTCGAACCGTTCAACCGATCGGCACCGAAATTTTACAGACGAAATTGTTGGCTATCAGAGATCAAAACCTCGCATTTTGAAATATTTCGGTCAAGAAATACGTTAGTAATACCAAAAAAAGCCGTTTGTAATGTAATTTTAATTGCAAATAAACCGTTCATCTGACGCGAAAAATAAATAAACGAATTTGTAGAGGAGAAAATTCGCTACAACTTTGTTCCCTTATGGTTTTTCTTTTTTTTTTTTTTTTCATATCTCGTATCGTTTGAGAGATATTTGCAAACTTTAACGGAGTTTGTCACGTGACATCCCTCGCCCAGAACTGTCTCTGGCATACGCCATCTTGCGTTGCGTATTTGATGATTTTCTTATTGTAACTTACACTTTGTCATTTCAAAGCAATGGCGCACTGAAGAATTAACAAAAAGACGTCGTTCTTTGTACGATAAATGATAATCTAGTGTCTACAAATGCCGTATTAGCATCAGTTAACAACGGGCATCAATACTGTGAGATTAAAGAACGCTATTGCGAACTGTTAGCTGTAGCGTAGTGGGGAATGTGTTGGACTGTGACGCTGAAGGTCAGTAATTCGGAACCCGCCATTACCTAAATTTTTTTTTTTTCCTTCAAGGGTTTCAGACACTGTTATCAATTAATTTTTTATTATCTAGATTATTATTTTGGTCCAAAATGTTTGCAGAAACTTTACAAATCTAAAGTGGGCCGTAAAAGACGTCAGTGCGATTTTTTCATTTGCCTACGGCCGAAGGGACAGGAGGCGTGGTGGTGCAAGTCCCGTATCACCAGTCTTGGTACCAATGTCCTGGATTAAATTCCAATCCTCTCTGTAGTGCTTGATGGAGTGACACTGTTGATGGTGATCCGTCCGTCAGAGGGTGGCGTTAAGCTCGTCGGTCCCCTCGGTGCTTTTCGAGATTAGGGGTAGGCTGTGTGCCGGCACGGGGTTTTGCTCTCTCCCTTCTTCCATCACCTCCAAAACGAACACGACGCTACATAACACACACCCATTACAGTCTCACTTAACATAGACACTTCAGCACACATTTTGAATAAAACAATTCTGTGTCTTAGGCCGCGTCATTTTTAAAAAACTTAGCAAATGAATTGCCGACGTTTCGACCACTGTGCAGTGGTCGTCAGGACCACTGCACGGTAGTCCAAACGTCGGCAATTCATTTGCTAAGTGTTTTAAAAATGACAAGGCCTAAGACACAGAATTATTTCATTCAAAATGACACCGGCCGGAAAAGCCTACGAAATTATACTTCAGCACACAGTTCTCACACTTCGCGAAGGAAAGGTGCCTGCGGGCGCGTAGGACAGGGTAAACCTTTCCAATTAATCGGCCGAACCTCTTTGGGGTCTCCGGCCATTCATGCAATACGACTTTACAATCGGATGAACTTTACAATTCAGCATTTAATACGAATCTAATCCTAAGTGGCGATGCCCATTCAAAATTACCAATTTCGAATACTTTTTTTTTAATTTTTCTTCTGTTTCTTTGGTTTTAATCTACTTTTTTCTACGTTAAATTATGTTATAGTGGGCTTATTTTTATGTAAGCGAAATGGAGAAATGACGAAATAAAAATAAATAAATAAATAATCACAATTGTGATGTTAGCAGTACTACAACAATACAATATGCAGACTCTGTCACATTCAAACACAAATACGTCTGATCTGGGGAAAATTTACGGACAGGGCGGAGAATAGTGATGCGGAAAGAAAAAGCTACGGTACAACATGAAACAAATCGGCGCTTCATGCGAAAAGCAAGACTTAAGTTTCCGTAATTAACATGTTTTGCTAGGAACTGTTTTCGACCCAAGAAACAAAACAGCTTGTAGCCATATATGGTTACGGACCACTGGAGATTTTTTGTTGACATTGAAACAAAACGCGTATGGTGAGAATAATCGAATTATTTGCAGTTGCATAGATGGACAAACATTACGCACCATAATTATAAAAGCAATTACGGACGTCATGGCCACACAAATTAAGAACCTTGGTGTAATGTGCTATGGCAAATAGGAATGAATGAGGGAATAAGTAGTGGGCTGAAAGAGAGTGGAATAGAATGTGGACAAAGAGTGAGAGGACTTTGGTCTATATAGGAGAAGAAAGAGTGGGTAGAGAGAGGCGAATGGAGAAGGGAGATCTGGGGGTGGGGGGAAGGAGAGGTGGCCAAGAAGGTGAACAGGCAGCGGTCAAGGCAACTGAATAATGGAAGGTAGAAATAAATGCATGACGTCATACGTGTTGGTGTTAATAAACGTACCATCATTTGTTTCAGGACGAGGGGAGGAGCAGATATTCAGAGACAGGAGGGATGGAAAAAGAGAGGGGGAGAAGGGGATGCAAGGAAATGGACAGTCGTAATGTTATTTACTTTCTCTAGTGACACATTTTGTACAACGCGTCAATATTGAATATTGAATTAACATTTTTTGTGTTAATAACTGGAGGTACCACTGAGGGGCGGGACTAATATGCGTGTAAATCTAAACAACATTATTGTTTTCAATTACAAATTGCCAACGGTAATTTTATTCCGAATAATTGTGAGCAATTAAGTGTGGAGCGTGTGTCACGTGTTGAGATAGTTCGCCTCTGACGACGTGACGTCGCTCGTGGCAGGCGAAATGCACAGGCAGCGTGGTGCGTGTGATACGTGCAGCAAGCGCACCGCCTAGCCCGGGGCTTAACTGGGATGCATTTCACATTTCACGGGACATTTCCGGCGCCACCGCGGGCCACCTTTATGTCTACGGAACCAGCAGCCATGCTCCGCGTAGTGCGAACAACAGAGTAACAGCGCAGCGGACACAAATGACAGGCGGCAGCGCTGTGGCTGTTGAAGCGACGCCACCGAATGTTCCAATGGTCTCTGCACTCAGCTCTACACGACTAATCGCTGCGGGATGATTCTCTTGACACACTACAGTGGCACTCTGTAGTCATCTTTCCGTTGTGACTCCTGAGTAATCACATTGCCCTACTATATCATCTTTGTGACATTACAGATACAGGGGGAAGCTGATTGTTTCCATGTGAAAGGCGGGTTTTGTCAGGCTGTTGGGTTCCCCAGCCGGCCGGCTAACAGTTTGGACCTAGTGAATGGAATACAAGTAGTTAGGATTTTCCTAATATGCAAAAAATGTACATATGTTTGTAAATCTATCGGACCAAACTGCGTGGTCATCAGTCCGCAGTAGGTTATTTTAGTCTTGAAAAACATCTTTATAGAGTGTAACAAGGAGTTAACATCGGAATTGCACCCCTGAAAATATAAAACCCAAAATATGACAATATATGAAAGAAAAAATTGAGGAAATTAACGTAACAGAAAACTTTCGCACACTACAGTACGAGTAAAACTTCTTTTACATTAGTACGTATATCCGTTCTATCCCCCTTCATTACGAAAAATGCATGCAACTCGAAAAACTTGGTCTTTCTGTTGACAGTAAGTCATCTCTTCGGTTGATGTTATTAAACTCGGGGTTTAACTACGAAAAAATAGCTGGCAGTAATTCTCTTGTAACGACCAAGATATTGCTATTTACATGGCGATGTCCATTTGTTTTTCGATTGTTTAGTGTGGGTAGATGGATGCCGGACACTTGCCACGCCGGACACTTGCCACGGCGGACATTTGCCACACCTGACCCTTCGCCAGGTAGTCGGATTAGCGGCCCCTCAGGCAAGGGACGCCCCTCCCCGTACTCCTGCTGTTGGCTTCCAGACCTCCGATCTTACACGATACAGCTAATACGAAAGAGATATTTCTGTTCGACATCTCGCCGAAATGTACAACTTCTTTTCAATATCCCGAAATCGAAACATTTATAACTTTTGGGAAACGGGAGCAATACCGTCGGCTATGTCTCTGTGCAATTAGTTCTTCCAACCACAAATATGGATCAATTCTCCCTCCGTTTGTACGGTAGCTTTCTTCCACACTGGCTGATTGCGATAGAAACAGTCCATCGCCGTGGAAGGAACATGAAAGGAACGATATAGAGATAATTCGAATGTTCGCTTATCATTCAAGTTTGATCACTGCATTTGTACATATATTAATTGCTACAACTGCGTCAGAAAAAAAAATAGGAAAGAAGAACGATACACTTCATAAATTTACTCTTTTGCGGCGAAATATTAGTTAATAAAGTGAATTGGGACAATGTTCAAATCAATCACAGAAAATATGTTAACAAAATACAGATAAGAGCGTCTATGTTTGACAGATCACCTAAAGTCGACATACAAATTTGAAATAACGAAATGAAGGAATATAGAATGCTAAACTTGTAAAGTACACTGTTCTACAGTGTTTAGCTGAGTCGCAGAGAAACCACCCTAGTTTTGTAATGGAAATACCATAATTCCTATGATCTGCACTACAAAAGAAACAAAAAGCACAATGTAATATGTGTACTAGCTCACAAGCGAAACTGAAGTCGATAGTTCATGTCAGTTAGTGTGAGCAGATGTTATACTCGACTACCGGAATAAATTAATATCTGCCGCGGCGGAGCGGCCAAGCGCATTGTGGCGCTATGCTGCGATGCGCAAGGCCGTTCCCCGTCGAGGGTTCGAATCACCCATCGGGCATGGATGTTTGTGTCGTCTTTAGTATGAGGTAGCTTATAAGTGGTTTGTAAGTTTAAGGACTGATGTCCCGCCGGCCGCGGGGACTGAAGCGCTCCAGTTACGGTCTGCGCGGCCACTGCGGGGGTTCGAATCCCCCCTCTGGCATGGATATTTATGCCCTCCTTAGTATTAGTTAGTTTATAAGTAATTTGTAAGTTTAGGGACTGATGATCCCGTAGTTAAGTCCCATAAGCTATGCAAACATTTTGACTGATGATCCCGCAGTTAAGTCCCTTAAGCTTAACAAACATTAGAACATCTTAATTTACCGACCCCGGAACTCTCATGATGCAGCCGATGAACAGTTCATAGAAAACTTGAGTCTCAACACAAATAGGTACACTACTCATACAATTATAGTTGGCGGTGACTTAAATCTACCATCCGTATATTGACAAAAATACACTTTCCGACAGGGTGGCAGATAAATCTTTCGATATTGTTCTAAATGCTTTTTTAAAATTTATTTTGAACAATTAGTTCACGAACCCATTAAACTTGTAAATGGTTTCGGAAACACTTGAGCTCTTAGTCACAACTACTCCTGAGCATCACGACGGATGCAGCGATAAGTGAACGCAAAGTTGTAGCGAGCTCAAATCTGCAACAAAGATATTCACCAAAACTAAACGTAAATACGTCTATTAAAAAAATATAAAAAGATAAAAATTCGGTTGACATCTTCCTAGGGGACAGTCTCCATTTTTTTCTAATTTAACTATGTAAGTGAAGACCATATGTGCCTTACAGTCAAAGAAATAGTATCAACAGCATTGGAGCGATTCCTACAAAATAAATTAATAAGAGACTGAACTGGTCCCCCATGGTACATAAAACAGAACAGAAAACAGAAAATTTAGACGAATTCCAAATCCCCAAGATTGCCGATTTTTTACTGAAGCTCAATGCGACATTCGTTTAATATTTTCACAACCAAACTCTTTGTAGAAATGTGGCGGAAAATCCAAAGAGATTCTGGTCCTATGTTATCTACAGCAGCGGAAAAACTAAGCGAATGCCTTTATTGTACGATGGGGACGGTAATGTTACTGAACACAGTGCCACTAAAGTGGAGTTATTAAATGCAAAAAAGTAAATACCCTTGGTGATGGAAAGCAAATCACCCTATCAAATAAGTGATGTTGCAGACGAAATGATAAACTATGTTTTCAAAAGTTTCTAATGCATAAGAAAAATACATCTAATACATTTGTTTACATATTCTTTTGTAACAAGTTTCCATAGCTTTTGCTGGCCTGATTAAAAGATAATCAACAACGTGGTGAGAAACTTTAACTTTTAAGGTCTACATCTAAATGTACTTCATGAGACCTACGTCCACTGTAAAGTTACTTCTATACTCGTCTAATTTTGTAGATATGGGAATTATTTCAACACTATAGCTGCCAAACTTGTCAATCTTAAGAGCAGATCTGTTTTAGGGTGTGTATTTTAGGTACAATTCTAAAGTTCAGATTCTTTTTAAAAGCTAAAGTGTACCTCATCAGTTTAACAAAAATGATATTTTTAGGAGCTAATTGCGGCTATGAAGTTATAGAAATAATTTAAGAACTCACAATCTTTGACGGTATGGCCATAATATTAGAAGGTAGAAAAAAGTTCTCTTAACGTGTCAACTGTAGGAACTTTTAGCTCAATAGGAAATTGCAAATTGAAAAGCGGTAGATGTAACTATAAGTTCTGGTTGCAGGAGGATCATTTGAGTGATGTTTAATGTGTTTGCTTCGTTTAGTAATATTTCACCGATACTGATTAAACGCTAGTTAACCGAACTGTCACCAGTGTAAGATTACTGTCCAATAGAAATATTGGTAATTAATAGCATTTGATAATTAAACAGTATGAAGTTCACTGCAAACATTGACCATGCCAATGCACTAAATGTTACACAATTTTAATTACATTAATTATGGTAGCAAGGTATGTACACAGTTGGGTGACAACATTTATAGTTAGGCCATAGGTAGAAATTCTCCACGTTGAGATTTGCTGTGTGCTTGTAGCTGACGGGAGACCAGCGAGCAGGCCTACGTTGGTGGCTTGTTCCAGCTTAGGATTTTCCAGTTCGTTTCCGGTGAGGGGAGAGAGGGACAATGGCGAGTGCCAGGCACAGTGCAGTGCACAGCGTGAAATAAAATATTCTAATACTACTGGCATTTGAAGTAATACGATGCAGTTAGGAACCTTTAAGGCCCTCATTACAAAATAGCCTGTTGACAAATAAACAATACATTAGCTGATATAGTCACATCTGACATAATTTGTTTAATTGACAATGAAAAGTAATAAATTATCAATGAATACAAGACAGTTACACAACTAGCATGGCAATGTTTGTTTATAAAAATAATATATTAACTATTTCTCATTTTATTTTCAATTAATCTTGTGTATTTTATCTTGAACGATTCAGTTAAATCACTTATCTGTGACATAAGAAATTGCACGATTATGATAAATAGTACAAAGCATGTTCATACCAATATAAAAACCTAAGAAGACAATTTATTTAATGTGTAGTGTAATTATTTAGATTTTAAGTAAAGTTTTAGAAATGTATTGGCTGAGCCCTGTACGTTGGCAAATCGGTTAGAACAGCTCACATGGGGAAGTTGATGACTTAGGGGAAAAAACCCCAGCGGTTGAGCTTTTGGCACGCGTGCGAGGGCAGGAAGGGACGACTCCGGAGCACGTGGGGAGCTGGCCGGGCGGCGTCGCTCTGCATGAGTCGGCATGTGGACCTCGAGGTGGAGGTTATAGATTTGTGTGAGGGATTCGCCATGTGTGGTTGCTCGTCGTAGACTGCACCAAGTTGAATCGAGTGCTACTGTGTGTTTGTGAATATTTAGCCATTGGAACAAGGTGTGCATCGCATTGAATTAAAGTGACTGTGATTTGTTAATGTAACACGTGTCGTCGCATAGGCATGAACATAAACGGTGTTTGAGACAGCCACATGGTGTGAAAACAATTTGCAATAAATATTCATTTTGCCTGGGGGCTCACGAGCTATAACTTTATTTGATAAATGTGTCGACGTACAGACGTATCAGCCACAGGGATCTAATATTGTGAAATAAACAACATAAAGTGAACTTTCACGTGTTTCAAAAATAGTAGTTAGTACACCCCTTTCTCTCATGAACTTGATTTTATTATGAATTTGTTTTGTTAATCATATGCAGGGAAGGAAAACTGCGAACGTGTGATATCATCCCCTAGAAAACGAGTCAAACAGTCGCAATCACAGTTCCAGTGTTTTTGCATGTTCAGGAATTTGGTTCGCAGCTGGTGGTTGTGAGTTTTAAAAATTAAACTTTCTCCATTTTAAACTCTCACCCCGACCTTCACGCTCGCACCAGCTAGCTTCATCATTAAGTTATTTAAGGATACTGAGGTCTGATACACTCTTTTTATTTTTACAGTTAATAAAGGTCGCATCGTTAGGTGGTCCTTACATGTGGTTCTACGTTCAATACGTCTCCGTTTTTCGAAAGCAGCTTTCCCTTGCAATTATCCTGTTTTCGGAGTAAGCACATCCACGCCTTATTATCGCGTAACCATTGTAGTGGGCAAAAGGCCTGCCCTTGGCTGTTGTAATAACTACCATATTAACGATCGTACTACGAAATGCGAAAGCGACCAGTGTGCATATGTGCATATGTCGGGAGACCGTCCACGGAGTTCTCGGGCCGGGCGGAAGGGCGGGGGGAGAGGGAGGAGGAGGAGGAGTAGGTAAAAGCAGTAAAAGTGTGGCAAAAGTCCGGCGTGGCAAGTGTCCGGACACTGGGTAGATGACCCATTGGTGAATGCTGGCCATACGCTGAAAACAGATTGGTCTGATGGATTACTAGAAGGATTGGCAGTACCTAGTGGCAAATAATTATTGTGCCCATGGGCGTACAGCCCGCGGGTTTTTCCCCGATCGTTTACTCGTTTTAAGATAAGAGGAAACTGATTATCATGAGGAACTCAACAATACCACCTTTTCAAGATCATTTGAAAATTCGCTTATACGGAATTTGATGAAACCAGCCTCATTATGATTGACAATGCCCGCACCACACTGTTGTCAAGGACAGATCCCAACGATATCTCGTAGAAAAGACATCACACAGTGGCTCCCACCAAATAACACAAAATTATATGAATCAATGACGGAAGTGGAACTATTAGAAATTGTCCCATACACCGTGGACGAAGTAGCCAACAGGAATTCACATTCTGAATTTCGATTACCCACCTATCATTGTCGCTTTAATCATGTAGATCACACATGAGCAAAAACCATTGAGTACACAGCACGTGAAAACAATTCACACTTTGGGAAGTGGAGAGAAACAGTTTCTAAAGTAACTGTGTAATACCTGAAGCAGTGTTGTAGAACACGCAAAACGTGTCATTCAGGAAGCTTGGAGGAACGAGTACGTATTGAAAGGTAGTGTTACCGAAATAACTATTGCCGTCGGGTAGTCATGTGAGAGTTCTAGTGAAACAGATGTGACATTTTACAGGCGAATGACACAAAACACGTTGAGTGATAGCAAGTTGCAACGAAATTTGTATCTTTTGATGGCGGTGGTTTCGCTACGCCGGTATTTTGATTTTTACGATTGATTATGAAATACATGGCACAAGCTGAAAATGTGTGAGGAAGCCTCCCGCAGTAGTTTGCGAGTAATGCAATGGTACCACGCTAGTACAACCCTGGAGGTTACTTAGCAAGCAATGATCCGAGTAAGAGATCTGCATATGCCACTTTTTCTACTCAAGAATGAGAAAACTGACAGCCAAATTCATAAGCCCTCAACTAAAATACGCAGGTCGCCTGAAGAGGACTTGTGTGGCCTTTCTAAGCCTTGCACTGAACAAGAACTGACGAGGGCAACATGAGGTGCTAAAGCAATTTAGACAGTGTAATAGTGGAACAGGTTAAACATTTTGGACCAAAAACGCACGCCTGATCATATGTTTATTCAATAATTGCCTCAATACAAAACTGTTTGATCCGAAAGCTGTGTGAGAAGTCTCGCATAGTCTTCATTCCCAGACCTCGCAAGCAGTCCGACGACCCAAGGAGTTAGGTGTTTACAGACCAATTTCTCTCTTATATCGCCTCTGTAAAATCTTCGAACGGATTACCTACGATTCCACAGCGACATGGGTTCTGACCAATTTAAGACTGTACGACACAGATACTAAATCTAACCAAGCACACTGAAACAAGTCGGGTGACTGGGACAACATTCATTCATCTGACAGCAGATTACTACACCATTAACCACCAAATGCTCCTGCACAAAATTTGTGGCATAAATAAAAATTAAATGAGACACATTATAAACAACTTGTTAGAAACACACAATTGTGTGAACTAAATAAAAACGCCAACAGCCTATTTGCTTTGTTGTGCTCTTCCGTCCGAAGACTGGTTTCATACAGCTCTACACGACACCCTATGCGGAGCAAGGCTCTTCAACTCAGAATAAAAACGGAACCCACATCCATATGAATCTGCTTACTGTAAAACTCCTTTAGTTTTCCTCTGCTTCCCTCCAACACTATATGTCGTATCAATCAATCGCTGCATTTATTCACGTTGTACCATATACTTCTTTGCTTTCATATTTTGCTCAGTCTCATGAGGTAACATCATATTTCAAAATCTTTTAGCCCCTTTTTGTCTGAACTGTTGTCGACGTTCCAGCCCGGGGAAGGCAACACACATGAATTTATAACATGATAACCAATTCCTGGGGTCAAGAGTAGCAGCCCCCCCCCCCCCCAGCTCTCATGAAATTGAAAAAATTTAAACTTTGTGAACTAATGACACAATTACTGCCTCAACATACATTTATTTATTATTCACGATCAGTTTCAGTCAGAGGCCATCATCTGATGAGAAATATTCCTGGTTAGCAACTTCACATGTCGCATGAGTATAACAAATGAGCGACAGTATTTATGTTTCTTGCACACAGTATAAACATTATATCATTAACTGAACAACGAGTATTTCCCACCAGAAAGTGGTCTCGGACTGAAACCAGTGGTTAATAATAAAAAGTGTGTTGAATCTGTAATTATGACAGGCATTTGAAAAAAAAAAGTAAAAATAAAACTGGCATAGTCAGATTTTTCAAGGAAATTATTTAAATAATTGGTATTTTGTAAAAAGCCTTCAGTTTTAACGTGAACTCTTTTATAGCTTCTTAAAAGTCACCATTCGCCTTCAAAAATACTAAAAATTCTCGATACAACCAGGTCTTGGCCTCTTTACTGTATGACCGATGTTAAAAAATTTGTCCTCTTGAGAAATGCTTTTCTTTCCATAGTTGTTATAACTCGTTTTGCAATCCATATAACAAAACTCAGCTACTTCTTGGATTGTCTCGTTACCTAATCTAATTCCTTCAGTATTGCCTGGTCTTCTTAGACTACATTTCAGGACAGGTGTTTTGTTTATGTTAATGTACATCTTAAACCCTCCTTTGAAGACAATGTCCCTTCTTTTCAATTGCTCGTCCAGGACCTTCGCTGTCTCTTCCTGGATTTTAACGTCATCGGCAAACTACAAACTTTTTATTTCTTCTTCCTGAACTTTAATTGCTTCTGCAAATTTCTGCCTGCTTTCATTCTCTGATTGCTCGCCGTACAGCTTAAGGGGTAAGGCTACACTCTGTTTTACGCCCTCCCCAACCACTGAGCCTCTTTCATACCTTTTTTTTCTTCTTAACCTTACAGTTCTCTTTCAGATTCTTCTTGCAGTGGTGTATCTCCCACCTTATCTTCAACTCAGCTTTCTGTACTTTTGCTTAGTACTACTTTTTTATCTTAGCTCTTGCTATTTATATAATAGCTCTTGTTTTATCCAAGCACCTATTTTTCTCAAGGGTGTTCCTATCTTTCAGTTATAAATGCCTAAACTGGACTACATTTCTTCTCTGGCAAACTAGTACTGAACTATAGCTACCATTATCGTATAAAGACAATTTATTGTTCAACATTGTAACCAAAATTCTGTTGTCGGATTTACTTGCCGACGCGGCAGCGGAGCACGTTCGGTCGGATGAGTCCCATGCAATACAGTGACTGAATCACGATTTCATACATCAAGAACAAACCGATCTATCCGAAGAAAAAAACATAAAGAGAGAAAAAGAAGAAAAATGGTGAAAGAGTTATTACGGCTGTTCTTGTGGGATTTCCTAGCACTCATAATATGTAGCTTGAACGTCGTTCAAATTATGTGGTGGCGACATCTTGGACCAACATGTTTTGAGGACATATGCCGCACTTGGTGTTTGGTGCCGGCTGGAACTCGTCCGTTGGCGGGTGTACATGTTTGAAGGAACTGAGATACTAACAGCCGTGTGTATAATAAAGTATTTATTCTAGAACAATCAGTTTCGGCATTCTACTATGCCATCTTCAGGTCCCTACAGCGGAACATAATATCCAAAAGTAGGGATACTAAAACTGGATTCGTGGACTTCTGTCTCTTACTGGGAAACAACAACAGCAACTGTGACAACCAGTCCTTGTTGTCACAGTTGCTGTTGTTGTATCCCACTAGGAGACAGAAGTCCACGAATCCAGTTTTAGTATCTCTACTTTTGGATATCATGCTGCGATGTAGGGACCTGAAGATGGCATAGTGGAATGCCGGAACTGGTTGTGCTAGAATAAATATCTTATTATGCATACTGCTGTCGGCATCTCAGTTCCTTCAGACTCTTGACCAGCCGCTGTCCTGTTTCCACCAATGATGGATTCAATAAGACTTGGTGTACTTGTTTCTTGCATCCTCCGCATACTTTTCTACGGACGATTTTTGAGTACCAGTATAACAGACTCTTTTCATTCACTAGGTGACAGTTAAAACTCTCTGGTGTTCTGTGCTAAATCCATTTATTACTCAACTGAAGAAAGTTCATCTCATAAAACATATAATTTTCGTTTATATTGTTGAAATCCCTGTATAAACTGAAGAACGGAACAGATTCAAGCGATGGAAAGTGTAGGCTGGAATATTAACAATATCATGAGGACAGATTTGCAACACACCATGGAAAAGTTCGTTGAACCGTAGAAAGATAGGAAGGAAGGCTGATTGTAACCACACACGTCAAACTTTCGGTCAAACCCTTAGTCAGAGAACCCCCCCACAGGGGGATCACGGTTCTTTCGTGACTAAGTCCATCTCGAGACGGGTCCCGAGTTAATGCAGTTTTACTTCCCGGACTGCATTTCCTTCCCCCCTCCCTTCCTTTCCTATTCTCACTCCTTCCCCTCTCCACCGTCGGACTGATAACCTTAGCAGGTTAGACCCCCCTATCCCAATTAAACAACCACAACCTCAACCCCAAAGGCCACACACAAACATTCATACTCATACAGGAACAACTAATGAATACTTTATTGGCGTCGCCAGCTGCCGCTCCTCATATTCTGTTTGGTACGGAAAGTATAATTGTTAACCAGGAAAACATCGATTCTTTAGAGAACTCAATTATAGTCTCGTATAGTTTGAACAGCCTCGAAAGTCGCCCTCCATCCAAAGATTTCCATTTGAGTTTCAGGACCATTTCTGTAAGACTCACGCATTGATCGAAATAACCAACAGCAACTTAGGAGCTTGCCTTTCATTGTCCTCCCTTCAAGCCCCGAATATCTTTCTACAAACAACGAGTCCAAACGTTGTGGTTTGTATATCCCGTCAATTGTAGGATTTTTATCTGTCACTTTTCACTTCAGTCTCGCACATGCTGACGACTTTTTGTGATAGCAGATTCGATAAAAGGGTTGCAATCTAATATTTCAAAGCTACATCAGAGATGTAAGGGATATGTTCTGAAGGCAAGCAAATCTAAAACGATGTAGATGACTTGTTTGTGATTGCAGGTTCGATTGAATGGTTGCAATCTAATATCCCAGAGTTTGATAAGAGGTGTAAGGATTATGGTAAAGATCAGCAGCTCCAAAACAAAAGTGATGCCTGTGGGAGAGATTTAAACAGATTGAGTGTCAAATAGTAGGAACAAAGTTAGAACAGGTGGACAGTTTGAAGAACTTAGAATTTATTTTGTCACAGGATGACAACATACTGAAATAACTGGAATCAAGTTGTAGCAAAGCTAAAGTAGTGAGTGTTCAGCTAAAATCTACTCTCTTCTGCAAGGAGGTCAGTACCAAGACTAAGTTAGCAGCGCCGCTCTATCTTTCGACCAACTGTGTTGTATTGGAGTTAAAGCTGGGTGGATACAGATTACCTTATTTATAAGGTGGAGGTTACAGATATAAAAGTAGCAAGGATGATTGCAGGTGCTAATAGATGGGAACAATGGCAGGAGGGAGTCCATAATGACGGACTCAAATAAAAACTCGAAAGAAAGGTTTCCTAAGAGGCTCGAGGATTCGGCAGTAGAGGGTAAAAAGAGTTGAGGTAGACCAAGGAGGAAGTACTGGAAATGTTCAAATGTTGGTAAAGCTTAAGGAACTTAACTGTCACTAAACTTACAAACTACTGATGAACTTCTTATACTAAAGACGACACAAACATCAATGCCCGAGGGGGGATTCGAACCCCCGACGGCGGGCGGCCGCGCGCACCGCAACACGGCTCTCCGGTACGCGCGGCTAATTCGCCGCGGCAGAAGTACTGGGATTTGGTTAAGAATGATTTTGAAGTGACAAGCTTAGCATCGGACGAGGCATCGATGTTAGCATTGAATAGGGGATCATAGGGAATATAGTGAGGGAAACTTCGCTGATAGGAATAATCGGTCTGCAATGATGAGCCGGCTGCGGTGGCCGAGCGCTCTGAGGCGCGCGTCAGTCACAGTCTGCACGGCCACTACGGTCGGGGGTTCGAATCCCCCCTCGGTCATGGATATTTGTGCCGTCCTTAGTATTAGCTAGTTCATAAGTAGTTTGTAAGTTTAGGGACTGATGACCCCTTAGTTAAGTCCCATAAGCTCTAGAAACATTTGAACATTTGTAATGATGATGATGATGACTTTCACTTCTTTCAAGTCTGGCAAAATTGTTGAGCCGGCCGCGGTGGCCGAGGAGACTGAGGCGCTCCAGTCACGGTCTGCACGGCCACTACGGTCGGGGGTTCGAATCCCCCCTCGGGCATGGATATTTGTGCCGTCCTTAGGATAAGCTAGTTGATAAGTAGTTTGTAAGTTTAGGGACTGATGACCCCGTAGTTAAGTCCCATAAGCTATACAAATATTTAAACATTTTTAAAATTGTTGACGTGAAAAACACCCAGATATACCATGGTTTGGAATCCATTTATACCATAGGTCCCCGCCCCATCCATAACTATAGTAAAATGAAAGGCGCGGCGGATTAGCCGTGAGCGCTGGGGCGCCGTGCTGTGGTGCGTGCGACCGTTCGCCGTCGGGGGTTCGGGCGCCCCTCGGGCACGGTGTTTGTGTTGTACCTAGCTTAGTTTAGCTTAGTTTAAGTAGTTTGTAACCTACGGACTAAGCTATTGAGCAAGATAGATTTACATTTGAATTTTTTGAGTAAAATGAAAACTGTCTAGAGTACAGCATTTAAATTTAAATTCAAATGTGTATCATTCTCAGTGAAAGGACCTGAAGGACTCTACAGTGCCTGCACGTCTCAATGACAATATTTAAGTATATCCGAGGATGAACCACAGTAGGATATAATGTTGTTGTTGTTATGGTCTTCAGTCTGGAGACTGGTTTGAAGCAGCTGTCCACCCTACTCTATCCTGAGCAAGCCTTTTCATCTCCTCACAAGAATTCCAACCAACATCCATTTGAATGTGCTTACTATATGCGTCTCTTGGTTTCCCTCTGCGATTTTTACCCCACACACTTCCCTCCAATGCTAAATTTACTATTCCTTGATATCTAAGAATGTTTTCTACCAAGCGACCTCTTCTTTTAGTCAAGGTATACCAAAAATTCCTTTTCTCACCAATTCTGTTCAGTACCTCTTCATTAGTTATGCGATCTACCCTCCTAATCTTCAGCGTTCTTCTGTAGCACCACATTTCAAAAGCCTCTATTCTCTTCCTATCCGCACTGTTTATAGACCACGTTTCACTCCCGTACAAGGCAACACTCCACACAAATGCCTTCAGAAAAGATTTAATATTCGATGTTAGCAAATTACCCATTTTCAAAAATGCTATTCTTCCCATTGCCATTCTGCATTTTATATCCTCTGTACTGCGACAATCGCATGTTATTTTACTACCCAAGTAACAAAACTCATCTACGACCTTCATTGTTTCGTTACCTAATTTAATTCCTTCAGCATCGCCTGATTTTCTAAGACTGCATTCCATTATCTTTGGTTTGCTCTTGTTAATGTTCATTTTATACGCTCTCTTCAACACACTGTCCATTCCATTCAACTGTTCTTCCAGGCCCTTTGCTGTCTCTGACAGAATTTTAGTATAGTTTGGCATTTTCTAAACACAGATTTGCCATAAAATATTATTTACAGTTGTCAGCACTGTGTGTAGAGACGGTGACAATTTTCAGGAGTTTCCTCGCACAAGTGGGAGGCCAGTTACGGGGTGCGGTGCCACGTCACAGTGGAGGTACTGCACACTCCCTGCTGACGCGCCGCCCCTTAGTGTGGAGGCCTCGTTACTGCGACGCGCTGCTACTTACACGCCGTCACTCCATACACCCCCCCCCCCATATCACCACTACTTGCATGACGCCATTACGTCGGCAGGACGCCACAGACAGGGTAGGAGGTGACGGGTAGCTGCCAACCGTGGAGGTATAACTAGGGTAACTGCCGTGAGTCGCCTAGCATGATAGTTTCTCATTACCTTGTTTGAGAATGAAAACAAAGAGAGAAGAATATTCTCTAAAAATTATGGTTTAAAGGCGATCTACGAGGCGCGTCCAGAAAGTAAGTTCCGTTTGGTTATATAAAACGAACGGGTACAAATACAGAAAAAATATTGATTGTACAAAAATCTACAACTGTTAAACTACTTTTCTACATAGCTTCCGAAATTTTGTAGGCAATTGTCATAGCATGGCACAAAGTTTTGTGTGCCTTTTTCATAGAATGTCACCGCCTGTGTATTCGACCATGTAGTAACATGTTCTTTAAGCTCGTCATCATCGTTGAAGTGTTGTCCACCAACGACAGATTTTAGGTGTAAAAAGAGGATTACTGTCAAAAGATTTTTTTTTCACGATAATGTCTGATCTCACACACCGAATGTGACCATACAATTCTTACGGAAATTTCAATGGAACCTGTTTGATCACCCTCCATACAGCTCGGACCTCTCTCCTAGCGACTTTCATCTCTTCTTACACCTAAAATCTGTCCTAGGTGGTCAACACTTCAACGAAGATAAAGAGCTGTTACCACATGGTTGAATACACAGGCGGCAACCTTCTGTGAAGGATGCATGCAAAAACTTGTGGCACGCTATGACAAGTGCCTACAAAATTTCGGCAGTTATGTGGAAAAGTAGTTTAAGAGTTGCAGAATTTTGTGCAATAAAAATTTCTTCTGTATTTGTGTACAATTTCATTTTATTACCAAACGGAACTTACTTTCTGGGCGCGCCTCGAATATGTAAGGCGTCATTGTTGAACAGGGTCTGGGACTCAGGAAAATACTGCGAATAATCCCTTGACTAAAAGATTTGTTGTAAATTAATAGCACTATTCGAAAATGCGCCGTTCAGATTTTTCTCGAATTTTTTTTTCTGGGTGTTTTTTTTTTTTTTTTTTTTTTTTTTTTTTAGTCTATCTCTTGTACTAACTGGTTCACAAAGTCAATCGAATCTTTGTATCCAATAATTATTATCTGTTTTCGCTGTGCGATGCTGTACAGTCTGGTTAACTTTTGCAAATGTTGGCACTCGTTGTACATTCACATAATTGTGACTGTAACTTTCTTTGTTCTTTATCGTTCCTCTGCTTATAAGTTAATTACACTTACACTGGTAAATAAAGAAAATTTTCAAGAATAGAAATGGGTGTTTCTGTATTTTGACCCCCATCTTCCCCTCACAAGCAGAAATATATTTGCTTGAATGGTATTTTCACTCTGCAGAAGAGTGTGCGCTGATATGAAACTTCCTGGAGGATTAAAACTGTGTGCCAGAACCAGCATCATGCAGACGAAGTGTGATACCCTTAGTGATGGGTAAAGGAGGAGAAATATCTGCTGGACGTGTATGGTGTCTTCAAAGCCGTGTAACTAGTAAAATCTTCACATATATGCTCCGCTTTTTTTTTTTTTTTTTTTTTTTTTTTTGCCATTACTACCAGCTTCGCTTGATAAATTGAAGACCTCAGGGGTAAATAATGATAACCCTCATATTTTATATTTTCAATGTATTTGGTGAAACAATCATATTCAACACAACCTTTCATTTTCTTCAAGTAGTGCATGAATATGCAGATAGATGGCAAATATAAATATTACAACAAATATTAAGACATGAAATAGAAACTATTTTTCAAACATACAAGTCGTCATACCTCAACACTTTATAAATGAGGGATCTCATTATTTTCCCCATGGTCTTCAATTGTATCTTCATTCTCTTGTTGTGTCCCAGAAAGCTTTTCACATTGCGATCTTCCTATCGGTACTCACCTATAAGAATTGGGCAATACATAACTCAGGGCAGTAAGACGTTTGTGGCTCGTTGTCTTTGGTCGTAGAGGTGAGTTATGCATGTCAGCTTCTATGACCTAAACAGTTACCTAACTGTTTAAACAAGATCAGTAATTAATCTGTAGCTTAGCCAGTCTATCAATCTGCATATGATGACGCGAAAGCATATTTAAAGAAATATGAATTAAATCTCTGAATAACCAACAAACTGGATCCTGAGATAAAGAAGTCATTCACTCACGAAGTAATTCTTTATAAATGGAGTTTATTACTCTTTTTGGACATGAAAATGCGGAGGAGGTCCTACTTTATAGATCGGTAAATAACTGATTATTTCTCCAACTATTGTTCATGAGAGCCACAATAAGTATCACACGCACTCGAGGGTAAAAGTTCCAAATTATCACAAGTAAATTAATGAAGTCCATCGAACATTGCAGTTCCTAATTAATCCGCGATTAAAGTATTTGTTTTAAAACACAATTTATCATCACACGAGTACACGATTGCTGATTTATCACAGTTCCACAGCCTACTACAGTGCATAGTTTACCACTTTTCACCAGAGACTAATTTATGCAGTCACAGTCCCGTAAATGTTCTAAGTCCACACATGCCTATCTCTTCAAATCACAAGTTCCTAACGCGGCTTCAGACCGCCCAGCGTCACAACCTTTCACCACCACGTCCAAGTTACGAGTCCCTTCCCAAGCGTTCGAAAGCGTGCTCTACCTGCTCCCAAAATTGCATCCTTCCGCTCATCCTAACGCTTCATTTTTAAAATACAATTTCCCTTCCAAAATATTATACATTTGAATATCCCAGAATTAAATACTTTGATCACCACCCTACAAATTTTGTTTACATTTAACAAACAAATACATATTTAACAATTTTAAAATCGGTTGAGAATGAAGCTCTTTGCTCTGATAGCTATTAAACGTAGCGTCTCACCGTTCAAATATACTGCCGCCGTCGAAATATAGTTACACAATTAATATTTAATTTATAATGGCTATTTATGCAAATATATACAGTTCTTGTCCACAAATACATATAAGTGTTTATGTATAAATTATCTGCTGCGTGTCTACTAATTTTAGTCGGCCATGAAATATTTAAGTGGCAGTCTTCAACATAAAAAACGAACGATAATAAGAATAATATTAAATATAACAAAATACATATATAAGTGTAATGCGCTTTGCGGGGTTCATGTTTTGTGTGTCTGTGGTGGAATCTATGTTCTGACACAAGAATATTATTACCTCAACGAAAAGCAGAATAAGAGAGTAAAATAAAGTTTATTGAAAGAATACAGTAATAATGTGGTGCGTCTTTTAAGATAGGTAGCGTGATGCAATGCTTCTTAAACTGTTATTGATAAAGACTACGTATCAATAATTGTAAATATAAGTCTTATAATGTCATTATTATAGTACTGACATTTATCGGCTTTTTATCTGTAAGGGATATTTAAATTGTAATTACGGCGTTTGATTCTCCCAAGTCTCCTGAATCAATTCATATAATTATATTTGCCGTATGATCATTCCCTGATTTTATATGGATTTTTAGAATAATGTGTATGGCTATATTGTATTTCAGCTGCAATCTGGGAGAGCCGCCCTCGCTCAGCTAAGACCGCCGTTTCCTGTTTTCGAACAGATTAGGAAAACCGTAACTACCTGTATTCCATTCACGAGGTCCAAACTGTTATCCAGCTGGCTGTGGAACCCAACAGCCTGACAAAACCAGCCTTCCACATGGAAACAATCAGCTTCCCCCTGTATCTGTAATGTCACAACATTATATATGTATTATACATGGCATATCATTTCTGAGGCCCCATAACAGCCTTCTCAAATCATATATCAGGCTTATATATTTGCATGTCTTGGCAGATGGCAAGTCACATGTAACTTCTTGACACATTGTTGAGACATGTCATGACATTTTGTGACGACTCTTTGTTTTCTCACTCGAGACATCATACGATGTGACATACCATATTGTACCTCAGGCCATATGATAATGTAACACAGTATCATGTAGTGAACAGGCACATAATGCATATCATATTATGACAAACCATTACATGTGATATTTTGCAGTGTGTCAAGTAAGCTAATGCATTGCATTATGTCTCATCTGACAATGTCAACCAGCATAGCATTTCCTGTACTAAACAATGTAATTCCATAGAAGTTCAGAATGCATGCATCAAAACTTGTTATTACAGAAGTACCGCCATCCCTTGAGTGTTCACTGTGCTGTGGAATTAGAGATTACTTGATAAAAAGTGTGATTATTCCAAGATTTGTTATCTGAATGTTTTCGAAGCTGCTAAACAAGTGAAAAGTTAGTTATCCTGTTTTACTTCTTTGACTTTGGGCAATACATGTTTTCATTGAGTTGTTCTGTGATACAAGCATTTTTCATTCTGAAACATGTATAGGTAGGCTCAGTCTGATCTTTTGATGAAAAAGAAATTAAAAAGTAAAAAACTATCTCTTAAGCACCTTTTCATTGTTCATACTGGCGTACTTTAACATGATTCATAGAAAAATTGCAATTATTTTGTTACACATTTGTGAAGAAATCCGCCTCATGCAAGACACCTTGTATTATTTTATTATCCCGACATATTTCGGGTTTTTGTCTTTTATTTTCTAGAATAACATGAAACAGGTTTTCGATTATACAGTCACTTGGACGAGTTGTTTGATTTGAAAATTATATTGGATATATTAGGGCTAATTTTGTTTGCAATGCTTACATAATGTCATACACAGAATTTGCATGCTGATTTACTTCAGGAATGACAAGCTGTGAAAACTTCTCATTTATGAATTAAAGCTGCATGAAAATCCTGTGAATGACATTATGGAAGCATTATAAACAAACTTAGGCCTAATATATAAAACTTCAGATCAATCAAATCGTCCAAATGACTGTATAGTCAAAAATCTGTAACATGTTATTCTGGAAAATGAAAGGCAAAAACCCACAGAAAATGGCACAATAAGTCTGGGTAATAAAATGAAGTTAGCTGCCTTGCATAAGGCAGATCTCTTCAGAAATCTATCATAGCAAGCATGGAAGGAAAAAGAGCTACATCATTACAAGACGAACATATTTTGTTACACTTTCTGCAGCTGTCATTATTTACTATCAATTTACTAATAATTACCAGGTTGGTTTCCTATTCTCTTGTATATATATTTGAAAGCTGTATTTTGATTATGGTACATTAAATACTGTACTACTGTTAGTAATAAACAAAGATATACTACAAAAGTCAATATCACTGTTATTAACATTATCATATATTTTATTGACATGTTTTATAAACATAATTGTCAAAATATAAAATGAAAGTATTGCCATATTCATTTTAAAAAAAAGAAATATCAGTCTCATTGCCCTATTTTTGGTCTCATATCACTTGAAACCTGGTAATTACAGTGACAAATGAATACAGTGGAAATAGTTCCATATCACTAATTCCAGGCCCCCAGAGAGTGGCAGACAATCGTTTAGGTGCACAGCAGCCACACTCCAGCAGTATGCAGGTGCAGTAGGGGTGTCACCCTGCTGCTCGGTGACCTTGACGGTGAGGACTGCTACGCCTCGCTCCCCCTCTCGATGACCTTGAAGGTGAGCGGCGTGGAGGGCGCATGCAGCACTGTGGTCCTCCAGCGCATCTCGCCGTCGAACTCCAGGCGGAAGCGGCGCACCACCTGCAACACAGCCGCCAAAACAATCTGCCAAACTGCCACCTTCCAGCATCCTCCAAACATTTTAACCCCCAATAACCCCACAATATCTGGTGATAAGCTTTCCATTGTACTATTTTGACACTCAATATTTATGTTGTGAAACATTAACTAAACAATGGAAAGATAAATCTGAAGTATTGAATTAAAATTTGTGATGCGAGCAGGAGTTGAACCGGGACCTCCATGCTTACTAGGCAGACGTGTTACCGTTAGACCACCGCGCCAATAACGATTAAGGCGCCTCACAATAGCCTAAGCAAGATTTCCTGCACGTCATAAACTTTAATTCAGCTTCTGTGTTGCATAGAATATTGCCACTACTGCCAAGGTTCTCTGTGCAGCGGAATAGCACCTCCGCAATGAATATATTGGAACATTCCTGTCTAAGGTGAAATAAATATCAATGTAAATACAAATATATAATCCCTGAGACGGATTTTCGTCTTGAGTATGTCAAAGACATAGACGTCTAGCGGTATGCCTAGTAAACATGTAGGTCCAGGTTCGATTCCTGGTCGCACAATAAATTTTAATTCAGTGCTTCAGATTTATCTTTAAAGTCTTTGACATATTCGAGACGAAAATATATTTGTATTTGTATTTACATTGATATAAACAATGGAAAGTTCAGAGTGGATTATCAGTAATATAATGAAGGTAGGCTGCAACTTGCTGTAAAGATAGTCACTGAGCCATAGACAGACACGTTGGGGAAAAAAGTCACACCAAACAACATAAATATTTGGCGGCAATCTACATCAGGAAAACAGAGACAGAGCACACACTATAAAACAATCACACTGACAAAACACGGACACACTTGACCGCCGTCTTCAGTCGCTATATATTGACTATGAGTAGAACGAAGAGAAAGTCGGGAATTGAAATGTTTGTTGCCGGATTTGCATAGTACTGCTGTGAATCTTGTAGTCAGTATTATTTACAGCTTTGGCAAATGTGAAAGCACTGTGAAGACCCAGGCTGAAAATTACATCAATTGGGTAAACACAGATTTAACAATCTTTTTTTTTCTCCCTCAGTAGATCATACCTTTGTTCAGACTATTAGATATTCAACTCACTCAGACCATCAGTGTACCTTAAAAGTTATATTTTTTCGTTTCTTTGTCTTTATTTATTTTTCTGTGATTGGATTGGGTATCAGACCTTGGTGAAAAGATTATGAAATAATTGAGAGTCACACAGTTTTGTTCTGAAGGTAAACTGTAGAGTTATGATACAGGTAATGAAGATTAGCACAACCGAGAAGTATAAACAGTTTTGCAGTCACGTTCAAATTCCAGTGTTCAAACAGGAGCTAAACTAATTCGAGTATTCGTACAGAAATCTTACTTAAAGTTTATTTACAAACTACTGGTACCTGGTCACATTTTGCTGGAGCTTGTTTCAGATGAAATGGGAAAGAAAGAAAAGAGTAAACCCACATTTGTAACATGTATAACTGGAGAATGGATTGTGAACAGGAGCTAGACACACACCCTACTCTCCGTGCTCCCCTTTCCTCTGTCCTTCTCCCTCTTCTCCTTCCCTCTGTTTGTCTCTCTCCTACTGCCTTCTCTCTCTGTGTATCTCTTCCTTCTCCCCCCTTCCTCTCCTCCTCCTGTTACACCTTCTCTTTCATCTATTGCCCATTCCCTTTCCCCCCTCCCTTTGTCCATCTGTTCCTCCTGATGCTCTGAAATTTTGACACAAAGTTGTAATGAAAGGCACGTGTATTTTTACGTACCTAATTTTACAAAACATTTCATATTTGTGGCTTTGTATACATTTTATAATGAGGAAACGTTGTTACGAAATGCGCATACAATTACTTTTGAAGACTAACAGTTTTTTACAAATGAACATTCGTATTTTTTATTGATATAGATTATATTTTGTTTCAGAGTGATGCTACCTCGAGAGGGCGAGGGCAGACCACTTACCCTGGCCAGCAAGGTGTAAATCTCGAGCTCGGCGAACCTGCGTCCGATGCACATCCTGGGGCCGAAGCCGAACGGCATGAAGGCGAAGGGGTGCGCCGTCTGGGCAGCGTCTCCGCCCTTGAGCCAGCGCTCGGGGTGGAACTCCGAGGGGCGCGCGAAATGCTCCTCGGAGTTGGTAAGCACCATGTTAGCGAGCATCACGTCCACCTGCAGACAGAGGCGCCGAGTCATCCCAGTTGACGCACCACTAGTTAGCCTCTAAAAGGTCAACACTATAGGTGATGGTGAGGTGGGACCCCCGGAACATACAGAGGGTCTCCCACTTAAGCTTTTCACCTCAAGGATCAAAAGATTCCGAAAAACTATTTTGGCAGACGCCCTTCTCGTCCCACCCAATATCTCAACTTATAGCACACTACGATGGTGTGTGTCCATTAATTCCACTTGCTCGTAGCTCCATCTTCATTCACTTACTAGCTGCAAGTACCCGGCTTTGCCCAGGTTTAAAAAAAGGTTTTCTGTAGAAGCCTACCAAATCGTTTATTTGCATGTAATAAAAGGGTACATTTGTGTTAAAGCAATGTGATATCATTTTGGCAGCTCCATTTGGAGTATGTACAAAAATATTTTCGTCTTTGCCCACTCTGGAGCAGGCCACATACAACTGTCCATGAGAGAAGCATGGTGTCTGCAAGTCTATACCAGCAATCCCAAGAGACTAGCCGTGTGACTTGTTGATTATCATGGCAAAGCACAGTTTCAAAAGGAACTGTATTCTCTTGAATTGTATGGTGTTGTCTGAGGGAATGATAGGTATTCTTGGATTGAAGACATCCTCGCCCTTGGTACTCCCTGTGAGTACTGTGGCTTGAATTACATGTTGCATCAGCTTTTTTCACAATTAATCTTGTGCCACTGCACAAACTGGGTGCATAAATATTTCTGATCAGCATTACTGGAGTACCAAATTTCAGAATCAAGTTCTGGGCATGCAAATTAGGAGTCTGGATGGAATACAAAAACTCAATGGGATATTGTACTGCTTCATCATCATTAAGGACGCAGTTTATGGACTTGTAGTTTTGCCCTGGAAGCTGCTTCTGAATGGTGCCACCAGCTTCTCAACCACATCATTTCCGCTTGCCAGAATTGGTCTGTGAGAAAGCCAGTCCTGATCCTTGAAGTTTTGCTGAATTTTAGGATACGTCTTGGACAGAAGTTCGTCAGGAGAGTTGACAATTTGATCACAGGGCATAATTATGAGGCCTGTTGAAGGATCTTCAGAAACTTTACCATCTCCAATCTGAAGCAACTTGTTTGCAAATTGTCCTGTAGACAAATCATCCTGAATGTGTGACAGCATGTTTGTAGTTAGAGTGAATTTTTGACTTGGTATCATAGATAAGAATTTTTCAAACAGGCATTGATCTGAAATTTTATGTAGACAGTAACCTTCATCTTGTTCTCAAGGTCAAGTGTACAAAATTTCATCAAGATCAGTGCGAATATACAGATTTACACGGACACATTGAGAACGCACTTTCACTTTTTCTCAAACTTTTCGGTTGGTTTTCCAAAAAAAAAAAAAAAAAAAAAAAAAAAAAAAAAAAAAAAAAAAAAAAAAAAAAAATGGAACGAAAATTGTTTAATAACCTTCCCCATGTAATTCTGTGTACATGTAGCAAATTGCACATTATTTGGTTGTCTGGATCTTGAGTTATAAGAGAACAGACACACAACAAATGAGTCTTGTAAGTATAGAGTTTTGTGCATCCTCACTGAAACGGTCATTTGCGTGCTTCAGTCATATATATACATTTGTAGGTAAGGTGGCTGTTCCAACTGACATGTCCAAAATAATGGACACCATATCTGTAGTTAATTTACATCGTCCTGTATTATAGCGTAACTTAAGAAAGGGCTGCACGTATGCGAGCGCGGGGGCCCACGAGCGCTCACGCCGCTTGACCGCAGGGACTGCCAGCAAACAGACCCCCGCCCCCCCCCCCCCCCCGCCTGATAACGCTGCTGCTAGGTTTCTGGTGCGAGTGCACCGACATAGACCTGTGCACTTTGCGTCATTAGCACAGTGTGTCAGTATATAAGTTCGCTTGCCGCCCCTGCTAAGATAAAATTAGTGAGAGGAAAAATATTGATATATTTTACAACATCTTCATTCTTTTTTAATTAGTATTAACAAAATTGAAGGTCAGGAGTAATTCAGCTGAGGTTCAACTGACTGAGTAATGCAGTAAACACCGAGATGATGATGATAAACATTTAAACATAATTAGAAATTGATTGAAACACTCATATCTTTCTTTTTCATAAGCACTAGGTCTCTTCTGTTGTCTACTATAAAATCTGTTAACAACATAACACGTCACATCCTTGCAAATACTAGAAATCAAAACTGCAACTAGTTGTTCATTTTTGACACTTCAAGAGTAATGTTTGATTTTACTATCGGTGGTGTCCAATCGCATAGAGATACGTTGTCCTGCACGAGAATAGAAATAACTTACAAAGTCTTGGTATAGTTTTAGATAAATTTTGTTGAAGGAATGATGATTAGGTTTTAACGTCCTGTCAACCAGTACGGTCATTAGAGATGGAGCTCACAGTTGCACTGTTTGGGTAGGGAATGTTCTGTGCGTGTCAAAGGAGCCATCTTGGCATTTTCCTGCATTGATTTAGGAAAATCGTGGAAAACCTGAATGGCAGGAGATGGATTTTAACCACCATCTTCCCAGTTGCGAGTCCAGTTTGCTAACTATTCGGTAAATATTTCATAGCATTTGATAATGAGACAACGTAGGCTCGAAACACGTACTGATACTTATCATACGTTTGACAACCGGTGCGTTACTTTCACAGCACTATAACATCTTTAAAGTTTCAGTATTTGATTAGTGAGCTTTAAGAATCTTACACTGCAGTAAAGGCGAATTTGTACATTCAGAATTTGAATGCATCGGTCGTTGAAGACGACAAACAAGTTCTCGATTTAAGGTGGCTGGACACCGTATTATACATCACCACTTCTGCAGCTTACAGTAACTTTTCCGATTGTGGCGCTGGTGTGATGGCAGCAGCTGGTACTGTGTCTACTCACCCCTCTAGGAATGCGGTAGCCGCTGAGCACCAGGTTGTCCACCACCACCTGTCGGCCGCCCCCTACCGCCACCGGGTGCAGTCTGCCAACACAACAACATGAAAACACCTCACTGTAACGCCGAAACGCGATTCCTGTTAGCAGTGGCAGAGGAGACCACATGGGTAACGGATTTCAGAATTTCATTATGTTTATGGTACGTGAAGTTCAGAACTTTAATAACAATCAGCCAAAGCCATTCGACGCAACTCTCAAAAATTCTCGAGAAAATCGACTTCGGAGTTTTGTAAAGTACATGTAAGTACGGATAATTGAAGCAGTTACAGCATCTGGCGTCATAACCATAGAGACGGTGGTACGAATCCCGAGGTGACAGACACTTTTTTCGTTTTCTGAATTCAGTTATGTAAAACATTTTGGGAATTCCACGTTTTGTCAGTTTTTGTTTACTAGTATCTAGACGAGCTTAAAACCTTGTCACGTAAAGTATGTTAGCTGCTTCGAAGGCCATTAGTAACTATGGAGATGACTTTCCAAACCCAGTGTCGTACCTGTTCATAACCTGTTCAAAGACTACCGTCCTCAACTAATAGCGAACCCAACACTGTAAAAAAAATGTAACTTATCTTTCTTTGATTGAAACCGTATTTATCAATAACCTTCTATAAAATATAGAAAATTGCGAATAAACAGAAAAGTGCCGTTTTCGTAAAAGTTACCATTAGATATTAAGTAGTCTAACACAAAGAAGAAGTTTAAAAAATTGTGAAGATAGGATTCGAACTACCGACCCTAAGATTGAAACGCCAGAACGGTACAACCTAAGCTACGCCGACAGGTGGCGAAACTATTTGAATTATTGGTACTTACGCTTACTTGCAAAACTTCAAAGTCGATTTTCTCGAGAATTTTTTAGAGTTGCGACGAATGGCTTTGACTGATTGTTATTTAAGTTTCCAACTTCACGTACCATAAATATCAAATAAAATCCGATACCCATGTGGTCCCCTTGCAAGAATATTATAAATTTTAGGGTACATAATACAATGGCAAATAGAAATATTTCACAACCAGATTCTAAAATGAATGAGTTTTCTAGCACAGACGTGGACTTTGGTTCAAATATTCAAATGTTTTGAAACCTATTGGAACATACTATGGTCATCAGTTTCTATTTCAACTAACTTACACTTAAGGACAACATATACACCCATGCCCGAGGGAGGGCTCAAATCTCCGGCGAGAGCGACTACCCAATCCGTAGCATGATGCCTTAGGCCACGTGGCTACTACCGCGTGGCACTAACTTGTGCTGACCTCAGGATTAAGTTGAGGGTATTGTACAAAGGAAGAAAATTAACATGTATTTTGGAAACACTGAAATAATCGGTGGAAATCAACACAGCAGAAGACGGATGGATACCCGTGGGAGATTAAATAGTGGCAGCAGAGGATCAAATAGGGAAAAAACATAATCTAGTAGAAATCATTGGATAACACATGACAAATTTAATTTATGAAAGGGGAAGACCTAAATGTACAAAAAATATAGTAAGGACTCAAAACATCTGCAATTAAAGAGTTTACAAGCATCCTTATCGAATAAATAAAAATCTGTTACAAGCGTGCTGGAGAATACATACAAAACGTTGTACAATACATTATGTTTATGTTGAACAGTCGTCAGGTTTGAGGTAATGAATGAAACACGTAGAGAATGCTTATCACAGCCTACCGCGACAAGCATCAAAATCCTAATGGGAGACTTTCATTCAATGCCAGGTAGTGATTGCGATTTTCAAACGGTGAGAGGCAATCGAAGTCCCCGTGACGAAACCAGTGAAAATGGGCAGAAATCTCTGTTAACAGTGGATATAGATTTAAAGGTTAAAAATTATCTGAATGTTTTCGTCTGCAGTGTAGAGAAAATAGATTGGCAGATAGAAATAGTACACCTGGAAAGACGACAAAGGCAAGAGGAGATGCTGAGACAAATAGAATTGAATTTATATCTTGAAAAATATTCATCACAACGTTTAGAACACTCAAATTGCAAATTTTGTTATGATGCGTCGACGGAGCTACTACATGTTCAGTACTTTAATAATTAAGCTCTAAGAGAGTTGAAACTGAGAAACATGTCTTTTGAATAAACAGATACAGATGATACAATGAACAACATACGGCACTTACATGTTTGTGGATTTCTCATAGTTTTGCCCATAATTTAGATTGCAATAAAGATACATTAACTTTATAGACAAGAAAAGAAAGAGAAATAAAAATTCTATGAAAACTATTTTTACTGGACAATGTAGCGTTAGAAAAAAATTTTCGACAGCTACTGGGTCGTTGTAGCCGCAAACCGGACAGAACAGCTGATCCTCTAAAACATTGTATAGTTTAATTTTCACGTATTTACTGGTTTTGTATATAGGTTTTATAGATTTTTTGTTTGGTCCCGAGCATTTCAAAGCAGTCGTACGTTCAAGACAACACCTGCATATGTTGAGGAGATACCAAAAACAGCTGATAATTGGGTCGCTGCCGAAGATATACATTAATATTGAATTTGGCCGCTAAATGTCATTTATGAACAGCATGGAAATAATGAATGCGTTGTAATCATGAGAGAATCGTTTATCGTTTTACAGCAAATGGCGTTGCTGGAGAAAGTAAGTTATACTTGGTCGGTTGTTGGTATGTGAACGAAACGTTTCCAGCTGGTAGTTCCAGGTAATGTAAATTAGAGTCTCGATGTGTAGTGAAAGATAGGGGGCTCTCGCGAACTATTACTAATAACGCAGTTCGAATTTAATATTTGATGTTGGTAAACGAGGAGGGTAGTATTTAGTATCGTTATGACTTTCAGTGAATTGTTGAGTTTTACATAATAGATATAGTTCTATTATGAAGTGTAGATGCTGATTTGACAGGGAGGGCATCCGTCACCCCATAAATATTAACAGGCGAATTCTGAATTAATAAAGCCGACCCTGCAACTGCGGGAACGTGATTAAAGAGAAAGATTGTCGAACCGTGTTATGAGAAAGTGTTGCGTACCGATAAACTGCACTTACCGTCCTGGCGGCATCGCGTGATTATGTTGTCAATCATGTGACGTTGGCATTATGTAACTGCGGGGCAATACAAACGTTTTGTCATGAAGTCTTCGTTTTATGAGGGCAACTACAGAACTTTTACTGAGTGAACGAGGCTGTTGTTGTGGTCTTTAGTCCAGAGACTGGTTTGATGCAGATCTCCGCCCTACTCTATCCTGAGCAAGCCTCTTCATCTGTAAGTTAAAATTCTCGTCTGTGGCACGTCATTTTCGTGGTGTAGCAATTTTAATGGCAAGGAGAGTACAAACCCCTGGGGAAGGACACCATTAAGATGTCTAAATGTAGTTCCCTTGTGAGCTTTATTAGGCTGTGATCAAAAAGCACTGGAGAAGGCAACGAGGAATGATATTATAAAACTTCAAACAGTCCTTTTCTCCTGAATAGAGATGAATAAATGCTGGTGAAATTTTCTTTCTCAGTTCATTGCCTTTCTCAATGAACATGGGGAGAGATATTTATGTAAAAGAATGGTTTGGGTTATTTGTGGAATGTGTGACTACTATCTAACGAACAGCTAGCATACCCACAGAACTGTTATTACTGCAGTAGCCACTCACTATAGGTACACACATGGTGAACCTGCCCACTCACCTCCTCACCTCAAGGACTTCTAGATGCAGGCCTTGACGTACTTGCAGGCCACACACTATGTATACAGGGTGTCTCACGAAAGACGCCTGGGAGAGGTCCGCGAGTTGCACAGCGCGTTTGCCGGCTGCTGCCGGTCGCCGCTATGCTTATCGTGTTCTGGGACACTTGGCAACAGCGCCGAGTCCGGCCATATTGTCGTCAGGTAGAAAGACTACGCTCTTGTGTTCTGTACAATAAATTCTGACAGGTATGCGAACAATATCCTGCATCCATTTTTTCAAGAACTTTCAACCAACGAAAAGCTGTACGGTTATTTCATGAAGGACAATGCAAGACCACACATTGCAAATGCTTCTATGGCAGCAATACGAAGTGTGTTTGATGATAGGATAGTTGACTGGCCTCCTCGTTCTCCAGATCTAAATACCTGTGACTGTTATGTTTGGAGAATGTTAAAAGACAAGGTTTATGGAAGCAATCCCCATACACTCGAAGAGTTGGAAAACAGGATTCGATTAGTCCTTTTCCAGATTTCGGCAGCCAAAATTCGTCTAGTGTGTGCAAATGTGTTCAAGAGATGTCAAGCCGATCTTTCCAGAGAGAGCCAACATTTTGAACATCTACTGTAAATAAAGGTAAGCTTAGGTTACTCAGATATATATGTATGTATGTGTGTGCGTGTGTGTGTGTGTGTGTGTGTGTGTGTGTGTGTGTGTGTGTGTGTGTGTGTGTGTACACATGGACTCCTTGATTCAGGCCGTTAGGTACTTGCAGGCCAGACAATATACGTACACACATTGCTCTCCTCATGGATTTCTTGACGCAGGCCTTGAGGTATTTGAAGGCCACACACTACACATTCACAAAAATGCTGATCTCATGGACACATTGATGCTTGACTTGAGGTACTTGCAGGCCTCACACTGTATGTACACACAGTTGCTCACCTCATGGACTCCTTGACGCAGGCCTTGAGGTACTTGCAGGCCTCCACCTTGTCGGCGGTGAGCGGCTGGGAGGCGGAGTCGGGCAGCTGTGCCCTCACCTCTTGGTACAGCTTCTCCTGCGCCCGCTGGTCTTTGCTCAGGAAGTACAGCGCCGTCGCGGCGGAGTTCGCCGTCTGCAAGGGTCGAGTCTCAGCGTGCACCCGTATCGAGTGTCTCACATTCATTCACACACACACGCCATGTCATGCACGCAAATAATGCAATATACACTCCCAAAAGTGTCTCACCTGCTACAGTGTTAATTACAATTTAAATTTAAAGTGTAATCAATAATTACTGCACCAGTTTAACTGCCAATAGTGATAATTATAGATGTTGGTCAGGATTATATATTGTGGTGTAATAATGAACTGTGAAAGGAGTACGTAATATAATTTTCACTTAATATTAACAGCTTAATATATTCTGCCTTGGGCTTATTTTATTATAGAAACGGAAGCTGTAATTCTGTAGAACACAAATTTATGTAACGTTTATCATCATTTCATTAATCGATATAACATGCTGAAGTCATTTATCTATCTCTGCTATAAACCAAAGACTGTATTTTTTTTATCTTTGGAGTGTGTCTTGCACTTGCATTTGTTGCGTTAAGAGAGTCATTGTGTGACTGTCGTGGTGTTCAGTCGATGAGTAGGAGTCGTTGTGGAACTGTCAAGTAAGACAGTCGGTGTGTGAGACTCGAGGAGTAAAATTCGGAACGTTTAGGCTTCAGCCGTCTTGAAGAGTCGCAGCCCAGGCTGCAGATTGTAATTTCTGTAAGGAAGCTGATGTTATTGAATACTGTCACAAATAAGGTAATACTTGTACATTTCTATTGTTTTGAATAGTAGCTTGTACTTGAAGTATTGTAGGCGGTGTTTGTCTTTTGCTGATGAATACAGTTAAGTGCAGCTTGCATTTATCCCGTGGCGTATCCGGGGGGGGGGGGGTTGTCGGGATACTGCCCCCCCCCCCCTAGACCCTCCTGGAGCTTCCCCTTAGTTTGGATACGCCACTGCATTTATCATTTAACCCAGAGTCATTTCACCAGTGCCTCTTTCCTGTCACAAATTTGAAACTTAATTTGCAATCAGACCTGATATTGCGATCATTGTTTCTTGTGATAGTGATATAAGTGTTAATTAGAACAGTTCAGTGTAGGCATTTTTGACATGATCAATTTGTGTACCAATGAGAGTAGGAAGGATTTTGTTCGTAGGTTCAGTGAAGTTCAAAGTTAGAAATTTTCTCAGTGTTAATGAAAGTTCACATTATTAGGTCACTTAACATTAGTAACAGTTAAAGTTAAAATGATTTGTCTGATGAGAAGAGAAATATTTAGATCGCATAATGAGAGAAGAAATATTGGTAGTGTGTGATATTTTGAAAACATTACTAGATTTGAAGGCCACTTATATCATTTAATCAGTCTGGTTATTGTTGTACAGATAGGCACATTATCAAGTGCAGTGATTTTGTTATCCCATTAATCCTAAACGTCTTTATTTGAAATCATATTTATCAAGTGACAAAAGTATTACAGTTGTAGCACTCTGGTTTGTTGCCTCTGGCAGTAGTATTGTGCATGAACAGTCTGGCCACTAGTATATGGTGCACGCTATACAAAACTCAACATTTCATTTGCTCACATTGTTTCTCACACACTAAATCGGTGTGTAGACAGATTAAGAGTTTAATTACAGTTGATTTATTAACTACTGTACAATTTTAAGTGTTATCCGTTGTGCATTCCATGTCAGTTGTAATTTATTGCAACAGGGAAGAGGAAGGTACTAAGTCTCATAACTTAGTCAAGTTATTTTGTAGCCAAAGGCACAACAGGAAATTCATTTGTGAATTTTATCGAGCACTGTCACTTAACACAACCAGTGCCACGAGATTGTTCCGACACACACACACACACACACACACACACACACACACGCACGCACACGCACACACACATACACACACACACACACACACGCACGCACACGCACACACACATACACACACACACACACACACACACACACACACACACACACACACTAGCTGTAAACCCGGCATTGCCCGGGTGTTTATTTATCCTACACTCTCGTAGTCCACATCCCCCTTTCCCTCTCTCTCTTCATCCACGCCGGCCGCGGTGGCCGAGGAGACTGAGGCGCTTCAGTCACGGTCTGCACGGCCTCTACGGTCGGGGGTTCGAATCCCCCCTCGGGCATGGATATTTGTGCCGTCCTAGTTTGTAAGTAGTTCATAAGTAGTTTGTAAGTTTAGGGACTGATGACCCCGTAGTTAAGTCCCATAAGCTTTACAAACATTTGAACATTTGATTTTTTCTTCATCCACCTCTTTGTCTCTCATCTCTCTGTTCGTTTCCACCTTTCCCTCTCTCGGCAAAGTTTTCTGCAAGGTACCCTCTGTCACATACCATACAAACATTTATGTAACCAGTGATCGTTCTCTTGCATAAGTTAAGTACCCTCCACCATGCAGCGAACGAAATTTTATGCAGGCAGTGACATTCCTATTGTTTTAACGTATAGTGTGCAAAATTTCATCATTATCGGAACAAAAGTATAGATTTCTATGCAATAGAAACGCAAAGTCACATTCAAAAATTCACTTTGTTGTTCTCAAGTATTCCAGTTTTCTTTCATACAACCCTCGGTCTCAGAATAACGAAAACAACAAAAAACGTTCTGTGGATTCGGTCGAGCCGTTCTCAAGTTATGGTGCCCCTAAGATATTTAGGGATCCATTTTTTATGTTACCGTACCCCCATGCACCGTATGAAACTAAAGGTTTGAAGGTCAATCTTGTGAAATTTCGTGAAGATCGGAATCAAATTGTTGATTTCGTGAGTCTGTAGGAGAGTATGCTCCGCCATGCACCTATCACAAAATGCTTTCTTAGCTGACGTTTTCAACCTATACTACATTCCTGCAAAATTTCAGCTTCATAGCTGAAGTAGTTTTCGAGATTTCGTGTTTAGTCAGTGAGTCGGTGAGTGTCCTTTCGCTTTTATATAGCTAGAGAATAAGAAAACAGATGGCTTAATTTTATAATGAAGAGACTTAAGGGAGACTTGCAGAGAAAAATAAACAGTAACATGCAAATCTGTAATGCTAACTTTATTTGATACAAGGTCATGAATGACGCGACAGTTTTACGGCATCTACAGTGAAACTGTTGTGAGCGCTAGACTTCTTTTCGTTTAATCATTTTCGGGAGTGGCGGGGGGGCAGTTAGAAAACGCTTCATAATCGTCCAAAATTACATGCAAACTTTGTTACACGTTCCTAACTACTTCCATTTTCCAATAATTGACGAATAGATCTGTGTATTCTCACACGGTGGCCTATATTGTTTATGACGTTATATCTACTGAGCTATGTGTCTGCTCTTTTGTTTTTGGGTCGATTGCACTTCGATAGTGTAGGAACAGGCTAACAGGCTGTAGGAAAGATTATTCTCAAAACATTTCATTAGTCCTACTATGACAGTCATGGGAACAGCCTGGCTTGTCGCGCACCGGAGACCGCTCATAAGGACGCCCTACCTACACCCTGTGCACGTGCCTGCCTCCCCATACCAAGTCCTGATGACGAGGGTGCGCTTCGGAAAGCGTCGCTTACGACAGCATGCTCGGAGAGTCCCCGCAAAGCGACCAATCAGACGCCTCGGTTGGAGCACGTGACGGCGACCTCTCGCTGCCAGCTTCCCACCTACGCAGACAGGCAGTAAGTACCTTAGTTTTGTAACCCTACCCATTAGTACGCTTCACGACTGAAAATGAAATCTTGTGTTACAACTTTGATTAATTAACCTCGGATGCTCTCTGACAAGTCGTCTCCTCTCTCTTCGCCACAAGCATCTTGACTGTGGGTGCGGTGGGGAGTGGAGGGGAAAGGATGCCAGATAAAGGTGGGGATGGAAAGTTCCGCCGTGCATGATGGGTTGTAAAACCTCTGATAGGCGGGATTTTGAATTGTGGCACTGTATACAGTGAAGGGAAGGGGTAGGAAAGGATAAAAGCGAAGTGTAGAGGAGTTTAGGGAGGGAGTGGTGGGATTTGAAACGATGAAATTAGCACACAGCGCTCAGGATTTCAATGACTGCTTCACTACCCGAGCCATCTGGTTGCTCCCCTCCACCACCATCTCTTCTGAAATGCGCAGATAGGAATTGTCCCTTCATCACATTCTACGGGCTCGCAACCATCCTGGCCTCAACCTAAGATGACTTCCAACTGCCTAATATCTCTCCCCAGTCTTCCTTTCCCACTCATTATCTTGCATCTCTCCAATTCATGTCTTCCTTGCAACTGTGTGTTGCCCCTTACAATATTCCATTAATTAATTATATATTTATTATTTTATTGTTTACCAAATTTTTTCCTATCCTTTTCCTGTTTTATTATTTTTTCGAATCCTCTTCCTGCTTTTCCTAATTTCATTTTTCCTTATTTTTTCGTTTAGAATTCCTCCACTTCCTCCCTAAACTCCTCTACACTTCCCTTTCCTCCTTTCCCACCCCTCCCCTTCACTGTATTCAGTGCCGCAATTCAAATACCTGCCTATCTGACTTTTCACAATCCACCTTGCACCGCGAAACCCCCCATCCCCACCTTTACCTTGCACCCTTCCCCCTCCACTGCCCACCTCACTCAGAGTCTAGATGCTTGTGGCGCTGGAGTGGCCGGACATGGTGGTTGTGTGTGTACAGTTGCCTGAAAGATTGCGTGAATGTACGTGTTTCTTTTCCTGAAGAAGGCCATGGCGGAAAATTTACGTTATGTGTATGTGATTATATATTTTCGTGCCTGTCAGCAGCTCATCGAGTCTCTTTACGGTGAATTATGTAAGTTTACTGAATAAAGTTGATGATGATCTGTTTTCAGCAGTGGTAGCCAACAAAAAATCGAGTATCTGGAAGCGTACCGTGTCGATGCCGGCGAACATCATATCGAGCGCCATGACGATGGCGACTCGCGGGTCGTCGTTGGAGACGAGCAGCTTCTCCAGCACGCTCAGCTCCCCAGAGGACACCTCGGCAACTCCCCGCTTCTTCATCCGGTCCATCGCCTCATCGATGTGTCGCATCGCCACCCTGCGCACAGTGTAGGGACCTCTGAGTTGGCACTCACCACAAGATTGTACAGGAGCGAACTGTAAGTTGACGCCCACTGCACAACAATAATAACGAACGCACTAAACCCATACTACCCACCATGCGTAAGGAAACAATACTGTCTGGTCTTGTCAGATCAGGACACTGATTCAAATGCAACGGAAAAGGCATGCTAAATTTAAACGAACACAAAATTTCCAGACCATTTCATCGTCGACATGCAAGTCGTCGAAGTGGCGACACCTAGAAACATTCGGACCGCACAGGCCGAACACGACCCCCGTGGGGGCCCAACAACCAAAAATGCCACGTAGTCATCGACACAATCATCATTTAAATTTCAAGGGATGATAATAGTCACAAAGTGGCCAAAACTTAGATGTGCCACAATAAATGAAGGTATTGGCAACTCTGAAAACGCTGACCGCCACAGCTTCGACATGGAGTCAAACTTAACTACCAGAGACTCGGTACACTTACACTCACGGCATCTCACAGCAGAGGAGACCCCACACAAAGACCCCTTCCCATCCCATGACATTTGCTAATCAGTGCGCAGCACCTACATAGCCTTTTGGTTTCCCACATCCAGCGTTATCACCAACTTGCAAGAGGACTGTCGCCACAGACTGAAAGTGATAGACGATTTCTGGAAACGATGGGAGACCGACTACCTGATGACACTTCGGAGCTTTCATGAAGTGCGCCAGAAGAAGAATTCTATCGCACCAAGATATGGAGATGTCTCTTTACTCCATGAAGACACTCGCCCACGTCACATGTGGAAACATGTGCGGATTGAAGAACTTTTGAAAGGATGAGATTGAAGAGTCTGGACTGCAGTTCTACACACCCCTGAGGGCAACCACCTCACTCGTCCCATTCAACTAATCATCCCCCTTGAGGCTGACCAGAAGGTGGAGGATGTGAAGGACTGATATTAGTGTCTCTGGACGTTGTTATATCTTCGTACTGTCCCTTGCTATTATACATTTGTACTAAGCTATTTAGTCTGCCGGCCGCGGTGGCCGAGGGGACTGAGGCGCTCCAGTCACGGTCTGCACGGCCACTACGGTCGAGGGTTCGAATCCCCCCTCGGGCATGGATATTTGTGCCGTCCTTAGTATTAGTTAGTTCATAAGTAGTTTGTAAGTTTAGGGACTGATGACCCCATAGTTAAGACCCATAAGCTATACAAACAAACAAGGGCTATTTAGTCTGTGACTGTGTGATAAATAAACAGTGTTTTGTATTGAAGACTCTCTCTCTCGTATGTTGCCACTTTCCCATGACTAATCCACGACATGGGCAGTAGTCGTTTTTGTGTGCAACAGAATAGCATTGTATCTTGCAAAGAAATACGGTAGATTGTAAAAGAATTGGAAATCCAACGTTTTTTACTTGCGCGCTATCTAGTGACATACTACCAAACTGCTTGTTGATCTGCGCCTGCGCTATCTGGTATCAAATAACTAAACTGCATGCCGTTTCGCAGCCAACAAAACAGTTGAAGAGCGTTATCCGCACCGACCAGCTGGCTTCAAAAACAGTTGATAGCTCAACTAGCGCATACTAATGTCCAACAAAGATATAACAACGTCCAGAGATACTAATATCAGACCTTCACGACCAGCACAAAGCGCACAGGAAGGCCTGCCGACTCACTGGTAGAAGTAGTCCTGCGCCTTGACGAGCCGCCTCCAGGCGGGCGTGCTGATGTACTTCCAGGGCGAGGGCCGCACGTCCAGCTTGAGCATGCAGTCGAAGACGGTGTGCGCCGCCTCGATCATCCGCTGCGGCTCAGAGTCCGGCGGCAGGTTCCCGTCCAGGCAGCCCAGGCGCGTGTCCAGCGCCACCAGCGAGATGGCTGCGGGCAGGCGGCTGGTGTCAGCGTAAGGCGCGCGGCGCAGGGTGCGCCAGATTCCTCAACAAGGAGGAACGTATTTGGATAAGGAACAGTAACTAGTCTCACAGTATGCAATAACGGAAAATGAGGGGATGCCTTTCCAGACGGATCCACGGATTTCAATGCAGCACGCAGGTACCATGGACAAATGGTCCCATACCTAAGTGGCCACCAGTTGTTGCCAGGAGAATCCCTGCACATCAACTAACTTTCGGATGCATGAATACGGACTGAAGCATCGCGAGAAAATTTCTACAAGTGTGAGATACGAACTTGGGTACATTGCCCACTAGCAGTTGTAAATGCTGCACCCCCATGGCGTGGTGAGGTTGACAAAGCGCACGGAATAATTCTTTCCCACATGATTACCTCTTGTACGGTCCAAACTGTCATTTCTGACTGTACGATGTAACAAACGAAGAGACCATTTGGACTCACCAGGAAAGAGTGTGACGATAATTTCTTGCGACTGCTCGAAACTTCTCCAGGGTGGCATAGAGCTTACCAAAACAGCCTAGTAAGTAAGGAGATATGAGTTGTAACCCCAGACTTAGTACAAATTTTCATGCAGTGCTTCAGTCCTTATATGATCACTAGCTAAGCCCGCGGCTCCACTCGCGTGTTGGTTGATTATGATAGATAAGCTATCTTTCACTAGTGTACTATGAGACTGGTTTGAAGATGATATGGCATTCAACAATAATGATTGTAATAATATCACAGATCGATCACTTGATGTAATTCGCGAAACATCAAATCGATTTTTTTTTAAAAGAGATGTATTAAAAGAAATTTCTTTTTTACTGCTTTATTTATTTATTCTTATATTTTCTTATTCGTGTGTTTATCCTTACAGAGAAAGAGCTGAAGACATTGTAGCACCATTAGACCAAAGATATGGTCTGTGGCATCACGTTTCGCTGTATGTAACCTCCTTGCTATAGAGTCGCAAACGTCATCGCTGGCCTTCAGTCCGAATTTTTTTTTATAATTTGACGACTTTCAACCACCATATCTTCCACCCCCTTATAGTTATCGGCACGGAACTGCTATGGTGCACAACGGGAGACTTCGGATAACAATTACACACAGACCATTCGTTTGCGTTCTGTAGTTTTCGCTGCAGAGCGAAATATTAACACACATACACGTAGAATTTTTACACACCGATAACTTTCGATCCCAATATACTCCACCCTTTTATCATGATCAACCCTCAAGCAACAATGCACTCAATAAAACCATTTTCAAAGAGTAAATATAATTTTCAGAGTAATTATTGTTCCACATTTCGCGTTATATTCTTTAAATTACTAAATATCTATAACATCGCTATAAAACCGTGCCCAAAACCTTCCTCAAGTATAAATTAGTAACTGTACAAATATTTAAGTCTCTGCTTATTGTCGTTCGGACGTGATAAGCGTACACCAGACAGACATTCACACACACACACACACACACACACACACACACACACACACATATATATATATATATATATATATATATATATATATAAAGCCTTCCCCGGGTAGACAATAGTAACTGTACAAATTTTTAGCTCTTTATGTCCTGTGGTTCAGACGTGATAAACGTACACCGAAGAGACATTCACATTTATAGATATAGATAGAAGATGATTACAGATGTTTGTGACTTGCAAACATGTTTGGAACATATCGTTTTACTTTGTTTAATATCGTTTTAATTATGATTTTTCAGCAGTCCGAAATCGCCTTCGGAAACGTGGCCTCTACACACGGAGACGTATGGTATGTGTCCCATTAAAACCACGACATCGTTTAGGCCGCTGGACCTGGGTGGAGGAACATCAGAATTGGAGTCGTAACGAATATCGCCGGTCCTGTTTACAAAAAGTCAAGATTTTGTGTTCAGTCGGACAAACGTCGTTTTATCATCTGGAGAGAACATGGAACTCAGAACAACCCCGCTTATGTGCAGGAAACGTCACGGTATCATGTTGGTGGACGGATGCTTTGGCCACGAGCAGTGATATGGGCCGGGAATATTCCCAGTGGGAAGGAACTTGTATAATGAGAATATTGCCGGGAATATTTCTTTGGCGCGGGAAGATTGCAAAAAATTGGGAATTTATGAAAATCTTAATTTTGAAAGAACCTTATAACTAGGTTAGCTAAGTAATTCATACATTTTAAGCCAAAATTTATCATTATCTGCATTAATTTCCTTGCTAATTCTATGCAGAATATTTTTAAGTCTGGTGGAAAAAATAATTTAAAATATTCGCTAGGGCTACAATTTTTCGGCAAGTCGAAACCCCACATTTATCTGAATGAAACCTAAACTTAGGAGGCGTAATTCTCAATGTATGTACCGACGAGTGAAGCTAAGGAGCACAATTAACCAGTGATCACTATACAACTTGGATGCATATCTCTCGAATTTAAACAGAGAACTGAAGCATGTCTGTACATTCTTATGTTTTGCTAATGTTGTATATATTTCTCCAACTTCAAAATCTTAAACATGGCTGCAGTTCAGCAACAGTGGAGTACGATTAAATTCGGAACAAATTGCAGCCGACCAGTAGTATAAAATGGTTTATTTAAGTAAACCTTGACCCAAGTTTCGGCGAAAATAATTTTGCCTTTTTCAGAAGATCTATAATTACAATGTAAGCTGATTGTAAATCTTCTAAAGATGGCAAAATTATTTTTGACGAAACCCTGGTCAAGGTTTACGAGTATAACCCATTTTATGCAACTGGTCGGCTGCAGTTTGTTCACAATTTGATCGTTTCCCCAACTTTTTATTTCTATTATTTTGTACATGATAAAGAATTGTTTATTTGCATCTTGTTTTGAGCTTCATGTATATAACCAACGTAATTGTTTGCTATGTGAGCCGAATCGAAAAATACTTTCATTTCATAGTCTAGTAACAACTGGGAGCAGCCAAATTTGAATTTGACAAGAAACGAAATATTAACACAGATGCGCGCGCAGACAGCCGAAGTTCACTATCCAGTAAGTACAGAGATCACTGAAATCGACGTTAAAGAAAGCAGTGTCACAGTCTAACACACACAGTCACGACAGTCACTGCTGTGAAAACTGTAAACACATGACAGTTGCAACGACACTAGCGCTCCTAGCGGTGGGCAAGCTGCCGAAGGAGTAATGTTTGCTTATAATTACTTTTGTACGTAATTTACGAAATGATTACTAAACTTTTTGTGTTATAATCATTAGGAAAATACCAAGGGACAAAAATAATCGGAAAATTAATGTATAAACAGCCGAATTTCACTGATTCAGTGGTATAAAGGACAAATTCGTCATGAAGAAATACTTACGAATATGTGTATATTTGCAGCTTATTCCGGTGAAAGTAAGTAGAATATAAACATAAATTTCTATTACGGTCTGTTATTACTGTGACAAGACAGTTTTTTGGCGCCTATCACTTCGGTATGGAGTCTAATGAAGCGCACAATTTTCACACTTCACTCGTCCTTCTTGTTTCGGAGTGTAATTACTTTAACCCCAAAAGCCATTTTTTAAGATTCTTGCCGTATGCGGTTCAGCTGTAGCAACAATTGTAGAATTGGTTTCTTCTTTGTTGGGATTGCTTTTACGCTTTATTGCCACGTCTGTCACACTTTTCGTTAAGTTACAGCTATGGTGGCTGATTTGGTACGGTAAATACTGTAACTACTGCATGTTCCACATCCACGAGGATCCCCTCAATATGGATCTACGGAACAAATAACTAATCTAATCTACTTGCGCCTCGGTTGCACAGTGGTAGAGTGCCAGACTACCAATCCAAACGTCGCGGGTTCGATCCCCGCCAGGTCCTAGGATTTTTATCTGTCACTTTCCACTTCTTTCACCTCCGGCAGTACTGCTCATGTGAAAAATACCCAGTAGCACCGTGGTTCGGAACCCACGTTAAACTGTAGGTCCCCCTATAACTGGCTGGGTAAGTCAGTTCGAAGGTCGGAGGAAGGCAACGGCATACCACCGCCAAACAGGACCATGCCTAGTAAAGCACTGTGGTGTTCAAACCAATCTTCGGATTATTGACTGCTTTACCTTACTGCATGATAGACACGTTTTTTACACTCCACGCTCACCGATTTTACTAGAATTGTAGTGAAGAAACCTCAACGTTCCTGAGCAGAAAAGCGACGTCTTTCTACCAAAGTACAGGTCTTCTGGTGTTTACTAGCCATTTTTTATTTTTAATAGAAAATGAAATTATTCAGTAATTCAGTAACAACCTGAAAGCTACAAGATAAATGTAACTAAACCAACCTGAAATATACCGTTTGTTACGTTCTCAGGGACCTTAGAAAACTTAAGAAAGACAAATGTGGAGCGATTTCAAGTTATTTCCTATTTGCACGGCACTACAAACGTTCTCTAATGTAAAAAGTATGTTAAAATCAATATAAATGATACTATTCCCACTCATTCAATATCGTTTTCAGAAATGTAGCTTGCCAGCCGCTTGGAGCGCTGCTGGCGTAGTGTATAACGAAAATCAGTGGGAGTGTCGTGGCCACAGACAGACATTACTAGACTGGCAAACTTGCCTCTGTGACTGAAGCCTCATCCAGCCATCTTGTTTCACCTCACCTCATAAAAGCTTCCGTACGGTACTACTATGACTTTCTGACACGATATGGCGTCGTTTGCTTTCCGAGTTCAATTGAACGTGGTTTACATTTGAGCTAATACTTCCGAAATGAATTTCACACATAGGCCTACATTGTCGAATCGCTTTATGAGAATAACGTGTTACGTACGCTTAAAGTTTACTTACTATCCTGGCGGCCTTGAGTGATTATGTCAATCGTGTGACGTTGACATTAGCCAGTTGCGTGAGAATGCAAATGTTTTGTCAAGAAATCGTTTTACGAAGGCAATCACTTTTGCTGAGTGAACAAGGGTACATACAAGAACTTGTCAACCACAGAGTAGGTACAGAATTATTTATTTACTTCATCGCCTGTAGGAAACACTACTCAAATTAAACTGTGGTGACTTGTAAGAATATAACCATCTTGGTGAGAGTTGTTTTGTTGATGTTGCCAACATTGTCATACGAGTCAGTCAGGAGGTAAGTAAAATTACACCGTTACGTACCGGTACATTAAAAGCAGTCTGTAGTTCTCGGAAAAACACCGAGAAGAATACCGATTGCGTTGTCCACGACAAGTAGCATGTTTATAACGGTAATAATATTAAAAGAAAAGTCGACGTTGATTTAATCTGGTAACAGATTAATAAGAACAGAAAACACGACGCGACTCATTAGAGTATGTGTCAAAGATTACGTAAGAACTCTGAAATGACTAAGGATGCGGGTTATTTACGACAAACAACACTTTTATAAAGACCACACTATTGAAATAAAATCTGAAGTTAAATGAGATGGGTAACAGATTAATAATAACAGCAAATCCACGCAACTCTTAACAATATGTGTCGAAGCTTACTCCAGCTGAAAAATTTACAGCCCTATACGACCCATGTCAAAACTCGAAAGACAGTGAAGTTACGTCAGTTCATCAGTATTTTACGACTATTTTCTGTAATAACACAGACGACTGCTTATACGTTTATAGTATAAAACATGGCAGCCAGATTTCACTTGACACCAATGATACTGTATACAGCATTGCCAGTCTAGTAATATATGTCTGTGGTCGTGACTGTATGTTAGACTGCGGTAATGTGTTATCTTAGCCTTGGCGACAAAATACATCGCTGGTAGACGTAATCGTATTCAACGCAGTAAACAAAAGATAGAAATTATTTACGCTGCGACAAGAAGACGCTGAAACGTTTCCTACGTAAGTTCTTCATTCCTACCTTCCAGTTAGTCTCGAATAGGATAAATTCCGATTAACGTAATGTTTTTCAAAGGCATTTACGTTTGTGATTCCACTTTAAGAGTATCTTGCTTCTGAGCAACGCCTATTTTATTCCACGCAAGTAAGAAAAAGTACTAATTTCTGCTGCAGGAATAAATATAAATAGCGATTGAAATTATTAATTAATAGGTGTGCTCATTCTGTGAACTATATTGCTCATATTTGGAACTCTAAAAATAATACGCAATACTGTGTTCATTTGTTGACCATCTTTCCTAGAAGATGTCAAAATTAATTATAGTCGATTATTCTGTCTTACGCTGGCTGCAATGAAGGACAATTTTGAACGAAAAAGTATCTCTTTTTATTTTTAAGGAACCTCTGTAATTCTGTATATGTAGATAAACAGGTTAATATATTTTTATTACTGTATGTAAGATAGAAACAGTATTTACAAAGTTATCGTGCATATTACGTATTTATGAAGTTGGCATGCTATCTTCATTTTCAAAAGAAATGATTGTGTGTATCTCTGCATAGCTCTCTTTGAGATTGCAGCTCCTATCTGTCACTACTGTGTTGTAGTGAGATAAAATACTTCCACTGTCAACATTGTTAGAGTCCACAACAAAGCCAAATACTTTTTTGCAAACATTTCCTGACCTTTTTCTGTGCGAATGGCACTCAAAACTTCACTTTCTTTAAGCTGTTGTGAAATTTTTAAATGGGCATAGCCACTGACTCCGCTTGTTCTGATAAACTTGAAGAAGATATAGTCTCCATAATAACAGCTTTATCAGGATTGTTTAAAATAATATTCCTTGGAAAAAGCGTCTTATGATTTGGGTCTTTGTTTCTCTGTAAAGCCAGTTTGCCCGTGGCAGAATTAGCTGCCTTGATAAACACATCTTTACATGCAGCCTGCTCTAGACTATTTAGGGCATGCAATGCTTGTGTTTCCTTCAGAGAACTGTCCTTCACATACAGTTTCTTAGTAAATAGTATAAAGGTGGTACGATGAACCCTCTGCCAGGTACTTAAATATGATTTGCAGAGTATCCCATGTAGATGTAGATTCCCAAATTTAATTCTAGATTGACCAGTTTTGGGTACAGAATATGAGCTGTAGGATACTTTGAGCCCTCAAGCAAAGTTAAGAGCTCCACAAGCTGCTTGCTATGGTCTTTCACAAACACCGTGTGTGTGTGTGTGTGTGTGTGTGTGTGTGTGTGTGTGTGTGTGTGTGTGTGTATGTGTGGATTCTTTTCACATCTTTGTATGTTACATTTTTTATAAAATTTACACCACAGTTATTTGCCTCCCTCATTTCTGGCAACTTAAAGAACTCAACAATGTCAAGGAAATAATTTTCTAAATAGAACACTGATTCAAACCAGCTGTTCCATCGAGTGACTACTGGTAAAGGAAACTGTTTACCTTCCTTGGAATCATTCTTTGCCTTCAGAAACTGGATGTATTTGTATTTTCGCTTCCTTGTATTTCTGAATGCTGATTTTACCATTGTCACCACTTCATTCAGTTCACACATATGTAGTGAAGCATTTGTCAGTTAAACTGAGCTTGTGTGGCCGACATTGCACATGAATAAAATGGTCACCAATAACCGGTTTTAAAGTATCATAACGGAGTGTCATGTACTGTCACTAACAAATACACGAACAGCATCATGTGGCACTTTGTGCTCATTTAGTGTTTCTAATATTATTCTGCAACAGTCTGTGACATTTGCTGCTTCTAGAAATTTCTCAGCAGCAGCGAATATCTTCCGTTCTTCTTCATCAGATGCTTGGAAAACAGCAACAAACACACAGCGTCCCACTATGTCTGTTGTTTCATCACAAAGAATATTTATTTTTTGCCAGATATAGCTTCATTGATCGACTGTTTGCGGTAATAAGCATTTATTTTTCATAAACCGTATTTTTATTGTAATGTGTAATGCTTAAGTGTGGTCTGCTGTGTGTGAGCTGTTGCAATATTATAGTAACTATAATGTAATGTACACACACGAAAATTTTCCAGTAAGTAGGCATACTGATGTATCTCGTTTCATAGCTAGTGCCAGATATAAAGGTAATTGTACTCACAAAAGAGGTGAACTATTAAAATGAGCAGCATATGATTTTTTGCGTAAAGAAAGTTCAAAATTGGAGAAAGTACATTATATATATATATATATATATATATATATATATATATATATATATAATGTACTTTCTCGATTATGTACAAGCAAATAATTATTGCAGGTAACGAAATTTTGAACTTTCTTTACGCAAAAAATCATATGCTGCACATTTTAATAGTTCACCTCTTTTGTGAGTACAATTACCTTTATATCTGGCACTAGCTATGAAACGAGATACATCAGTATGCCTACTTACTGGAAAATTTTCGTGTGTGTACATTACATTATAGTTACTATAATATTGCAACAGCTCACACACAGCAGACCACACTTAAGCATTACACATTACAACAAATATATATATATATATATATATATATATATATATATATATATATATATATATATATTACTTTTATTTATTTATTTGTTTTGTTTGCGTTACAGTCAGGTTTGGTCACAATAAGTTGAAGATTTTTATGTTTTAGTTGCGAGGAAAATCCGACACTGGTCTTCGACCGGTACCAATTTTTCTTTGTATCTCATGCTACTCTAAGTAGCGCAACCAGTCGTGTGAATGAAATAGCATTTACCAAGTCTTCAGTGTAAGCAAATACAGCTTAATTTTATCTGTTGTTATCAGTGTTCATTTGTTTGTACATCTAAGGGACGTAATGCTGCGGTTATCATTCCCTTGGCTTATGATAAGGACCACACACACGCCCATGCCCGAGGGAGGGCTCGAGCCTCCGACGGCGAGCAACCGCACGCTTCACAGCAAGGCGCCTTAGAGCGCTCGGCCACTTCAACGCGGCGATCAGCGTTTATTCAGTGACTGACTGGCTTTCGTAAAATGAAATCACGAGTGTGACCAAGGGCGAGTTCGTTTTATTTTACAAAAGCAAGTACAGGCTGTGCACAAAATAATATGATCACATAGTGAGGCACAATCATTATTTAGTAATTAGGAGTTGGACACCACTGGCTTTGAGAACTGCTGCTGTTCTTCGAGAAATAGATTCGTAAAATATCTAAAGTTTCCAACATAATGTTACCCATTGTTGTATTAAAGCATCCGCCAATTACGTCAAGGATTTTGGAGCTGTAAATTTACCCCGCAATATCTATTGTAAAACTTCCCATAACAGTTCTGTTACGACATGGTGATTTCTCTATCCATGGGAAATTGTTTGATAATTTACTGGTGCTGTAGAAAGTACGAGTGAACCGTTTGGCTGTGTGTGTGAGGGCATTACAATTTTGGAATATGGAAACGTTTGACAGCAATATGTTAGTCATGGTAAGCAGTTTGTTGTCAAGAATGGAAAGATAGTGAGTTCACACTTAGCCGACCACTAAAATGATGCAGATGCCGAAATCACGACAGAACCTACTCCATCATCGACTGCAGGAAGCAGGCATGCCGTATCGTATGCGTCTTTTTGGGGTTTCGATACAGAAACCCAGCTCTTGTAGGAAACAATGATTTATCGGGCCACTCCACATACTTCAGCCATCTAGTGCCCAGGCTTTAAGTTAGTGGCAGCACTTCCTTTGCGGTTTCAGTTTGGTCTCCATTATTAAGAGTTTAGCAACTGCAACCCTTTCTGAATCTTGAGCTCCAAACGAACTGTTCTCATCGAAACAGTTTTATCAATGTATCTTACTTGTTTCATGACTAATGTAACTATATACTAGCAAAATTGAATATGATGTGTAAAATATCATTTGGTCCCTTACATACTTTATATGCATAGGCAGTACATCAAACAAAAGAACATTAAGTAGTGTAGTACAGTATCTACCATAGCCATCCTCTGTGCGTCACACCGAATGTTTATATTTTGTGATGCCAAGTGTAGCAAAATGCTGTAATGTGTGAAAAACTTCAGTGCCCAATTCACAACATGGTTTCGCTTATACCTATAATAAAAACACAATAAGTACATAAAATAAAACTATTATCACTATATTTCACGCAACAGTTGTCAATAATAAAATATATATGTCAACACGACATGTTTCGGACGACATTAGCCCATTATCAAGTTCTGTAAAACAAGGAAACGTAGAATAATAAGGGCACTATATACAAATGACTGTGCCACAAATATTCCAATGAATCTAACCTCCTACCTACCATAAAACTTATCTGCTGCTAGGAAGCATCGTTAAACACAATAGATGTGTATGTACATTGTCAAAAATAAAACTTTGCGCAGTACCACATGTTTGTCTGATGGCAGCAAGTTGTGCACTAACGGACAGCTGACCCAACTTCAAAGATTGTCCCTATGCATAACCGCTGTCACTGGTGGCCAAAGATATTCTAGTCAAGATACCTAACATTTATTCATAAAATCAGTCACTAAATTAAAGGTTTTTTAACGGAACTACGCTAGAAATTTTTCGGTGGAGTTAAAAGCAAGACGTCGATGTTTAATACATGCACACACATCAGTGTTTCTCAAGGAGGAGGTTGCTAAAATATGCCCAGTAATGGTTTTTAGATAGTTCTGTCTTTTCGTTGATCATGCTGCTGGAATCGTCTCTCAACACACAAAAGATCTCAATTTCTTCGAGATTTGATAATAACCAACCTTTGCCCTCCTAGTGCATGACTTTCAAACTATCATTTATGGAACCCAACAAATGTCGTTCAATTTTCAGGTGTTTTGCCCCTGTAGATGAGCCATTCTCTCTATTACTGTGCTCTTTAAGCCGCACCTTAAAATTCCTTCCCGTTTATCCTAGATACTTCATTTTACAATCATTACACTTTATTTGGTATACCCTCGCTTTCCCCATCCAGTTCTCAACTGCATCAATCTTATGTTTCAGCCTATGTTCTAATTTATTGTCTGTTCTAAAAGCAATTTTAACTTCTCTCGTTTTAAAAAGTCTCGCCAATTTGTAGGAGACGGGTCCCCAGAATGGTGTAACCCTATATTTGTGCGAATTTTCTTCACGTAGTTGATTCTTAGGTGTTGTCGTCTTTTCTAATCTTTTTTATCAACAGATGATAAAATAAAACAACCTAGGCCGAGGGGACTGAGGCGCTCCAGTCACGGTCTGCACGGCCACTACGGTCGGGGGTTCGAATCCCCCCTCAGTCATGGATATTTGTGCCGTCCTAGTTCGTAAGTAGTTCATAAGTAGTTTGTAAGTTTAGGGACTGATGATCCCGTAGTTAAGTCCCATAAACTATACAAACATTTGAACATTTTGAAAACAACCTAATGTTTAATTCCGTTTTACTCTCTTCCCGATTACTAAAGATCAGTTATGTTACCATAACCGCCATGACAGCGTAAACCTACACTTAGTGGAAGATAATAAATGTTACTGTAGCCTATCCACTGATGATGAGCCTGCAGTGGCTTGAAATCTAGTTATGAAATAAAAACCTTCACAAAAGCAGCTAGTTGCATTTTAACCCAAATAAACCGCCAACCTATCTCTCTATTGTTGCTGCATCGGCCTTAATGAGGTGGTATGGAATATGGACACACGGTTTAGATTTTTGTGTAGAAATTTGCCACTCACATTCCAGGGCCCACTTGTTGAGCTCGTTCAGGAAGTCTGGAGGCATCTTCATACTCTCGTCTCTGATGGCGAGCATTCTGAAAGAGAGAAGAAAAGAGTAAATGCAGACGCTGGCTAGTACGCGTGAGTTGGCTGCAGCTGTCAGTCGCCTGCGCCCACCTGTCCGTGAAGTCCTGGGCGACCTGGTCGATGGAGGGGACGTACAGCTTGCTGGAGCGCGGCTGCATCATGGGCTGGTTCACCCTCCGCCTGAACTCGTACCACTGCTCACCCTGCCTGTAACAGCACGCCTATCCATTGCCTACATTCAATGGGAATTTATCGGAAACATCAAGTGTATCCACTTTTCCGAGCAACTATTTCTCAGTACAGCCTAAACCCAAAAACCGTTTAAAATTTCAGACTTTTGCTGACTAAATGAGTCAAATTACACTACTGGCCATTAAAATTGCTACACCAAGAAGAAATGCAGATGATAAACGGGTATTCATTGGACAAATATATTATAATAGAACTAACATGTGATTACATTTTCACGCAATTTGGGTGCATAGATCCTGAGAAAGCATTTCCTTGATACGCCACGGCATTAAGTCAAACAGAACTTGGACGGCGGGTACAGGTACAAATGTCCATGCAGCTTCAACACGATACCACAGTTCATCAAGAGTAGTGACTGGCGTATTGTGATGAGCCAGTTGCTCAGTCACCATGGACAAGACGTTTTCAGTTGGTGAGAGATCTGAAGAATGTGCTGCCCAGGGCGGCAGTCGAACATTTTCCGTATCCAGAAAGGCCTGTACAGGACCTGCAACATGCGGTTGTGCATTATCCTGCTGAAATGTAGGGTTTCGCAGGGATCGAATGAAGGGAACAGCCACGGGTCGTAACACATCTTTAATGTAACGGCCACCGTTCAAAGTGCTGCCGATGCAAACTAGAGGCGACCGAGACGTGTAACCAATGGCACCCCCATCACACTGGGTGATACGCCAGTATGGCGATGACAAATACACGCTTCTAATGAACGTTAACCGCGATGTCGCCAAACACAGATGCGAGCATCATGATGCTGTAAACATAACCTGGATTCAACCGAAAAAATGACGTTTTGCCATTCGTGCACCATGGTACGTCGTTGCGTACATCATCACAGGCACTCCTGTCTGTGATGCAGCGTCAAGGGTAACCACAGCAATAGTCTCCGAGCTGATAGTCCATGCTGCTGCAAACGTCGTCGAACTGTTCGCGCAGATGGTTGTTGTCTTGCAAACGTCCCCATCTGTTGAATCAGGGATCGAGACGTGGCTGCACTATCCGTTACAGACGTGTGGATAAGATGCCTATCTCGACTGCTAGTGATACGAGGCCGTTGAGACCCAGCACGGCGTTCCGTATTACCCTCCTGAATCCACCGATTCCATATTCTGCTAATAGTCATTGGATCTCGACCAACGCGAGCAGCAATGACGCGATACGATAAACTGCAATCGCGATAGGCTACAATCCGACCTTTATCAAAGTCGGAAACGTGATGGTACGCATTTCTCATCCTTACACGAGGCATCACAACAACGTTTCACCAGGCAACGCCGGTCAACTGCTGTTTGTGTTTGAGAAATCGGTTGCAAACTTTCCTTATGTCAGCACGTTGAAGGTGTCGCCACCGGCGCCAACCTTGTGTGAATGCTTGAAAAGCTAATCATTTGCATATCACAGCATCTTCTTCCTGTCGGTTAAATTTCACGTCTGTAGCATGTCGTCTCCGTGGTGTATCAGTTTTAATGGCCAGGAGTCTATAAACTTTTTTTTCATGAATTCGAAAGGTATTACAAGGTCTTTTTATAAAATTTCCGTAACTTAGCCACAAAATTTTTCTACTCTTAGTTTTAACTTAATATGAATGATCTCCTTAGAAATAATATCCCCACAATGTGACTCCGCTCCCAAAGAGGTGTCGGGTTCCGTAATCAGTCTTGGTACGCCCAAAACAGGGTCAGCGAATATTCATTTCTACGTCTACATCTACATGCATACTCTGCAAGACACATTGAAGTTCATGGCAGAGGGTTCATCGAAACACTTTTATAATATTTCTCTATAGTTTCGTTCTCTGAGAGCTCGCGGGAAAAAGGAACACCTAAATCTTTCTGTTTTCGATCAGATTTCTCTTATTCTATTATGATGATCATGTGTCCCTAAGTAGATGGGTCCTAACAAAATATGGTCGCATTCGGAAGAGAAAGATGATGAAAGAAATTTCGCAAATAGATCTCGGCGCGACAAATAATGCCTTTCATTTAATGATTCCCGTCCGAACTCGTGCATAATTTCCGTGACACTCTCTCCCCTATATCGCGATAGTGCAAAACGAGCTGTCCTTCTCTAAACTTTCTCCCACCTGGTGTGGATCACACAGTGTGCAGAAACACTCCAAAATAGGACACACAAGTTTAGTGTAGGCAGTTTCTTTAGTAGAACAGTTGCATTTTCTAAGTCTTCTGCCAATGAAACATAGTCTTCGGTTCGCCTTCCCTACAATCAATCGAGATATTGAAACAAGTATTTTGTTTTTAATTCAAGGGTATATTTTCTTTGAGACTTTCAATTAGCTTCAAAATAAATATAAAAAAAGAGTCAAAATGTATTCACTCTTTAAAGGTCCATAGCTTGCTAACTAATTGACGGAGTTGGCTCATTTTCGGTGAAAGTGTAGCTTAAAGTCCAACAAAGATATCACAGTAGGCGTTCGAAATGGTCACCATTAACACCCGCACACAAACGATGCCGCCGTACTGCAGCACGAACTACTGACGGCAACGTGTTCAGTTGGATAGCTGCACATAAATGTACGATGGATTCTCGAAGTTCATCCAATTTGCATGGATTTTGTCGATAAACGATGCCCTTTAGTGTTCCCCACAGGTAAAATTCCAGAGGAGTCAAGTCTGGGGACCGTGGTGGATACTCAGCAGCACCTCCACGGCCTATCCATCTTCCTGGTAGATTTTCGTCGAGATAAGCCCTAACACTATTTTGGTAGTGGACTGGGGCACCATCTTGTTGAAAGTAAAATCTTCCGTCTTCACACAAGTCTCAGATGGCAGGTAAAATGGATGTCTGAAGCTTCTGAAGATACACCTCACCGGTAACTGTGCAGTCAAAGAAGAATGACCCAATCAAGCCCCGATAACACAACCCACATCACACATTTATACCTGGCAAATTCACGGCTTTGTCTACATGGACGTTCGGATTTTCGGCGGCCCAGTTGATGCAATTGTGGCGATTTACCGTACCATTCAGTTTGAACTGTGTCTCATCTGACCACACAATCATCTCTGCAAACTCTTCAACGTTGTGCACCGTGTTAGTAAACCACTCGCAGTACTCCATTCTACGATCTGGGTCGTCCTCGTTCATTGCGTGTAGCAGTCGTGGGATGTAGCACTTCCACTTTGCTGTCTTCAGAATTCGCCGAACACTTGAGCGACTCACTCCAGTTTCACGGGCACACTGACTCACAGACTTCTGTGGTGAGTGGGTGAATTGTTGTAACACACGACGGGACTTAGTTGGATTTGTTACTGTTACAGGTCGACCAGATCGTTGTTTGTGTACATCTTTAACACAGCCTTAAGCCTTGCGCCAGCCACGTTTACTCAAGTAATTAAGAATAAAACACCTAACTATCTGGCGACTGTCATCTGGTAAAACAAAACAACGCAATTCAACGCTTGTGTGACGATTCCGGAACTACAAACTTTTACACTACTAAAGAAGAGACAACTCCACCTTTAAAAAGTGGATACTTTTTTTTTTATCCCTCTGTACATTGATGTGATTCCCGTTTACTTGGCATTGGAGCTTTCTGAGTAACATTATAAATAGAAAATTATACACCCTGAGACTGTTTTTCGTCTCGATAGTGTCAGATACATTAATGATAAATGTGAAGCATTGAATTATTCACATCACCTTAGCCTGAGGTTAAAGGCAGGAATGTTCCGATGTGTCCATTGCCGAGGTGCTATTCCGCTGCATGGAGAGCCTTGGCAGATGTGGCAATGTTTCATAGGAACACAGAAGCTGAATTAGAGTTTGTGACGTGGAGGGAAATCGTACTTAGACTATTCCGAGGTGCCTTAATCGCTCGTGATGCGGTGGCCTAGCGGCAAGACGTCTGCCTAGTAAGTATGGAGGTCCGGGTTCGATTCCCGGCCGCATCACAAATTTAAATTCAATGCTTCACCTTTATCATTAATCTTTCTGAATAAGTTTGCATGTAACGTGCAAAACCTGTAGGCAAAAATGTTGTATCACAGTTGGTATAGACCCATACTACTAAGATAAAACTACTCTATACTTCATAGATACAAGATCTATTATGATGCCTGTAATTAGAAACACGACGGGTGTTCAAATATAAAGTAACTAAACGTCACAACCGTGCTGTGTGTGTGATGAAAGTCTTCATTCAAAAGTAATTGTTTAACGAGCTGTTCCCAGAATTCCTGTGGCTGCAACAAGGGCCAGCTTTCACTCCTTGCATGAGCAGCTCATGCTGTTTGCTCTTGATGGACTCGTGTAGGCTGCGGAGTGTCTCACAGTACACGTCCCTGTTAATGGTTTTTTGCTGTTCTCCGTGAATTCGATGAGTATCTGTCCTCGGACTTCGAAAAAGACGGTGAGCTTCATCTTGCCTGCTGAGGGCACAGCCTCGAATTTTTTAGGGGAAGGTGACGACGCATCTTTCGCGTCCCTAGACGATCTCTACGTTATCCCAAAGCGGCATAATCAAATGCAACCGGTTTAGGTTGTTACGACTTTTCGTACGTTTTCATTTGAGTTTACATGATAACTTGTATCCTTACAGGAGGCAGTGGTGTAGCGAACGTAAGTAACGGCTCGGATAGGACACGTTGTTCACCAGCTCCCTGCCCCCTTGGAGGAGCATAGTGGTGTCACAGTGCAATTCATTGATGACAAGCTGAAAACCCGGCGTTGCCCGGGTATTTATTCAGTCCGCACCGTGGTTCAAGTCGAAAAAAATCGATTTTCGGTGTTCAACAAATTTCGATAGATTAAGATTTCATTTAAGTACTCTGAAAAGGATTTTGCTTAAAATTTTTTTCGAGCATTTTCCTACCACGTGTGTTTACGTGTCGCCACCCACTTTCTGCATATATTTTAGATCTTTATATCCCCTACATTGCACGTTAGGATTTTTTTTTTCTTTTTTACCCCCGAGAGTGTTGGCTGTCTTTGGAATACAACTGTCAGTATTATTTTGTTTCTGCTGTTTGTAGACAACACGCTTTCAAACAGGCGGTTAGTTTTGTTCGAGTGTGATTGCGAGTTGTTGTTATACTTAGGTTTGCAGTGTCGTTTACGTGTGTTTTGTTGTATTTATGGAAGACAACGCTTGTCCGTCCTCATTTGGAGTATTGCTGCCCAGTGTGGCATCCTTATCAAGTGGGATTGACGGAAGCCATCGAAAGAGTCCAAAGAAGCGCAGCTAGTTTTGTATTGTCACGATACAGGGGAGATAGCGTCACGGAAATGATACAAGATTTGGGATGGGAATCATTACAACAACGGCGCTTATCGGTACGGCGTGGGCTACTTACGAAATTCCAATCACCAACATCCTCCTCCGTATGCGTAATTATATTGTTGACTCTTACCTACTTAGGCAGAAATGATCATCAGAATAAAACACGAGAAATCAGAGCTCGAACGGAGAGATTCAGATGTTCTCTCTTCTCACGCGCTATTCGAGAATGGAATGGGAGATAAATACGAGGTATGTCCACAAAGTAAGTTCCGTTTGGTTATATAAAACAAACGTGTACAGATACAGAAAAAATATTTATTGTACCAAAATATACAATTATTAAACTATTTTCTACATAGCTTCCGAAATTTTGTAGGCGAAACGTGAGAGGTATATGTAGTTTTTCATATATGGGGGGAGAGGACATGAATAGAGAATGGGGATAGGAGGAGATTTGTGGAGATCGGGACAGATAATGACACACTCAGGGTGATGAATCGTTGGTTAGAAGGGAAAACGGGAGGGAGGGGGGAGCAGGAAGACGTGGAGACGCGGAGATAACACGAAGGAGAGGGAGTCGGACAGAGAGAGAGAGAGACAAAGGAGGGAAGAGTACGTCAACTAACTGAATACTGGAATAAATAAACACCCAAGAATCGCTACTAAGGAGAAAAAGAGGAAGGTGATAACTAGGCATAGAGATGAAGAAAGTGAGGCGGAGAGACAAAGGGTAGGAGTGCCGGATGTAAATACAATTCCTATGCATGTTTCACAATTGCGAAACATTGCCGGGACCGTTAGTAATATAATAACTCAGATCGAAAATAGAAAGGTTAAGGTGTTGCTTTTTCCCACGAGCTATTAGAGAATAGAACCGCAGACAAATATCATAAAAGCGGTTCAGTGTGATTTGCTGAGTATCCCTGTAGATGCTGTAGATGTAGAACTGTAAACACTGCCTGCCGCTGCAGGGTGTTGACAGACGGCGGTACTCACGTGGTGGCGACGCCCTGCACGTCGCCGAACAGGTCCCTCCGGGTGACGCCCCGGTAGTACTTGATGGACTGCACCGTGTCGCGCACCGGCCGCGGGCCCTCGTTGCGGTACACCTGCAACACGCACTGTGCGTCACCACAGCACCAGTTATATACGCTGCTCCATCCTGCGCAAGCCTCTCCATCTCCAATGCACGCCCCTTCCAAACTGTTCACTGTTATTTCTCTCCCTCTGCGATTTTGATCTGCAATACTAAACTGACAATTCCTTGACGTTTCACAAGCTGCCCTACCAATCGATTCCTTCTTTTAAGCAAGATTTTCCAGATGTTGTGGCGTAAAGTCAGCGCCACACGCCAGACGTAAGAGAACGATCGTGGAGAAGGCAGCGATCGACCGAAAGCCAATCGCAAGCAGGCGCCGCGCATCCCGGAGGGAGTAACCGAAGATGTGCGCCCTCTGCAAGCAGCTATATCTAGGCCGACATACGCCTGGACGGCCCGTCAGTTACCCGACAGTTACCAAGTCAGAACTCAGGCAGTTACTAGGTCAGAACACGGCTACGAACTTAGCAGTCTGAAGGTCTCAGCGCAGCTAACATCATACGGACGACGACGCGAGAAGCAAGAAAAGAGAAGAAACAGACGTATGTTCCAAACTTGAGTATCAGTGTATCTCCAGTGAATAAGTCTTGTAATACTAATGTCTATAGAAATATTTTAGCTGAGCATCGATTCCTGCACCAGTACCTTTCCTGGCAACTAGACCGGGACGAGTACTCAACTAATGGCAGAAAGAATGAAGCAACAAAAAGGCAACGAGGTCACAAGACCAGAAATTTCCTTTCTTCACAATTTTGTTCAGTGTCTTTTCTTTACTTACGTGATAGACCCATGTAATCTTCAGCATTCTTCTCTAAAACCAAATTTCAAAAGTTACTATCCTCGCCTTGCGTGAAATTTTCATCGTCAGTGATTAACTGTTGCACAATACTACACTCCAGGCAGATGCCTTCCTAAAAGACTTCCTAATACAGAAATTAATATTGAATGTTAACAAATTTATTTTCTTCATATATTTTTCTACTCACTGCAACTCCATATTCCATAAGCTCGTATCTTCCTTAGCAGTCTGCAGAGTGTCACCACGTCAAACGCCTTTTTGAAATCGAGAAAAACACAATCTGCCTGTTGCCTTTCATCCATGGCTCGCAAGATGTCATGTCAGAAAAGGGCAACCTGAGTTTCACACGAACGATATTTCGCAAAGCCGCTCTGATTCGTAGAAAGAAGCTTTTCCGCCACGGCCGAGCGGCCCGAGCCCATTGAGGCGCTATGCTGCGATGCGCGAGGCCGTTTGCCATAGGGGGTTCGAATCCTCCCTCGCGCATGGATATTTGTGCTGTCTTTAGTATAAGCTAGTTCATAAGAAGGGACTGATGACCCCGCAGTTAAGTCCCATAAGCTTCACAAACATTTGAACATTTTTTTAAGCTTTTCCGTCCCAAGAAAATTTATTACATACGAACTGAGAATAAGTTGCAAAATTCTACAGGAAACTGATGTCAACGATATTGCCCTATAATTATGTGGGTCGGTTCTCTTTCTTTTCTTATAAACGAAATTCAGCTGCGCTTTTTTCCAATCACGAAAACTTTTAATTAAAGATTCGCGATAATTGAAAGCTAAGTAAGGGGCCAATGCCGCACAATATTCTTTGTAAAGCCGAACTGGTAGTCCATCCGGACCAGGAGACTTTTACGTATTTAGCTCTCTCTGCTGCTTCTCTTACCGGAAATACCTATTACTATGTCCTCCATTTCGGAGTTAGCGCGCTGATCAAATGATGGTACATCTGTGCGGTCCTCCTGCGCGAAAGAGTTGGTTTCTAATACTACGAGACTGTACTGTTATTAGCGGAGGTCCCGCTTACTAGGCACCAGGGCGACTGTGACTTACAACAGGAAAAGGGCCTTGTGAAGCGGGCGCCCTCCCTAGACTCCTGTGAGCTCAGCGCACGCTGGAATGTGGCCCTGCCCGCCTGGCACGCACCTTCTCCACGTCGTTGGCGTTGAAGCAGAAGACCATCGGCCGCCTGCCTGGAATGCCCACCAGCTTGGCGATGTCTCCGTACTGCTGGTGCATCTCGAACATCATGTTGGCCATGTCCGTCGTCTTATAGTCTCCTGTACGCAAACAAGAAAAGCACAAAGCTGAAACTCTTCAGTATACTTTAATACTCCAACAAAAAGCCACATAAACAGAATTTAAAAATGAAACTTCCTGGCAGATTAAAATTGTGTGCCGGAGCCGGGACTCGAACCTAGGACCTTTGCCTTCCGCGGGCAAGCGCACTACCGACTGTGCTATCCCGACACGACTCACGAACCCGCCTCACAACTTTACTTCCGCCAGTACCTCGCCTCCTACTTTCCAAACTTCACTGAAGCTCTCCTGCAAACACGCAAGACTAGCAATCCTGGAAGAAAGGATATGGTGGAGACATGGCTTAGCCACAGCCGAGTCCCGGTTCCGGCGCACAATTTTAATCTGCCAGGAAGTTTCATATCAGCGCACACTCCGTTGCAGAGTGAAGTTTCATTCTAGAATTTAATAATGTTAAAGATTTTGTAAAATCTGGCATGTCATTTTGTTCCAGAATTATTGTACTGTATTCAAATGTTTATAAAGTTATGAGACCTAATTGTTTTTGGTAATTTTTTTCCTTATTGATATTTTAAAGCCACCTGTGGTGGCAGGCTGGCAGCAGCTTCAGTGCTGCTCTTTAGGCGATCGATTATACAAAATTTCATAATTAGTTATAATACAGTGAATGGTGATAAAATTGCAGATTTAAACAATTTGACAGGAGATTAAAAACGGAGACTGATACATGCAACCAAGATTTTAAAATACATATTCAGAATTAAAATAGGCACAGTGGTTAAAATCACATATAGAAGTTTAAAATCCAAGGTGGTTAAAAACCAATGATGGAGCACACAGGAGGACGACGAAGGCACTGCTTAAAAACACACGGGAACACGAATATTCTGCCTATTAGGCGGTCGCATACGTTTTATAAGACAATTGCAACACTAAACATTGACACTGGCAAAGCACTAAGGGTGCACTGTGAAATTTGTAGGGCACAGGTATCCCACAGGGGATGAGGAACGGAGGGAATGTGAGGAGGAAAGGGACGGGAGATGAGGGGGTGGAAGGGGATTGCGGAGGAAGACGCAAGGACTCCAAGGAATGGGTAAAAGGGGAAAGCTAGGATTGGGAGGGAGTGGGATGGGAGGGGGAAGGAGAGGGGGCTTACAACTACGGGGATGGACTAAGGTTGATAGGACGAGTAGATGTCGAGACGGAGGGCGTTATCCAGGAGGGGGAGGTGACGGAAGTTACCCTCGCAAAGGATGTGGAGAGTGTGAAGGTGAAGGGAGTGAGGGATAACGAGGTAACAGCGTGACAGAGGCCCGGGATTCAACAATAAGTGGGAGACAAGCAGGTTGTGGGAATCCAGTTTTCAGGTCACATATCAGAAACGGAAGTGTTCGAGGAATTTGAGCAGGTGTGGGAAAGGAATAAGGCCATAAAGGATCCACGTGGGGACGGGAGGCGGATGTGGTAAGCGAGGTGGAGGGTGTGGCATTGAAGGACCTGGAGGGATTGGTAGTGGAAAGGGGGAGCAGAACCCAAGTGGGATGGAAGTAGCGCAGGACAGGAGTGGTAGGTGAATAGGGTGGTGGAGGTGTTGAGGCCCCCATGTCCAGCCAGAAAGGAGTTTCAGGAGGTTGAGGGTGGAGAACACTTTTTCATGGCTGTTTGAAGCTCAGGTTTCCAGGAGAGGAATCAGTCAAGGGTTATGCCTCGGTATTAAGGGTTTTGGTTTGCAAGATATGACAGTCATGTAGCTTAAGGGATAGGTCTCGGTGATGGAAGGAAGGACTGGTGTGACCTATGATGATTGCTTGGGATGTAGTGGGGTCAACCGTGAGGAGCCACTAGTTACTTCAGGTGGAGAATACGGATAGATGGGACTGAAGGAGGTGTTGGAATTGGGCAAGGGCAAGAAAGGCGGTGTCATCAGCGTAGTGGAGGAGGTGTAGAGGAGGCTACGATTGTGACATGCCATCTGAGTATACGAGGTAGAGGTGGGGGCATAGGACGGAACCGTGGGGCACCATGGCAGAGAGGTAGAACAAGTGGGAGCGGAATTATTGACAGTGACATAGGATGGGTGGCGGGCAAGAAAAGATGCGATGAAACGGACATTGTTAACGGGAAGGACACAGAATTGGAGTTTGAAAATGCTTTGACATTGGTCCCTAAACTTATAAACTTCTTAAACTAACTAACTTATCCTAAGAACAACACAGACAATTGTTTTGTATTAACAAAGATAACAGAGCGAATGAAATCACAGTACTCAAGAAAAGAAAGACATCTCTAGTTTGTGGCCTTATGCACACGAGTAAGAAATGCATATTTTAGCACTTCCGTTTTCAGTGAAAAATAAACCGTTAAGTTACTAGCCTTGTCAACAGATGGGGCTGCTGAAATATTCAAAACGAAATGAGTGTGCAGCGTTGTAAACACACATCATGACTTGTTTAGAATATATGTTTTCTTATTTTTTTAATGTGTTGTCTTTGTGTAAACTAAATTATTTTGTTTATCGAACTTAATTTGTTTAAATTTATGAGCACAGTAATTCCGAATAATGCATTGGAGAGAGGACTGGAAAAACTACCTGAAAAACACTTGACCTAAATGATTGCTCCTGGGCTGCCTGTAGGCGGTCGTCCTCGACTTCGTTGGCAGTGACCATGCCCCCCACACTCCTCACCCTTTACTCCTGCGGCAGCCAGGCTCATGTTCCCCCTCCTACGCTTGGCTCCCACTTCCCTCCCCACCCCTTGGGATCCTTGCGCCTTCCTTTCCCACTCACCTCCCATCCCTTCCCTCCGCACCTCCCCTCCCTTCCCCTGTAGGGTACCTGAGCCGTACAACTTTTAGCAGTGCACCGTTAGTGTTGTGCCAGTGTCTGTGTATCGTGCTACAAGTGTCTCTTTTTAAAACATCAATCAACCGCCGAATAGGCAGAATATTCGTGTTGCCATGTGCTTTAAGCAGTGTCTTCGTCATTGCCTAGTGTGCTCCAACATTGTGTTTTTAACCGCTTTGAATTTTAAACCGATACTTATGCGTGATTTAAACCATCGTTGCTGTTATTAACCTGAATATGTATCTTTCACTTCTTTGATTATGTATACTGACTTCATTTTAATCTCCTTTCAGTATTTAAATTCTGCATATTTTAACACCATACTATATTTATTAAAACGAATTGTCGAAGTGTTAAATCGATTGTCTGAAGAGCAACAATCAAGCTGTTGCCAGCTTGCAACCACAGGTGGCTTTGAAATATCAATTTAAAGAAAAAAAAGACGGTCAAAGATGTACTGATGGGTCATGCTGAAAATACTCATTTGATTAACTTATTTGGGGGGGTGTTATTAATGTTAGAAATTAAATTAAATTATGTATTTGCATTATAATTTTACTGTGCATCTAACAACGCTTTTATATCAACATTTCAATCGTTATTTAAAAATTTTTGTACACTACTGTGAGAGTCACTGCAGTTAATTCGGTGACGTATTACAGGTATGACGTCACAGATTGTATATAAACGGCAGCCTGGAGCGGCCGAAGGGCAGTGGACGGCAGTTGAGTCTCGGTGGCGGTTGAGTTTTGGAGCTGTCTCCACGGCAGTAGAAATCAATAAGACGATAGGTGTTCAACATAGCCACAGAATCCACCGCGCTGGACTGAAATATTTTCGAACGTGTGTGGACTTGATTTTTGAAACAGTACTCGTAACTCAGAAATTCTGATTTGGTTTTTTGGATGGATCAGTGAACTTTAATAGCAATCGTTTTAGGAACATTATCCAAATGATTAAACATTCATATAGCTATATTGTTAGCAAAATTGGGGGCTCGAGCTAATCATATCAGACCGAGTCTAACGAATTTAGTGCTTCTCGCCAGACATAATCATGCACCATCATGTTGTAGCCAGTTATTTAGTAGATACCGCCCTAGTTAAAAAATTCCCTGACTCTGAAATTGAAAGTTTAGTTTTACAAGTAATGTATACATGTACAGGTGCAACGAGGCAATGGTAGCAGGAATAAGTCATCCCCTAAGACAAAATTAAGTGAATTAAGGGTCCGTACCGTTACAAGTGTGCAGTGAACTAGAGTTTGTAAATACAATATATAACAATGGATAGGCGTCTAACGACGTGGCAGAGTTGGTAAAAGAGTAAACAGGCATTTAACAGTGGAGGAAGCGTCGCGGGATTCCTCAAATGCAGGAAAATCATTCATAGCTATATGTAGCAAGACAACTTAGTGTAAGAAGAAATGCATTGTCTGAATTGTGGAAATGATACAATGAAAATTATACTGTTGCTAGACAGCAAGTTTCGGTTTGCAGTAGGAAAACAGCAGTTGTTGAGGACTTTCGAATTTTTGCATCGAGGAAGCATACAGAGAACAGCACATGAACTATAAGATATAAGGTATTGCACAAATGTTAAGTCATTAAATAATCCATAATATACTACGTAATAATCAGTTTAGATACCTACGGCAAAATAAATTGTCTCGTTTAACCGTTTGTTTAAATAAAAAAGACTGTGCTTTGTCGAAGAGACATTGGCAGTTAAGGCTATTCTGCGACGAAAGGAGAGAGAGCTTACATGAAAACGATGGTTATATCGGGGCATAGAAAACTCGTGGGGAACGTGATATTGAAGCTTCTGTACCTCAACAGTCCCTTTTGGAAGAGGCGCTACAGTTTTGTGGGGAGAAATTTCACTGGTCACTGGGACATGCTTGTGGTTCACAGAAGAAAATCAGTGCTGTGACACGGGAGAGGAATGACAACGAAATGCTTGATCCTCGTGTACTACTTACGGCACAAGTTGTTGGCGAAGAATTTATTCCGGTGCACGATAATGCTCGTGTTCACGTTGAAGCCGCAGTGCAGAAATGTTTTCGGCTAAAAAATATCGGCGTTGTACAGTGGCCATCATGTAAACATTTTGAAATTAGCATGCAACTAAGATCACGATAGCTTTGTTCTGAGTAGTGTATGTTATACTCGGCATTAGAAAACTCTTATCATGATGAGTACAGTGATGTAATGTTTCAGCTGGCGTCGAAATAATTCCCAAACGTTTTCAAGAAAAGCATTAAAATTCAGAGGTAAAGTGGCCAGATTCTACTGCCATTGCATAGTACCCGTACAGCATTATTTCAGTCTCGTAACAACGAAAGGGCACACAATAAGAGTTACACTTGACCGTTTTCGCGTCACAAAAGAGGATTTTTATACATCTGCAGGTGCTCATAAAACATCGTCCGAAACTGAGCTAAATGTATACTTTGGAAATTATTTCGAGTTATATTTTCACAGGTTCACTCGAATACTAAACGGTTGTCAAAACACACTTCACCAGCAAATTACCCTCAGCTCATCACTCGCATCGGAACGCATACAGGTGTGTCGTAATGAACTGAATATCAAAAGTCCCAAACCCACCAAAGGTACAGAAAACTCGCCTAATGACTTCCTGAGATACAGTCTCCACTTTTTTAAACTTAGAAATGTAGCCGATATGAGTGGGAACTAGATGCATCTTAAATTCAAAGAAACGATATCGATAGTAACGTGACAGGTATATTCCAAATGAATTAACAAAAGACGGAGTTGATCCCCATAAGTACGCAGAACAGCTCAGAACATTGTTTCAGAATCAACAAAAATGCATGCATAAATTAAACGAACGTAAAATCCCCGATATTGGCGATCTTTTACATTTTTTTGCGCGATGCTTTCATTAGTTTTCACAACGAAACTCTGTCTCGGAATTTCACAGAAAATCCAAAGACATTTTTTTAGTGTGTAAAGTATACTACAGATAAGACATAATACCTTCACTCTGCGGTAGCGATAATAGCAGTTATTAAACACTTATTTCCGAAATTTCTTCACCAAAGAAGGCAATGTATATAAATTTCAATGTAAGATCAGCTTCCAACATGAGTAACATAGAATTAAATATCTTTGATGTAGTGAAATAATGTAGTAAGTGGAGATTGTATACTGATCAGGTTCCTATCAGACGGAATACCTCCATACATTTGTCGTATGTAAACGCTCGCTCAACAAAGGTTTGTAACTAACTTTATCTTAGGGAATGACTTATTCCTGCTACCTTTTGGCTCGTTGCTGTCCGTACACGTATACTTTTATCTGTAAAACTAAACTTACAATTTCAAAATCAGCAATGTTTAACTAGGGCGGCATCTACTTGATATCAGACTACAACATGAGGTTTGCGTTTTTACTGAAATTGTTTATCGCCCATTGCATGATTATGTCTGGCGAGAACCACTAAATTTGTTAGACTCCGTTTGGTATGAGTAGCTCGAGCCCCCAATATTGCTAACAATTTAGTGATATGAATATTCAATCATGTGGATAATGTTACTAAATGACTGCTATTACAGTTGGTTGTTCCATCAAAAAAAAATCAGAATGCTATGAAAAATTTCTGAGTTCCCACTACTGTACAAAATCAAAGTTCACACACCGAAACTTCAGCGAGGCGGATTCTCCGGCTATGTTCACCACCTCACGACTCACTCGATTCCACTGCACTCCCAACACACGTCTGCCATCAAGACTGAACTGACGTCCACTGATCCTGGGCCGCTCGCGGCACCCCCTTGTATACGATATGCGGGGTCCTTCCAGTAATACGTCCCCCTAAACAAAGATCAGAGGCGCTCCCAGTAGTGTACACACCTTTTTAAAATCATGATTTAAATGTTGATGCGTGCTAAGATTTCAATGCAAATATATACTATTCTTTAATTTCTGACACTAATTATACCCCAAAATCTTAATTTTAAGCAAAAGAATGCCTTCAGCGTGACAAATAAAGTCTTTCGGTCGTCGCACGACGAATATTTAAGTAATGACTTAGGTAAAGTGTTTTTCAGTTAGAATTTCCAGGCCTCTTTCCAGTGCACTGTTCCGAATTACTGTCTCATAAATTTAAACAAATTACGGTCGATAAACAAATGAATTAAGTTTACACAAAGACAACATATTAAAATAAACAAAAATAATATTTCCGCGAGAGACCACGTACACCGACTGCCGGCGTGGGGCAGGGGATAATGTCACGGACTGCGGTGATGAAGGTCGCGAATGGAAAGTACGTCCAGCCAACAGGAACTTGTGTCACAAGAATAACCATCAACAACAGGACCCAGCCGTTTGAATTTGTCGTGTTAACAGAATGTAGTCACAATGTCATCCTCGGATGGGACTTCCTTCAAGCATCCCAAGCTATCATTGACTGTGGAAGATCTGAGCTGTAAATTGAAGAAGTCTTTCTGACGGATACACGTAATACAGAATTTTCTGGGAAGTTATTTGTCGCTGACAATGTGACGATACCGCCATTGACAATGAGAAGAGTTGCAGTGAGAAACACAGATGACCGGTTAAACTGTGAAGTTCTTGTTGATAGTAAAAAGTTTATCAGGCTCACAAAAGAAATTTACATACCAACAGCTATCATATGCATTACTGGTCGTCAAGGAGAGATTTGGATCACAAATTGTCACGAGCAGTCACAAATTATCCCCAAGGGAATGTGTATCGGGACAGCTGAACCAATCGAGGACGGTGAACTCAACGTCATCAATGAAGACCCATGCCCTGCTGTTAGTACAGACAACACGCTGGAGGAAACAAACGTGGAACTGCCAATAGGGCCTGGACTAACCAAGGAACAACGCCAGCGCGTGTTAGCTATACTACGCCAATTTTCGGGTGCCTTCACACCTCAGCAGGGGAAAAATCAGACGAAACGGCCCACGATCAAGCACCGTATCAATACTGGGGATCATCCGCCAATTAGCCAGCGTTCGTATAGAGTGTCGCCAGCTGAAAGACGGATAATTCGGGAGGAAGTGGAGAAGATGTTGCGAGATGACAATATTCAACCTTCGGAGAGTCCTTGGTCGTCTCCGGTGGTCCTCGTAAAGAAGAAGGATTCTGTGTCGATTATCGGCGGCTGAACAGAATCACAAAGAATCACAAATAAAGATGTCTACCCATTGCCGCGCATTGACGACACCTTGACACTGCTTGAAAGGATCTACATACTCCTCAACTATGGACATGCAGACAGGTTACTGGCAAATTGGCAAATCGAGGTTGACGAAGCTGACAGGGAGAATACGGCTTTTATTACACCTGACGGCCTCTACGAATTTAAAGTAATGGCATTTGTATTATGTAATGCTCCAACCACATTCGAACGCATGATGCACAACTTGATTCGACGCCTTAAGTGGACAACGTGTCTTTGCTATTTAGATGACATTGTCGTTTTCTCGAAAACACTTGAAGAACATCTGAGTCGCCTGCCAACTGTCTTGAAGTGTGTTCAGACTGCAGGTCTCCGCCTCAATCCAAAGAAGTGCCTCTTCGTCGCCAAAGAGATAAAAATCCTGGGGCACCTAGTCAACGGAGATGGTGTCCGTCCTGATCCAGATAAAGTAAGGGCAGTCACAAATTTTCCAACTCCTCAGCACATTCGTGATGTGAGAAGTTTTCTCGGGCTGTGCTCATACTACCGACGTTTCATAAAAGGATTTTGTAACAATGCACGTCCATTACAAGAACTTCTGCAGGGAGACGTCAAGTTTTACTGGGATGAGACAAAAGAAAGAGCTTTCCGGGCACTTAAGGAGGCTCTAACTTCCGCATCAGTGCTAGGCTTGTACGACGAGAATGCAGAAACGGAACTTCACACAAACGCCAGTGGTTATGGGATTGGTGCAGTGCTTGTACAAGTTCAGGAAGGTGCTGAAAAAGTGATAGCCTATGCGTCAAGAGTACTCTCAAAGTCCGAGATAAACTACTTTACAACTGAAAAAGAATGTCTCGCAGTTATCTGGGCTATCAACAAGTTCCGGCCGTATTTATTCGGCAAACCATTCACCGTCGTGACAGGCCACCATTCTTTGTGTTGGCTGACTAGCTTGAAGGATCCATCAGGTCGACTAGCAAGATGGACACTAAGACTCCAAGAGTACGATGTCACAGTGGTATTCAAGAACTGGGGCAAACACAAGGATGCCGACTGCCTTTCGAGGAGTCCATTAGTGGAACACAACAGCATTAATGAAATTTCAGCCCTCACTGAATTAGATGACGTTACAACTGAACAGAGGGAAGATCCAGCACTATTAAAAACGATAGAGGCCTTGGAGAAAGGAGAACCGACCAATGGAGAGTTCCAACTGATAAACGGAACATTGTATGAGAGCAACTACGATCCACTGGGCCCCAAATGGCTACTGGTCGTTCCAGCTCATCTCCAGCTAGCTATTCTCAAATATTTCCACGATGTTGCAATATCCGTCAGCGATATAACGACAAGCACCGACCTGTTGTGTACAGCCCAGGAGATCTGGTATGGATTTTTATCCCTGTACGGAAGGTTGGACTGTGAGAAAAGTTATTGAAGCGATACTTTGGTCCGTATCGTGTCATACGCCGCCTGTCAGACGTCACATAGGAAGTTGAAGATTATGAGCCGTCGTCGAAACGTCAAAAACGAAGAGACATTGTTCACATCCTGCGCATGAAGCCTTACTACAAACCTGAAGAGCAGGTAGACGACAATGGCTTCTTGTTCAAGGACTCTAAGGACAGTAATGTTCCTGATAAAGCCACGACATGAACGTCTGTCGTCGATAATCGTGGAGAAGAGAAGGATTCTCTTGAACCGTCATACAAAGGACCCATGACACGGTCAAGATCCAGGACATTTCAGCTGGCTCCACAGGGAACATAACAGCGGGTCGCTATTTCTCCGAGAGCCACGTACACCGACTGCCGGCGTGGCGCAGGGGATAGCGTCACGAACTGCGGTGCTGAAGGTCACCGGTTCAATCCCACCCACCAACAAAAAATTATTTCTTTGTAATTTACAATTCCAGAAGGTTCTACATCTTTCTTATGTTCACTTGTAAATTCTACTTGTTTCTTATGTGTTCTTCTAATTTCTGGTAAATTCTGTCTGTGTATAAATAGCAGAGCACTGTGCCTGAGAGGCAGTCAGTGCTGCGTGTATGTTGAGTTCGTAATAAACGTGCTTTCAGTATAAGTGCTGTGTTCAGTTGCCTTCGAAGTCAAGCCTGCTTCCATTGCAACGCGACAATATATTCTAAACAGGTCATAATGTGTGTTTCCGACACCTGCAACTTATCACTGCCTCTGTGTTTGTGTATGTATCTTGTATTAATTGTTATTAACTAGTCACTATTTTTCCTCCTTAAAAGTGCGTTATTACGCGCAATATAAATTTGGTTATACCAAACTGTGCGTCTCGATGAGACCTTTCATTCGAGCCCTCGCTCGTTACTGTAGTTCAATTAGTTTTGCCTCTGGAGTTTTCCAAGTGAATAAATATTGGTTTTCTGAATAACTTTTGATATGGAATGAATATAAATTATGTCAACACATCATCTGATTCGTGTTGTTGTCATCTTTCGTTCGCTACTACGAACAGTTCTGTATCTCTAATAGTGTCAGCGTAGTAACTAAAAGTGAAGACAGTGCCTTTTTGGGCTGGAGAAGCAGCAGCTGGACTCGACTAGACGTCCGCCAGCTTGTCCACGCGATCTCGGCCGCCGCGCCGATGGAAACCCGGCGAGGCTGCCCTACTCGCGGCGGTCGACTGCCCGGTCAATAGTCGCAACTTTGGACACTCTCCGCTGTCAAACCAGCGCGCTTTGCGCTCCAGACGGCTTGCACGTTGTTATAACGTCACAAGTTTTGTAACCAAAGACTAAAACGTTGCATATGTCACACCAATATTGCCGCAAGCAGGGCCGGCGCAAGGCACGTGCGAATCGTGCAACCGCACGGGGCGGGAAATCTGCCGCCCTCTTTTTTTTTTTGTAGGACAAACTCAACATTCATGCCCAAGAGGGGATTCGAAAGCAAACCTCGGAAGGAGCGGCTTCGGGAACTGTGGCAAGGCGCCTCGACTACCTGCCGGCCGCCCTTGTTGAATAAGGGGAGGGAGGAGGACTAATTTCTTCCTCGCCGCTGTGGCAGCGCCGTCGTGTTTACGCCGTAGGAACACAGAGGGGGAAGGCTTCTGGCGTACACGCCAGTATTCTTATGAGTGGAGCGCTGCCAGTCTGTTGCGTTTACTCACAACTAATATTGCAGAAGATGAAATCTAATTAGGAAATTCAAATGCAATGTTCGATACTGCGAATATGTGTTAAACAATCAAGCAATTTTGCTAAGCCCTTCAATCGCAGTTTCCGAGTGTTTTATTCTTCCAGCATTATGGATAAAAGTGGTTGAACATTACCAGTCAAACATGTCCAACACCTACAATGACTAGAGGTATTCCGAATGGGTAAATACGCAGAGAGTAATTTCAAGGGATAAAGACATTGCTACTAAGCGTGGCATAAGTTGGGTTTCGACGATTTTTTTCAAAATTTTTGCTATCCGTTTCTGAGTGATAGTCAAACGTTTTCGTTTTTGAGCCATGAAACACCTGTCTGCGCCTGCATGAACAACAATTAAACTCTGACCGGCACTTTTGTTTGACAATACTACTCGCACACTATCACTTTGCCAACATTTATTCACTGTATACGGTTTTCCGTTGAATACATTGTCTGTTCACAACAACTGAAAAATGTTTATCTACGTCAATTTTGTAAGTTTATGTTGCGCGGGATTAGCCGAGCGGTCTAAGGCGCTGCAGTCGTGGACTGTGCGGCTGGTCGCGGCGGAGGATCGAGTCTTCCCTCCGGCACGAGTGGGTGTCTTCGTCCTTAGGATGATTATGATTTAGGTTGAGTAGTGTGTGTGTGAGCTTAGGGAATAATGACCTTAACAGTTAAGTCCCACGAGATTTCACACACATTTGAACATTTTCGTAAATTCACAAGGCTTGTTAAAAGTAGCTACATTTCTTCAATCAGGTTTAACTCTATTTTTGAGCTGGTGCCCAGCGACTGTTTTCTACAAATCTGTAGAGTATGTCACATGTCAGTCGCATTTTTTGTTTTTATTTTCCAGATCTACATATATTTGGGGTACAGTGTGGCTATTCTCAATGCTTATGTGTACATCTATATCGTGTTGAACGTAACTGTCACCCTGGCTGTTTACATAAGCACATATTAAAAGCTTTTGAGACTGGCCACTCGGCGGCCGAAACCTAGGTAGATCTGAAAAGTAAAAACAAAAATTGCGATTGATTGCTGACATTTCCTATAGATTTGTTTAAATGAAATTCCACAAACGTTTTGACCTTCGCCGGCCCTGGCCGCCAGACCACAAGTTGTCCGACTGCCGGCGTGGCGCAGTGGATAGCGTCGCCGACTGCGGTGCTGAAGGTCGCCGGTTCAATCCCGCCTGGGACATCCTGCCTGTGTATACATAGCAGAGCACTCTGCCCGAGAGACAGCCAGTGCTGCGTGTATGTTTCAGTTCGCAATAAACCTGCTTTCAGAATAAGTGTTGTGGTCAGTTGACAACCCTGCCTTCGAAGTGAAGCGTGCTTCCATTTCAAAGCGACAATATTAAAGGAACTAAGTAGGAGTAATCCGCTAAATAGACCCATATCAATGACATATATTTGTAGCAGGGTTTTCGAACATATAATATGTATGAAAACAACGATCTGTTGATCCTTGGTTAACATGGATTTAGCAAATACCGTTCTTGTGAAACTCAACTAGCTCTTTACTCATATGAAGCGGTTGGTGTTACCATGTGGGGATCTCAGATTTATTCCACAGTTTTAGATTTACAGGAGACTTTTTATACAGTACCTCACAAATAGCTTTTTATCCATTAGTGTACTTACATCAGATCATCTCAAATATGTCATTGGATTGGAGATTTTCTGTTAGAGACGACATAATTCGTAGTGATTGATAGAAAGGCGTCGACTAAAAAAGAGGTAATATCTGCCTCTCTCCAGGGTGGTGTTGAACATCGTTTGCTGCTTCTTCTCTATATAAATGATTTAGAAGACAGCGTGAGCAGTCCTCATGGGATCTTTGCACAGGATGGTGTCATTCATCGTCTAATAAAGTCAGCAGAAGATCAAAACTAAACATTAAGATCTCAAAACTGGACTGCGATTGACAGCAATATTTCCAATGATATGACTAATGTAGTATTTAGATTAATATGCCTGACCCATTTTGCTAATATTAATGCATCTGGTGTGTTTACGCTCTAGCTAGAGGTACAAATTATTGTCTTTTGCCTTCTAGCATAGCTCGACTGAGCTATCTACATGTGAAAACATTGCTTAAATGTAATCTTCTATTGTATAACGGATGCCTTTGTCCTTACTTGATGCAGTTCTGTAATTAGTCAAAAGAACAGATGCTCCATGAAACCTTTTCTCCAATCCCGACATTTACATGTAATACATCCCCAATGTATTACAGCAAAATACTGAATATCGGATTTATGTGGTTTCAGTATTCGAAATCTGGATATCTTACAAAGATCGGAAATTTTGTGTGCTACTTATGATGTTAGCAAACAGTCAGAAATGTTACACTGATGTTAGGAACATCTGGTGTGTATAAAACACACAAAAAAAAGTTACATCAAGGTATCAACACTCCTGTCAGATGTTGCAATCGGCTTTACTTCCGTAATCAGTAAACAGTTACTTAAATTCTATATCAGCGTCGAAGGGACATTTCTAAACAGGCAATAAACCTTGTGGATGATGAGTATGTTACAGATATGTTCAGCAACTTCGTAATTTTAATCTATTTTCTATGATTTATTATAAGATTTGTAAAAGCAGTTCCCGGCTCAGTTTGTGATCAGGATTAGCTTAGTGCAGTCCAGCATTACCCGAGGGCAGGAGGAAGCGCCAGGTGTTGCCGATGATGGGCAGCGGTTTGGGCCCCGGCAGCTCCTCAAACGGTTTCGCCCTCAGCCACTCCTCCGTCGGCTCCGCCGTAGTTCCCTTCACCGCCGCTGCCGCCGCCGTGGCGTGGCCTCTGCTCAGCGCTACTGCCACCTGCCGGCCGCATCGTGAACTTGCTGATAACATGGCTGCTGTTGCTCCAGTCTGTAATATATAAGTAGTCGGTTTGTGGCTGTTTGCCAACGTCTAATCAAATGATTGTAAAGTTATGGGACCTAACTGCAGTGGTTGTCGACCACTAACCTCACAAACTACTTAAACTAGCTTATCCTAAGAATAACACATACACACACACACACACACATGCCCGAGGGAGGACTCGAACCTCCGACGCAGAACGGCAGCGCGCACACACTTAGGCGCCTTAGTGCGTGCGGCTATTTCGCCGCGGATACGTCTAATCAAAATTGTACGGTAGTTCTTTGGTTTTACTAGTTTCGATCTGAAAACAGAATGACATCAAGGAAGACATAGATAGTTTATTTTATTGGACAGTATTTAATTTAAATGTAAATTTTACGCCATTATCATTAACAACAGCCTTTAAGAGTACTCCGAAACAGTTGGTACACATTAAGAACAGTATTAAGAGTAAATATACATGTAAAATGCTGAGAGATGCGAGATTAATGGTAAATGGATGTGGGTGACCTCTCTGGTTTTTGTATCATTTGTGTCATCTCTGGTTAATGTGTCACGATCATTGATCTCATAGAGGTAAGAATATACGGAGGCGTTCTGACGTCACAGCTGTGAAGCCAAGGGTAGCCATCTTGATTCGACCAAAACACTGCGATATTTACCTTGTTTGCGTATGTTTGTCGCTCGTTTTTGGATGGATTTTGGATTATTCAAATGTTCAAATGTTTGTAAAGCTTATGGGACTTAACTGCGGGGTCATCAGTCCCTAAACTTACAAACTACTTATGAACTACTTACGAACTAGGACGGCACAAATATCCATGCCCGAGGGGGGATTCGAACCCCCGACCGTAGTGGCCGTGCTGACCGCGACTGGAGCGCCTCAGTCCCCTCGGCCACCGCGGCCGGCTTTTGGACAATTATGGTGACTTGTGCGTTCAGGTGCACTTTGTGACTGTGACGCGAAATCGAAGAGAATAACATTTCATGTGTAAATTATCTCGCTAACGTGTGATATTGACACTTTTATTGTGAACGAACCTGTACATGTTTACTTGTAATATAGCGTATTTTCTCCCTTGTGATTTTCTGTTTCCTAAGGATGAAAGTCATTTTCCCCAGTTAACGTACTTTTTACGAATAGGAATAAATATATTCTTGATTTTTATTAAGCCAATGATTTCAAAAGCAAAACCTAGTTTTAATATTAATAAAACTTACTACACAAAGCTGTCCAGTTCAGGAACATATAATAAGTCTCTTTAAGATATTTCCTTTGGAGTGGGTTAATTTTACGTAGCATTTCCCCATAAAACGTATCGGCATAAGTAGATGCCAGATAACCACTCTTTTTCTCTGTTTTAAAACTGCCTCTCCTGTCATGTCATCTTCATTTGCGTCATTAGCAAGAAATGAATCTTTCCACTCTTTTCAAATTCTGATATACGATTTTGGTCCATGATCTCTTATCTTAAATACTTCATCATTTCATTTTGTACCTCGGAAAATACTTGTCAATTAGACAATAAAGGATTGGTTTTAAAAGACTATGAATATTTGAAGTAAGTACTAGTAGGTAGCAAAATAAACAAAGCTCAAACTGTCTCTACCTAAGTGACCTAAAAACATTGGACACTGTTACCCTGTTAAAAATGTATTTCATACCAAAATAAGTAATTAGAAATCGGTTTGAGACTTCAACATAAGCTAATTAACCAATAACAAGAACTCATTGCAAATATCAAAATTATTTCCATAGCAGATGCAAATTAGAACACTGTTATACTGCCTTGGCTTACATAAAAGTCACGTAGGAACAACTGCCGCAGTAACAAATTGATCAGTTAATGAAATAGTGAACTAGCTCCATATTATAGCTGCTGCATACCACTTAAGAGAAGAAACATCGATATTTGATGATGCATGTTCGAACTGTATGCCAAACAATTTTCCCCCCCTCAGTGTCTTGTTATCCTAACTGAAAGTAATTTTTTGTGTGTAATAGATTCATAATATTTCATGTGTTTCTCCACAGTTCTGTTCAATTTGACAAAAGAACAAAGTTTTCCATAATGAAACATAGTTTGTGGCTAAGCCCTATTAGTCACATTGCCTTAACATTATCAGAACGTCATTTATCTGCTTCTTCATTATTTAATAATTAACAATAAAGAAAAATCATTTTGGTTACCACTTCAGATATATGTAGTGGTCAGAATTGCAGTCAATCTGGTACAATTAGTAGGATAGCTACATAAAGAACCCATATTTGTGATACACGTTCATTACTAAATTTTCGAAATTGTAACATTTACACTGTAGACTGGCATTTGGTAACTATCCGTTATATTGCATTAAAAACTATTTTTAAACAGAATAAACGCGAAATTTTTTCTCTTTTACGAGATTTTATTTTAAACAAAAACTTGAAACAACCAGTTTGAGGACATTAAAAGCGTATATGGTCCAATTCGTGACTGTAAACACAGACACCACAGCTTGAAAGCCTATTACGGCTGGGATACGTAGCGTCACCTGCCTTTATTCTTACCTACATGATCTATATTGTGAACTTCAGCTGTCTGAGCATGCCAGCCAGAGATGTTCATGTTTAATTTCTTGCCAAATCAAAATATGGCTGCTGTGAAACGTTACTAGAATACGTAAAGAAAATATTTCTCGGTTTGCTTCCGATGACTGCCTATTACATCACAAATTGACATTAAATTAAAAACCAGATGTTATCAAGCAATTCTTGTCAAACACAGACTGACGGAAATTCGTTGGCTAAATTGAAAGATGGGGGCCAACAAAACAGAGTGTGCAAAACATATAAATGTGCAGACACGCTGCAGTTCTACAATGAGCGACCAGCGTTAAACACCCAAGTTGTATAGAGGTCACTGACCGCAACCTTTGGTCTGTATACTGTCAGAGCGTGTCAGCCATAGATGCTCATATTTCCTGGCTTGCCAAATCACAACGTAGCTGCTAGAACACGAAAAGAAACTACATTTCGATTCCACTTCCATAGTAGCCGATTATGTAGCAGATTGGCATCAAAACAAGATGTACGCGATCTAAATTTCGCCCTTACAAACTAATGGAAATTTGATTGACAAATTACTACATGGCGGACAATGAAAAGTCTTGTGCAAATATATGCTATATTTGCCACGGATCAAGGTTGTATAGAAATCACTAGTCACAACTGAATAGCCACGTGCTAAATATTTTACAGGGCACTGAAAGATTTGAGTAGAAACAAAGGCCCCTGAAGTAGACAGTATTCCGTCTGAACTCCTCATATCGTTATCAGAGCCAGTTATGAAGAAATTACGCTACCTGGTGTGCAAGATATATGAGACAGGGGGAATACTCTCACAGTTTAAGAAGAAATAGTAATTCCAATTCCCAAAAAAGCAAGTGCAGACAAATGTGAAAATTACATAACTATCAATTTAATAAGCCATGGTTGCAAAATACTAACACTAATTATTTACAGACGAATGAAGCAATTCGTGAAATCCGACCTTGGGGAAGATGGGAGGTAATACTCCCACTACGACTTATCTTAGAAGATAATTTAAGGAGAGGCATACCTACGTTTTTTTTTTGCATTTATAGATCTGGAGAAGGCTTTCGACAATGTTGACTAGAAATACTTTCTTGCATGTTCTGAAGGTAGAAGGAGTAAAATATAGGGAGCGAAGAGTTATATTCAACTCAACTGGTCAAAAACTCAACTCGTCAAAAACCAGACGTCAGTTATTAGAGCCGAAAAACATGAAAGCGACGCAGTGGTTGGAAAGGGAGTAAGACTGGGTTTTGCCTTTCTTCAATGTCGTTCAATCTGAACATTGAGAAAGCTGTGAAAGAATGCAAGGAGAAATTTGGAGACAGATTTAAAGTTCAAGGAAAATAAATAAAAATTTTGTGGTTTGCCGACGACTTAGTAATTCTCTGTGTATCCATCTTGGTTACACAGATGATGGGACGACGGCGATGTATGAGTAAATACTAGTTTCGAGAATACATTATTCTCTTCTTCAGAGAACAATGTATTCTCGAAACTAGTAAGTAAAAGTCCAAAAATAACGGCTGAAGGTTTTCCATTTGTCAAACATAGTAAACGGCAAACGGCCTGGAAGAGTAATTCAGAGGAACAGAAAGTGTCTTGAAAGGAGGGCATAATATGAACTTTAACAAGAGTTAAACAACGGTAATGGAAATCAGACGATACTGAAACAATTAGATTAGGTAATGAGAAAATAAAAGAAATAGATGAGTTTCGTTATTTGGGTAGCAAAATAACTTGAGATGGCCCGAAATAAAGAAGATATAAAAAGCTGAATGGATATGGCAAGGAAAGCGTTTCTGAAGAAACGACATTTGTTGACATCCAATATCAACTGAAATGTTAGTACGTCCTTTCTGAAAGCATTTGTCTGGAGTGTAGCATTGTATGGGAGTGAAACGTGGACAAAATGAGTTCAGACAAAAAAAATGATAGAAGCTTTTTAAATGTGGTGCTACAGAAGAATAATGAAGATTAGATGGGTTGACACGTAACTAATGAGGCGGTTCCCAACAGAATTGGTGAGAAAAGGAGTTTGTGGCATATACTGACTAAGAGAAGTGATAGGTTGGTGGGATACATGCTGAGACATCAACGAAACGCCAACTCAGCAGTGGAAGGAAGTGTGTGGAGTAAAAACCGTAGAGGGAGATCGAGGAACGAATACACGAAACAGATTCGATAGGATGTAGGTTGCCGTACGTATTCTCATATGAAGAGGCTTGCACAGGACAGGGTAGCGTGGAGAGCTGCATCAAACCAATCTGCGGACAAGAACATAGTTAACAACAGCGCGAAAGCAGTGAACAACAGAAAAAGTAATGTCTCAGAATGGATCCGTGTTACCCCCTTTCACAGTTTAAGCGACAATTTTGGGTGCCTTTCGACAGCGAGGTCCATTTCAGGTACCTCGTCATTAGCACCGAAGAGAGCCGAATAGGCAGTCGGTTCAATGCCCGCAGTCGTCAAGACAATCCGAGATAAAAGGAAACGTTTATTATCTTGAAACGCTATCAGATAATAAAAAGCTTTGTTTGTTCTTGAGCGCCACAAACAATGCCAAGCGCGTTGATGCCGTGTGGTTTATCTTACAGGAAGTTGTCAATTTGGTTATCACTGTCATTTAGTGAACAACAATGAGCTTATCATTTACCGAAGCAGAATTGTGACTGAATTCAGAATTTACTAACACGTAGATTTTGAAATGTTCTAAACAAAGCGAAATCGGAAAATGTACAACTAACTTTGCGACATCTCCACGACTTTACTATAAAACTGTTAGAAATTTAGGTCGAAAGTTATCTAAGAAACGTTATATATATATATATATATGTGTGTGTGTGTGTGTGTGTGTGTGTGTGTGTGTGTGAATGTGTGATTTTATCTGTATACTTGTAAGACGCATTTGTTGTCTATCTGTCTGTTCTCTTATAACTCAAGACCCAGACAATCAAATAACGTGCAATTTGGTGCACGTACACAAAATTACATGGGGAAGGTTCTTAAACAGGTTTCGTTCCATTTTTTGGAAAACCAACCGTAAAATTTGAGAAAAAGTGAAAGTGCGTCATCAATGTGTCGCTCCAATCACGGTCTACACGGCCACTACGGTCGGGGGTTCGAATCCCCCCTCGGGCATGGATATTTGTGCCGTCCTTAGTATAAGGTAGTAGATAAGTAGTTTGTAAGTTTAGGGACTGATGACCCTGTAGTTAAGTCCCATAAGCTTAACAAACATTTGAACATTTTGGAGGGGGGTCAGGGGGTGTTCGTGTTGTTAAGTTCTTGCCAGTTTTTTTAATAGTTATATTTTCATGATTTAATGTCACCAATAAAAAAAAACATTATCTTGGTAAAGTAAAAGGGACTGCATCGCAAATTTTCTTCTGAATAGGAGCAGCAAAACTGATACAAAATATCGCGGGTCTCTACTTACAACAGTTTAACTATCATTAATATACCCCCCAAAAAAATATATATTCTATATTCACCGCAAATTCCGTATACATTTCTATTTTTAAGTATGATGTAAGTTCTTTCACCCATTGCATTAAATAATAACTTTCCATCATTAGGTAGAAATGAGTAAGTCGACAAGATGTTATGTTTTACGAATCATTCGTATTTTCTGAAAATGATAACACAAAATTTACCATCACATTTATTCTTACATAAGTTTGTTTCAGATAGTCATATAAAGCTTGAAAGTGTAATGTTGACTAACAATGAAATTCGAAACACACTCATCACATATAAACTATTTTATTGAAACATGATGTATTTAAAAATCTAATTAACTTCAAAAAACAATGATGTGTCCCTGACAATCTTTAAACAATGACTGTCTAACAAACATCCGGCTGCGCTGGAAAATGAAAAACGTTCATTCCTTACCTCTTCCTTCAAAATTGTCTTCAGCACAAAATCATGTTAATTTGTCTCCACTTTATTTAAGTCGAATACAGAAAATTTATGCCCCGCAAGTCTGGTATCACAAATTAATAAATCCTCTGCCATATCAGACCACATTATCGACTTCACTGTCTTCAAAGCTGAGCCTCAGTAGCGACGCTTGACAAAGGCAAAGAATCTCCCAGACAGATATTCCGGTCTATTACATCACGAGTTTACAGATTATGCTCCTAAAAGATCTATCTCAGTGCATTTGTCTCACGTTTAAGAAATTCATACAAGAATGAAAAATGCTCCCATCATAGCACAATAAAAGGCGAATTTATCCTGGCCACAGTGAAAGATATAAAAGAGGAGTCCAAGCTTCTCTATTTATCTGGCAGCTTCAAAAACATTTAAAAAGAAATCTGGATATATTAGAGCATTCGTAAAGAAACACGATTCATAACGCCATGCTGTATAACATGGATCACGACATAATGTCATACAACATGGCATTTCTGCCAGTATTATACAAATGTGTCACCCCTCGACAGTTCACTGTGCTGAGTAATCAAACTCGTGAGAAAGCGCGAATTTGTCAAAAAATGTTTGAAGGTTTCTAGAGCTGACGGTTTAGTCGAGAAGTTGGCTCAACTCGCCAGGACACACTCGTACTCCGCTTTTGTTTTGCTGCAATGGTTGATGTTGAATTCTGGTCTCCAGAAACAGGCGATGAACATGCATTCATCTACTGTAGTGCATAGTTAGAACCAATACGGACAAGCAGTGGCGTATCCAGGGGGGGGGGGGGGGCTGCAGCCCAACAGCCCCCCCCCCTGGATACGCCACTGCTTGTCCGTATTGGTTCTAACTATGCACTACAGTAGATGAATGCATGGCTGTTGGGCTGCAGCCCCCCCCCCCCCCACAGACCCTCCTCGAACCCCCCTACCACAGAGTAACATATACAGAGAAGCAGCCTACCCTAAACCACTGTCCTACGCTCCCCTAGTAGTTCCGTAAGATGCTAGCAGGTGTCAGGCGGTTCGCTGGCTTAGGGAGCCTCTCGCACGTCAGAGGGTAGCGTGAAGGTGAGAGCTTGTGCCGCCTGCCATGAGGCCACGGCTGTGTCCGGCATGCCGGCGTTTGAGGGGAGGTGGTGGTGGGGGCAGCCGCTACCTGCCGCCTGCTCTGGCCAGTTTAAAGAGCTGCTACTGACCGCAGCGCCATCATGGGACATCTTACGGAACTGCTGGAAACCCTCCCTCGCCGCACCCCGGAGCGTAGGACCGGGCCCTTACGGAGGTTTCTCGTCTGTATATATTTGTCTGTGCCCCCTACCACAGAGTAATATATTTGTCTGTGCCCCTACATACCTTCCTCGAACCCCCCTCCCCCCCAGTCCATGCTGCAGCCCACCACCCCAGAACCTCCTCTTTTTTTTTTTTTTTTTTTTTTTTTTTTTTTTTTTTTTTTTTTTTTTTTTTTTTTTAGAAATGACGTCAGCTCGAATCGACCTCAGCCCCCACCAGACCACGATCCTGGATACGCCACTGCGGACAAGTTGTGAGCGTAGAACTGGCGCACTTCATATCAAAAATCTCCCCCCCCCCCCCCAAAAAAGAAATGCACGTAAAACAACATCTGAAGAAAGGAAGGTAGCTTAAGGTTTAACGTCCCGTCATTAAAGACGGAGCTCTCGCTCGGAATGTTTGGGTGAGGACAGCGCTTAATTTTTAAAATGTTAGGAGCCCGAACGCGCCACTCCAACCATCCCACTCCCGGCCACAAACTTGTTATGAAACTTCCAATGAGAGATCATGTTTTAGACAATACTGTTCTGAAATTCAGGTATTTAAACCATAATATCTTACTATCAAAAACATAAAACCACAAGGTTCAGTAGACACGACAACTGCTGCCGCCTGCCGCCAACTCAGTGTCGTTTACTCGCTTCGCCCCCAGTTCTGCTCCATACGTACCGGGAGTCGTTGTGACCACGACTAGTAACGTCCTTCTATTTTATAGTTTGGTTGGTGGTGGAAATTTATTTGGTTTATTGTACTGGTTCGGTATTATAGAAGCGACATCAGCGGTAGTGCAAGCTTTTGTCGTCTTCACATAAAGATTCAGTAGGCACGTAAAATTTTATTTGAGGCATACGTTGGTTATTTAAGTTGGTACACCTGATTATATTTCATATATTCAGTTACGGATGCCTCTGGTGTAACTTTCCGTGGCCTAACACAGTTTATGGATTATATTTTAACTGATGAACATGGATTCTGCTGATCTCAGGGGCTTGTTTTAAAAATTATAAATTCTTTTTGTAATATAATCTTTTCTTTCCCGGTAGTTCCATGTAACTAAGCATGTCACACAAACATTCACAAGTCTTTACCTATAAAAGTCATAACATTTTAATTATTTTTAGTCACTTTGATTCACAGATAATTCAAAGTTGTTATTTTTAAAAGTTCTTCAATTATTAATGGGAAGGTCAGGTGCTAACTACTATTGATATGGTCGACACCAAATTTTAAATTAATATTTCTCCTATATTTCACCTTAAGCACAAATTTACAAAACACTGTCAAAGTCACACTATATATTTTAAATAAGCAGCTCTCTATAGTTCATTTCACAAAATCGCAGTTTGATATTCTTGGCAAAGCCAATATTTAAAATTAACTTTTTTTTTTTTTTTTTTTTTTTTGTCAGTGAAGAAAATCTTTTTAGCAATGGTTAATATTTTCTTGACTATTACGTTCCTATCGGGAGGCAGAATTTTCTAAGTCCGTAGCCTATCCCGAATTAAAGTCCACAGATATTATTTATGCACTCGATTTAATTAAGTCTTTCAAATAAATTCAATCATAGTAAACCAAAAGTTCGGAATATTTTTGCACCTGACTATCTATTTCAGATACAACCACAAAGACTGAGTGAGATCTTATCGTTACGAGCAACAAATTCTGAGAGCTGTTAACGTTGGGAGAAACAAAGACTGAGAGAGCGAGTAGCTATACTGCGGAACTATCTATACTACTATTGCGACAAAAGATTACTCTGATTTACGGTGTTTAGACGCGGTTACTCTGAGACTGTACTGTTTCAATACTTCAAAGATATATTGACTGTTGCTGAAATTTTGACAAATACGTAAAAAATTCTGCCTCTTACAAATTATTAAAATTGAATCAGGATGAAAATGACTAGTTTGTGCTGTGATTGCGATGTAGTGTTACAGACTTCGCGTTTTCACCTTATGGCAATCGCGACGTTCCAACAGTTTGTTTCTAGCTGCTCTGTGAAAGTGCGTTTAATACTAATCAACAAGGCTTTTAGCGGTTTTATACCCCAGTTGCTGTTCGTAATGCTCGCGCGGCCTCTTGGGGGAAACCATGAACTTTTACTACCAATTGTCTGTGTGCACGCGGCCGTACCAATAGTGGTGTAGCTGACCTTGGTGTCATCGCAATACGCAACACTACAAAACGTACGTGATAATTGTGTAGAGACACATTTCTCTCCCACATGCGGTTGTGGTGGTAGATAGCCCACGATGTGTGATGGATGTATAACCGAAGTAGAAGGACAAATTTCCCATGACTACCAGATGCCACTCACTCACGATTATATTGGTACACAGCCTTTCGGTTTCCAACATTGTTAGAACTTTCGTTGCTGGGGTGAAGTGGGATTGAAGTTTTTCTCAAAAATATGTCACTGCTAAGATCATTTTCTAGATATAACAACGAAACTTTCTCGCTCTTAAAAAAATCGCGCATCTCTGAATGTTCCGAAATTACTTCCTTATAGGGGTTAAATACGTGATGATTTTTATATGTCACTATTGAGACAGTTTTTAAGCTTGAACTACTAAAATTTGAATCTAGTTTCTGAGAAAGCAACTGTTCCATTATTCTTAAAATTCAAACAATAAGGGGATTACATAGGGCATGCACAATTGTTATCTAAATATTTCGTCACAGTAATACGGTTTTAAAGTTAAATCTGTGCAGATAACTGCGAAGGAAGAAGCAGGTGCTAAGGCTATTGTATTACGTAAATTTTGATTGTAGCCTTTTTCATTTAAATGATAATGTTTCATTGCGTCGTCGATTAATCGTTTTAATATACACTATGTAACCTGTATGTTTGAACGAAAATAGGATTTTAGATATCTGATGGGACATTTGCCCTGAGGCGTCTGGAATATTATGATCTGGGGATCGAGGGTTCTTTTTTCGTAATGCAGTGCCCCACTTTCCTACCTTTCGTCTTTCAACTATTTTCAAATTACTTTCACGTTTTTCTTTAAAAATAATAAAGAGTTATTAATTTTGCACTACACACCAGTCAGACAAACCTTATGGTAGGATGTACTTATAAATATCTGTAAAAAGTCAGAGGGGGGCTGATGACTTCCGCAGTTTTGTCCTCCTAAAACATCCAACAACAATAACAACAACAACAACAAAAAGTCAAAGATGTAACCAGAAACGTTCCTAGAGTGTTTTATAACAACTTAGAATGACTTCCAACCATTTAAAGTAAATCCTTTCGAGTTTATCTTTTGAAATGACTGGTAGCAATCTAAGTGCTCATCTTTTATTCCTGTTCACTTATTCTGAATTTTAATTTTAAAGGAATTAAATTGCTGTATCGCCTGTATTTCAACATACCTGATAACATTAACAATTTTTTTTTACAACTTCATGAACTGGCCCCTTCTTTTTGTAACAGATAGGACTGCTGTGGCGCACGGTACAGTCAGACGTTTCACCGCCTGAATGCAAATTTCTTTCGACAGTCATTGTCTACTAATTGTAGAACCTGAAGGTTTCTTATACTCTTGTCTGATGACATATGTTTTCATCCACAGGCTGCTAAATTTTAATGTTAAATTTTTTATCATTCGTAGTAAATTCACTGCCACACCAAATCGAACTATTTCTAGCTTTGTATGTGCGCGCCGTCATTTACTTTGATTCAAGACACACTCAGTTTCTGACTATAATAACTATCTTACTGTGTTAAACTTTAATCATAAGGTCATGCCTCTTAATTTATTTAATTCGACATATAATTACATGAAGAGGAATTTTTGTGATCCTGCAATAGACAAGCAGTCTACACCTAGCAGCCGTCTCCGTGGGGCAACAACATTAAGTCCGGACTGGCCGTCTAGTTGAACGTGTCCTTGTCTCCTCTTGCCGAACCTCTGAACCAATTTGAAAGCGACGACTACCCAGTCTAAGCCGGTCACTGCAGTTTATGACAGCCGTTGCGAGAAAATTCCCTGCGCACCAATGGCAATTATTGAGATACGGCTGCACAAGGTCGTGGCACGATTTACGTGACGCCATGTGTACCGGGAGAGGCTGCCTGAGGTGACGGCAGTAACAAACAGCCGGCTGAGTCTGAAAGCCGCGGAGAAACTGTCGCGTGCACGTGACACTTATACAGTAGTGCCAGCGATAAGGCGAACGGAAATGACTCGCTATCAGTAGAAAACATTAAAAACGCTCTCCGATAACCGGCGAGTTATCACAGAACTTTAATCTCTGTGCGACTGTTTTCGGACATTCGGCATCATCTCTGACGCTGCTCCGCCGCGGTCCTCGTCAGGGATATGCGCATCAACAGGAAGGCAGTTGTCCCGCGGTCTGCCGAGTCACCTTGCGCGGTAAAATGCATCACAGGTCCAATTAAACGAGCATTCCGACTAAGCGCCTGCGCGTCCTTCTGCCTGCAGCTCGTTCAGATGCTTGTTATCAAGTCCTGTAGACACTTTTCTCCCGGCGCGTCTGACAAGTGTCGACAGGACACTGCTCGCTTTCCCGTATGCTGCGGCCCCACATTCCGCTGTTACCTTTTTCATTTTCAATGTAATCCAGCGCTTCAAACGCCCTCTTCCCTTCTCTCCCTTCCCTACAATCTTCAAAAATGTCTGTAAATCTATCAGACCAAACTGCGTGGTCATCAGTCCGTAGCTTACGAACTACTTAAACTAAGGTAAACTAACCTAAGGACAAACACACACGCCCATACCCCAGGGAGGACTCGAACCTCCGACGGCGAACAAAAATGTTCAAATATTTGTAAAGCTTATGGGACTTAACTACGGGGTCATCAGTCCCTAAACTTACAAACTACTTATGAACTAGCTAATACTAAGGACGGCACAAATATCCATGCCCGAGGGGGGATTCGAACCCCCGACCGTAGTGGCCGTGCAGACCATCACTGGACCGCCTCAGTCCCCTCGGCCACCGCGGCCGGCCGACGGCGAGCAACCGCGCGCTCCGCAGGGAGGCGCCTTAGACTGCTCGGCTACTCCATCGCGGCCTACAATTTTGCCAATTCTTTTCAATACCTAATTATTACTTAAGCGATATGCCCATCCAATCTGCATCATTCTTATATAGCACCACATTTCAAAAGCCTCTATCCTCTTCTATCCTCATGTTGCACTCCCGTACAAGGCAAAACTCCACAAAAATGCATTCAGAAAAGACTTCCTTACAATTAAATCAATATTCGGTGTTAACTGATTTCTATTATAGAAAAACGCATTTCTTCCCATTCCCATTCTGCATTTCAGGCCCTCTGTACTGCGGCCATCATCTATATCTATAAATGTGAATGTCTGTTCGGTGTACGTTTATCACGTCTGAAACACAAGATATAAAGAGCTAAAAATTTGTACAGTTACTAATGTCTACCCAGGGAAGCCTTTAGGCACGTTTTTATGGCGATCGGATAGCTATTTATCTACATATATTAATGTGAATGTCTGTTCGGTGTACGCTATCACGTCCGAACGACAAGATGCAGAGACTTAAATATTTGTACACTTTCTAATTTATACCTGAGGAAGGTTTAGGCACGGTTTTATAGCGATCTGATAGATATTTCGTAATGTGAAGAATATAACGCAAATGCGGAACAATAATTACTCTTTGAAAATTATATTTACTCTTTGAAAATGGTTATATTGGTTGCATTGTTGCTTGAGGGTTGATAATGATAAAAGGGTGGAGTATATTGGGATGGAAAGTGTAAAATTATCGGTGTATATATAATTCTACGTGTGTGTTTGTGTGTGTGTGTGTTAATATTTCGCTCTGCAGCGAAAAATGCGGAACGCAAACTAATGGTCTGTGTGTAATTGTTGTCTGAAGTCTCCCGTTGTACACCATAGTAGTTCCATGCCGTTAGCTATAAAGGGGTGGAAGATATCGTGGTTGAAAGTCGTCAATTTATAGAAAAATTCGGACTGAAGGCCAGCGATGACGTTTGAGACTCTGTAGCTAGGAGGTTACAAACAGCGAAACCTGTTGCCACAGACCATATCTTTGGTCTATGCGTGCTACATTGTCTTCAGCTCTTTCTCTGTAGGGATAAGCATACGAATAAGGAAATATAAGAATAAATAAAGCAGTAAAAAAGAAAAATTTTACGTGTGATTTCTTATATATTCTCTGATAAATATAAAATGTTTTTAGAAAAAAAGGAGATGGACAGAGAGAGAGGGTGGATAGGAAAAGTACTAACTCAAGGCTCAAATAAATAAATAAATACCCGGACAACGCCGGTTTTCAGCTAGTATGTTATATATGTAAATATGTTTGTGAAGCTTATGGGACTTAACTGCGGGGTCATCAGTCTGTAATCTCACAAACTACTTATGAACTACCCTATACTAAAGACAGCACAAAAATCCATGCCTGACGGGGTGTTCTAATGCGCTCGGTCGCTCCGCCGCGAAAGTAAGATACTGTATCATTTAGCTACACTATAGCAGGTCAGCAACTGGAAGCAGTTAATTCGATAAATTATCTGGGAGTAAGCAATAGGAGTGATTTAAAATGGAACGACCATATAAAATCAATCGTCGGTAAAGCAGATGCCAGACTTACATTCATTGGAAGAGTCCTAAGGACATGCAGTCCGAAAACAAAGGAAGTAGGTTACAGTACACTTGTTCGCCCACAGCATGAATACTGCTCACCGGTGTGGGATCCGTACCAGATGGAGTTGATAGAGGAAATAGAAGATCCAACGGAGAGCAGCGCGCTTCGTTACAGGATCATTTGGTAATCGAGAAAGCGTTACAGAGATCATCGATAAACTCCAGTGGAATACTCTGCAGGAGAGACGCTCTGTCGCTCGGTACGGATATTTGTCGAAGTTTCGACAACACACCTTTACCGAGGAGCCTAGCAGTATATTGCTTGCTCCTACGTATATATCGCGAAGATATCATGAAGATAAAATCAGAGAGATTAGAGCCCACACATAGGCGTACCGACAATCTTTCTTTCCGCGAACAATACGTGACTGGAATAGGAGGGAGAACCGATAGTGGTACTCAAGGTTCCCTCTTCCACACACCAAAAAATGTTCAAATGTTTGTATAGCTTAAGGGACTTAAATATGGGGTCATCAGTCCCTAAACTTACAAACTACTTATGAACTAGCTAACATTAAGGACGGCACAAATATCCATGTCCGAGGGGGGATTCGAACCCCCGACCATAGTAGCCGTGCAGACCGTGACTGGAGCGCCTCAGTCTCCTCGGCCACCGCGGCCGGCCTGCCACACACCATCGGGTGGCTTGCGGAGTATGGATGTAGATGTAGACATGTTATTTTACTGCCCAAGTACCAAACCTCATCTACCACCTTAATTGTTTCGTTACCTAATCTAATTATTTCAGCATCTTGTGATTTTTTCCTTGACTACATTCCATTACCCTTGTTTTGGTCTTGTTAATGTTCATCTTATATGCAGCTTGAACACACTATCCATTCTTTTCAGTTGCTCTTCCAGGTCCTTTACCGTCTATGACAGAATTAATCAAAGTTTTTATTTCTTCACCTTGAACTATAATTCCTCCTCCAAATTTCTTCTCGCTTTCCTTTACACCTTTTTCAATGTCCAAATGTAGTCTTGCCACACCTTAATCTATCTTTCAAGATAAGTCATAAGTTCAGTATTGCCTCCCGTGTTGCTACAGTTCTTCTAAATTCAAAGTGATCTTCCCCGAAGTCAACTTCTACCAGATTTCCAGATTTCTATAAATAGTACGTGTCAAAGTTTTGCAATCACGACTTTCTCAAACTGATGGTTTTGTAATTTTCACCTCTGACTGCTCCTGCTTTCGTTGGATTTGGGATTATTAAATTGGCGCGGTGGAGTGGCCGAGCGTTCTAAGGTGCCTTGCTGCGGAGCTCGCAGTTGCTCGACTTCGAAGGTTCGATTCCTCATTCGGCCATGGGTGTATGTGTTGTCCTTAGCATAGTTGAGAATACGTAGTTTGTAATCCTAGGGACTGATAACACACAAGTTAATCCCGTAGATTTACAAATATTTACAAATATTCTTCTTAGAGTCTGAGGGTATTTCGTTTGTCTCATACATTTTACACCAAGTGAAATATTTTGTCATTGCTGGCTCTCCCAGAGACTTCTGTAGCTCTGAGGAATGTCATCTACTCCGGGGGTCTTGTTTCAACTTAACGTCTTTCATTGCTCTGTCAAATTCTTCTCTCAGAGTAGTATCTCCTATTTAATCTTCATCAGTTTGCCTTCCTACAATATTATCTTGAAGTTAATTTTCTTTGCAGAGTCCCTCTATATATTTTTTCCGCCTTTTAACTTTCCCTTCTTTGTTCAGAAGTGAATAAAATGAGGTAACTATGATATTATTCTTAATCAGTACAAAGTACATTATGTCTGCGATGTTGGTAGGTAATGGCTTACAAGAAGACCACATGGGTAGCGGATTTTAGAATTTCTTTATATTTATGGTTCGTGAAGTTCAGAACTTAAATAACAATTCGACGCAACTCTCAAAAATTCTTGAGAAAATCGACTTTTAAATTTTGCAAAGTGCACGTAAGTACCAGTAATTAGAACTGTTGCTGCAACTGTCGGTTTATCTCAGGTGGTAGCGTATTGGCGTTACAATTAGAGATTCGAAGGTTTGAAACTCCGAATCTATAGTTGTAACGCCAATATTGTGTGTGTGTGTGTGTTTTCGCATTCAGTTATATAAAAACATTTCGGATCTCTAATTTCACGTGTCGTGTCAATTTTTGTTTATGCAGTTGTAGACGAAAGTTCGAATCCTTGTCGTCACGTAAAACGTGGTTGAGTAGGGTAGTTTCTTGGAAAACCATTAGTAGCTACGGAGATGACTTTCCAAATACAGTGCAGTAGCTCTTCACAAACTGAACAAAGACTACCTTCGTCAACTAATAGTGAAGCCAATACTGTAAAAAATGTAACTTACGTTTTTTGATTGACTATCGCTATTAATAACCTTCCATTAAATATAAAAAAATTACGAATAAACAAAAACACGTGTACTTTTCGTAAAAATTACCATTAGATATTAATATTGTGTAAGTATTTGACAACACAACGGGGAAAAAAACAAAAAGAAATTGCCATGACAGGATTCGAACCACTTACCCTTCGGTTGGAAGGTCAGAACGCTACCACCTGAGCTCCACGTACAGCTGCAGCAATCGTTTTAATTATTGGTAGTTAGTACTTACGTGTACTTTGCGAAACTTTAAAGTCGTTTTCCTCGAACATTTTTATTTAAGTTGTGAACTTAAGGTACCACAAATATAAAGAAATTCTATAATCCGACGCCCAAGTGGTCTCCTTGTTAGGTGACGTAATAAATGTGTTCTGGGATAAACGCAGGTACTTGCCGTCAGACAGCCCCTGCAAGTATGCGGACACGCTTGACATGAGAGGTGAGGCGTTGTAGCAACGACTGCGCAGGTGAGCAGCGCCTCACTGCGCATGCGTCATCAACGGCCACAGCTGTGCTAGTCGGCCGGCAAGGCGTTGTTCTGACATTCCAGAGCTGGCCGGCTGACTGCTATGTTGCTTACGTCTTGTGTTTCTTGCATACAGGGGTTGCCTAAATAAAATGACTACATAAGATAGACAAGATATTTATTTCTCAGTAAGGAGCTGGCCAAGTATTTTCGTTGATGACAGGTGCAACTCTTATAGATTCCAATAGCAGCAGAATGTTATCTACTCTTGTACCACAACGTCCGCCAATTACTTTGACGATATTTGGGAAGTAAATTTCGTCCCTACTCTCTTCTCTAAAACTTTCCCCAGCACTGTTCCATTATGTTGTGGCGTAAAGTAAGCGCCCAACGCCAGACGCACGAGAATGATCGTGAACAAGGCAGCGGACGACCGGCAGCCAATCACACGCCGGCGCCGCGACTCCTGGAGGGGGAAACCGAGAAGCGCGCCCTCTACAAGCTGCTATATCTAGGCCGACATGCGTCTGGAAGGGCACGTCTGAACTTGGCTCCGAAACAGTCACTAGGACTCAGTGCAGCTACCAACATACTGAAGACAACGCCGCGAGAAGAGACAGAGAGATTCTAAGTTGAGTAAATTTGTACATACTTGTAAATAAAACTTGTGTTACTAATTCTGTATAGCTGTTTTAGCTGTCCACGCATCCTAATGGAACCTTTCCAGAAAGATAGGCCGGGAAAGACAAAACTGAGGCTGACCAGGTCGACAAAACAAATTACGTTATGTTGAGAAGTATCGATTTTGTTATTCAGGGAAGATGTTTGATGACCTTCTGATGCTATACAAAGGCCGCCTGAACCATTTTAAAATTGTGTGTGTGGACGCATTATGTTTGGGAATCAAATCAAAAATGTTCAAATGTTTGTATAGCTTATGGGACTTGAATACGGGGTCATCAGTCCCTAAACTTACAAACTACTGAAGAACTAGCTTGTCCTAAGGACGTCACAAATATCCATGCCCGAGGGGGGATTCGAACCCCCGACCGTAGTGGCCGTGCAGACCGTGACTGTAGCGCCTCAATCCCCTCGGCCACCGCGGCCGGCTGTTTGGGAATATGGCAGTGTTTGTCAGCAATATGTTAGTCATAGTAAGCAGTGAGTTATTCATTGCCAAGAACCAACTAATGAGGGTAATGATACACATAGTTCAATACCGCGATATAGATTCCAAAATCATGATGCAACCTCCCGCATGCTTGACTATAGGGAATAGGCATACCTTATCGTAAACTTCTTTTGTAATTTACGATACATAAACCAGGTTTATTACGGGGAGCAATGTAAACTACCATTCATTGGACCATACCACATACTTCCAGTCATCAGCTTTTAAGATCGCGACACCGCTTCTTTCGCAAATTTTCGTTGGCTTCCATTAGCAAGGCTTTACCGACAGCAGGCCTGCCACGAATGTTAAGCTCCAGCCGTAGTGTTTTTATCGAAACAGTATCACTCAAATAATTGTGGACTTTTGTAGTCACTTTGGTCGCGGTTAGTTTGAGTTATTCGGCCACAATAGTTGTTAATGCTCGTCGGTCGTTGTTACTTGACTCGGCGTTCCGCCGTCAAGGCTCTTCGTCAGTGGTGTTTTACCTTGCGTGCACGCTGTCATTACCGAGGATACTGTTGCTTCTTCTTCTTTTTCTTCTTCTTAATTGCCGCTTGGGCCTTGGGGTCCATACGCGTTCTCTACATTCCTCTTTCAGTCCTTGCTTTTGCAGCCCATTCTCTTTTTCTCAGGCCTACGGTCACCGCATCATCCTCAATGTCAGCCTTCCATCTAGTACGTGACCTTCCTGTCTTCCGTCTTCCCTCCATGGATTCAGTGAATGCTGCTTTAGACAGTCGTTCCTCCTCCGTCCTAATTAGACGTCCAGCCCACATCAGCGTTCATCTCTTCATCCTTCGACTAATATCAGCCTGTTGATATAACTCTTTCAGTTCCTGTTTTTTAGTGTCCTCCACTCCCCTGTAGCTTTGTTTCCCTTGGGGGCAAAAAGTTTTCCGTAATATTTTCCTTTAAAAAACAAACAGTTTTTGTTCATCTGCTCTTCTAAATGTAAAGCTTTGCGACCCGTATAGAGCTACTGGCAGAATTATATTCTGCTATAGTCTAAGTCTGAGGCTTCTCGAAACAGACACATCTCGCAGGCCAAAATTAGCTTTATTCGCTGCTGATAGCCTTGCTTGGATTTCGTTAGTGAAACGCTATACAGTGCTGCCCTTTTCGTCACAGATGCTACCACCAACTGCACACTACCGAGTTGGCCTGCTTGTAAGTCCGAGACACCACGCGTTTCACCGACCATTTGTGTTGAGCGTCGCAGAACAAAGCGCAGAATATACTGCAAGGCAACGTCCAACACTTTGCACGTCAGTTGTGCATTGCGGTCGCTTCTCAGTGTTGACTCGCAAGTAGTGGTGTCCACCTGCAACAAGATGTAGTGTACCGCACGGTGTTCATATTATTTCCTCGGCCTTCTGTACGTGAACACTGCTATAGTTTTGAAGTCGGTAGTGAAAGCATACTTCCAAAACATTCTTTCTGTTCATCATTGTCTCACAGACAGCAACAAAAGTTGGTAATGGCAGACCATGACCTTCCTCAGCAGTGTCAATGTTTATAAATGTAGACTCCTGGAGAAGGATTTGACAGACATTTTCGTGACTACTTGGCTTTCTGGCTGTGAAGGGACGAACATATATTTTGTTACAATTGTCTGTTATTTGGTACAAACAAAACTATTTGGAAGAAACATGTTAAGTCTAAAGTAGACTTTTCTTCATACAATAGATTTATTGCATGGCCGGCCAGAATTGATGTTCCCACTGAAGAATACAGACAGACTGGCACAATGAGAAAATAAGAAAGATTCACTAAGTATTAAATACATTACATAAAGAAATTTGCTATTTTTCGAAATAGGAAACAGCCCCCAGGAAAATTCTCAAGGTGTGAACAAAGGAAATAAACGGAATTTCTTCTTGCAAATGTCGATCTTGATTGTCCTTTGAAAAATATGTAACACAATTTAAGATTTCCCGCGAAATAACACAAACATTTAAAATGATTTAATAAATGTAGTAGATAAAGTCTTTAATGAACTTAACAATACGGATTTTATAGCTTTTCGTAACATCATTTTCATAAATAATTTTTTTTACCAGCTTTCAGTACTCATTTAAAGCAAGAATGAGAGGAGGATGGGGAGACAGTATCGATTTAATGTTTGTTGAACTAATAAAGAGTTCAGTCTTCACCCACCAAATAAATTAATTTTCTTAGTCTAACGTAGTCGTACTGCAAATAATAATAATCGCTATCTCCAGTGTTGCAAAAGGTGGCTGTCTATGTATCTTCGGTTATTTTTATTTACTTTAGTTTATTTGTTTGTACATATACTCGATGCATATTATTCAGTTACAGTTTAGTAGGTCGACTAAGTTTTCACGGACCCCATCCTGTAGGATCAGCTGTCGCGAAAACCGTTTCATCTCGTTTTATTTTATTGATTATTCAGATATGATCTGCGTTAGTGCATTAAAGGCACCTGACACGCGGTTTTCTTGCTTAAACTCTTCGTTGTTGATACGTGTCTCCAAGTACCGATACACCACCGCGATCATTTTGTCTACACATACTACACACATGAATGAATGAATGTATGTATGTACGTATTTTCAACATCTCCTCCTAACCTACTGTACTGATTTCAACCGAACTTGTAACAAATGTTCTTTACCGCCAGGAAAAGTCATAAGCAATAAGAGTCGCGTAAAACTGCCACATCACGCAACGAGACTTTATTCATGCACTGTATGAGAGTGAGAATAGTTAGCGACTTGTAACAAACTTTGATGATAATTTCAAACCTTTATCAAACTTCTCTCTGCTTTTCTGTTACAATTTTGCGCTGTAACACTTTTCCTCGCTGAGAACCACAGCAAAATGATCAAAGGAAAACATTTTCTCGCTTAAACTTCTAAACTACTCATTGTATTCTCGAGAAATTTTACGGACAGTATACACACATACAACTGAAAGTACCTTCGAAATTGTATCACAGTATGTCACATAGTTCATGAGATATGAGGAAATAAATAACAACGTTTATGAAAATCCGCCACATCACGCATCAGGTTTCAATCCATTACCTCTTTAATGTTGTGTTCGCAACGGGTTTTACAGGTACAGTATTTATACCAATGAATACATACCAGCAAAAGTATATCATCGTACAACACATATATCATTAGATGTGACATCATGAACTTTGCGATATTTAAAAACCTGTCATATCATGCATCACGTTTTAATAAATTTCTTATTTACCACTAAGACAGTCTTGCAGTCAAGTCTGGTTAACGAAATTTCTGAAGACTGACAGAGCTACCAGATGCTGTCTATCCGGTTATTTAAAAAAATTATCAGAATTTTAAGTGTTTCCGAAAAAGGGCTCTTCTTGCTTCTAAAAATGTACATGTATACAAAATAGCCAAATAGTTGCCCTGTTAAGGTGAAGTCAGTAAATGCAAGTCCATGAATACTGTGGTAGATGTCCACGAGGCCGTCAATTTCCCAACAGATTTTCTTAACGTACTTCACCCAGGTGGTCTGCCACCACATCCACTTTGTTGAAAGCTTACTTTACTATGAAACATCGATTCACCGAAACTCTGCAGTGCTGGAAGACTGTGTGTTAGAAGATGATAGGTAGTGTAATTGAAATAAAGGCAGAAAGAAAGGGAGAGAAAGAAACAGTGTACCGGGTGATCAAAAAGTCAGTATAAATTTGAAAACTTAATAAATCACGGAATAATGTAGATAGAGAGGTAAAAATTGACACACATACTTGGAATAACAAGGGGTTTTATTTTATTCTTTTTTAAATTTTTTTTTTTTAAGTTCAAAAAATGTCCAACAGATGGCGCTTCATCTGATCAGAAAAGCAATAATTGGCATAACAAATTAAGACAAAGCAAAGATGATGTTCTTTACAGGAAATGCTCAATAAGTTCACCATCATTCCTCAACAATATCTGTAATCGAGGAATAATGTTGTGAACTGCACTGTAAAGCATGTCCACAGTTATGGTAAGGCATTGGCGTCGGATGTTGTCCTTCAGCATCTCTTGATATGTCTGGAGACCTGGGAGCCCAAGCATGACGAAAGTGGTGGCTGAGCGCACGACCATCACCAAACGACGCGTACAAGAGATCTTTCACGCGTCTGGCAATACCTCCTAGGCCTACGTGGTTTTTTATTTATTTATTTATTTATTTATTTATTTATTTATTTATTTATTTATTTATTTTTATTTTTTTTATTAAAACCCGTGTCATTCCAAGCAAGTGTGTCAAGTTTTACCTCTCTATATACATTATTCCATGTTTTATTAACTTTGCAAATTTATACTGGCTTTTTGATCACTCGGTACATCCGACGAATACCGCTTGCCGGCCGCGGTGGCCGAGCGATCTGCGGCGCGTTACTCACGTTCTGCACGGCCACTACGGTCGGGGGTTCGAATCCCCCTTCGATCATGGATATTTGTACTGTCCTTAGTATTAACTAGTTCATAAGTAGTTTGTAAGTTTAGGGACTGATGACCCCGCAGTTAAGCTCCCATAAGCTTTACAAACATTTGAATCTACATCTACATAGATACTCTGCAAATCACATTTAAGTGCCTGGCACAGGTTTCATTAACCACTTCCATAACTTTTCTCTACCGTTCCATTCTCTAATAGCGCGCGGGAAGAAAGAACACCTAAATCGTTCCGTCTTCGATCTGATTTCTCTTATTTTATTGGGATGGTCATGTCTCCCTAAATAGGTGGGTGCTAGCAAAATATTTTCACAATCAGAAGTAAAAGTCGGTGATTGAAACTTCGCAAACAGATCTCGCCGCAATGAATAACGTCGTTCTTTTAATGATTTCCACCCCAATTCGTGCAACATTTCCGTTACGTCACCCCCCCCCCCCCAACAGTACTCCAGGAGAGGACGCACAAGTGTGATGTACGCAGTCTCTTTGGTGGAGCTGGTGCATCTTCGAAGAGTTCTGCAAATGAAACGTAATCTTTGGTTCGCCTTCTATGTGTTCTATCCAGTCTAAGTTGTTCGTAATTGTAACTTCTAGGTATTTGGTAGAATTTACGACCTTAAGGTTTGACTGATTTGTCGCGTAATTGAAGTTCAGCGCTTACTCCGACAGATCTAACTTTGAACTTCAAGAGACTTCAGTTTCCAATGAGACTACAATCACAGGGGCAGTCTACTGAATATTGCTTAGTGGATTTGACATCTCCATCTTCCAGGTTACCTTCCAAAACGATAGGATGTGCGGCCCACGACTGTATGAATTTCGAAAATTAGATAGTCCACAGGAATCAGTCGTCGCTGAAATATTGATCTTTTTTCAAGCAGACTTAGATTTCGACCAGTAACTAGACATTATCAATGCAGCTTTTCAGAAGAATATGTTAAGTGTTTTGTTGCACAGTGTGGCCAAATCTACATACACTTATCACGGTTCAGATATCTGACGATGGCGAGATACTGGCCAAAACCTGATCCCCTTAAATGCAGATCAATATTTCAAAGACGTTTGATTGCTGTCGACTGTCACATTTTCGATCTCCATGTTTCTCACACGGACAGCTTTGTCGCTTGCTCGAGGGTTGGCTAACCAAAGAATTTATTCATACTAGTCCTGGGCAAGTACTAAGAAATATTGTTTATCGTCAAATTCTGAATTAAATTGATGCTATATATCATTTGTATTGCGATATTTCTTTGTTTGGATACTGAACTTATAATTTTGAGGAACATGTATATTTTTTGTTTCATTGCTCATTCTTCTAAGCTGTTTTCATTATTATTTGAAAATGGGATATTTTCATTTTCATTTCAGTTTTCGTTTCTAGTGAAATATTTTTATTTTCATTTCATTTTTCGTTTCTAGTAAAAACCCGAGAAATGTGATTCGCAGCTAGTCTGATTATAGTTGTGTCCACCAGTCCATGATCGCATTTTTCGATCCACAATGGGTCATACCTCTGCTATAAGTTTTGCGCTTAACTCCACGGCACCGAAAGACTTACGATATTTAACGCTGTTTAGCCTCGGAAATGAGCGTCTTCTGGTTTTGACAAAAGGGGGCCTAAAGTTTCGAGTATGGACGCGGCCCAAGATTGGTTTTAGTTCGTGTCACAGAAGAAGTTCGAGGGAGAGACAGCTGTTGTAAGTGAAGAAGTAATGTTTAAGATTCGTATTTAAAATAAATGAAGTGTGTGAAGATAAGTCTCTCTCGAAAACTCTATTTTGAGGCATAATTTGTTGGCGTGGAGTGTCTGTGTAATTTACAAGAATGCGTTACTCCTTTAGAAGAGGCTGCCCGTGAACTTATGTTGGTGTGTGAATCCAGTCCGCTGGATGCGAAAAGTTGCCCACGCCTGGTGTAAGGCCGCATCCACGCACTGGAACCATCGCTGGCAGCAACAGAGTTGGTCCAATGCATGGCTCGGTGAAACAGCATTGCAACTAGCGTTGGCTGCTACGTTGCTTGACGGTATTCTGACCAAACATTAAGGGACGCTGGGCGAATATGGGTACGTCGTCCGCACAATGGCGCCAACGCTTCATTCTATCTTTGTCGTCCCGTCTCGAAACTGTTACTTTATTCGTTCGTTCTTCGTCTCCATTCATTTTAAAGTTTCAAAATCTCTTTGTAAACATTAGATCTGTATCAGAAAGTGATTCATCCGTAAAAGCAACAACAAAAAACTAAATGCCGCGGCAAAACTTAGACGCGAGCAGTGAAATTAAAAACTTTTCAGATTTGACACAATTACTGAATGTAATTATTAAAATTAATATTACTACCTAACATTTCCTGTCAAGTTTCGCATATTGCTTCGTAAACATGAAGCACTACTAGCGACATCAAGTATTTGGTTATTTTAAAAACGAAAAGTAGGTTTCTAAAACTGCTCCTGTAGCAGGAAATCGAAGTGTCAGTACCAAAAGAAGGGTAGAAGGTACAGCATACGTCCCAAACGTATATTTCTTTTTCTTATTTTAAGTTCGATCATTTAATATAGTAGGTTTGACTTTTAATAATGTGTTTCAATTACGCGTAACGTATCTTAAAGGTTACGACCGAGCGAGGTGTCGCAGTGGTACCGCACTGGACCCGCATTTGGGAGGACGGTGGTTCAAATACACCTCCGGCCATCAAGATTTAGGTTTTCCGTGGTTTCCCTAAATCACTCCAGACAAATTCCGAGATGGTTCCTTTCAAAGGGCACGACCGATTTCCTTCCCCATCTCTACCCAAAACCTGAGCGTTAGCTGCGTCTCTAATGACCGAGCTGTCGACGAGATGTTAAACCCTAATCTTCCCTCCTCCTCCCTCTTTTAAAACTTACTGATTGTGCAATTGCTGTGCGATAGGAAGTGTTACAACAAACCCCATAAGTTTTTCACACGTGTTTCCTGTACGGGTTTGAAGTGACAAAATGTAATTATTCACACTCAAAATTAATGCATGGGCCGCGATTTCTGAGTCAGTTGTGTTTACGTTGGCTCTCGACGAATTCAACTGAATGTTGGCTGCAATGTGTGGCCACTGTCTCAAAAATATTGGCCAATGTTGGCGGCAGCGTTGCAAAAAAATGTTCAAATGTTTGTAAAGCTATCGGACCAAACTGCGTGGTCATCAGTCCGTAGCTTACAAACTACTTAAGCTAAGGTAAACTAACCTAAGGGCAACACACACACCCATGCCCCAAGGAGGACTCTAACCTCCACGGCGAGCATCCGCGCGCTCCGCAGCGAGGCGCCTTAGTCCGCACGGGTACTCCACCGCGGCTACCAGTGTTGTAACAACGTCTCGACGCGGGGTAAACCATAATAGAGGTTTGCTATTAGACGTTCAGGGCGTAATAACTGATAGGATTCTTCTCGGCTCTGCAGCCGGATAGTAACGTCAACTAGACACGATATTTCGGCAGACCAACATGCTGCCATCGTCAGGTGAGTGCGCCAAATAATGCACTTACTCGCCGATCAGTTTCCGGCGTACTCACCTGAAGATGGCAAACAGTTAGGCTGCCGAAACATTGCGACTAGTTGACGACGCTATCCGGTTGCAGACCCGAGAAGAATACTATAAAAGAGGTTTTTTTCCGGCGCCTTAAGATCCCTATCAGAATGGGCTACTGATTATAACCGGGTAGTTAACATTCAGCATTGCGCACTGCGAGACGCACACACACACACACAGACATACACACGCTGGCGCACTGCGCCAACGCCACCTAGGTACAAGGCCTGTGCGCTGCCTGCCAAGAGTAGTCACAACACAAGCAAACTATTGTGTTAAGTTTGGGAACACGTGCACCATGCGCACTGTGTTTCAGATTGTTCTTAATGTTGTTTATGTCATTCAGAGACAAATCCGTTTTGGTATAAGTTACTTATGAACTATTAGTAAGATATCTAACTGATACTGGTACCGGACGATTCGTATTAGGCATTTTGTCTCATACCAGCAAATATCTGCACAGATAATCACATAGATAACACGAAAAACATTCTGAAGCACACTGTGCAACTCGTTTGTATTCCCAGACTGAATACAACGCTCCGTAAGACAAATAGCACTTTCGCTGCGGCTGACGCTATCCTACATTGAGCGCGGACGCTTATAAGCTTCAGCCGCAGCGAAAGTGATAGTTGGCTCGTGTTGTGACTGCCGTTGGCAGGCAGCGCACAGGCCTTGTATTGTACCTAGGTGGCGCTGGTCAGGCGCTGCGGTAGGCCCACGGCCGCCGCCCTTGTACTTGTACTTGTAGACATGTCAGGCTACGGCCGCGCCGCACTCACCTCGGCAGCTGAGCTGACGGGCGCTCCGCTGGGACGCCGGCGGCTGACTGCGGCGCCGCCGCTTGCGCAACTCTTTAAATAATCTCGCCACACCAGGTGACGTCACCACAACTCGTCACTGCTCCGCCGCCGCAGGCGAGGCCGTGGCTCTTGTGAACCTAGTGGACGCCCCGCAACAGATGTAAACAATGATGCCTGCTCGGGAAGTCTCCGCCCGTGCTCTAGCAATGAGAACCGGCGCGCCACGGCTACCACGTTGTTTACTTCGGCTCCGTCTTAGCGACGCGGGTACCGGAAGTTCCTTGTTTACCAACAGTGTCTTGCTCCGTGTGCGTTTAACAAATCAAATGTTCAAATGTACGAACGTAGGCTTTCGCGATCATTATTGCTAACGTTTAAATCTTTCTGAGCTATTTGCCGCGTCATGATAATAAAATCTTTCAAACGTTTCGGATCCGTTGCAGGATCCTTCCTCAGGAAATACTGACTTGTTTCCTCCTTGTGCTGGCCTTATAAAGCGTGTACTGTCCTAACAGTTTAGTTTTGATTGGTGGTTGCATTGGCGTTCCTGATACGTGGAAATAGGAAAGGAAGATGTGCTTTATTGGTGTTTGCATCGGTGATTCCTATTGGTGGAAAACAGGAAATTGTACGCATGCGCGCTCTTGGCCATCATCGCCGGCAACCGGACGGTCGGACGGTCGGCTTAGTTCCTCTGGGTAGTGACGAAGTCGCCACGCTGTCAGGAACGCCCCTCTGCGGCCTGAGGGCCCGTTGTACAGCTCGCCGCGAAGCGTCGCCGTGTTGTCAACACCGGAAACCAAGACGGTGACAGTTTGTACCCATCCTCTCTGTTCATGTTGTAGGGGTGTTTACTGATCTCGATTGCTTCACGAATTTTTCTCTTCGTTTTTAGTGGCTGTTTAGAGAGGACTTCTACGTCCTTGAAGTTTATATTATGGTTGCATTCTTCCTCGTGTTCTGCAACCGCTGACTTGCTGTGCTGTTTTAAACGTAGCCTATGTACCTTTCATGCTCTCCCATTCGTACATGGATAGGCCTTCCTGTTTCTCCTATGTATACTGTTCCACATCCACAGTTTATTTTATACACACCAGCAGAATTCAGTTGTTCTATGTCGTTAGTTGATGTCAGGATATCTTTTATTCTGTTATTACTGGAAAAAACAGGTTTGATGCCAGCTCGTCGTGATATTTTTCCAATGCGTTCACTACTTCCCTTAATGTATGGCAAACGTGTTACCGATAATTCTTCGACTTCCGTATCGTATTCCTTAGTTCGCCGTGGTTTTATGGCTTTCTGAATGGTCCTGTCGCTATACCCATTGGCGTGGAATGTCGATCGCAACTTGGTGAGTTCTTCGTCGAAATTATTGTCATCACTGATCCGTTGTGCCCTGGTGACTACTGTGCGTAGAAATGAGTTCTTTTGCGCCGGATGGTGATGAGACTGCACGTGCAAGTACCGGTTGGTGTGGGTAGGTTTCCTGTGCATTTTATGGCCTAGTGTACCTGTTGCTGTTTTGTACACTAGTACGTCCAGAAAAGGTTTGTAACCATCTTCTAATATATATATATATATATATATATATATATATATATATATATATATATATATATATATAATATGCCGGTAGGTAGGAAAATAAGGAGATAGGACCTGGATAAATTGAAGGAACCTGAGGTTCTTAAGAATTTCAGAGAGAGCTTTAGGCAACAATTGACAGAAATAGGTGAAAATAAAACAGTAGAGGAGGAATGGATAAAATTGAGAGATGAAATAGTGAAGGTAGCAGAGGACAAAATAGGTAGGAAGGAAAGACCTACAAAAAATCCTTAGATATCACAGGAGATACAAAATTTAATCGATGAAAGTAGAAAATATAAAAATGCAGTAAATAAAACAGGCAAAATGGAGTACAGACGACTAAGAAATGAGATTGACAGGAAGTGCAAAATGGCTAAGCAGGAGTGGCTAGAAGGCAAATGCAAGAATGTAGAAGAATGTATAAATAGGGAAAAAATAGATACAGCCTACAGGAAAATAAAGGAAATATTTGGAAATAAGAAAAACAGCTCTATGAATATCAAGGACACTGATGGGAAACCAGTTCTCAGCAAAGAAGGGAAAGCTGAAAGGTGGAAAGAGTATATAGAGGGGCTCTACAAAGGAAATGAACTTCGAGACAATATTGTAGGAAGGGACGAGGATGTAGATGAAGATGAAATAGGAGATACTGTACTGACAGAAAAATTTGACAGAGCCCTGAAAGGCCTAAGTTGAACCAAGGCCCCTGGAGTAGATGATATTCCCTCAGAGCTACTGAACCAGAGCTACTGGGAGAACCAGCCATGACAAACCTGTTTCACCTGGTGTGTAAGATGTATGAGACAGGCGAAGTACCTTCAGACTTTAAGAAAAATGTTATAATCGCCATTCCAAAGAAAGCAGGTGCAGACAGGTGTGAAAACTACAGAACCATCAGTTTAATAAGTCATGGTTGCAAAATATTAACACGAATTATATACAGAAGGATGGAAAAGCTGGTAGAAGCCGATCTCGGGGAAGATCAGTTTGGGTTCAGGAGAAATGTAGGAATAAGGGAAGCAAAACTCACTTTACGGCTTATCCTAGAAGATAGATTAAGAAAAGGCGATCCTACATTTCTAGCTTTTGTAGATTTGGAGAAGGCTTTTGACAATGTTGATTGGAATAAACTCTTTCAAGTTCTGAAGCAAGCAGGAGTAAAATATAGGGAGCGTAAGGTTATTTACAACTTGTACAAAAACCAGACAGCGGTTGTCAGAGTTGAAGGGCATGAAAGGGATGCAGTGATTGAAAAGGGAGTAAGACAGGATTGTAGTCTTTCTCCATTGTTATTCAGTTTGTACATTGAGCAAGCTATAAAGGAAAGCAAGGAGAAATTTGGAGAAGGAATTAAAGTTCAGGGTGAAGAATTAAAAACATTGCGTTTTGCCGACGACATAGTAATTCTGTCAGATACAGCAAAGGACCTGGAAGAGCAATTGAACGGAATGGACAGTGTGTTGAAAGGTGCATATAAGATGAGCATTAACAAGAGCAAAACTAGGGTAATAGAGTGCAGTCTAAGAAAATCAGGTGATGCTGAAGGAATTAGATTGGGAAACGAAGCAATAAAGGAGGTAGATGAGTTTTGTTACTTGGGCAGTAAAATAACAAATGATGGTCGCAGTACAGAGGATATAAAATGCAGAATGGCAATGGGTAGAAAAGCGTTCTTGAAAAAGAGAAATTTGTTAACATCGAATATTGATTTAAGCCTCAGGAAGTCCTTTCTGAAGGCATTTGTATGGAGTGTTACCTTGTATGGGAGTGAGACATGGACGATAAACAGGACGGACAGGAAGAGGATTGAGGCTTTTGAAATATGGTGCTACAGAACAATGCTGAAGATTAGGTGGGTGGATCGCGTAACTAATGAGGAGGTACTGAACAGAATTGGGGAGAAAAGAAATTTCTGGCATACCTTGACTAAAAGAAGGGATAGATTGGTAGGACACATTCTTAGACATCAAGGAATTGTGAATTTAGCGTTGGAGGGAAGTGTGTGGGGGAAAAATCGCAGAGGAAGACCAAGAGATGGATACAGTAAGCAGATTCAGACAGATGTAGGTTTCCGTTCTTATGTGGAGTTGAAGAGGCTTGCTCAGGATAGGGTATTGTGGAGAGCTGCATCAAACCAGTCTCCGGACTGATGACCTCAACAACAACAATATGCCGGTCGCGGGCAATGATCCTTTCGTTAGTGGGGAGGGGTGGGCACGTTTGGGGCCCTTACTAATACGGTAATTAGTTTCAAAACTACGAGTTTGATTATTGTGGGCAGGGTAAAGCTGGGAATTTGTATCTGACGGGAGGCGTGCTTAGGTAGTCCTTGTAGGTGCGGTGATCACTGTGTCCCCAGTTGTGTAGTGGTCAGCGCAACTGCCTAGAAAGCGGGAGACCCGGGTTAGAATCCCGGCTGGGTACATATTTACAGCTTTGCCTATTCGCAGTTGACGTCATATATTCTGTGAATATGATATGTAATATACAAGGGAAAAAAAAGTTATATACAAGTTTTACAAAAACCTGACTGCAATTATAAGAGTCGAAGGGCGTGAAAGGGAGGCAACGGATGGGAAACAAGTAAATCATGGTTGCAGCCTTTCGCCAATGTCTGTACATCGAGCAAGATGTGAAGGAATAAAAGGATAAATTTGGAGAAGGAATTAAAGTTCGGACAGAAAAAATAAAAACATTTCGGGACGTAGCGTTAAAAGTATATACGGAACCTGGTACTACTGTGAAAACATGACAAGTTTATTTGACTGCAGTGAAATCTATATTGCACAGTCGATTACCCCACTATGACAGAGGTGGAAATATACAAACCCCTTACGCACATCATGAGTGGAATACATTCAGGATTAAAATAAAATAATAACTCTATGAAGCTCTTAAATGGCTACGCCGCTCTATCATTTACACAATTACCTCTTCAGACAGTCTGAGGTACCTTTGCTTAAGTATATTTGACGGCAGAGGTGCCCTTCCCCCCTTGGCCAACCACTCCAAATTGCGACCAATCCGCCCCTCGCCCTCTTTAATTTCCCCTACGTCGTGCGGATGTCCACAACCACCTAGGAGGCTACAGTCACGGCTCTGTCTATTATTTTTGCTATTGAGGGGGCTCTGGCTACATTGGTTTCGGACAATGTCTCGCATTTTACGGCTTTGGCGTTTCACAACTTCTGTAAACACAATGGCATTGAGCACTTGACCTCTGCCCCATTTCATCCGGCATCCAATTCTGAAGTTGAGCGGATGGTCAGGACATTCAAAACGCAAATGAAGGAAATTCTCATGGCGGGTAACACACAGGATGCGCTCACCAGCTTCCTTGCTTCATATCGGAGCCTCCCGGTGAATGGACGTAGCCCGGCCGAGATCCTAGACGGGCGCCTCCCACGTACGCTATTTGACCTGCTCCGCCCAGCTGTCTTACACACTGGATCTCCTGTGAGCCTGCACGTTCGGATGGACCCAGGGCGTAGTTGTGGCACATGGGCAGACAGTTCTGTTATTCCGATAGTTCCTAGATCTATATTTCTCCTGCAATCCCCATGCACCCTTTGAGACAGCTCATTTTGTTTTATACTATAAAAAAAAATAATTAAAAAAAAACGCCCAGTCTACGCACCACATAGCCCCTGAACCCGTGTAGCTGCTTCCTGCGTATAGTGGACTCCTGACCTATACAGTGAAACGCAATAACCCACCACCCTTTGGCGCAAGTCGAGGAATCTGCAGCCTACACGTTCTCAGAACCTTCTGAGCTTCTGATTCAGACCCTCCACTCGGCTGTGTACCAGAGGACCGCAGTCGGTCCTGTCGACGATGCTGCAGATGGTCAGCTCTGCCTTCATCTCACAAGCAAGACTGGCAGTCTTTACTACCTCAGATAGCCACTCAAATCAGAGAGAATCTCTTCTGACACAAAGCGACACACATCGGTGGTACCGACATGAGCAACCACCTCTAGTTGGCTGCACCCTGTCCCCTTCATGGTATCCACAAGGACCCCCTCCACATCTGGAAACACTCCCCCAGGAATGCTCTCCGGAATGACTTATGCCGTCTGCCATGCGCCGGGGGGGGGGGGGGCTCCCAATCCAACACGGATGGGGTAGCGACCTCCACGTGTGCAGTGACCGGACTGGCCAAAGCCGCGGCCGATCGGTGGGCACATGAGAAGCACAGGGCGACTGTTGGACCCCCGCGACCGATCGACGGCAAGAAGGCCCATCTACCGCAGCCTCAAGCTTCGCAACCGCAGCCAACGCCGCCTGAAGCTGGGAACGAACAGTCACCATCTCAGCCTGCATCCGCAGACAACAATCATAGTCCCTAGCCATACTAAGCCCAAAGAACAACTGAAGTGTAAGACTACAAACCATAAGTACCTTCAAAACAATAATAAACGAGGGGGTTCACTAAGCTGTTTACACGAATGTGAATCAAAATAAAGACGCGAGCACACAAAAATTTAAGAAAAATAAACGCAGGGAAAAGATCAAAAGTTGTTCGAGGTGGTAGTGGAGCGTGAAAGGCTTGTTCGTGATCGAAATCACTTTCGGCCACAACACGATATGCCGCCTCCTGCTCCATCTCCTGCACTTGCGGGCAGCGTCCGTGATATACCGGCCTGCAGACCACCTCGTTGCCGCTACAATCTGCGCCCCCGTGTAAGACGGCAGTGGAAATAGAGGTGGGTCGCCGGTGGGAACACATGGAAGTAGACCCTCTCCCTCCTATCACGACACCAGATTCGTCTCTCGTTCCAGCTCCCAGTGTCGAGAGTCCGAACACATTTGTAAACGAGTGCGGGTCCTGGGTGGGATGTTCCACTGGAGGAGAATACGTGGCCATCAATCCACGACCACCATTCTCCGCAGGCTGGCCCGAGTACCACGGCTCCCACTGCGGCGCCTCAGTAATCACTAGCTCCTCACACGTTGGGCAGGCCATGTTGGCCTTTGATGGGGAGTCTGATTTTGCCTCCACCTATTTCATGGCAAGGTCGGCATCAGTCGGGTCATTTCCGGCCTTACGTGCCGATTAAAGGCGGAAGGGGCTTAGTAGCCGGTAGTGATTCGGATTCCCCGCCTTCTGCTGACGTACTGCGTGGTGCCATTGTCAGAAGCGGAGTGTTAAGTGGTGCCTGCGAGGCCCGGAGACAAGGCACGGTGCTCAGTATTAATAGCACTGTCTTAGTGCGGACACAGTGTATCACGAGCCACACAATCGCGAGTGGTTACGTTGTGTATGAACCTTAGTAGTACCATGGCCATGCAGGACAGAAAACAACTGCGATACTCAACAAAGATTTGTGATATGAAAAGTATAATATGTAGTTCTTTGTACCCACATGATCAACGTGCCATGAGAAAACTGTGTCAATGCATGTGCTGTTTCTGGTCGTCGAGGTTGACGGTCATTGTTAAGTTCGACGTTGAATGTTTCATGCGTGAAGTCGATAACCTGTGTTCCATCATTTGCCTGGAAATTGACAGTAGCTGTGAGATGACATTGATTTCCTCTCATCATTTTTAACTGTAAGTGCACTCCATGGATCGATTTCAAACCATAGGCACTCGCACACAAAACAAGCGAAACCAATAGAGTTGTTATGTAAACGTCTTGTGAACTATTAATTTTGGTCACTAGATCGATGACGCTACTTGCATGGCGTTCTTTAATTGTTACTTTTTTCCAGTCACACAAAGAATGTCTAATCTCCATGTTTATCCGTGTTTGAACGTAGATATTAGTCAAGCCTAAAGGAGGCGCTATTGTACCTGATGACAAGCGGCACCTGTCCAATGGTTTGACTATTTTGCAAGTGTCAGTCATGGCCACAATTGTGTTTCACATAGTTTTGAGTGGACTGTGTCGGAACTAAATAAACCGGAACAGTGGCACAAATTGTAGGTGCCTATTTAATGGAAGGAGGAACATATCATTTAACGTGTCATTGACAACATGGTGGTTAGAGATGTTAAATAGTGGACGTTTTCATAACAAAGGAAGCCTAAGTCCTTAAACAGGGATAACATTGAAGATTTATGACGCACAGACGGAAAGCAGACAAACATTATCAGCTCTCGGAATGTGTATTGAGTGCTGGCGAAAGATGGTCTGTGGAAGGAAATACGGGAACATCAGCTGCAGAAGTCACTACACGACTTAATGTTCCACTTGCACGCCCTATTAGCACCAAAAAATCACAAAGGGACACTGATAAGGTGAGAATTTCAGGGAGAGCGTCAAGTCAGCTGCAGCACATGCAAAAATATAGTGAAGTAATGAAATAAAATGATTTGATGCAGTGAGTCCTTTTGTTTACATTGTTCCAACTGACATACAGACAAGTAGAAAAGAAAGTCATACTCACAAAAGTTAGTTTTGGCCACAGCTTTCATCAGGAAAGAACACAGCTGCACATTTGTAATGTGTCTTGACGTTGCTTTCTCTATCGCGTAACGTCTGACACACTTGAAAATGGCCTAACATAGAGGCCGAAACCGGTAGTGTGGGTTTAAATAAAGCACAAATAATTGCAACTGGAGCTGGACTTTCATTAAATTACATTTGTAATGAGTCACAGGCGTAATTAACACACACTTGTCCACCAACTCCAGCTGCTACATCTCAATTCTTGAGTCAAAATATTAGAACCAATGGAAATAGGGAAAGGGCACAAGAATAAAAATATCGTTAAACTGCCAAAATTTAAATTTTCTGAAAATAGCTGTTATATAAAACATCAATGTGATAACATTACAAAAATAACCTTACATATAAAACTCTTCAAGTAATAACACTTGTAATCAATGAAAGGCACGATAGTTGAATTTCGCAACATTGCAGTTCACAGCAAATTATATAGCAACTGGTAAGTATATCATTAACGTCAGTCAATCTTTGGATGTGAAAGACACTGTATAGGCTAAACGGCAGTCGCACTCCACAATGATGTCGTAGCAGTAGCTAGGGCAGTGGCGCCCCCTCTCGGTGACCTAGACAGTGTGGGGTACTACAGCACGCGCCCCCTCTCGTTGACCTTGACAGTGCAGGGTGCTACACCTCACGCTCCCTCTCGGTGACCTTGACAGTGCGAGGTGCTACACCTCACGCTCCCTCTCGGTGACCTTGATGGTGAGCGGCGCCATGGGGCCATGCAGCACGCTCGTCCTCCAGCGCATCTCACCGTCGAACTCCAGCCGGAAGCGGCGCACCACCTGCCGACACAGCAAGCGTGCAAACTCACATGTATCATGCCCAAACTTGTGGTAAGTTAAAACTCTGTGTCAGTCCCATCAGACGTGAACACTTACACTATTTGACCCTGTTATTGTGGTTTGAACACCTTACTCATTAAAAGCATTGGCCATGGAAAGTGAGATTTGGGTCCCTGCCCACTGCACATATTTAATGTCTCATCTACTTTCCAAAACGTGTATAGTGAGCTATGGAGATATGGATTAAGTCATCCACTCACTACTGCAAACATTATTAAACATTCATGGACACAGTGAGTCCATGCCCTGTTTCTTATCATTGGGTAGTAGTGCTGCAACGAATCTATTCGAAAAGGCCACGCATTCTGAGATTTTCATACACGATTCATATTTGGAGTAGGATCATGGGTTTAAAATTGCTGGTTCAGCTGAGACAACTGCTCATGTGTCTTACTGTATCCGTGCTATAGTACACATCCTGTATTTGTACAACGAACCAGAGCTTTTCACATATGCAAATTATATGAATCGATTAATTCGTTTTGCAAAAGATTTGAGTTGGGCTAAAATTATATGCACCATTCGGATTTTCTTCGAATTTTAGTTGCAAAAACTGTTTCTTTGACTTTTGAAGCACGTTACTAAGCTATTTAAACATCTACAAATAGGTTCAAACTTTCCCAAGAAAGGTAGGTAAATGGGTAAAGTAAAAATGATTTTTTTATCCAATAATCATTATCGGCTCTCGAGATACGATCTTTAAAGCAGAGCTAAATACTGTAGGTTTCTTAAGTGTGTCACTGGTACACTTTAATCTTCTCCAAATAGGTTCAAACTTTGCAGAAAAGTACACTGGCCACACGCAGACAGTTAACAAGTGCCTACCCATATCAGCTTCGTTGGAGATACAGGGGTTGCTTCAAATCTCTCCATTCAGTTTTAATTATGGACACCTTCCCCTTAAATAGACAGTTTTAAAGATTATAAGGCCCAGCTATCTTGTCCACCAAAAATATCTCTGGAACAAGAACAGCTATTGGAAAACGACTTTCACCGGTATCAATATACGGCTGGGGCCCATGAATGTACACATTTGGAAACATTCTAAAAGGATATCAAATGTGTTTTTTAACAAAATGGACACCCTATATTTGTTTCTTCGGCAATCCATAGTTTGACAAATCACATAAACAATGGCGTTGATTGCATCGCAATATTCCAATTACATCCCGAGATATTGTGACGCGAAGTTGACGCCTGAAATACGCGAAACGCGCGGCTCACGCACGTTCTGAGACTCAGGCGAGAACCCCGTTGCTGCTCAGGACGTGAGTTTGCCGCGCGTTTCGCGTATTTCAAGCGTCAACTTCGCATCACAATATCTCGGAATGTAAATGGAATATTGCGGTGCAATCAACGCCATTGTTTCTGTGATTTGTCATGCTATGGTTTGCTGAAGAAAAAATATAGGGCGTCCATCTAAAAAAAAACCATACGTTTTTGTTAAAAAAAACACATTTGCTTTCGTTTTAGAATGTTTCCAAATTTGTACATTCATGGGACCAGCCGTCCATTGATACCGGTGAAAGTCGTTTCCCAATAGCTGTTATTGTTCCAGAGATCTTTTGGGTGGACAAGATAGCTGGGACACACTGTATATGCGAAGTTTGTTAATCTTAGAATTAAACGAATAACGACGCTATGTAGCGCCCTCTACAATAATAATCCTTCCTGGCAAAGCGACATAGGATGACGCTACCAGGCGTTGAAAGAGGAATAATACGACACATTTCAAAAAAAGGGATACAAAAATTTTTGTACATGTGATGATGTATCGTTTGCATATTGGTGATGGCATTGAGTGGTTTGACTTGATAATGGGCTCGGGTAAGCCCGAAACTAATCGTCAATAAAAAGAACCAGCAGTGTGCAGCTTTGGCTGTTTCTTGAAATTATTAAGAAATGAGAGGGAATGAGCTACGTATGACTGTTTTTCTTGTGGTGCGGTGAGCCAACGTTTGGTGGTGCTCCTTTACTGCCGACTGTAGACTTACCCTGGCGAGCAAGGTGTAGATCTCGAGCTCGGCGAACCTGCGTCCGATGCACATCCTGGGCCCGAAGCCGAACGGCATGAAGGCGAAGGGGTGCGCCGTCTGGCCGGCGTCTCCGCCCTTGAGCCAGCGCTCGGGGCGGAACTCCGAGGGCCGCGCGAAGTGCTGCTCGGAGTTGGTGAGCACCACGTTCGCCATCGACAGGTCCACCTGGCCACACAGCCGTCAGCCGAGGGTCACTGAATGTTAATCCTCATCAGAGGATTGCCGGACTCAGTTTATGACTATGAAGGACGAATGCAGATGTAGAGAGACATTATTTACCACACAATTTACCAGTACAATTATATTGATTAGAATTTATATGAAGTGTTTGAAATCCTAAAGGATCACACTCGTAAGGTCATCCATCAGTGCCAATACTTACGAAGCATTCGTTGAGAATGCCAAGATCGCTTACTGAATATTTTGTTTCAGGTAACCGTTTTTGATAAACTTAGTTGTTATCTCCAGATCTCAACATTTTTAAAAATAGCACCAGATATGACATGGTGCTTCATGTCTATGTTATAAAAGTTACATACGTATTTTAAATGTTATGTAATAAGTAGATATAAATAGATGTGTCACAATTTAAAATAGTATGCCCTAACTCGTCACTTTTAAAAACTATCGCACATTTTCTCACTTGTTCCTTTAAGTTTCGGGTGTGCAGCCGGAAGAATTCTCCTTCTTCTTCTAATATTTCGGCAGTATAACGTTCAGCTATCTTCAGAGTGAGCTTAAAGACTGACACTCCAGTGCTCACTTCGGCCCTTTATACGCGCCTGTGGAATCCGACATCGGGGAAAATCAGTTTGGGTTCAGGAGAAAAGTAGGAACACGAGAGGCAATACTCACATTACAACTTATCTTAGAAGATAGGCTAAGGAAAGGGAAACCTACGTTTTTAGCGTTTGTCGATTTGGAGAAAGCTCTTGACAATGCCGACTGGTATACACTCTTTCAAATTCTGAAGGTAGCAGGGGTAAAATATAGGGAGCGAAGAGTTATATTCAACCTATACAAAAACCAGACAGCGGTTACTAGAGTCAAAGGGCAAGAAAGGGACGCAGAGGTTGGGAAGGGAGTAAGACAGGGTTGTAGCCTTTCCCCAATGTTGTTCAATTTGCACATTAAGCAGGCAGTGAAGGAATGGAAGGAGAAATTTGGAGAGGGAATTAAAGTGCAGGGAGAAGAAATAAAAACATTGCGGTTTGCCGATGACATAGTAATTGTGTCAGAGACTGCAAAATATCTGGAAGAGCAATTGAATGGAATGGACAGTGTCTTGAAAGAAAGACATAAGATGAACATTAACAAGAGTAAAACGAAGGTAATGGAATGCAATGTCAAAAAAATCAGGCGATGTTGAAGGAATTAGATTAGGTAATGAGACAATAAAAGTAGTAGATGAATTTTGTTATTTGGGTAGCAAGATAACTTCTGCTGGTCAAAGTAAAGAAGATATAAAATGCAGAATGGCTATGAGAAGAAAAGCGTTTCTGAAGAAGCGAAATTTGCTGGCATCCAATATTAATTTAAATGTTAGGAAGTCCTTTCTGAAAGGATTTGTCTGGAGTGTAGCATTGTATGGGAGTGAAACTTGTTCACAAACACAGTAAATTTAAATATGCATGCGACGTTTACAACATAGACATCAAGAACCATGTCATAAATGAGGTGCTAATTTTTAAAATGTAGACGCAGTCAGGGATTCGAGTTCCCCCTCGGGAATGGGTGCATATGTTGTCCTTAAGTTAGTTTAACTTAGTTTAAGTGGTTTATAAGCTACGCACTTATAACCCAGTAGTTGAGTCCGATAGATTTACAAACATTTGAACATTCTTAAAATGTAGATGTCTCAAGATGACAACTAAGTTTTTCTAAACCGGTTATCCAAAAACAAAATATTTAACAAGCGATCTTGCCGTATACACTATATGATCAAAAGTATCCGGACACCCGCCTGAAATTGACTGACAAGTTCGTTGCGCCATCCATCGGTAATGCTGGAATTCACTATGGTGTTGGACCAACCTTAGCCTCAATGACAGCTTCCACTCTCGAAGGTGTTCGTTCAAACAGGCGCTGGAGAGTTTCTTTGGGGATGGCAGGCCATTCTTGAGGGAGTACTGCACCGACAAGAGTTATCGATGTAGGTTGATGAGACCTGGCACGAAGTCGGCGTTTCAAAACATCCCAAATGGTGTTCTATAGTAATTACGTTTGTGCAGGCGAGTCCATTATAGGGTAGTTATTGTCGTGTAACGATTCTACGATTCTTCCGCAGGCCGTGCATTGTGAACAGGTGCTCGACCGTGTTCAACGATGCAATCGCCATCCCCGAATTGCTACTCAAAAGTGGGAAACCAGGAGCTGCTTGAAACTCCAGTGTAGGCCTGTGTTTTGATAGTTCCGTCCAAAACAACGAGGTGTGCAAGCCCCTCCACGAAAAACACCTCCACACCATCGCCTCCCAATTTTACTGTTGGCACTACACAGGCTGGCAGATGACGTTCACCGGGCATTCGCCATACCCACACCCTGCCATCGTATCGCCACATTGCGCACCGTGATTCGTCACTCCACACAACGTTCTTTCACTGTTTAATCGTTCAATTTTTACACTCCTTAAACCAAGAGAGGCGTCGTTTGGCATTGACCTGCGCGATGTGTGGCTTATGGACAGCAGCTCGACCATGAAATCCAAGTTTTCGCACCTCCCGGCTGTCACGGTATTAGAGTGGTTCCTGATGAAGTTTGGAATTCCTGTGCGATGGCCTGAATAGGTGCCTGCCTATAACACTGTACGACTCTCTTCAACTCTCGGTGGTCTCTGTTGGCCTGTATGCTTTCGTGCTGTGCGTCTCCCTTCACGTTTGCACTTCACTATAACATCAGAAACAGTGGACCGAGGGATGTTTAGGAGAGAGGAAATCTCCCATACAAACCTGCGATACAAGTGAAACCCAATCACGGGACCACGTTCGAAGCCTGTGGGTACGGTACAGCGCTACATTCTGCTCTCTTATAATGTCTAATAGCTACTGAGGGCGCTGGTATGGAGTACCTGGCAGTAGGCAGCACAATACACCTAATATGAAAAAACATATGTTTTTGCGGTTGGACGAATACTTTTGATGATATAATGCATATTCTCAACCAATAATAATAATAATCATAATCACTCCCTCGCTTGAAAAATGTCAAGCATATACAAATTACAAAGTACTTAAACTATTTGACGATAAGGACAATACGCACTCCGATGCCCGAAGGACGACTCGATCCACCGACGGGAGCGACCGCACAATCGCAAACATGGCGCCGCAGACCGCGCGGACAGTTCCTCGCGGCAGTAGAATTTAAACTGTGTTAGCGGATGTCACGTGATAAGTACATAACATTGCGGGGGCCACCACTAGCCGTGCAGACTGCAGGAAACGCCGTGGAGGTGAGTGTGATAGTCCCTGGTACTCCTCTGGGAAACCAAATAGTTTGCAGAGCGCCAGGTAATTGGGCTTTGTTCGTGGATGCGGCACCATGACAACTAGCTTGCGTTCCAGGAAATCCAAAATTTACTCTGTGGGGCTCAAATTTGCGCTCCACAGTGCTCATCTCGTTCTATAAACCCTGGGATGCGTGGTATGATGGCACGTTATCATCTTCAAACATCTCCGAACCGTCACGTTTTGGAAGACCAAAAGTAGGTAGACCAATCAAAGTCCCTTCCAGAACAATTATGGGGCCGATTTAACACCAGGAAAATGCACCCCATACCGTAATAAAGAAATCTCCGGTTTGGGCCACACCTTCTTGGCAGATTGGATCCATCGACCCATGTGATCTACAACAAACACAACGGCGTTCATCGGCATGGTTCGGTTGACATCGGGATTCATCAGAGCATGTGATGTTCCGCCATTGTTCCAGTGTCGGTCTTTGGAGACTGTCGTCAAATACAAGTCGTTTTACCGGATGACGTTGTGTTGAACGTGAGACTGGGAGGCATCTCTGGCACGTCCAAAGTCGAACTGAGCCGAGATATGTTGCACTGTTGCCCTACCACCGCTACTGACAATACACCTCATATGTCGCCGATCACGCTCATCGATGGTTGCTGAACAGCCAGGAGTTAATCTGATGTGGACTGAAACTCCCTTACACAATCATTCACGATACACCCTGGACACAGTCGAACGTGTTAAGTCGAATCTCTGCACCACTGTTGAAATCATAATCCCCATATATAATGGTATTCTTCAACTTGAAGAGGTATGTGATGGCACTAATAGTGTTCTATAAGCGGTGCAATGAACCGATGTTGGGAATACGAACAAATGTTCAGACGGTAGACCGTGGTAGAAAAATAATTTAAAGTGCTATGAAATCGAAATGGATGTTGGCGAGAGATGTAAGTAGTCGAATGTTTCGCACATGGAGCAAGGTAGTTCTTTCCATAGTAGCAAGATATCAGAAATGACCATGAATATGAAGGAAGGAAAGGGGGGGGGGGGGCAATTGGCATTGTACACTACTCCAGAGCGAGACCCATGTGCATTGTATATAGGGCGTGGACAAGATAATATGAACACCCTAACATAAGGACAATAATAAGTTAACTATTGGTTTTGAGATCAGCTGAAGTCTTGAGAAACCGATTCGTATAGTTTCCAAAAGAATTTTATAAATTTTTATAGCGAAACGTCGACCAGTTATTTCAGTGATGGTGGAGCTGTAAATTTCGTCCCCACTCCCGGCTCTAAAACTCTCCATAACCCTTCAGTTATGTTTAGACATTGCGATTTTGTTGTCCAGGGAAGATGTCTGAGAATGTATACCTTAACCTCTTTGGCTGCGTGTTTGGGCGCAATACCATTTTGTAATTTGTCAGTGTTTGCTAATAATATGTTAGTCGTAGTAAGTACTTTGTTCTCGAGGATGGTGCGAATTCATTCACAAGATATCGGACCATTGCGGGTAATGATATACAGTATTTTTTAATTCGTCGCTGCAGTTGCCCAAATGATGGAACCTGGTCCTTGCTTTACTGTAGCAAGCAACCATGCCAAATCGTAAACTTATTTTTGGGGTTTACTGTACATTGACCTGCTGTTAACTTCGGGTTTCGCCCGCTAATCCTTTCTGACTATGATGTTTGCCTTTCTTTGTGAGCAATGTCACTGCTAGTGATACGGTCCCTAGTGAAACGATATACAGCCGTTATCGTCACAGATGCTACTACTAACTACTCACTATCAAGTTGGATTTTTTGTAAGTGTGAGATTCTCAAGTTGCTTCGCATATTAGTAAAAATAAAGTTCTAACAAAATGTCAGTTTGGTTTTAAAAAAAGCTTTTCAACTAAAAATGCTATATATACCTTCACTGATGAAATATTAAATGCTTTGAATAACCGGACATCACCAGATGGGATTTTTTGTGATCTCTCAAACGCTTTTGATTGTGTAAATCATGGGATTCTTCTAGATAAGTTAAGTATCGTGGTATGAGTGGGACAGTGCACAAATGGTTTAAATCATACTTAACTGGAAGATTGCAGAAAGTTGAAATAAGCCGTTCACACGATATACATGAAACAATTAACTGGGCAGTTATCAAAAATGGGGTCCCACAAGGTTCGGCCTTGGGTCCTTTGCTGTTCTTAATATATATTAATGACTTTCCATTCTAATTTCACGAAGATGCTAAGCTAGTTTTTTTTTTTTTTTTTTTTTTTTTTTTTGCTGATGATACAAGTATAGCTATCAGACCTGGAAAACAGAAATTAACTGATGAAATTGTAAATGATGTCTTTCAGAAAGTTATTATTTGGTTCTCTACATATGGACTCTCATTAAACTTTGATAAAACCCAGTATATACGGTTTCATACAGTAAATGACATGACACCATTAATAAATTTAGACTCTGAACATAAATGTGTAGCTTAGGTGGAATATTCAAAATTTTAGGTGTTTGCATTGATGAGAGACTGAATTGGAAGAAACATATTGATGATCTCCTGAAACGTTTGAGTTCAGCTACTTATGATATCAGAGTCATTGCAAAATTTGGTGATATACATCTCAGTAAATTGGCTTACTACGCCTATTTTCATTCACTACTTTCATATGGGATCATATTCTGGGGGCAATTCAATATTGAATAAAAAAGTATTCATTGCACAAAATCGTCTAATCAGAATAATTGCAGGAGCCCACCCAAGAGCATCCTGCAGACATTTACTTGGCGATCTCAGGATCTTCACTGTAGCTTCAGAATATATATATTCGCTCATGAAATCTGTTACTAACAATCCAATCGAATTCAAAAGTAACAGCAGTGTGCATAGCTACAATACTAGGAGAAAGGATGATATTCACTATTCAAGGTTAAATCTAACTTTGGCTCAGAAAGGGGTGAATTATGCTGCCACCAAAGTCTATGGTCACTTACCAAGTAGCATCGAAAGTCTGACAGAGAGCCAATTAACATTTAAAAAGAAATTAAATGAATTTCTAAACGGCTACTCCTTCTACAATGTAGATAAATGTTTAGATAAAACTTTAAAAAATAAAATAAAATACAACAAAAAATGTAATAAAAAGTCTTTAAAATATTGATTGCCAAGTATAGACAACATTTACTAAACTGCCACGTTCCATATCATTACGAAATGACGTATATATGGTCTGTGGAACACTTATTAATCTAATCTAATCACGCATTTTACCGATTATTTGAGTTAGCTGTCATAAAGCAAAATGTATAGTATAACTCCTAGGTAACGTCCAAGACTTTGTACATCAAATGTGCACTGCGGTCGTGTCTCAGTGTTGATTCGTTCGCAGCGGTGTCAACTTACAACAATGTGTAGTTTGCTACATGGTGTTCATATTGTTTTGTCCAACAGCTGTACGAGAAGACCTTAATGGATGAAAAGACAAGTGGTCTCCACCAGCAGTGGTAAACGTTATTAATGGAACGAGTATGTTTAAAGTAAAATGTAGTGTATGAAATTGCCAGAATAAGATGACGACAGAAAGTAAAGTGATGCAGTGTGCAGGGCTGACTCACCCCCCTGGGGACGCGGTAGCCGCTGAGCACCAGGTCGTCCACCACCACCTGCCGGCTGCCTCCCAGGGCCACCGGCCGCAGTCTGCCAACACAACACCAACTGCAGGCAGCCCTCTGCAAACATTTTAAAATACAAGTCTGGCAACTTCACCGACAGAAAAAGAAATGCAACATCACGAAATACTACATTCAGTCGTACCAGATAAGACTCATAACCTTTCTGCAATGATCGATTCATTTGACGCTCACTAAATGTGTGACTGCGTTACAGTAATCAAATTCACAGATATGGCTTGGCGTGTTACGTAGTGTCGAGTGAGGGAAATATCCCATCACAGGAGCTCCCATTACGCCGACCTCTTGCTCAGCCTATAGTCGGGCCGGAGTACGATGATCCCTGGCTCCGCCTACTGGGCTGGGAGACCGCCCCGGCCGCGGAAACTGTAAGCAGCCGTGTTGCCAAGTAGTCAGTTCGCTGCGCCGCGGTGGAGTAGCCGAGCGTTTTGCTGCGGAGCGCGCGGTTGATCGCCGTCGGGGGTTCGAGTCCTCCCTGTGGCATGGGTGTGTGTGATGTCCTTAGGTTAGTTTACCTTAGTTTAAGTAGTTTGTAAGCTACAAAGTGATGACCACGCAGTTTGGTCCGATAGATTTACAAACATTTGAACATTTTCAGTTCGCTGCCGGAGAGTGTAGCTAACGGTCGCTGTTGTGTGACAGAACTGGCAAAAGTGCAGAGCGCAGCCGAACGCGCGCATGCGCAGAGCAACGTTCGCGTTTGACTCACTTCAATCGTCTGCTGCCGCAGCCGGCGCTCAAAGCCTATTGGCGCAAGCACCAGGGATCATCCTATCTCGGCTCGGCTATAGTAGTAGGTGACAGATCTAATTGAGCACTGCCTCAGTGGCATCTGCTGCATTGGGCAGTTATCCCATTATTGCCCAGACCTCAGTACGGTATCTCAGCTGTTACTGAGAATTCATGAGGCTACGACTCATTCTCGCTGGAAATACTATGTTGATATTTCAACAGTGGTGAGAAATCCTGGATACCTTGCGTCGAAATTTCATGAACGCAGTGAGTGCTGTGTTGACCGAATGCTCAGATGATCAGGCATTGTTCGAGGCCCCGGTATTCGATGACAATGACGTGTTGGTCTGATTTGGGAGTTTACATTCAGGTGCCTCGAGCTGAATTTGTGCTAGGGTTTGTGTTCCTGTGTGACGCAGATATGACTGGAATAAAAGGAGAAAAAGAAAATTAGCTTTTAACGACTCGTTAACAGTGCAGTTATTCGACATGCATGTCTGGATCCGAGTCGGCGACCAAGTTGTTGCCACATGGTAATCGAAGAAGCTTCCTGAAGCCTGGTCATTCACTTGTGTTGACCCTTTATCATTCGGTGCTTCCTGGCTCTAATGACGTCGATGTCGACAAGACGTTAAAACCTAACCTTCCTTCTTCCTTTATTTGATGCTTCATTGATCCCGAGGTTATTGTTACAAGATACTATGCTTTTGCACCATTATAGATGAAATTTTTGTGTTCCTTTGAGCTACATTTGACATTTCTGCATCAAAATGAGATACAATTATTAGGATTCATAAAAACGATTCTTTAATTGTGTTCTGCCGCATCAGGTTCGAAATATAATTTACCTGTCTATCCAGATGGATCATAAACTGAGATGGCACAGAATTTAAATACATTCATGAAAATAGTTCTTTCTCGTTATTTTCACTTCCAAATCTCCCACGCAACAGACGTTTACAGGACTTTGAGTACAATCTACTTAGACTGAGTCAATACTGTCATAAGGCACAGTCTTTTGGGTCAGTACAGTTAAGGCCCAAAAGTATACCGTAGACTCATTTAGAAAGAATATTGTTGATAACAAAATATCTTTCGAATCCTGATGGGGGCATCAAGAGAGTCCTACATGTTCATGCAAATAAATCTGCTGCCCAGTATCCTTTGTGAATAATAAGAAAAGAATTAGAATGAACTGCACAGTTGCCGCGGCGGAGTAGCCGAGCGTATTGAGGTGTTATGCTCTGCTGCGCGAGGCCGTTCCCCGTCGGGGATTTGAATCCCCCTTGGGCATGGATGTTTGTGTCGACTTTAGTATAAGGTACTTCATATGTAGTTTGTACGTTTAGGGACTCATGACCCCGCAGTTAAGTCCCTTAAGCTTAACAAACATTTGAACATTTTGAACTTCACAGCTAACAACCACAGTACTTGACCGAAAGTTAATATGAGGCGCGTCTAGAAAGTAAGTTACGTTTGGTTATATAAAACGAACGGGTACAGATACAGAAAAAATATTGATTGTACAAAAATTTACAACTGTTTAACTACTTTTCTTCATAGCTTCCGAAATTTTGTAGGCAATTGTCATAGCATGGTACAAGGTTTTGTGTGCCTTTTTCATAGAATGTTGCCACCTGTGTATTCAACAATGTGGTAACATGTTCTTTTAGCTCGTCATCATCGTTGAACTGTTGTCCACCAAGGACAGATTTTAGGTGTAAGAAGAGGATTACTGTCAAAAGATTTTCTTTTCACGATAAAGCCTGACATTACACACCGAATTCTTTCGGATATTTCAATGGGACCTGCTTGATCATCCTCCATACAGCTCGGACCTCTCTCCTAACGAATTTAATCTCTTCTTACACCTAAAAATCTGTCCTTGGTGGTCAACACTTCAACGATGATAAAGAGCTGTTACCACATGGTTGAATACACAGGCGGCAACCTTCTGTGAAGAATGCATGCAAAAACTTGTGGCACGCCTACAAAATTTCGGCAGTTATGTGGAAAAGTAGTTTAAGAGTTGTAGAATTTTGTTCAATAAAAACTTCTTCTGTATCTGTGTACAATTTCATTTTATTACCAAACGGAACTTACTTTCTGGACGCGCCTCGTATATAGCCAATGGAACTCTGCCTGCCATTTAGTTTGAAACGGTTCTTCATATTTTAGTGCAAAGTGTGTAACAGACATCAGTCAGGAAATTGGAAGTTCCCCTAAATTCGAAAAGAAGATTTATCAAGAGGCATACAGATTTTAATATAAGCTGAAAGTCACTTAATTAAAGTCAAATATTCCATATCAGTATTAAAAAGCATACAAAAAACCAAATTACAGGTAACAGAAAATATTTCGCAGAAAAGCCTCCGTCAAAATAATGAAAAAAAAAAAAAAAAAATTCGACCCACTCTAGTGTACAAACTCGTATACCTGATCACGTGGGTTTGCCCAGCACAATATCTAATGTTTGTAATTTGTTGTTGTGGGCATACTTGTCCAAAAGAACTTCTTTAGCTGTAATGGAAAGACTGTGTTTGAGTTTGCAGTGATATTCGCATCCTCGTAACATTACCATCCACTATTTTAATAGTCACTCATATATATTGTTCAATGTTTTGCTGTGTTTCGAGGTGCTTCAACGTGCTGTGATTTGCTAATTAGTTTACCCTTCAAAAATGAATGTCTAAGATGCTTTACAATCGTGAAAAGTATTTGAAATTTGTATTTGAAACTACTAATAAATCCGCAAGCAAACATTTACATATATAAGCGAAACCAGACAAAAATGCAACCACTGGCAGTGTTTTTAGAAATAATGAAGAATAAGCCAGATCTTCTGCAGCAGGCATCATTGGAACAGGCTGTCATTAAGAATCTTCTTCCTCAGGCATCAAGACCACCTACGCATTATGGGCTGCTTAAAATTCTCAAGACAGGGGTGCCCCTTCGCTTCTGCTACTATCACGTGGCAACAGCGTTGCCGCCGACTCTGTTCCTGACATTCCTCTCTCATGGCCGCTCTGTCGGCGGGTCGTGTTATCCTTTTCTTCCATACACGGGATTACAGGCTCTGCACAAATTCGGCTCGAGACACCTGCATTGAAACCCCCAGACCAGACTAGCACGCCGTCGTCATCGAATACCGGAGCCTGTGAGAGTGCCTGTTCACCTGAGCACTCGATCAACACGGCACTCCTCCTGCCACACGAGGTGTCCAGGCACCCCGCCAATGAGCGGAATATCGACGGAGTACTCCAGTGAGAGTGTCACCGCTCCCCGAATTCACAGCAACAGCCGTACTCGCTGTGTTTCGTTTGGTGCTATCGATTGGGCAGTAACGTGACAACTGTCCAAATAAGAGGAGCTGACTGCTGTAGCGCTGCTGATAATAGTGGAAGCGACTGCTAAATGAGTTCTTGTTTTCAAATGTGCGAAGCTGTCAATTACAGTGCAGAGAACACTTTGTCTCGGACTTGACATTGAATCACCTGTTGTCTAAAACATAAATCAGTAGTTTTAAGGAATTCAATACGCTGTTATTTGTTTGCCAAAACATGAAGGATGAGACTGTCGTGTACACGGGACAGTATAGGCTATTCCTTGGAGACATGCCGTGTGCCAGAACGGTGACTGAACATTAACAACCTCTGCATATATACTACTAATTGTATATGTAAAATTCTTTCAATAAAAAAATACTGGCAAATGTCAATATGACTGAACATTTATCGAAATCTTATATTTGTCAAAAACTTATTGATAGTAAGTGTTACTGATGTTTACTGTTTATTTTCGAACTGTCACTACTGATATTTCATACAAGCAACTCAAATTTCAAAACATAAATTTGACAAAACTTACATATCATCAGAATCAATATTTAGTCAAAGGATATTAAAACGTATTATTCATTAGATATATTTTGAAACACTTCTTCATAAAACATTTGTTATTTTATGTACAGAGTGTGATATTTTATTACTTCCCCACTCGTTATATTCAAACACTCTGCCACATACTTTCTTTCTGTCAAATCAATGACTGTTTATAAAAGTATTGTTTCGAATGTAGTTATTTTGAGTTAACATGAGAGACTGCTTGAACTGGTAATCTGGTATGTTGAAGTAAATGTAAGTTGTTGAAGGGGAGTACTTGTAATTTTCATTTGGGCAGGAGAACACATAACTCACGTATCACTCCCATGTGTAACTCAGTATTGGTTTATCTTTGCTGTAAAATTCTTTGTACATGAGTGACATTGGGGAGACAATATGGACGCCATGCTTTGTTACCGATATGTAACATGGCTACATACGATAAACGTGTTCAAAATATTAATAAGGTAGGCAGATTTACACTTACACATAGTGTATAGCAAATTTTTTGCAGCCAGAGAAACTTCTTAAGCATTTGGCATGCAGTCCTGTTACAATTTATTACTGGGAACACAACAAATACTGGATCTGATTAATTCCTGCTGGGTTTTATTTTTTTTCCGAATTACCCATCAGTCGCTCTAGGAGGTTCTGGGTCTCTAAACCAACTGCCCATCTCTAGGTTGGTTGCAGACTGTCTGTGACATGTCGCTCTTTCGTTGAAGCATGAACTGTGTGTCTCTCCACAATATTAGGAGGCTGTGACCTCTGCTGTTGACACACATTGCTCACTTCATGGACTCCTTGACACAGGCCTTGAGGTACTTGCGGGCCATACAACCTATGTACACAAAATTGCTCACCGCATAGACTCAATGACGTAGCCCTGGAGGTTCGTGCAGGGAACACACTATGTGTACACACAATTGCTCACCTCATTGAAGTAGGCCTTGAGGTACTTGCAGGCCAGACAATATACGTACACACATTGCTCTCCTCATGGATTTCTTGACGCAGGCCTTGAGGTATTTGAAGGCCACACACTACACATTCACAAAAATGCTGATCTCATGGACACATTGATGCTTGACTTGAGGTACTTGCAGGGCACACTCTATACGTACACACTTTTCTCACCTCATGGACTCCTTGACGCAGGCCTTGAGGTACTTGCAGGCCTCCACCTTGTCGGCGGTGAGTGGCTGGGAGGCGGAGTCGGGCAGCTGTGCCCTCACCTCCTGGTACAGCTGCTCCTGGGCTCTCTGGTTCGTGCTCAGGAAGTACAGCGCCGTACCAGCAGCGTTCGACGTCTGCAAATGTTAAATCATATCCTGAAGAAATACGTGATCACAAGTTCACTCGAGCAGTCATCAAACACTGGTGTATCCAACACGTCTACATGTCTAATTACTTGTCATCAGCCACATAGTGTCTATATGATCACCAGTCACGCAGTGAATATCACCAAGTTAAGAAATGATCACTTTTATATTAATGAAGTGACAACAACCATAATTTTCAACATAGGTAAAATTGAATTTATTACTAAAAAAGGGCGCCCCGAGAACAATGAGTGTTAGCACTTACAAATGTGTCAAGACAGGTTCTGCAAGTTTGGGTAATGTCCTCCTGGTGCACTTTCAGCCCCACGTGCAGGGAATGTGGGATGCTCCATGCACCCCAATTCCCGTCTGTGAGAACTGTCAGCAGTTGCTCTCCGGACTGTACAATTCTACATCAAGAACGGAGGATCATGGAAATAAAGTCCTTGGACCGGCTATCATACAATGAGGCAAGAAAGAATTACGAGCAGCTCTTTTGCTGCTATAACGTCATCCCTGCGCACTACAAGTACTACTCCTAACAAGGTATCGCCTCCTCCTGTGGGCCCTAGAGGCCATAATACTTCCACTGCTCCCTTGTTAAGTGGGGGCCATCCTCCATCTACTGCTCCAGCATCTGTTGTGGCGGCAGCTCCACCCCCCCCCCCCCCCCAACCACTGGGGACACAAGTTCCCGATCCCCAGTCGGAGAAGCAACAGATTCCTCCGCTCGGAAGGGGTCCCTCGTGACTCCCGCTTCCGAGGATTCTCAGAGTGCACCAGGGGATCGCAGCCAATGGCTGAAGGATCCGTAAACTGCAGGTCGAAGGGCTTCTGGCCCTTTGGCACTTCCTGATGTCACTCCTAAGAAGCTCTCACAGCCCTTAACACCAAAGGGCCAGCGAGGGGGGAAACAGAAGAAGAAGGACAAGAAAAAAGACTCTTCAGTACCTCAAAAAAATGCTAGACTACATCTTCTGCCTCTGAAGACGAGGTAGAGATCCTTGTATCCCCCGAGGATCTTGCCTTAGCTCGATCGCTGGAATCGCTTCTAAATCCTGCAGAGTCTAAAGAGTTGGCAGCAGGTGCCCCCGCGGAATAACCATTTCATCCCTTACATTATGGCTATTCAGCTCACTGCAAAAGAGATCTTGCAGTGGAACTGCGGTGGTGTATTCCACCATCCAGCTGAGTTGCAGCAGTTACTGTGCCACTTCCCAGTGCTCTGTTTAGTCCTGCAGGAATCTTGGTTTCCTGTCGGGAAGACCCTTGCCATTCGAGGCTATAGGGGCTACTTTAAAAATCTCGGCTTGGGGTAGAGATGTTGAGACTCTACTGATGCAGCAGGACATATGCCTCCTCAACAGCGGTGCTGCTACACATTTTAGCGTAGCGCATGGCACATATTCCACCATTGACGTGTCTGTCTGCAGTCCAAGCCTTCTTCCACATCTCACTTGGAGGGTCCACGACGACCTGTGCAGCAGCGACCATTTTCCTATCTTCATGTCGCTCCTACAGCGTCCGCCTGCCGACCGTCTGCCTCGCTGGTCCCTTCGTAGGGCTCACTGGCCTCGTATTCCTCAGCTGCTGTGATTTCCTCTCCCCTTCTGGCTGATGTTGATGCCACTGTTCGGCAGGTCATAGAGGCCATCGTTTCTGCAGCCGAAAAACCCGTCCCCACCACACTCGGCACACTCCATCATAAGTCGGTGACCTGGTGGACACCTGAGATCGCTGAAGCCATCTGGGAACTTTGGCGATAACTAGAACGCCACCGACGTCACCCTTCTGTAGAACATCTTGTTCCCTTCAGGCGTCTCCAGGCACGGGCCCGGCGTCTGATCCAACAAAGAAAGAGAGACTCCTTGGTTCCCGCGCTTCACGGGTGTGGTCGCAAGTTCGGCGCCTCTTCGGGCACCGCCCACCGGCGGGAATCCTGTGCCTCAGCATTCAGGGTACAATTTGTACTGACCCTGTCGCCTTAGCTGAGCACATGGTAGACCATTATGCTCGCAGTTCAGCGGCTACTTATGGGGCTGATTTCCGCGCCGTTAAAGAGCGAATGGAGCGCCACCAAATATCTTTCCCAAAGCGATGCTGGGAAACGTACATCCCTTTTACTAAGTGGGAGATCGGAAGTGCCTTTGTTGCATGCCCTGACACCTCCCCTGAACCTGATCGCATTCACAGTCAGTTCCTCCGATACCTGTCAGCGGACTCTAAGCCCCGGCTTCTCGCCCTGCTCAATCTTCCCTGGGTTGAGGGTGTTTTCCTGTCTCATTGGCGGGATAGCGTCATCATCCCAGTGATGAAGCCTGGGACGGATCCACAGGGGGCTGATAGTTACCAACCGATCAGCCTCACCAACGTTCCTTGCAAGCTCCTCGTATGCATGGTGAATCGGAGGCTTATGTGGGTCCTCCAGGACTGGGGACTCTTAGCCCCACAACAAGGTGGGTTCTATCATGGCCGATTGGGGCTTACGGGGCCCACTTCCTGCATTCATACAGAACTTTCTCGTGCAGCGTTCCTTTTCTCTTCATACATTTCTTCAAAGTCCTCATCATCGGCAGAGCCAGTTGGCATATAAACTTGTACCACTGTGGTCGGTGTTGGCTTGGTATCTATCTTGACTGTGATCATCCGTTCACTGTGCTGTTCATAGTAGTTTACCCCCATTCCTATTTTGTTATTCCTTATTAGACCTACTCCTAAATCGTGATAATCTACCATTGTAGCAGCAATGAACGATGTAACGCCTGTGCAAAGCACCTGTTGTGTTATATAGGCGTTGCCCACGCAGTGCCGTCCCCTCTTTGTTTTCTTACGGATACCAATATCAGTTTCCTTCTCTCTTGGGGGTATATACTGCATCACGTAGCAAGCGTTTTAAGGTAATCTTTCATAGCTGTTAATTCATTGAAATGTATTGAGATAGAGGGTACTCATAAATGGTGGAAAAATCGAATTTCTGTAGTCTTTTCTGATTATATTGATATAGACATTATAGCGTTTCAAATGAAAAATTATCTAAATATACCAAATTTTAAAGGAGCAGATTCTTGGTGTAGTTACCAAAAAGCAAAAGAAAGTGGTCAAGTATACCATAATAAGCATTCTCTTCCTGAGCCTGTTATGAATAAAATAATACCAATTTTCAAAGACCTGAGTGACCCTGTTTTGCTTAGTAAATGCCTTCATGGAGGCACTCAGAATACAAATGAAAGTTTCAACCATTGCATATGGGAAATATTACTCTAGAATATTTTGGTACGACTAAATACATCGAAATTTGGTGTACGAAATTCAGTGATATGTTTCAATGATGGAGTGATAGGAAGGATGGAAGTCCTGAGAAATTTAGTCATAAAATGTGGCTCCAATATGGAAGATCAATTGCTTGCGTGTGACAGACAATGGGTGCTTGAAGCTGAAAGATTCGCTCTTCAAGTTAACAAAGAAGAAAGAAGTGCTAAAATGACTGCCAAGAGGAAGCTTGAAGATGATGAAATGCTGCAGGATGAAGAGTATGCTTGAGGAATGTTCTGACACACAAATTAATTGGACTCATTCGCGAATTTCCCACAAGTTGTATTTTTCAGCATTCAGGTACAAATATTTCCCAAACTTTATCAAATATTGCTCTAATTTTTTCTGTAACTTTCAATATTTCTAAGTAGTATACCTAAGCTCTATTACAGAATCAAACAAGTATTAGAAGAAAAAATATAAAACTTAAAATGTAAGTTTTGATATTTTTTATCCTTGTAAGATACATAACAGGTGGAATTAAAAAGGTATCGTAGATGAGTCATCATGTCATACATATGTGGTAAAAATTTGGTCTCCATATGATTAAATGGTAACTCAATTTGTGGAAGCATTTTGGGATAAAATTGCATCAGTATCTTTGTATTTTTATCTAGCTGTAAACCCGGCGTTGCCGGGGTGTTTATTTATCCTACATTCTCGAAGTCCATATCCCCTTCCCCCCTCTCTCTACATCCACCTCTTTCTCTCCCATGTCTTCATACATTTCCACCTTTTCCTCTCTCGGTAAAATTTTCTGCAAGGAACCCTCTGTCATGTACCATAAAAACATTAATGTTACCAGTGATCTTCCGCTTGGTTTAATGGTCATGTGTGCAAAAATTCATAAATATTGGAGCAAAACTATGCATTTGGTAAATTTCCGTAAGTTAAGTACCCTGCTCCATACACCGAACGAAATTTTATACAGACTGTGACAATCTGCAAAGTACCCTGCCCCATGCACCGTATGAAAGTTAAGGTATACCTTTCTCTTGTTTTGATTAAGCGTGCGAAATTTCGTGAAGATCGGAATGAAACTGTAGATTTCGTGAGTCAGTAGGAGAAGTATGCACCGCCATGCATCCATCACAAAATACTTTCTTAGCTGACGTTTTCTAAGTATAAACTACATTCCTGCCAAATTTCAGGTTCATAGGCGAAGTAGTTTTTCAGATTTCATGTTTAGTCAGTCAGTCAGTCAGTCAGTGTCCATTCGCTTTTATTTAGACAGAGATTTAAAAAACTGATTGGTCAATTTTGGATGCAAGAGAATTAAGGGAGACTCGCAAACAAAAATAAACAGTAACATGCAAATCTTAATGTTAACTTTATTTGATACAAGGTCACAGTTTAACGACATCTACAGCGAGCCGGCCGCGGTGGCCGAGGGGACTGAGGCGCTCCAGTCACGGTCTACACGGCCACTACGGTCGGGGGTTCGAATCCCCCCTCGGGCATGGATATTTGTGCCGTCCTTACTCTTAGCTAGTTCATAAGTAGTTTGTAAGCTTAGGGACTGATGAGCCCGTAGTTAAGTCCCATAAGTTCTACAAACATTTGAACATTGAACATCTACAGCGAAACTGTATTGAGCGGTAGACTTCTTTTCGTTTCATAATTTTGTATGTGTGTGTGTGTGGGAGGGGGGAGTTACAAAAGCTTCATAAACGTCCTAAATTACATGCAAACTTTGTTGCAGGTTTATAACTACTCCCATTTTCCAGTAATTGACGCAAAAATCTGGGTATCCTCACACGGTGGCCTCTCATTATTTATAACGTCATATGTCCTGAGCTATGTGTCGTGCGCTTTTGTTTTTGGAACATAAAACTTCGTGGTCGTATGGTGAACAGTTCACCAAAGTTTCATTGGAATCGAATGAATGGTTTTTGAACACATGTAGGACATACACACAAACATTCATTTATAGAAAGATAACCCTAATCAGGTTCAAAAATGTTCAAAACACTTCTATTTTAAAAGTGCGCTGCATTACCTGATATCAACAAAAAATCTGTAAGTCACATACGTTATAAACAGTACATGAAAAAAATAGGTGTTGATTTTTACATAATATTGAGCTGTAAAACTACCCTGTATCCTTAAATTTCCATTTATAGTAAGTGGGTGCGAAACAACTCCAGTGTAAGTGTGCCACGGCTGCAGACGAATCACCGCTCTGTGTTTCTTGACGTCAGCTCTGCTGTTATCATCAACGAAGTGCAGGCGCAGCACGGCAGCCTACCGTGTCGATGCCGGCGAACATCATGTCAAGCGCCATGACGACGGCGACGCGCGGGTCGTCGTTGGAGACGAGCAGCTTCTCCAGCACGCTCAGCTCCCCAGACGCCGCCTCGGCAGCGCCCCGCTTCTTCATGCGGTCCATCGCGTCGTTGATGTGCCGCAGGGCCACCCTGCACACAGCGAGTCCCTCACAGTACCACTGCCTCCTGTACAAAAGCGTACTAGCCAATCTTTCTCCGTCACTTCAAGGTAAAACCTCGAGCTTTCGAGTATAACGTCAACCGTCTTCGCAGGAGAAAATGACTGTTTAACTCAGGCTCGCGCTAGTTGTGTTCTTCATCAACGGATTTAATTGACGCATTACGATGCGACCAACGACGTTCATTTTGTGATTTTTCATGTTATTTATCGCGTAAGAAATAATATGGAGTATCCATTTAAACAACATAAGTTTGTATTGAAAATAATACTGCTCATCCGATGGGACGATCTTATTGCAGTAACGTAATAGAAAATTCCAAGATCGCATTTTTTTAATTATTATTATTTCTTTACGCCATACGATCTGTTTCGATACTCCAAGTGCCATCTTCTGTCCTGGGCTACACTTGGCATTTATCTGCTTATCAAATTGCTCCAGGCGCTGCGCCAACAATGTGCACTACGGTGTTTCTTTGTGTAGGCTGTATCCATTTCAGTCTTCTATGTTCGACTATCCACGAGCACAATATGCTTTTATATTTGACTCTCCACCAGCACAATTTCAAAATAGTATGTGGAGCGCTTTAATAAGCAGATAAATTGAAACACAAGGTATTACTGTTACCAGTCACTTTGTTTTATTGTACCCGCAACACATTTCGAGGGTTTAAACCCCCATCATCAGGTGGAATGACATTAAGCTGTGTGCATGTAGGTTAGGTCGACCTGTTGCACTGTCTACAAGAGAAAATACAAAACACTACATCAGAATGTAACTTTCTACAATTGTTCAAATGAAGTTAAATTTAAACAATTAAATACCATACCTACAGTGGCCAAAGGTCACTTGCATTGTATTAACCTCACTTATGTGTAACAAATCACAGCCACCATCTTTGTTCATTTCTAACAGCAGCAAAGAACTTACACTAAAGACAAAATGCACCAAAGATGGATTCTAACAATATACTTTAAATGATGATAAACTGAAGACAAGTATACAATGATGCACACTATAAATTAATATGTATACATACACACAGTTTGGGGGCTCATATATAACATTTTATAAAGAGCTTGGTTATTCTTTAAATAGTTATAACGCGATTACAAATATACAATGCACATTATAATGTGCATTATAATTTTGGTATACAATACACATTAAAAATGATATACATACAATTTTAAAAATATCTATAAACTTTCTGGACTAACAAGAATTGTGTATGTCAGAATAGATGTGTGTGTGTGTGTGTGTTTAGGTGGGTGGGCGGTTTTTTATTATTATTATTATTTCCTTATAAATTTAGGCTCTGTCAAAGACCGAGATTATGCTGTTGTATATGTTGTCATTTTTGTTATTTAAGATGGATTCGGGATGTTTGCTTTGGTGTATGTAGATCTAAAGTGTCTCAGAGGTGTCCAGTTTTCTGCCTTTCGACTGGATGTGTAAACGCTGAGATTTTTAATGCTGGTATGATGTTTTATTTCATACAGATGATTGGCTACTGCTCATTTATGGTATTTTTTGTTTTTTAGTGCTGCCATATGTTTCTTTAAAGCATAACCATTCATTTGTCTTTGTTATATAATGTTATATTCTATATTCACCCCAAAATTAGTAAGCTTTGTATACTTGTACTTGTCTTCAGTTTATCATCATTTATAGCATGTTGTTGGAGTCCATCTTTGGTGCATTATGTCTAAAGTGTAAGTTATTTGCTTCTGTTAGAAATAAACAAACATGGTGGCTGTGATGTGTTACACATAAATGAGGTTAAGGCAATTCAAGGGACCTGTGACCACTGGAGGTATGATATTTAATTGTTTACATTTAACTTCATTTGAACAATTGTACAAAGTTATAATTTGATGTACTGTTTAGTATTTTCACTTGTAGACAGTGCAACAGGTCGACCTAACTTACATGTACACAGCTTAATGTCATTTCACCTGATGATGAGAGTTTAAACCCTCGAAACGCATTGTGGGTACAATAAAACAAAGTGACTGGTAACAGTAATATCTTCTGTTTCAATCAATTTCTAACGGTAAAGCCTTTACCAAAATGTTTTCATTTAAAGCAAGCAGATAAATCCCAAGTGCAGCAGAGACAAGAAGATGATACCTTTGAGTGTCGAAAACGTTCATCTTGCGTAAAAAACTAAAAACAAGACATAAAATTAATTACTCTCTCTTCTCCACGTGAGAAGCCAACATAAAATTGTATGAAAACACGCATTTATAAATTGACGCATGCAGTGACTAAGGGTTCTGTGTTGTCTCCATTAGAGACCAAATTCTTTATGGAACGTTTTGAGGAACAGCCATTGAACTTAGCTCGCTTTTCCCATGTTATTATTTTGTGAACAATAGATTCGTAGTCTGGCCACACGTCGTAGACGTTCTTGAACGCATCAGCAGTGAGCTCCTTAACTTCCAGATCATTGTCGAGTTAGAGACAAAGAATCCGTGCCGTTTTCATGTGCTTTGTTAGAAAAAGCGTGATGGGTGCCTCGGACACACGGAGTACCTCAATCTGACACCACTGATTTATATCTTAGAAATCAGACTTTGCATCGTCCAGTGCAGAAGAGAGTCATATTAAATACATTCGAGTTCAGAGTATAAATTGTTTGTGATGAGGACCATTTACATTCCGAAATTCGTCGTCAGCAAGAACATTTTCGGAAAGAACGGCTGTTGTTCGCGTGATGCAAAGTCAGCGTGTTCCGAGAAAGCGAAGCGTGAAATTGTTCAACAGTCAGCTGATGAGCCACTGACAGTATTCGTTCCTTTCTGCGTTGCTACATCTAGCAAAACAGGCATAGTCCTAGGAAGAAGGTGTATCACACCTAACCACCGACCTCCTGAAAAGATTAAAGAGGTGCCACGCCCTGAAAAGGAAAGTCTCGGCCTCAGGAACCACGGAACCCGTAATATCCAAAATTACACTTGTCAGTCCCTGCGTACCATTTCGGACCGCTACGCTGAGATTCATTTCTTTTTCTTTACCGTAATTTCATTTCCTCCGCCCCATATGAGAGGTCAGCTGTTAGCAGCAGAATCTCCTGCTACTCATATAGGGTGTCCCACTCAACGTTTTCACCCCAGATACCTCTGGAACTACAACAGATAATGAAAAACGACTTTCACGCTGATGAACGTAGACAGGGGCTTATGAAAGTAAGTACAATGAGACAGTCTAAAACGTAAAGAAGTAATATTTTCAACATAAACTTATGTTTTTTAAATGGATACCCCATATTATTTCTCACGCGATAAATAACTTGAAAAATCACAAAAAGAGTGGCGTTGGTCTCATCGCAATCCGTCGATTAAATCCGGAGAAACTGCGAAGCGAAGTTGATGAAGAACACAACTATCGCGTCCCGAGCCTCATGTGAGACTCACGAACATGCGCTGCCAGAGCGCGTCATGCACGATGGTTGGAACTTAAATAGTGGCCTCACTGCCGTGAGGACATTATGCAGTGGAATCTACTACTGTCGCTGATAGTACACGTCGTTCACATACTTACTTTACCTCCGAGCCAATGGACTCGCCCGTCCCACGTTACCGGAGTACACACAATCGAGAGAAAGACAGTCACTTGTGAGCGAGCGGTCTAACGTAACGGTGTCACTGTGTTTTTGGACCAAGAATGAATGTGCCAGAGATCGTACAGCACGACAGTGTCTTCAAAGTCTTCAAGAGGCGTTCGGCGAATGGGCATTGCCGTATAGAACAGTGGCACGTTGGCTAAAAGCTTTCAACGAAGGTCGGCAAACTGAGGCAGTCATGCATGCATCGGGCAGGTCGTCCTAACATCTCTGAAGAAGCAGTGCACACTGTTGCCGCGTTAGTGGACAGTGATCGACGCCAGACGATTCGTGAGCTCGCCCATTAAATCTGATTAGCGTATACGACTGTGCTTCGCATCCAGAAGGAACGCCTGGGCAATCGAAAAATTGTATCACTATGCGTTCCGCAGTAATTGACGGAAATGAAAAAATGGATGCGTTACGACGCACTTGGAGCGCTCTGAGCGCGAAGGACAGGCTTTCTTACGCCGTATCGTAACACTGGATGAGACATGGGCCTCGTCGTACGAGCCAAAACTGAAATGCCAATCCAAGAAATGGCGTTATTATGGGCTGTCACGAAAGTCGAAAGTGCGTCAGAGCCCCAATATGGCGAAGGGTTTGGTGATTCTCGTTATGACTGTGATGGTGTTATTCTAACGCATTACATTTCTCCACGGCAGACCGTCAATGCACAGTATTACTGTTCGTTTTTGCTGCATCACCTGTGATAAGCTTTGCAAAAGAAGCGGCAACACTTTCTGCGCAACCCACCCATAATTTTTCACGTCAATGCGCGGGTGCATACAGCACAAGCTGTGGCTGCTGTGTTCGGTCGATGGGACTGGCAACTACTGTACCATCCACCATACTCCCCGGGCTTAAGACCTTGTGACTTTGATTTGATTCCGAAGATGGAGGAACCAATTCGTGGCATTCGCTTCAGAACTGTTCCAGAGATTCGACACACGATAGACCGCTTCTTTCGCACCATCAGCAACGCAGTCTCTGCTAACAGTATACTAGACCTTCCACATCGCAGGCACGGGTTCTACACAAAACTGGTGATTACTTTGAAGGACAGTAACAGGTGCAAACAAGTAACGCTTTTTTATCGTTTGTGAATAAATAGTTGCCACTATTCAAGTTCCAACCCTCGCATTTCAAACGTAAACTTCTCTTCGCAGTTGCTCCCGATGTAATTTAGCACTGTGATAAAACCAACACATGCTTCTTATGGTTTTTCATGTTACTGGTTGCGTAAGAAACAATTTGGAGTATCCATTTAAAAAAAACATAAGTTTGTGTTAAAAATAATATTTGTTTACGTGTTAGGCTGTTCCATTGTACTTACTTTTATAAGCCCCTGCCGTACTTTCATGACCGTGAATCTCGTTTGTCCATTTTAGATGAAAACATTTTGGTATAGGCTGTACCGTGACTGTTGTTTGAAACTGATTGAAACACAAGGTATTATTGTTGTTTTGTAATATGTACATCTACTTACGTACTTCGCAATCCACCGTAAGGTGCGTGGAGGAGGGTACACTGTACCACTACTAGGCATTTCCTTTCCTGTTCCACTCCCAAATAAAACGAGGAAAAAAATAATACCTATATGCCTCCGTACGAGCCCTAATTTTTCTTATCTTGTCTTTATGATCACTATGTGAAATGTAAGTAGGTGGAAGCAAGATCGTACTACACTCAGCTTCAAATTCCGGCCCTCTAAATTTTCTCAAAAGAAATTCACGAAAAGAACGTCGTATTTCCTCCAGCGATCCCCAATTGAGCTGCCTGAGCATTTCCATGACACTCGCGCATTGGTCGAACCTACCGGTAACAAACCTAGCTGCTCGCCTCTGAATTGCTTCTATGTCGTCCTTTAGAGTGATCTGTTGCGGACCCCAAGCACTCGAGCAAAACTCAAGACGTGGTCGTACAAGCATTTTATACTCGGTCTCCTTTACAGATGAAGTACATCTTCCCTAAATTCTCCCAGTAAACCGAAGTCGGCTGTCCGCCGTACTCACAACTGTTCTTACATGTGCGTTCCATTTCATTTCGCTCTGCAATGTTACGCTTAGATATTTGAACGACACGACTGCATCAAGAAGCTGACTACTAATGCTGTATTCCAACATTATGGGATTGTTTTTTCTGCTCATGCGCATCACCTTACATTTTTCAACATTGAGAGTTAGCTGCCATTCTTCGCATTAACTAGAAATTTTGTCTAAGTCATCCTGTATGATATTACAGTCAGTTAAAGACTACACCCTCCCACACACCACAGCATCATCAGCAAACAGCCGCAAATTACAAGTTACTCTGTCCATCAGCTCATTTGTATAGATAGAAAATAATAGCGATCACACTCCCCTGGGGCACGCCTGACGATACACTCGTGTCTGATGAACACTCGCCGTCGAGAACAACGTACTGTGTTCTATTACTTAGGAATTTTTCCAGCTAGTCACAAATCTGTGAACCTATTCCTGTAGTTACAGAGGTGAAAAGGTTGAATGGGTCACCATGCATAAAAAAAATGTAAGATGAATACAATATATAGATGTTGTCAGGCGTGACATATTGAAACATGTGTTATTTATTGGTAAAAGCCGCATCGAAGTGGTGATTTTCGTAGTCGGGTAAGGGAAGCTGATGGAAGTTTCGCTGGGAGAGAATGTGTAGGGTGTGGAAGTGTTGTGGGTGGTGAGGTGGTGGAAGAGACGCGGTGGTAGACTAGGGAGTGGCCACTGTTGAGTCTGCGGGGGTGTAGGGGGCACGGGAGTTGAAGGTGCTAGAGGACTGCTGACTGGGGTAAAGGCTTCGGTATGGACGGAGTGCACGGCGCTCGAGGACCAGTAGACCGCGATAGGTGGGGGCAGTGGAGAGCCGTGAGACGTCGTCACAGCGGAGAACGCCGCCAGTTACAGACTTAGAGGTGTGGAGGATCGTGCAACGACGTAAACGCCTTGTTCGCCCGGTTAGCAGTGTATTGATGTGCTCTACTGTGTTTCATTATGGTTGGTAGATAGGGCTTTCATATTAGTCCACGATAAAATGTTGGTAGACACATTTTAGTGTTTATCACTTGGTTCATAAAGCCTTCCATTTTTTGCGGACACGCGACCATACGTTGCCATGCATAATTTTTTTAAGGTCTTGGTAGCACTGTATATTATTTTATCATTACACGTTTCGATACATCATCATCAGATCTGTGGCACAAATAGTAGAAATAAATTACATTTCGGAAGTTTACAATTCATAATCACAATATTAATAAGGAGTACAAACACATCTATATGCAAATATATTTACAATTTTTTTTAAAAACGATGGTAATTAAAATACATCTTATTGGAGGTGACTAAGTAAAATATAAACCACTATCGTCGATGTCTAGTGAAGGTGTTGAACTAGATTCTCAGGGGGTGGAAACACTGTAACTCTGCACTGTTTACTGACATAGACGCTATGAAAAACCTGGTTACACGATGAGTTATGTCAAAAGAAAAATATCAGATATCTTATTATAAGTACATTAAAACATACTACTAGGATTGGGCGTACGAAAAGGGAGAAGTGGGAGGGCAGAAGGATGGGACTGGGCGTGGCCAAATGCAGCATACAGTCCAACATTTTAGTGTATTAGTCAGTTGCAAAGTATCAGCAGCATGTTAATAATGTATAACTGGAAACATTGGCAGTTGCTAAGAACAGTCTCCAAAACAAATACAAAGTACTGTTCGATGAAATAAAAGTATTATCACGGACAGCGACATACTATAACTTTGTAATAAAACAAACTGTAGAAATAAGAATTCACTGCGCCCACGACTTAATAACATCATTGCCGACGGTCCATAGGTTATATGAGGCAACCACAGCAGCATTTAAGACAGTTAGTTTTTCCTACACAGGCGATGGATGTTATCGCCGAAAGTTTGAGGTTTTACCATGTACTGGCGCGTCAAGAAGTCTGGCAGTAATTTCAAACAGCAGTGTCAGCGTTTTCGCGATCGGGTCTTATTTTTGAGTTCCCTGTGATCATCTGCGAATAATGACTCACGATCACTGATTCTGTGTTCCAGAGGGCCTGCAGCGTTAAAAAGGTCTGCCGCCGCAGTCAGCTGCAGCAACACCGCTGTTCCACGTTTGTCCCATTCTCTACTGTCGTGATCTTTGAACCTCGATTTTTTTAGAATAGGTTGGATGAGTGGATCGTAGCATAGAAGCATTTGTTACGCCCAAGGGAATACGACAGTTGTGCAACAGATGAACTAAGGCGGTAATATGCTAACTATTGGAGTGTGTCTAATTATTTTTGGATTTTGTCCGCTTGTAATGGTAGATTTTGTACTCAGGACATAGCATATAAAAGCAATTTTGACCCTAACATTGACACCAAATTGTACAACAAATACACGGCACCCAAAACCAATACTATACACAGTAAAATTTGTCTTGCTAAAGAAACAACAACTAAAAATTAAATACATACCAGCTGTTTTATCTGGACCCATTATCGGACAAAATAAATAAATTATTCAGATCCACAAATGTACAATTTGCTTTCCGAACCATGAACAATCTTAAATTACGTTCAGGTAACACAAAAATTCCCATATACAATAACCCAGGGGTATATAAAATCAAAAAAAAAAAAAAAAAAAAAAAAAGTTCAAATGTTTGTAGAGCTTATGGGACTTAACTACGGGGTCATCAGTCCCTAAACTTACAAACTACTTATGAACTAACTAATTCTAAGGACTGCACAAATATCCATGTCCGAGGGGGGATTCGAACCCCCGACCGTAGTGGCCGTGCAGACCGTGACTGGAGCGCCTCAGTCCCCTCGGCCACCGCGGCCGACATATAAAATCACTTGTGCTGATTGTGGTAACTTCTACATTGGCCAAACTGGACGAAATTTCCACACGCGGTTTAAAAAACTCATTACACATTCAGAAAACAACCAATCAAAATTTTTTCTTCACTTAAAAGAACGTCAGCACACGGTTGATACCGTTGAACACGCACTGCATGTACTCCATAAAATTCCGAAAGGCTCTATTATGACTATCCTTGTAGAAATTGAAGTCTATAGCCCTATACATATACGTAACAATCCTCAAAATGTACAAAATGAACAAACTGACCTTAAACATCAAAATTATTTTTAAACATTTATTGAATTTTTCGTCAGTAAAAAAGGTTAGGCTCTGTGTAACAAAAATCCAGAGATAACGTAAACCAACAGTTGAACATCTATACCAAACACTCTCTGGAAACATATACGTAGCTTACGAAAATGGATTATAGAATAAACGATAAAACATATACGCAGTTTTCGAAAATCGATTATAGAAATTAATGCTAAAACCTAAAATTTTAAGTATACAACATGTACTTCAAAACATGACCACATTATAGCATCTATAATTTATTAACAGATATGTCAAATACGCCAAAGATACATGAAGCATAACAACATAAATATCTGCTGTACATCCTTTGTAAACATATAACATCTTAGCGGTAACTGTCAAAATACGCAATATTATCAAAATCTGACATTTTATATAAATATGCTTTAGAAGTCTTATGTAAGTTTGAACATCTAGACACATGCGTAAGTAGTTAAGATCATTAGTGTAGTATTATAATACGACTTGCCATTGTTTTGATCTCAATGTTACCAATTTATACCGCAGGTTACTTGACAATGGCATTATAAGCCGAAATAGATATGTCGTGAAAATAAAAAATACTGAATAGTAGCGAATTGGTTTATTTATAAATAGATCATTGATTCATCTTAACAATGGAAGCAGAAGAGCAAATATTTCCGCCTTAGTTCATCTGTTGCACAACGTCATATACCCTTGGCTGTAACAAATGCTTCTCTGCTACTACGTACTTATCCAACCTATTCGGAAAAAATCGAGGTTCAAAGCTGACGACAGAAGAGAATGGGAGAAACGCGGAACGGCGGCAGACCAGAAGGCTCTGGCCTTCTCTCTGTTGCGCCACTTCCTCCTTACCTGGCGGTGGAACGCGCGCCAGCAAACATCGTGCAAGTGCGCGAGAAACCGTGCATGCGGATGCCGGTAAGGAGTACTTTTGCAAGAAGCGACAGGCCGCCTGTGTTCATGTAGCAATTCTGCTTTCGTCATAAGAATAAACCAGGTGTAGACCTCACGCTGTGTATCCTTCCGCGTTTGACAGAATCTCCTGCAATTCGTTTCGCTTGCAGCGGAAGACAAGTTGTGTCGAGATCAAGTACGTTGCTAACGATACATTTTATGCTGAGCCTTTACGCGCATATCGATTCCGAGATGTTACGATACAACAGCTGTACGAGTGCATTTAACTTGGACAGTACTGGCCACCAGAGATGCAGTTCAACTGGTGGGTGTTATGCATCAACTGACCAAGCGCCATTTTGTGCTTTAGATTTTTGTAGCAGGTTGTGTATGGAGGTGTGAACTATCTATTAAAAAAATTGTTTGACATAAGTACAATCGATTCGTCGAGAGGAAGTTCATTTGAACCCAACGCCAAACACTCCACCGCTGTTATTGTATTTTGCATCAGCTGACTAACAGCCCCATCTTGAGACTTCGTTTTGCATCAGTTGGCTATGCGACATGTGGTGGACAGAACAGAAACATCAAGGTGGTTCTAATGCTAAAAGCAGTTTTAGAACAGCATCCTACATTGCACACAATAAGACAGAGGTTTCTTATATCTGGACATAGCTTCCGCCAGAATGACAGCGATTTCGGATACATGGAATGCGCTATCAAACTGCAATAGAGACTTTATATACCAGACGATTACATGAATATCGTGAAAAAGAGTCGCAAACGAAACCCTCTTACAGTCCTTAGAATGAAGGTTGAAGATTTCAAGAGTACTTCAAATATAGTAGAAACGATAGCAAATCGCAGAACCAACTCCCGGAACGAGAAAATAAACTGGTTGAAGATGAGAGAGATAGGCCTGTTTAGAGACAATCCATTCAATATAGTGTTCAAAACTGACTTTGAAGGTGAACCATTTGAAGTTGTCATTAAAGAAATCAGCATGTCGACCACTTCGATTGCGGAACAAAGGTAACTTTCATGCCCTGTTGACGTCTCTGTGGCCAAATGGGAAGCCAATTTCTGAAGTCAAGCTAAAAGACAGTCAATCTCTAATGGACCTCGTTTCAAAGGACGCACAAGATTTTTATCGTAAACTCATCAGCCAATCCTGATTTCGAGGATGACATTGAGGGCTTCGACTGCTCACAACTTGCTTTTACTATCGCTAATCAAATATCCCAATAAGAAATGTCTATTGCTTTTCTTTCCATTAAAGGTCTGCAATAATTTCGTAAAGTTGTGATTGGTGTCAAGCATTGATATATTCAACAGACGTATGTAACTGCTCAGAACGTACCTATGTCTGTACGTCAGTAAAATACATTTACATCTTCATGCCCCTTACAATTTATTATTTATGTCATCATTTTTTATTTCGAGTTATTTTTTTAATTGCACTAGAAAGAATAAATTATTTTCTGAATATATACGGAGCTTTATTCTTCAAGCTTCAAGTTATTTAAGACTTAATACTTCGGTAAATAGCCAAAATAGGGTATAAAAATCGAATAGTAACGTTATGTTCTTCTTGTATTGGTTAAATATCATTAAATATAGCCTGAACTAATACAATTACATTGTATTTTATGAAAGAATAATGTCACTACAACCTCCTCTAATTTGCATGACCTGACTAAGAGACACATTTCGCCTTTTAGCCAGTTAATCCAAAATGCAGAAATGAAAATGACATATAAAAGCATCACATGACCAAGCGCCATTTTTTTATAAATACTATGTTTCGGTGCATTTTATGTGTTTTTTTAAGATATGAGCATGTAAATTTAATTCAGGTCCATTACCTTACTGCGTCCAAACCTAAATTTTGTGTAGCCGCTGAATTTATATTAACACTTTCGCGTTTTCGTTAATATTCGACATCCAGTTTTGCCGCTTGGTCAGTTGTTGCATAACAACGTCCATCTGTCCTCAGTGATGTGAACAGCTGCAGGTAAGGCGTAGGAAGAGATGCGCAAAGAAACAATGTAGCTTCCAATGTCATTTCATTTTTAGGCATAATGAAACGCCGGCCGCGGTGGCCGAGGGGACTGAGGCGCTTCAGTTACGGTCTGCACGGCCACTACGGTCGGGGGTTCGAATCCCCCCCTCGGGCATGGATATTTGTGCCGTCCTTAGTGTTAGCCTCTCCCTCTATTTCTCTCCCCCACAGTCAATGACTTCATTTTCTAGATTTTTCTTAGCACTCCCTTCTTCTCTGTCTCTGTAGCATTCTATTTGGCCCATTTTCCTTCTTTAACTTTGACATTCATCCTTCGCACTGTCTGCTGCCTGCATCTTCAGTCAACTTCGTCTACTTTCAAAATATGTCACTGAAGTACACTAAAATCACTAAAATATTTAATGTGTTATGATCGACGTTACAGGATTTAGGAAGCGTGAAGTTCGGACAACAGGAAAGAGTCGTAGAATATTGTAAACGGTCTATGTCTTTTCGCAGCCTTAAAAAATACCTAAGAATTAATCGTTTCTACAACCTCTGACAATAAAGTTTGGTGAATTGTCCTTTAATATTAAAGTAAATGAACTATGAACTAGTTATCATAGTGGGCTAGCATAGTCGTGAACAAAAACCCAGTAACCTTGTTGTGCGTATTCAGGTCGTACGTTCATGAAACGAGTCAAAACATCATCCTACTTTGCAACATTCAACGTTGTTCCGACAGGTAGAATTTACTTTTGGATATGCCTTGACTATCGAAAAAGATAAAAAACATCGTATTGATGTTTGATTTTTGGGGTCTACATCTATATCTACATCTACATGGGATACTCTGCAAATCACATTTAACTGCCTGGCAGAGGATTCATCGAACCACCATTATACTATTTATCTCCCCATTCCATTTTCGAATAGCGCGCGGGAAGAAAGAACATCTGAATCTATCCGTTCGAGCTCTGATTTCTCGTATTTTATTCTGATGATCATTTCTACCTATGTAAGTGGGAGTCAACAATATTGCCGCGAGAGCCCACGGACACCAACTGCCGGCGTGGCGCAGGGGATAGCGTCATGAACTACAGAGCAGAAGGTCGCCGGTTCAATCCCGCCCACCGGCAAAAAATTTTATTTCTTTGTAATTCACAATTCCAGAAGGTTCTACAACTTTCTTATGTTCACTTGTAAATTCTACTTGTTTCTTACGTTCACTGTTCTTCTAATTTCTGGTAAATTCTGTCTGTGTATAAATAGCAGAGCACTCTGCCTGAGAGGCAGTCAGTGCTGCGTGTATGTTGAGTTCGTAATAAACGTGCTTTCAGCATAAGTGCTATGTTTAGTTGCCTTCGAAGTCAAGCCTGCTTCCATTGCAACGCGACATTGTTTGGTGGAGGCACCGGGTACACTGTGCAACAGCTGCATCACCGTGGCTCCAATTAGGCAACGTAAAAGCCGTCGCTTACACGGGCTGGAACCGGAATACAAGGGATACACCGAGTACGTCCTTCCAAGAGTCCGTATCATCAGACGAACTATGGAAACGAAACCAGCAGTAAGCCAGCTACACATCAGGCACCCGTCGGTGTTCTCTGGAGACGCTGGACAGGACCCAAACAAATGGCTAAAAGGGTTCGACCGAGTCGCCAAGTACAACAGCTGGGATCATACTATGTGCTTGGCCAACGTTTACTTCTATCTGGATGGAACAGCCCAGCAATGGTTCGAGAACAACGAAGACAAGTTGAATGACTGGAAGACGTTCCAGGAGGAACTGAAGAAGACGTTTGGAGACCGCCAGCGACAAATCCGCTCGGCGGAAGAACAACTGAAGAACCGGGCCCAACGACATGGTGAGCCGACACAATCGTACATACAGAGTGTTTTGGCCCTGTGTAACGTAGTCAATCCGAACATGACTGAAGCGGAGAAAATCAAGCACCTGATGAAGGGAAATGCAGAAGATATGTACCAAGCTCTTCTGATAAAAGACGTCGCTACGATAGAAGAGTTCATCAAGTGGTGCCAGCGTATTGAAGAGATGCAACAAAGGAGGGTTGGACGCAAGAAGTATGACAGACTCCCAAATGTAGTCCCTATGGCCGTTGTGGAAGACCAGCAGGACTTGGCTTCTCTCATACGACAAATCGTGAGAGAAGAATTACAAAAGTGCATGGCAGCCGGGACTATTAGACCGAGCGAGCATCAGATTATGGCCATGGATGTGAGCCCTGTAAGTCGCGAGGTAGCCGACGCCGCTGAGGACGAGGTATTTCAAACATTAGCTCCTGTCTGCCCCGTCAATCGCACCCGGCGTGAAGAATGGCGTCGCCCTGCTATGACTTACGCTGCAGCCGCCAAACGGCCCATGAACCGACCGACGCGACCACAGCCAACTCCCCCGGTAACTATGACGCCCCGCAGAAGAACAGACGTCTGGAGGACAGAAGACAACACACCACTGTGTTTCCACTGTGGACGCCCTGGACATGTCGTACGCTACTGCAGAGAGAGGAGGCGAGTATTCGATTATTATTTTGCCGCAAGACGTCAGCCGTCGGAGCAGTTCTATCCAAGGCAGTCACCTGCTGATGAGTTCAGTCGACCTATGGGAAGAAGCCCATCGCCGTACCCTAGACGAGGTCGCTCCCCGACGCGCCGCAGCCGTTCACCGTCGCCGTACAGAGGTACCAGCCGCTCCCCTAGCCGCCGCGCCCAGGAAAACTAAGCGAGGCGACCATCTACGGAGGTGATGCCGCCGCAGATGAAAATCCTCCATGGGCGACAGTCGCCAAGATGTCGGGAAATCTCATCGACGTCATAATAGACGGCCAACCTGTCCGGGCACTTGTTGATTCAGGAGCCTCTTTTTCTGTATTATCGGATAATTACCGCCGCACACTAAAGAAGACATTGCCGGCCGCGGTGGCCGAGGAGACTGAGGCGCTCCAGTCACGGTCTGCACGGCCGCTACGGTCGGGGGTTCGAATCCACCCTCGGGCATGGATATTTGTGCCGTCGTAGTTCGTAAGCAGTTCATAAGTAGTTTGTAAGTTTAGGGACTGATGACCCCGTAGTTAAGTCCCATAGACTTTACAAACATTTTTTGAACTAAAGAAGACAATGTTCTGTGATACGGGAGCAACTGTGCTGAAGGTCGCGAATGGAAAGTACGTCCATCCAGCAGGAACTTGTGTCGCAAGAATAACCATCAACAACAGGACGCAGCCGTTTGAATTTGTAGTATTAACAGAATGTAGTCACAATGTCATCCTCGGATGGGACTTCCTTCAGGCATCCCAAGCTATCATTGACTGTGGAAGATCTGAGCTGCAAATTGAAGAAGTTGTTCCGCCGGATACACGTAATACAGAATTTTCTGGGAAGCTATTCGTCGTTGACAATGTGACGATACCGCCGTTGACAATGAGAAGAGTTGCAGTCACAAACACAGATGACTGGTTAAACTGTGAAGTTCTTGTTGATAGTAAAAAGTTTATGAGGCTCACAAAAGAAATTTACATACCAGGGGCTATCATAAGCATTACTGGTGGTCAAGGAGAGATTTGGATCACAAATTGTCACGAGCAGTCACAACTTATCCCCAAGGGAATGTGTATCGAGACAGCTGAACCAATCCAGGACGGTGAGCTCAATGTCATCAATGAAGACCCATGCTCTGCTGTTAGTACAGACAACACAGTGGAGGAAACAAACGTGGAACTGCCAATAGGGCCTGGACTGACTAAGGCACAACGCCAGCGGGTGTTAGGTATACTACGCCAATTTTCGGGTGCATTCACACCTCAGCAGGGGACAAGTCAGACGAAACGGCCCACGATAATGCACCGTATCAATACTGGGGATCATCCGCCAATTAGCCAGCGTTCGTATAGAGTGTCGCCAGCTGAAAGACGGATAATTCGGCAGGAAGTGGAGAAGATGTTGCGAGATGACATTATTCAACCTTCGGAGAGTCCTTGGTCGTCTCCGGTGGTCCTCGTAAAGAATAAGGATGGCACGTGGCGATTCTGTGTCGACTATCGGCGGCTGAACAGAATCACAAAGAAAGATGTCTACCCACTGCCGCGTATTGACGACACCTTAGACTGCTTGAAAGGAGCTACATACTTCTCAACTATGGACATGCAGACAGGTTACTGGCAAATCGAGGTTGACGAAGCTGACAGGGAGAAGACGGCTTTTATTACATCTGACGGCCTCTATGAATTTAAAGTAATGCCATTTGGATTATGTAATGCTCCAGCCACATTCGAACGCATGATGGACAACTTGCTCCGACACCTTAAGCGGACGACGTGTCTCTGCTATTTAGATGACATTGTCGTTTTCTCGAAAACATTTGAAGAACATCTGAGTCGCCTGTCAACTGTGCTGAAGTGTGTTCAGGCTGCAGGCTCCGCCTCAATCCAAAGAAGTGCCTCTTCGTCGCCAAAGAGATACAAATCCTGGGGCACCTAGTCAACGGAGATGGTGTTCGTCCTGATCCAGATAAAGTAAGGGCAGTCACAGAATTTCCAACTCCTCAGCACATTCGTGATGTGAGAAGTTTTCTCGGGCTGTGCTCATACTACCGACGTTTCATAAAAGGATTTTGTAACATGGCACGTCCATTATGCAGGGAGACGCCAAATTTTACTGGGATGAGACAAAAGAAAGAGCTTTCCGGGCACTTAAGGAAGCTCTAACTTCCGCACCAGTGCTAGCCTTGTACGACGAGAATGCAGAAACGGAACTTCACACAGACGCCAGTGACTATGGGATTGGTGCAGTGCTTGTACAAGTTCAGGAAGGTGCCGAAAAAGTGATAGCCTATGCTTCAAGAGTACTCTCAAAGTCCGAGATAAACTACTCTACAACTGAAAAAGAATGTCTCGCGGTTATCTGGGCTGTCAACAAGTTCCGGCCCTATTTATTCGGCAAACCATTCACCGTCGTGACAGATCACCATTCTTTGTGTTGGCTGACTAGCTTGAAGGATCCATCAGGTCGACTAGCAAGATGGGCACTAAGACTCCAAGAGTAAGATGTCACAGTGGTATTCAAGAACGGGCGCAAACACAAGGATGCCGACTGCCTTTCGAGGAATCCATTAGTGGAACACAACAGCATTGATGAAATTTCGGCTCTCACTGAATTAGATGACGTTACAGCTGAACAGAGAGAAGATCCAACACTGTTAAAAATGATAGAGGCCTTGGAGAAAGGAGAACCGACCAATGGAGAGTTCCAACTTATAAACGGAACATTGTACAAGAGCAACTACGATCCACTGGGCCCCAAATGGCTACTTGTTGTTCCAGCTCATCTCCAGCCAGCTATTCTCAAATATTTCCATGATGCTCCAATATCCGGTCATCTGGGATTCGTGAAGACCCTAGACAGAATCAGACGCAGGTATTACTGGAAAGGTCTCTACCGATCTGTCAAGCACTATGTGAGTCACTGTAAAGAGTGCCAGCGACGGAAGCATGTGCCGCAATTACCTCCAGGACATCTCGTACCGATTGCGCCGGCAGCAGCTCCATTCCACCGAGTTGGGATCGATCGTTTAGGGAGGTTCCCGAAGTCGAAGACCGGTAACCGTTGGATAATAGTCTGCACTGTCTACCACACACGCTACGCTGTCACCAAACCTGTGCCGACTGCAGAAGCTCCAGAGATCGCAAAATTCCTTGTAGAAGACATTATTTTGAAGCATGGAGCACCACGTGTCATGATATCTGATCGTGGAAAAGTATTCCAGTCAAAACTAGTATCAGAGGTAATGTCACGGTGCAACATTGTCCACAGAATGACAACTGCATACCATCCTCAGACAAATGGTCTTACGGAACGTTTTAACAGAACATTAGCCGACATGCTGTCGATGTACGTCGATGTTGAGCAGAAGGATTGGGATACAATTCTGCCAGTCGTGACATTTGCTTACAATACCGCAAGACAAGACACCACAGGCTTCACTCCGTTTTTTCCTGCTCCATGGCCGTGAAGCTGAGACGACAATGGATACACTGTTCCCGTTCCAACCGGACGACACTCAGGATGACTATGTTAAACAGCTCATCACCAGGGTCGAAGAAGCAAGACAGCTGGCTCGCATACGGACACTGGACGCCCAGGAGAAGGACCGTCAGCGGTATAACGACAAGCACAGACCTGTTGTGTGCAGCCCAGGAGATCTGGTATGGATTTTTACCCCTGTATGGAAGGTTGGACTGTCAGAAAAGTTATTGAAGCGATACTTTGGTCCGTATCGTGTCATACGCCGCCTGTCAGACGTCACATACGAAGTTGAGGATTATGAGCCGTCGTCGAAACGTCAAAAACGAAGAGACATTGTTCACGTCCTGCGCTTGAAGCCTTACTACAATCCTGAAGAGCAGGTAGACGACAATGGCTTCTTGTTCAAGGACTTTAAGGACGGTAATGTTCCTGATGAATCCACGACAGGAACGTCTGTCGTCGATAATCGCGGAGAAGGGAAGGATTCTCTTGAACTGTCATACAGAGGACCCATGAGACGGTCAAGATCCAGGACATTGCAGCTGGTTCCACAGGGATCATAACAGCGGGTCGCTGTTTCTCCAGGAGAGGGAGCAATGCCGCGAGAGACCACAAACACCAACTGCCGGCGTGGCACAGGGGATAGCGTCATGGACTACGGAGAAAATTTATTTCTTTGTAATTTACAATTCCAGAAGGTTCTACATCTTTCTTATGTTCACTTGTAAATTCTACTTGTTTCTTATGTTAACTGTTCTTCTAATTTCTGGTATATTCTGTCTGTGTATAAATAGCAGAGCACTCTGCCTGAGAGGCAGTCAGTGCTGCGTGTATGTTGAGTTCGTAATAAACGTGCTTTCAGTATAAGTGCTGTGTTTAGTTGCCTTCGAAGTCAAGCCTGCTTCCATTGCAACGTGACAATATATTTTCGCATTCGGAGGAGAATGTTGGCGATTGTAGTTTCTTAAGTAGCCCACGCCGCAGGGATAAGCGCCGTTGTTGTAATGATTCCCATCCCAGATCTTGTATCATTTCCGTAACGCTGTCTCCCCTGTATCGTGACAATACGAAACGAGCTGCCCTTCTTTGGACTCTCTCGATGTCCTCCGTCAAACCCACCTAATAAGGATCACCCACTAGGCAGCAATACTCCAAAACAGGACGGACAAGCGTAGTGTATGCTGCTTCTTTATTAGTTCTGTTGCAGTTTTTATGGGTTCTGCCATTATAACGCGGTCTCTGGTTCGCCTTTCCCACGACATTGTTTACGTGTTATGTCCAGTTTAAGTCAGAAGTAATTGTAATTCCTATGTATTTTTTGGAGTTTACGGCATTCACATTTGATTGATTTATCATGTAAACGAAGTTTAACGGATTTCTTTTCGTACTCGTGTGGACGACTTCACACTTCTCATTATTTAGAGTGAATTCCCAATTTTTAGACCATAGTGATATTTTATTCAGATCGTTCTTGAGATGATTTTACTAGACGGTAAAAGATGGCATCATCTGCAAACAACCTAAGAGAGCTACTTACATTTTCCCCTAAATCGTCTACGTACATAAGGAACAGCAGAGGACCAATAAAACTACCCCGTGGAACGCAGGATATGACCTCTGTTTTAATCTATGCCTTACCATCGATTACTAAGAACTGTGTCCTCTGTGACAGGAAATCCCCTATCCAGTCGTAAATTTGGGGCGATATACCATAACCACGCAATTTTATTAAAAGCTGTTTGTGGGGTACAGTCTCAAAAGCCTTCTGGAAATCAAGAAATACGGAATCAATTTGCTAACCCTTGTCGATAGCACCCATCACTTCGTTTGAGTAAAGAGCTAGTTGTGTTTCGAATAAACGATAGTTTCTAAATCCGCATTGAACTTGGGTCAGTAGATCATACTGTTCGAGATAATTCATAATATTTGAATACAGGATACGTTGCAAAACCCTGATGCAAATTAACGTCAATGAAATAGGCCTGTAGTTTAGTGGGTTCCTCCTTCTGCCATTCTTGAATATAGGTGTGACCTGTGGAACTTTCCAATCTTTTGGTACAGATCCTTCTTTGAGAGAGCGGTTGTTAAGTAAGGAGCTATCGCCTCAGCATAATCAGATAGAAATCTAGTGGGTATACAGTCCGGACCAGAAGACTCGTTCTTGTTAAGTGATTTTAGTTGCTGCACTACTCCGATGATATCTATTTCTACGTTACTCATTCTGGCCTCTGTTCGTAATTCGAAATCTTGGATATTGGTTACGTCTTCTTTGGTGAATGAGTTTCTAGAAGCTATGTTTAGTAACTCTGCTTTAGTAGCGCTGTCGTCGGCAGAATCGCCATTACTATCACGTAGTGAGGGTATTGTTTGTGTTTTGCCCCTAGTATATTTAACATATGACCAAAATCTCTGATCTTTTTCCAACGGAATGTTGTCGGAGAACGCCATTCCAAGCTTTCGCGTATCGTTTCAGGATCGTGTCTGAGACACCAGGTATCAGCCTCAGTGCAAATACGGTTCAAGAAATTGGATGTTGCATCCACCGTTTTGACAAAAATCCTGTCAAACCTGTGAAAGTGTCTCCTTCTGATCGTCAATCAAGTGATGTCGCACAAGAGGACAATACGTTTTCCTCTTCCCTAACTTCTGGATAAGGATTTGTCGCACGGAATCACGGTTAACCTGCAGTTCATCCGCTATCATGGGTGCAGTTAATCGAAGATAGTGGTTAATGTCCGCACTCTATCAATGCTTTCGTCCCTGTTCGGTACGGTGATTATCATAAATATTTTCCCGGCCTCCTCGAAAACAGACGAACCACTCGTACACACGCTTCATGGACAGTACTAGATCCCCATAAAGACATACCAACATCACATGCATTTCCTTAGCTGTCTTAAAAACGTAAAACAAAACTTTACATTGATCAGTTGTCCGTTCATTGTTCTGTACTCAGTTAAGACGAACGCCTAAACAAGTAATTCGTCCAACAAGTCTAATACAAAACACACACACGACGCTCAGCTGGAATCCCAGATGGTGGGGGCAGTACAGGATGTCAATTCCGTCCGCTACGCATGCGCAGCGCTGTCATTCGCCTGTTTTGCCCGATCGACCGATATGATTTCATTCACCGAACTTTATTGTCAGAGGTTGTATAAAGTAGTGCTACAGAACGCATATGATTATCCACTGCAGTTGGTCGCATTTAGAGTTTTCGGGACCAATACGGTTAAAATCGCACAGTATTCCACACAGGACATCGTGTCCTGCACAGATAGTAATTCGCTATAATCTCCTTTCAATGTTTCACAATGTCGATTGGAATAAACTCTTTCAACTCTTCTGAAGCAAGCAGGAGTAAAATATAGGGAGCGTAAGGTTATTTACAACTTGTACAAAAACCAGACAGCGGTTGTCAGAGTTTAAGGGCATGAAAGGAATGCAGTGGTTGGGAAGGGAGTAAGACAGGGTTGTAGCCTTTCTCCAATGTTATTCAGTTTGCACATTGAGCAAGCTATAAAACAAAGCAAGGAGAAATTCGGAGAAGGAATTAAAGTTCAGGGTGAACAAATAAAAACATTGCGTTTTGGCGACGGCGTAGTCATTCTGTCAGAGACAGCAAAGGACCTGGAATAGCTGTTGAACGGAATGGACAGTGTGCTGAAAGGTGAATGTAATATGAATATTAACAAGAGCAAAACTAGGGTTATGGAGTGCAGTCTAAGAAAATCAGATAATGCTGAAGGAATTAAATTAGGTAATGAATCAATAAAGGTGGTAAATGAGTTTTGTTACTTGGGCAGTAAAATAACAAATGATGGTCGCAGTACAGAGGATATAAAATGCAGAATGGCAATGCGTAGAAAAGCGTTCTTGAAAAACAGAAATTTGTTAACATCGAATATTGATTAAAGCCTAAGGAAGTTCTTTCTGAAGGCATTTGTGTGCAGTGTTGCCTTGTATGGGAGTGAAACATGGACGATAAACAGTGCGGACAGAAAGAGGATAGAGGCTTTTGAAATGCGGTGCTACAGAAGAATGCTGAAGATTAGATGGGTGGATCGCGTAACTAATGAGGAGGTACTGATAGAATTGGAGAGAAAAGGAATTTCTGGCATACCTTGACTAAAAGACAGGATCGATTGATAGGACACATTCTTAGACATGAAGAAATCGTGAATTTAGCATTGGATTGAAGTGTTTGGGGTAAAAACCGCAGAGGAAGACCAAGAGATGATTACAATAATCAGATTCAGACAGATGTAGGTTGCCGTTCTTATGTGGAGTTGAAGAGGCTTGCTCAGGATAGGGTATTGTGGAGAGCTGCATCAAACCAGATTCCGGACTGAAGACCACAACAAGAACAACATCTAAACTCACGCGAATTCCGCTGACTTGCGAATACTGCATTCATACCATTAAATAATACATATTCACTTGCGATAACGACGTCTATCGATGTCAGTAGCATTTGGGAAACTCTGTTGTAGTTTTAGTTATATTTCACCTATATTGAAGCAACCTGTTAACTATAAACTGTCACACCTTCTCAGTGCAAGTTATGACACTCAAGTGCGTGTCTGCGAGGCGTATTTACAGTAGAAATGAGTGAACGGAATCAAATTCGCAAAGACTTAATGCCATGGAATCGTCATGTCCCCTGTTTAGTACCCGCAATGGGTATGCACAAATGGGGGAACAGGACCGATACGACAATGCGTAACAGTGTCTCACGAGGTATCTCCTGAATCTACACCCGTCAAAACAGTTAGGAGATCAGTTGAGATATCTATGTATCAAGTACTGTCATCGGCAGAATGAACTAAAATTATTCGACGTCTTTCTGTCGGTTCTACGGTGTAAGGACGACAACATTAACTGCAGCCGAGATAGTGGCAATAACAGAAAGTTGCTTTAGTGGGAGTTTGCTTTGCTTTGTGTTTATTCTCCTAAAGGAATTACACAAGCAGTTGGGTTCAGATAGTTTAGTGAGCAGGTAGAGCAATGCAACAACATCGTGACTTACCCCAAGGTATGGCGTGGAGAGCCGTAGGAAGGTTGGAAGCGGGACAGACACACAGGGAGGGGTCTGCAGCTACTGGAGTGTCCAAAAGTGTAATTTCCAACACTTGGACGCGATTTCAGACAACAGGGGCCGTTAAAAGAAGGCAAGGCCGAGGTCGTTCATGGATAACATCAGCAAGAGATGATCCGTCGAGACAGGAGGCTGAATGAAACTCGGCTGTAACGCACCCTCCAGGCAGCAACAGGATGCGCATTATCAACAAAAACAGTGGGACGTCGCCTTTGGGAATGTGCCCTCTACACGCTGAGGTCTATGGTGTGTGTCCCATTAAAACCACGACACCGTTTAGCCCACAGAATGTAGGCGGAGCAACATCAGCAATGGAGTCGTAAGGAATGGCACCAGGTTGTGTTCACAGATGAGTCAAGATTTCGTGTTCAGCCTAACAATGGTCGATCCCTCATCTGTACATGAAACATCAGCACATCATGGTGGTGGACGAATGGTGTGGGCAGGAGTCAGTATTGGCGGGCATATGGACCTCTATGTCATTCAGAATGGCGTCTTGACTACTCATTAGTATATAGACGACATCCTTCGGAGCACAAAAACGTGCGTTACGGATCGTTTGTGGTGTCAACTCAAGAACATCATGTAGAGGGCTATTTAAGGAACTGGGGATACTCACGACTGCTTTCCTATACATTTATTCTCTAATGAAATTTGTCGTTAGAAATATATCTTTTTTTCTAAGCCCGGCGTTGCTCGGGTCTTTATTCATCCTACACTCTCGTAGTCCACATCCCCTTCCTCCCTCTGTCTGTATCATCCCCCCCTTCTCTCACATCTCCCATCCGTTTCCACCTTTCCCTCTCTCGGTAAAGTTTTCTGCAAGGTACCTTCTGTCATGTATCATACAAAGATTTATGCATCCAGTCATCTTCTTCTCGGTTTAAAGGTCATGTGTGCAAAAATTCATAAACATTAGAACGAAACTACGATTTTCGTAAATTTCCGTAAGTTAAGTACCCTCCACCATGCACCAAACGAAATTTTAAACAAACAGTGGCATTCCTCTTCTTTTTAAGGTAGAGTGTGCAGAATTTCATCAATATCGGAACAAAACTAGATTTTTATGCAATAGAAACGCAGGGTCACACTGAAAAACGCACTTTGTTGTTCTTGAATATTCCAGTTTTATTTTATACTGAGAATAACGAAAATAACAAAAAAGAAGGATGAAACGTATGGTAGACGGTGACCTTCTTCTTGTTTCGAAAGTCAAGCGTGCGAAATTTCGAGAAAGATCGAAATGAAACTAGATTTCGTGAGTTTGTAGATGTGTGCTCCGCCATGCACCTATCACAAAATACTTGTTTTCAAATCAGGAACCTTCGTGGGCGTAAGGTGAAGAGTTCACCAAAGTTTCATTGAAATCGAACGAATGTTTTATGAACACATAGAGAACATACAGACAAACATTCATTTTTATGTATATGGATAATATTCACAAATATGAATACTGTGTTCAGTTTGACTTTAGTACAAGTTTTGTGCAGTAATGTGATCAAAGTAAATCAGTGCTGTAAAAAAATTCTAAGTATTGTAATATGCACCTAGTATATTAGTATGTAGTAATAAGTTTTATGTCCTTTAAAATGTAAATATTTTTAAGATAATTGTTTTTCCTGACCAATTCCATATCCACAAGGGCAATCACATTAAGGATCTGTGGAAGGTACATTAACATATATGCTCTCTTTTTGTAAGTATATATTTTGTAGTTTGTTCTGGCATGTTCTTCATCCAAGAGGATTTCCTCAATTCGCATCTACCGGAACGAAAAGTACATCTAATGTAATCTAGTAGCCAGCCAGTGTTTCATCTGTGGAGCCTGCTGCTCTCCTGTCCCTTAAGAGTAGCCCAAAGGCCACAGAGCAGCAGGTCAATGAACGACCTCTCGTGGCGGTTAGTGTTCGAGACCTATTTGTCGCTCACCGCACTGCTGCCTTTGTCTCGCTTTCTCCCGACCACTCGTCCATCTAAAATGTCTGGTCGACGACTGCGCATCTACTGGCCCGGGATACACCGTCTGTTGCAACGCCAGATAAATGTGTGGAGTGCTATGCCCCAACAGCACATCCAGAGACTGTCTCGTTCAGTGGCGAGGCGCCTAGTAGAAGTCGTATCCAGTAATGACCTAACATTCAATACGGTATTACCATCTACCTCAATTTACACGTGGCTTATTCTTTTGCCCTCCTACTCTCCTACTGAGAGCTCTACCTGCGGTCGGCGCCCCCGGTAAGAAAAGCTGTGTCTGGTACTCACTGGTAGAAGTAGTCCTGGGCCGTGACGAGCCGCCTCCAGGCGGGCGTGCTGACGTAGCGCCACGGCGACGGCTTCAGGTCCAGCTGCAGCAGGCAGTCGAAGACGGTGTGCGCCGCCTCGATCATCCGCTGCGGCTCAGAGTCCGGCGGCAGGTTCCCGTCCAGGCAGCCCAGCCGCGTGTCCAGCGCCACCAGCGAGATGGCTGCGGGCAGGAGGGCCACGCCGTGAGAACACTACATATGTGTAACACAGCAGCAGTGAATGGCGGTCAGGCGGGGACACAGGAGGGCACCACTCGGGCTATCGGGGGTGTTCCAGACCATGTCAGTGGAGGCACTGTGTGTGGTGCTGGGATCCTCCCAATCGATATAACCGTCAAATATCGCGCTGCCACGTACTAGTCAGAAGGCAGAATAGTCCTGGTGACTTTAGTAACTGGGTCGGCTCTGGAAAATGACCAACAGCTGAGATGCTGAAGAATTGACACCTGGCAGCAGGAATGGGACTCGAGTGATAAAGGTTGGAGAGTCCATTCATTCTTCCCTGACAGAGCGGAGGGACTAAGAATGAAACGTGTCGATCCCTGCTGCGGCATGGTCAACTTCTTTATAGGACACGGCCCTTATCTGACACACACCGCCTCAGTCTCAGAGAGAGACACCGTACTCCACATGTGAGGAGAGGGGATCTCAAATGTTCAAATGTTTGTAGAGCTTATGGGACTTAACGATGGGGTCATCAGTCCCTAAACCTACAAACTACTTATGAACTAGCTAATACTAAGGACGGCACAAATATCCATGCCTGAGGGGGATCCGAACCTCTGACCGTAGTGGCCGTGCAGACCGTGACTGGCGCGCCGCAGGCGGCTCAGCCACCGCGGCCGGCTGAGGGAGTCTCCCGAACACGTTGTCCTATTCTGCGGGACCTGTAATCACCTTAGAGACACATCACCACCACTACATGCTCACGCAGAACTACAAATATACGAGGCCAGAAGACAATAGGACCAACAGTCAACACTCAGAATACTAACAGATAAAATGTCGCACGCGAAGAATACAGACGAAACAGACCATGCAGAAGACAATGTACGCAGCGAGCAAACACAGTGCATACAGTGTACCAACAAAGGAACCGAAATAGGGAACACGACAGGGACAACAATACGGACCCCAACACAGACACCAACACGGACACGGACGCGGGCAGTGATCATCATTTATTAGACAATAATTAGTGTAAATATAGTAGTAAGGACAAATATGAAATTGTCATCGACAAAACGGCACTACAAATCTGTTAATAGGTAACAGCAAAACAGTAGACCACTATAATATTACCTAGTATAACATACAGTTAATACTAAAGGTGGTTGAGGGTTGACAACTTGATAAGAATGCCAAGTCCTCGAACCTCAAGCATTAGAAGTGGTCGATTTCCACCCTCATAATACTTTCTCTCTCCTATTATCTTGTATTAAATATAAATTCGTGTTATTCTGACACTATTTTTAGCAGAACAAGGGAAATGGAGTGCAGTCTAAGAAAATCAGGCGATGCTGAAGGAATTAGATTACGTAACGAAACAATAAAGGTGGTAGAGGAGTTTTGTTACTTGGGCAGTAAAGTAACACACGATGGTCGCAGTACAGAGGATATAAAATGCGGAATGGCAATGGAAAGAACAGCGTTTTTGGAAAAGATGAATTTGTTAACATTGAATATTAATTAATGCGTAAGGAAATCCGTTCTGAAGGCATTTGTGTGGAGTGTTGCCTTATGCGGGAGTGAAACATGGGCGATAAACAGTTCTGTTTTTTATTTTAAATGGTTTTTCGTATATAATGATCGCGCAAAAGCATATTTCGAAAAACATCTAGGTGTCTTACCACGTAAGGAACCAGTGGCTTTGATTTGAATTTCTCCGATCTATGGCTCCTTTTCTCCTACAAAAGGTCAGATGTTGGTCCACTGTATTGTAAGCCTATGGTTTGGATTTGAAAATCATCGATCTGTGGATCGCTTTGTCCTAAATAGGGTCAGAGCTAGAACTAATGTGTTGTAAGCTGTTGTAGTCCAGTATCTTTTTCGAGATGTGGGAAGCGAGGTATCACATCGATCGATATAGTGTCTGTTATTTGGTCAGCTACTGGATATGAAATTATGCGCTGTTCTAGTCTACAGCTAAGCAGGCGTTCGTTTAAATCGATGTTCCGCGGTACAATGGTGCATGGAACAGAGTTTGACTTACTGTGCATAGGTTCATCCTGCATAAATTTCGTTCTTATTCTTCTTATCGAATTTCTAAAAACTATGTTTCGTTTCTGTAATCGATACATAGCAAATTAGCTCTCACCCGACTGTATTTGTGTATAAAATAGTTTATCGCTACATATATTTTCATCATGCATGTTATAACGACTACTGTAGTCGTCTCGTACGATAAAACGTTGTGTCAGCTGCGAGGAAATAATACATGGAAATGTCGCAGTATTTGTCGGTAATACACCGGTGTGTGGTTGTCTCGCTATGATCTGTAGAGGCTAGTAAGAGGTGGTCTTTACTGGGCTGACGGTGTATTAAGAGTGATGGTATAGCTGTGTCAATTCGATCGTTGTTGTTGTTTTTTTTAATTGTATTTTTTATTCGTATGTTTGTTGCTACACCCAGCGTAATTCTATCTTCGTAAAATTAGCTCTCGTGTATTCGTAATCTGCTGCGGACTATGTATCTTGGCTTGTGCAGAACTGGTTAGTGATACTATTCGTTGTAGCGCAGAAATCTTCCGCATTTGTAGAAATGCATATTGATACTTAGTAGTGTGGTTGTGTGCTATAAGGTACAACCAAATGATCTCCTAGAGATGTTCTCCAATGTATCCTTGCCGAGTTTCGCTCCAGTATTCCGAGTGCTCTCTCAACGCCGCCGCCAGGTAGGAGAAGTGGTAACTTAGCATTGTCTACATGACTAACTTGTCGAATTTACTACGCACATATAAGTCAAAAGATAAGGCATAATTTGCCAACGAACACCACTCATAAATTAAACACCACTAACCCACGATCAAACAGGCAATACTTCGTAACATACACAGCGCAAAGTTTTAAGACCATAATCCTAAGCATCTAGTTAGGTGACTTAAATCAAGTTAGTTACCTTCGTTGGGATGTGTGTTTAATCGTATGTTTAGTCTCTGAAGGATTGCTCTTGGCGTTCGATAAAAAAAAAATCTGGTATTGTATTAGTTCGAAATGGTGTAGACTATTTCGCGTTGCTGGTTGTATGGATTATAAGAAAAAGAACTTGGTGTTGATCTGTATCTTTTCCTGTTAGTTGTTCTGTGTGTACGTCAATCATTTTTACGATTTAAGTGGTTGTTTATCGAGAGTAATGACTTGCTAGAAGGGAGGATACGATAGCTGTTTGTGTGCGATTGCTCGTTACACGCACCAGGTATGTGGACTAGTGAGTGTCGGAAAGCGTTTCAGAAACATCGTCTGCTGCACTATGCAATGGAAAATGTTGTAGGATCACTCGGTTGGATTTTTGGGACTGGTCAACCAAGAAATGTAGTTATTGTGTGGGGTGAGTTCGAAGCTTTATTATTAAATTGCTTTGATGGACACAGTCTATGTTGTGTCTGGGAATTTCTGCCTGTTACTGATCGCTGTTATAAAGCTGTCTGTGGTAGCTTGCTTATGCAGATTGTATGTGGGGAACTTGGAGATGGTTATGTCCGTTTGTACTGTAAGGATTGTCCTGTCTGGGTTGCGTTTGTTACAGACGTATACAGAGATTGCTGCATTTTTGGATCAGAACATTTGTAGAAACGAAATGGAATGGTTAGATCGGTTTTTTGTAGGTTAATGTTGACTGCGTATCTAGTCCTGTCAATGTGTTGGAAATAAATTATTGTTCTTTGGTCGAGAATCAACGGGTTTTATAAAACTCCTATAGTTTGGTACCTTAATGTGAGCTAGTTGTGGTCAATAGTATGTGTGTGTGTGTGTGTGTGTGTGTGTGTGTGTGTGTGTGTGTATGTGGAGAGAGGTAATGCAAAGAAGGAGATGTGCTGATCTTATAACTTATACCGGCATAGTAAATTGGAAAACTGCTATAGTTTGGTAACTTAAAGTGGGCTAATTGTAGCCAATGGAGTGTGTGTGTGAAGAGAATGTTAAAGAAAGAAATGTGTTGATCTTTATGTTTTAATGGTGGAGCTTCCATCTATACTACAGCAGCTTTGTGTACATGCCTTCTATCTCCCGGATTTGGACAACACATAAGATTTCGAAGGGTCTTTTTTAACAAAGTTGAGCTCGTATCCGCGTAAGACATCCGGATGGACGGAAACTAGGCATGGAACGTCAATGTGGTTCTGGACCACGACAAGAGAGTTGGAATCGGTTGCTTAACACGGTTGGTGTCCAACTGCCGAGCAAAAATACATAATAAATTTACAAATCAGTAGACCTGGTTTCAGCAAAGTTATTGGTAACCACCTCATCGACTTTATAAAGCGTCCAAATAGGCGTTTGCGAGAGACTTTTACTTTTTCGCCAGTCCGAGAACATGGCATTACCAGGTTAGAAGTATGTCGGTATAGACTGTATTTACAAAGTGTGTCATTTTACAGTGTGTCATTCCCATCCATATGGTCTTGGCTAACAAATGCCTTAGAGAATAGTTGTTGTGTTGTGTTTGGAGAGAGTTAAAAATTTTATTAAATTGCGTTTATGGTAACAGTCTACGTTGTTTCATGGAGATCTTGCCTGTTACCGATCGCTGTTATAAGGCCGTCTGTGGTAACTTGCTTATGCAGAGTGTATGTGGGGAACGTGGAGATGGTTATGTCCGACTGTGCTGGGTTAGTGATGACTGTAAGAATAGTCCTGCCTGGGTTGCGTTTAGAGTTTCTTACGGTCGTATACATAGATTATCGCACGCTAGTTGAGTTAGAACTTTTGTAAAAACGATCTGGAATGGCTAGATTCTATTGTTGTGGGTTAATGTTGACTGCAAGTGTAGTTGGCGCTTACAGAGAGTGCTGTATGTTAGATGGGATAGCATTTAAGTAAAAAGTGTTCTAAATATGCGCTACAGTGTCTGTTTCCAGTTGTTGATGCTGTTGTGTTGCGATAGAACTCTACAGAAGTCGATTTAGGATTATGTTACGAAGTATTGCCTGTTTCATCGTGGGTTAGTGGTGTTTAATTTATGAGTGGTGTTCGTTGGCAAATTATTTCTTATCTTTTGACTTATATGTGAGTAGAAAATTCGACAAGTTAGTCATGTAGACAATGCTAAGTTACCACTTCTCCTACCTGGCGGCGGCGTTGAGAGAGCACTCGGAATACTGGAGCGAAACTCTGCAAGGATATATTGGAGACCATCTCTAGGAAATCATTTGGCTGTACCTTATAAAGTGAGGCTAGCTGATGTTAAGCTAGGAGCTCTCATTTCCATCTTCGTGTATGTGACATTCATCTACCAGATTTTGGCATCCCACACGATTTGGCTGGGATTTTTTAACAAACTGAGTATGTGCAAGTACTTAGTATCCATTCGTAACTTTCGCTTGGGAGGAGGCTGTATAGGGCAGCTGGAATCGATTGCCAACGAATACATTTATTTGCCGAATCACGATATCTGGTGTCGATAAAATTGCCGGTAGTCACCTTATCGATTTTATAACAGGCGTTTGCGGGATACTTTTATCTCTTCGTTTGGCATTACCAGACTGGAGGTTGCAATATACTCTTATGGACTAGATTGGAAATGGGGCGAGGTGTGGCACACGGCGCGCTTTTTTCGCGACGCGGTCACCTTAAATACACTGCGACAATTCTTTCGCGTATGTCCTCTATCACAAGTGCGCGATCGCCGGCTTTGTGGGGGGTTGCGTCGGACTGGCGGCGGGGGTGGGCAGGTCTGGACATGTCGGGGGTGGCGTCAGGCTGGCGGCGGCGCCGGAGGTTGCGGACGTCGGCCAATTACGTCCGACGGGGTGGAAGGGGGGTGTGGGGAGGGAGAGGTTTGGGAGGTTGTTGTGCTAACATCTAGTGGTGGAAATTATAAGTTTTTCCCGCCAAAAATATATTTGGAAAGGGCCAATAACATTCTAGGAAAATTCACTATTCAAATGCCCCGGGAAATGACGTCATCCAAGATGGCGGCCAGTGGCGTCGATGACAAGCAAAAGTCAGATAAATCTCACTGTGCTGATATGCCCATTGCCCTACTACTCAGCCGACCGCGGTGGCCGAGGAGACTGAGGCGCTCCAGTCACGGTCTGCACGGCCACTACGGTCGGGGGTTCAAATCCCCTCTCGGGCATGGATATTTGTGCCGCCCTAGTTCGTAAGTAGTTCATAAGTAGTTTGCAAGTTTAAGGACTGATGACCCCGTAGTTAAGTCCCATAACCTACACAAACATTTGAACTTTTTTTTAACCTACTACTCAATAGGCGGTTCGAACCGCCTCCGACCATCGAGATTCAAGGTTTCTATGATATCCCTAAATCATTCGAAGTTCCTTTTTAAGGATATGCCTTAGTTCCTTCCCCATCCTTATCCAAAATCTGAGCGTGAGCTTGTCGCGGTGGAGTAGCCGAGCGGTCTAAAGCGTCTCGCTGCGGAGCGTGCGGTTGCTCGCCATGGAGGTTCGAGTCCTCCCTGGTGCATGGGTGTGTGTGTGTGTGTGTTGTCCTTAGGTTAGTTTACCTAGGTTTAAGTAGTTTGTAAGCTACGGACTGATGACCACGCAGTTTGGTCCGATAGATTTACAAACATTTGAACCATTTGAGCGTGAGCTTCGCGTCTAATGACCATGCTGTCGACAGGGCGTTGAACCCTAATCTTCCATCTCTTCTTTTTTCTTATTATTCTTCTACGAAATTCTGTAGTGTCAGATGGTGTTGCAAAAGGCCGTGCTTGCCACGAAAAATGTCACAAATTACAGTGTTCAGTTTGAGCAGAATTACTATACATGTTCGCAGGGCCTCTTTCACGTTGGACACCTTGTAATCACTCAGAGTGGTAAAGAGCATTTCAAGACTGGCCTCACAACTCAATGAACTGAAGAGAAGAAATCAAAGTAGACGCTGATATACAGAGAGACGTAATGCTGACTTGACAGCTATCAATATGAAGTTCTGCTTGGCTTCTTTACTGTCACAGCAAAGAGCATTAAAGAGTCACTCACATTCTAATGCCCACTTGTTGAGCTCGTTCAGGAAGTCTGGTGGCATCTTCATACTCTCGTCTCTGATGGCGAGCATTCTGAAAGAGGAAGCAGAAGAGTTAATGCAGACGCTGGCTGGTACATGTGGGTTGCCTGCAGCTGGCAGTCGCCTGCGCCCACCTGTCCGTGAAGTCCTGGGCGACCTGGTCGATGGAGGGGACGTACAGCTTGCTGGAGCGCGGCTGCATCATGGGCTGGTTCACCCTCCTCCTGAACTCGTACCACTGCTCGCCCTGCCTGCAACAGCGCCACCACAACACGCACCAAATGTATCACCGCTACTAACTGCTACTGCAGTGAAATATTTGGGGGAAATGCTGGGCAGTTTGGTACATGTCAGATACACGATCTGTGGTTACAAGTGCAGATATGGTGCTGAAGTGTGGAAGCACCTCATGGCTCAGCAGACGCAATGACGATAAGGAACTGCCGCTCAGAGCTAAGAGACACAAGTTCCATGTCAGATGTTTCGAGGCGCGGTCGATCCTCAGCAAGACGGATTCCGGAAATATGCCTGTCCATAACGGTAGAAGTTGTACATTGTGGAAGCAGGAATAAACTAGTGTTGAATTCACCACTACTTAACAGTCCTAGTTAGTAAAAATTAATTTGAAATTTAGACTTTACTATTAGATTTTACATCGCATTTTGTTCAAATTTCACATATACGTTACCTGTAAAGGAGGTGAGTGTCTTCCTTGCATCTGGATGTAATAGTGTGCCCGTTTCTGTAATGAATTTAGACTTCTTTCGAAAACCTGTGGATCATTTTGGTATTCTTAACAAGCGTGTACAACTCTCCGCTCCAGTTTTACAGCCATGTTTACGGGTGCGCTGTACACTTTGCTTTTGAGATGACCCTAGACTCAAAACTCCAAAGAATCAAGTGATCTTGGAGGCCTAGGTACAAGTGCGGATCGACCTACCCATCTTTGTTTCAATCTACACGTCAGACGACATCTTACAGCAAGAGCAAAATGTGCCGGAGTTCCATCATGCATGTACCACATACTCTGACGTTGCTGGAGTGGAAAAGCCTCAAGTAATCCTGGAAGAAGAGGGCGCAGAAACGTCAGGTACCTCCGTCCAACCAGGTTTGGTGGAAGAATGTGTACCCCTAACCACATATTCAGTGAGAAACTCTCTTGATGTAGTGATTCATAAACAGCATGTAGGTTTATTTCACACCACAAATGTGTATTATGATAATTAAAAAAAATAAACCATCATCTGTGAATCCTTTGTCTGTAAATAAAATGTTAAATGGTTGGAACCATACATTCCTAATTATCTCGCAAACGGTTCGTTTTCAGACCCATGTTTACAGAGAGAGTTTTGCTTCTATTATCGTGTTCTTTCAATCTTACAAGTTTGTGCCATCCTTTATGATACACCCTGTGTGTTCTGTGAGTTACTAACTTTACTGTACATGTGAAAATGTATTTATTGTTTCATAATACGATGCTTGCACGTTCAACCCATGGTGCTATGTAATGTTGACGTCAAATGTACCAGTTTTTAATCTCTCAGCATGCTTTACTCATTTAATCCTTTAGTCATGATCAGCAAAGACAGGTCTCTAAAGGCAGGTGGAACCATGTACGCCACCTACTGGACTAACCACGATCCTTTGCAAGTCCGGAGCGTTCATTTCTGCTGTTATTTATTTAGTTCATGAAGGCAATGTCACATTCGTTCATCACAAATACATCACTCACTGTTCTATCTTCTACACACACATCTGTATGTCTGTTCTCGATAAGCTGAAAACTACTGAACGGAATTTCACAGGATTTTCACTAATGGACAGTGTGATTCATGAGGGAGGATTGGGTGTTATGAAAGTACTTGGCAGTGGGTGAGTGTGATTAGGGCTATCTTCGCCTCCCTCGACATCAAGAAGGCCTACGACAACTTATGGCATTCCGGTCTCCTATTAAAGCTCCAGACCTACGCCATCCCTATTAACTAAGTCCGTTTCATTGCTTCCTTTCTCACCGCCCTTCCTATGCCACTGCCAACAACTGCGACTCCCATTTGTTTCACCTCTGCACTGGTGTGCCCCAAGGCTCCGTCCTTTCGTCACTCCTCTACCTTACCTATTCAGTGGATATGCCGCAACCATAAAATAACTATACAGAGAAGAAGCCTTCCCTAAACCACTGTCCTACGCTCTCCTTGTAGTTCTGCAAGATGCTAGCAGATGTCTGGTGGTCCCCAGTTTAGTACCGGTATACCACACTAGAGGCGCTTTTGGGGGAGCCTCTCGCACGTCAGAGGGTAGTGTGGAGGGGTGGCTGAGGCCATGGATGTGTCTGGTGTGCTGGTGTTTGAGGGGAAGCGGTGGTGGGGACAGCCACTACCTGCCGCCTGTTCTGGCCAGTTTTAAAGGGCTGTTTCTGACCGCAGCACCCATCATGGGACACTTAGGGAACTGCTTAAACCCTCCCACCCAGCAACCCTGTGCTTATGACCAGGCCCTTATGGAGGTTTCCCATCTGTATAATTTTGTTTGTGCTGCAACCCCAGCCTCCTGCCACTCTCCTTCAGTACGCTGTCAAACCACCGTCCTTACCTTCTCGCCCAGCTCTCGCCCGCTACCACCACCTGCTCCAGTCTTCCGAGTTCTTGTTTCTGTCAACCCCACCAAATTACAGGCAATCACCATAGGTCATATATACCACCCACTCCTTCCGTCACCATGACCTCTACCTTACTCTCCATGACCGTTCCATCCCTCAATTTCCACCCTCTAATACCTTGTCTCCCACCCCTGGACCCCTTGGCCAAGAAGCTCTCTCCCATCTCAACCTCCTCTCACTCCTCTCCAGCTGGACATGGGGTCTCAAACCTTCCAGCATCCCCTACACATACCGTTCCCTAATGTCCTGTCCTCTGCAGCTTTCACCCGACCTGGATATCCACCTTCCCCACCAACCCCAAGTCCTTTCAAATCCTGAGTGCCACCCCCTCAGCATCACTTACTGCATCCGCCTCCCTTTCCCCACGCGGATGCTGCACGATCTCATCCCTTTCCCACACCTTCTCAACTTCCTAGAACATATCTGCATCCAGAACATATCCCAATACGTAGAATTCCGTTATCCCCTGTTGCCTCTTCTCCTCTTAAATCCTGGGCCTCTGCAGCACGTGTACCGACTCATCCTCCCTTCCTACACCTTCACACTCTCCACATCCTTTCCGAGGGCCACTTCCACCACCTCCCTCTCCTGGATGATCCCTCCATCCTGATATCTCCATATGGGGAGAGGAAAGAACTGCCAACCCTAGTCCTTCCCCCCCCCCTATATATGTAACACCCCCTCTCTCTCCCCCCTTCCTTCTTCCTTGTCACGCCTGGTCTTCCCCCTCCCACACTCTCCCCTGGAGTTCTTATACCCCTCCCCTCCCACTCCTCCTCTCCTTATCCCACCCCTCTGCGCCTCATTTCCATTTTCCCATGTGGGGTCCCTGATCATAGTTTTAACCTGCACAGTTTTAACCATTCATGTCAGTGTTGTGATATTGTGATCTTCAGTGACTACAACCGCCGTTACCAGCAGAACAAGTGTTGTGTGTGTGTCTTTTAAACATTGTCTCTATTCTTCATCGCCGTCTACTTGTTGATTTAACCTTCAGTGTTTTTTAGGCACTGTGGCAAACATTTTATGCTGTATGTGTGACTTCTGTGCTCTGTTTTTAATGTTCACATTCATCGAATTTGTCTGCATTATATGTATCAAGTCTTCCTTTATTGTATCTATGTTCATGTCTTATTCTTCTCGGCTGTAGAGTGGCGCCGAGGCTGATGCCAGCCACAGTTTGCCCCCAGTGCGGTTTTTAAAACTGAATAAAGAAAAAAGGAAAAGAATTAGTGTAGCGATCAAAATTCTGTGAAAGGGTGCAATTAACATTGTTAGAAGAAGCTATATATTCTGTGACTTAGGAACATAACCGAATGTGGGATAATGCGGTTATTGTTTCATAATAGATAGGATGAACATGAAGTACCTTTAAATCTCACAAACGTTATCGATGCATCAGGTTGATACAACACCATGACACACAAAAATGTTGGCCTATATATATTGTACTATCTGTGCGGAGGCAGGGTGGGTTGCTGGCACATAAATAATTAGAATTAAGTCTGCTTTGCAACTACATTACACTCGCAATATTGTGCTAGCCACACTATTCCACATAAAAGTCTTACATTTTACCTGAAGAACGGAGAGAGTCACGCAAAAGTTTTCCACATCCCCCTAGGTGAATACTAGGCTGGTACCCAAGTTCCGCCTCAGTTACACGATTCCCAAACATTTCATAACACTTTACCTTTTCATACGTATAACACTATATGCAGACATTTGGGGTTCACATTACCTCGTAGGGGGGCATGGGGTGGCTACAGGTAGGGTATCCGGCCACCCCGTAAAAATTAACACGCCAAATCAGAATTAACAAAGCCGACCCTGCATGTACTGGAACATGGCCAAAGAGATAGAAGAAGATGGAAAGAGACACAAAAACAAAATGACATTATGGATGTAATAAATGATTACAGCTATATGAGAAAGGAAAAAAGAAATACTGCCTAACAGTTGTCTACCGAGAGTGTCATGTATTTCCTGATAAAATATATATTACAAACAAGAAAGTAATTAATTTCTATAGATTCGCTGAGGTCGTAATAAAATTGGTAACTGGTACAAGCTGTCGTCACAATGACAGGCGGAGGTAGATTATTAGATTGTTATCACTCAAGCTGCCACATTATAGCGACTTACTTAATTTCATTTTTGCACTTAAGTTGAGGTAAAAGAAGATATATATTATGAAGATGTGTAAACTCTTATTGAGGAACTCCTTTGTACAACTTCTGAAAAGTTACAAACGAAACGTTTACTGCAAAACTGTCAGTACCATATGCAAATGGTCAGGAGGCTTGCACATCGCCCAGCAAATGGTCTTGAAAACGTCTCTAAAAGAAATACGACGTTGGCAGTATCCTGAAAACTACTTCAAAATTATTGCCACATTTCTTGTAAAACTGAATTTTTAGAAAATTTGCATTTCATTTTTTTAGCTTCCAGAAAGCTTAGGGAAATGGTCGCTGACAGATGACAGAATTACTGCAGTGTACGCCGGAAGATGCAGAGCTGCATCGCAGTACAACTTGTAACGCCACACCGCAAGAATGCTTCGTCAACAGTCGAGTTTGCTAAATTATCTGCACAAATCCTCAGGTAACCGTATGGCAAGTGGCGGCCAGCAGCGACTCACGTGAAGGCGACGCCCTGCACGTCGCCAAACAGGTCCCTGCGCGTCACCTCGCGGTAGAACTTGAGCGACTGGATGGAGTCGCGCACCGGCCGTGTGCCCTCATTGCGGTACACCTGCAACACACACACTAGCAGGTAGGTCTGTTCACTTGATATCAAAGGATAGATGTGGCTGACACACCATCGATCAGTTAATTAACTTATACTCTAATTTACATTCAAGCAAAACCATCCAAAATTGTGTAAAGGGGACTAACTAATTTGAATGATGAAAGTAGAAAAATAAGTTTTTACTGGTTTTATTCTCTGAAGTCAAATGAACGATAGATTTGAAAGCAAAATCCATATACAATTAAAGCAAAGATCAAATTTAACGAACATAAAATACAAACAGAATATACACTCCTACAGCAAGTGATAATTGTAACTGAGTCTAAACACTCATGACAATCCAGATTAAACTGGAAACCGTGGCGTAATCGAGAGGAATATTCCGATACCTGATTTCTGTTAGTTTACCTAAGGTTTTCAATAGTCTGAAACACTATCAAATGCACGCGATACTGTACCACCAATGTGCCGGCTGGTGATGTCAGCAAGGCGGCAACTGGGTGGCTGCTGTGTGCGTCGATAGCTGCAAGTCGTAGACCCAGAGATAACTCAGCTTTGTATTCCAGAAGCGATATTTAACTAGTATCAGTCAACTTTGACACCGGCCGATCTCATTACCTACAATCTCACTCGTTCGGCTATGTCGTGCCACTACAGACAATTTACGTGTGATACACGAAAATACAGTAGGCAAAGGTGACACAAGAACTGCGACAATTGTAATTAGTGCGTCGGTGCGTCTAATATCAGGCAGGCTGTCCTTGTTCTTGGTTTGCCAATACTCAGAGCTGCAAGTACAAGTTTTTGAGCAACTCCAAAAGTTGTACCACAAATTCTAAGTACTGCTGCTCGAAGACAAGTATCAACTGAGAGCAGAAGAGAAGCGTCTGCTCTCTTTGGCTGCTCAAACACCAGTGTCCTTTCCAAAATCTCCATCTTCTCTCTGCAAAGCCTCCAGGCTCTGCATATCTCTACTGAAACGCCAGACCATAGCGAGGCGCCAAAGTCCTGTCAATCTCGACTTGTGTTTGGGAGTCGGACAGCCGAACCCTCTTGCTATAAAACGGCAGCCAATGACCAGCTTCCCACGTTTCCACTGGTTGGGCTGCATCCTCACATCCAGCGTTCACACACTTGAGGCGAATGGCCAGTAGGTTATTTCCTGCCAACCGTCAAACTCCCTCGCTATTGTACAACTGCAGCGCCCATCAACCAACACTTACAATGTCCTAGTGGGTGCCACACTGGCGTTCGCCAACTCGGCACCAGAAATGGTCATCCCATACATTTGCTCAGCTTTCCCCTCGCAAAGCACCGTACACTGCCCTTGGAGGCACATTCTATCCCTCGAGACGGTCTCGCCCAGACGACGCCAGCGTTGGTGGTGCCAGCCAGATGGCGGTAACGTTGGCGAAAATACTTGGAAGGCCGTCTCCTCAGCTTCACCTGCTCCGGCCCTCGGGCGTAAGCCGTCTTCCGGGAACCTCGGCCCCTCAGAATAACAATGAGTCCCCTTGGGGTGGGGCCACTGGTTTGTGCTGTTAGCTCTGAACGCGTACCTATCTCGCTGATCAAGGCCTCACTCAACTAAGGAACAGAATATTTCCTTCTAGCCACAAGCTATTAAAGAAAATCGAAAACTAACACCAATCCCTCCGAGCTACGGAGGTAGGATCTTGCCCTCCAATATATCCTCCCCTCCCGCCACCCCCGTGGCCTAAATATATACTAACACCTCCCCCTCCTCGCCTCACCTATCCATTATCCCTTCCTTACCTCTCTCTCTCTCTCTCTCTCTCTCTCTCTCTCTCTCTCTCTCTCTCTCTGCGTGTGTGTGTGTGTGTGTGTGTGTGTGTGTATGTGTTTCCATCTTTCTCTGTAAATCAAAAAGTTTTAGAAACCCTCCCCTCCCCTACAACCCTCAGCATCATTCAGTTCACTCACCTTTTCTTCTCTTTACTGCTTGATCTTTTCTCTCTCGTTATATACAGACTGTCGCACTCAACTGTTTCGCCACAGATATCTCTGAAACTACAAGAGATGTTGAAAAACGATCTTCACTGTCATGAACGTACTGTAAAGGCTTATGAAAGTAGGTACTATGAGACAGTTTAAAACATAAGGAAATATTATTTTCAACTCAAACTTATGTTTTTTATTATTTTTATATATTATTTTTTAAGCAATCTTTAGAATGAAAAATTACAAAGAGAATGGCGTTGGTTGCATCGCAATCCGTCAATTACATCCGGAGAAACTGCGGAGCGAAGTTCACGTTTGAAACTCATGAACTGACAGCTAACGCGTCTCGAGACTCAAGCGAGACTCACGGTTGAGTCTCAGACACGCGCCACATGTATTTCAAACGTCAACTTCGCTTCGCAGTTTCTCCGGATGTAATTGACGGATTGCGATGCAACCAACGCCATTCTTTTTGTGATTTTTCATTCTAATGATTGCTTAAAAATAGTATAGGGTATCCATTACAAAAAAACATAAGTTTGAGTTGAAAATATTTCCTTATGTTTTAAACTGTCTCATAGAACCTACTTTCATAAACACCTACATTACGTTCATGACCGTGAAGGTCGTTTTTCAAGATCTCTTGTAGTTTCAGAGATATCTGGGGTGAAACAGTTTTATATATATATATATATATATATATATATATATATATATATATATATATATCGTCTTTGGCATGGCTCAGTACTACTACACAGTATCTCTAACACCATCCTCATGACCTAGGTCGTGAATTACCTTTCCCTTCCTTTCCCATTCCTTTTTTCCTCTTTTTCTCCCTTCTCTCCACCTGAAGAAGGAACACAGTTCCGAAAGCTTGTTCAAAAGTTTGTAGAGCTTATGGGACTTAACTACAGGGTCATCAGTCCCTAACTTACAAACTACTTATGAACTAGCTTATACTAAAGACAACACAAACATCCATGCCCGAGGGGGGATTCGAACCCCCGACCGCAGCGGCCATAAACACCGTGACTGGCACGCCGCAGACCGCTTGGCCACCGCGGCCAACGGAAGCTTGTTACTTTCCTCCTTTTTTCTGTGTGTAACTTTCGGCGGTACAGCAAAAAGGTAAGTATTGGCCAGCCAATCTATCTCTTTTGAGAAATAATCAAATAAAGTAACAATGGTAGCATGTCCTTTTTCCATTAGAAAGCAACGTGGCAGTACTGAAAGCTCTCAAGTTTTCGAAAATTAATCCCAGTTGTTTGTAGCAAGTAAAGTGAAGAATCATTCATTGGGCCATCCCAGACACTTACAGTGACCAAGTGTCCAGATTTTGTTATCGTGACAGGAGCTCCTTGGCAGCTTTTTGTTGGCTTCCAATATTAATGGTTTAGAAACTGCAGCCTTCCCATAAATTTTAAGCTCTAACAGTACTATCTTTGACGAAAAAGTATTATCCGCAAAATTAATACTGTGAGTGCTCCGGTACGATCAGCTCTCTTCTGTAAGAAGGCAGTCGGCGCCAGTACCAAGAGTAAATTACCAGTGCACCTGTCTACGAACTGTGTTCTATAGGACTGAAAGCTGGGTGGATACATGTTTCCTTGTTAATTAGTTTGAGGTTGCAGTTATGAAAGTAACAACGGTGAGTGCAGGTAGTAATATATGGGAACAATGGCAGGAGGGTGTCCATATTGAGGAAATCAAAAACTGGGAGTGAACACCATAGATGAAGCCTAACAGGCTAGGAAGGAGGGACCATGTCGCACACGTGGGAGAAGAAAGGTTACCAAAGAGATTCGTGAGTTTAGGAATTGTGGGTAAGAGGAGTCGAGGTAAATGAAAGTAGTCGGATTCAGTCAACAATTATTTTGAAGTAATATGCTTAACATCAGATGAGGCATCAATGTTAGCTTTGAATAGGGGATCATGGAGAAATTTTATTATGGGGACTATGTTCTAGACTAGTGTTTTTCAACCTGCGGGCCGCGACCGTCAGGAGGGGGGGGGGGGATATCGCAAAGTGTTGTTCTGGGAGTCGCCGTCACAGGAGAAAGTACCTGCACCATAAAACAAATTCCTGAATACTAGGTGTTCTGAAATTCAAAAACATATGCCTAAGGAAAGTGAAATGTATCTCACGCTATAATTACACGATTCCTTTTTGATAATCAGTGCTCAGCTAAAAAGAACAAAGATGATTTTATAGTAAATACACCGGGTTAACAATAAATAAATGAAAAGCCTGAAAACTGTTTTCAGGTACCAGGAGACGGCTAAATTTACATTATACAATAAGTAATTTTGAGGAGTTTTGTTTCTTTCAAACTCAATGGGCATAATTCGCTTCTGAGTCTTTCCTGCAATGTGTATTTTTTTATTATTATTATTTCAAAAAACTGTATCAACAGAATAAACTTGACTTAGAAATTACTCACATAGTTGCGTCATGGTTTGTGAGGGGTAGGCTCGCCTAAATATTTGTAGCTGGAAGGGGAACGCGTATACAGAAAGGTTGGGAACACTGCTCTAGACTGAACGCTGAAAGGAGTAATCAGTCTGTAATGATGTCTTTGGCTATTATTGAGTCAGTGTTGGGTTTTGCAGTCGCTTTTGCAGTTGTATGTTGTCTGGCCCAAATTGTCCTTAATGCTCGTCGCGAGTTGACTTCGGGTTTCACCCTCTACTCCTCTTCGCCAATAATCTTTTGCCTTCTTTTGTGTACGCTGTCATTACCGGAGAAACTGTCACCAGTCGAACGTTGAACAGTGCAGTCGTCCTCGTCACAGGTACTCATACTGTGTACCACGGAGTTGGCCGCTTTGGAAGTGTGATGACTGATTATCTGTGTTGAACATACAGCGTATAATATACTGCAAGGTAGCGCCAAGATTTCATACGCCAGTTGTGCTCTGCAGTCGAATCTTTCTTAGCGTTAACCAAGTCCCCACAATTCCGTAAGCAGCCGACTGCGAGTAGCGGGCAAATTGAAGAGCGCCTCGGCGGCCATTATGGTGGCAAACTTCTGTGCGAACTTTAAATGTGCGTAAGAATCTTTTGATTAGCGTGTGTATTCATTCGAATTAAGTTGAGAAAACTATGTCTCATTTAAAATAGCTTCAGATTCCCTGAATATACAGCAACTATCAGTTGTGTGTAAATTTATTACACATACGGTGTAGAAATCGGCCAACAGCTTTTCTTCTTCCTAACTTAACCGAATTATAATATTTATTTTTAAGAGTTCTAAGTGCAGCATATGAACGGAATTTATAGTCAGACACGGTTTATGGCACTTTCTCAATATATTCGACGACGGTGAAACTTCTGTACAAACATTAATTTCGAAAGAGTTTAACAACACTTTACGTCTTTGTTTCGGTTGCTGTATTCTCCGATATTTAGATATTTTATAACCATCAAAAAATGAAACAGAGCTGTCTGAAACAGTTAATGTTAAAAATCCAATGTGAAAATGAAATATCCCATCAGATACATAACTGTAAAATAGCGTCTTACCTTGTGAATAAAGGCACCAGCCACTTTCAAATTCTTTTAAGCACACGAAGTAGGCTAGAACTTCTGTTTAACTAAGTGCATCTAACATTAGCATGAAGGTATCTAGCCCGAATATTAGCATTTTAATGCTGTAAGCCAGATACCTTACAGTAGCGTGAACTGCTCAAAAGTCAGCAACTGTCACCATAGAGTTCAACTTCACGACGTGCATCCAGGGTGGCTATGTGCCATTCAAATATGGAACTACACACAGTTCTGCAAACCCCTTTCATTTGTTATACCTATATGTAAAGCAGATGACCTTTAAATTCTGTGTCATAAGTTGATAATATTAAATTCATAAACAAAAATTTGAATTGCAGTGAGGTACCGGATCTCGTACAATTAAACACTGAGCAGCTCTTCAACATCGTGCTTCATGTACTCTGCAAAAATCAAACACTACAGACGTGACTACCAACTGAGTATATACACCGCAGTACCTATATAATACACGATTTATCTCCTAACAGCACTCCTATGTATCTGACGCTTGCCACTATCATGGCGGCCGGCCGAAGGTTCAAATTATACCGCGACAGCAGCGCCGTTACTGAGTCTAGTTAGTTTTTACAAAGTCTTTGTGTCTTAACACGTACGCAGCGGTATCATCTTGCAGGAAGATGCAGTATACTGCATGGTGTTTATGTTATTTTGACCAGTCGCTGAACATTAAGACCAGCAATGGATAAGGAAAGAAAACAATGGGAACAGACGTGGACGGAGAATCACTGTAGTGGTAATGTAAACCAGTCAACAATCCGAAGATTTGTTTGAACACCACAGTGCTTTACTAAGTATGCTGTTGCTTGGTGGTGGTATGCCGTTGCCTTCCTAGACCCCCGAACTCATTTACCCAGCCAGTTATAGGGGGACCTATAGTTTACCGTTAGTTTACCGTGAATTGCGAACCACGGTGCAACTCTGAATAATTCGTGTCAACAACATTGCTAGAGGTGAAATAAGTAAAAAGTGACAGATAAAAATCCTAGGACTGAGGGGAATCAAACTCATGACCTTTGGATTCATCGTCTGCCATTCCACCACTCTTCTACCGAGCCACACACTGGACACTAATGGACAAATTTGGCAAACATTATTGTTTCGGCACGGTGTCTGAAAACGAAGATTCTGCAGACATCGAATCTGGTCAGCAGTTTGCATGCATATATGTAGAACGGTTTGATGGTAGTGGAAACGCAACTGGGTGACAATCTACTGGAGATATTAACACTACCAGTTTCATAATTTCCATAATAATCGCCGATATTCATCTGTGCTCGTTTCAACAGTAATATTGTGAGTATGCCACAAGAGTTTAGTGCAGAAACTGAGGTTACAAAATCAACTTGCAAACCTTGTGCTAGGAAATCAACGTTATTGAGTACTGAAGTTATGGATGCCTCGATGTCTAGGTGTCGAAACTCGCTGAAATGAGGTGTTCCAGGTTTCATGGAAACTGGTGACGAAAATGCTAGCAAACAAATTAATAATTTTCACTGAATAATTTTATTCACTGCGCAGCACAAATGTAACAAAACTCAAACAGGTATCATCTAGGGCAAAGCACATAAGAACTGTGATATCTGTCGAGTAAGTGCTTTACTTACGTATATCTGATTGTTTACTGGACAAAGCCTAATACCTCCTTTTCAAACGACATCACACCAGCATATCGTAAAAAAATCATCTTTGAATTTTCACTGTTATATTTTTCACTAAGATATATAATTACAAAATAAAATCATGAAATGATAAGATAAGCAGTGATATTTCAAATAACTGTTACGACACGAAAAAATGAAATTATAACCAAGCAGTGAAGTGAAATGTGTGTTTGAAAATGCTTTAATTGGCAACTCGTCAAAATGATACACTTGATTTATTTTGTACATCCGCTATTATTAATAAAAGTGTAATTACATAAAATTGCGTGTGAAATATTCCGAAACAATAATGAAATCAGAATGTATTCACGCTAAGTGTCGAAGTGAAATAATAGGTTTTGATAATTTCAGTTTATTTGCTCAGATCACAGAAGGTACGTAATATCATGATTGCTTTCCAATTTTACATTTACAATAGGATTCGTGATTTCAAGACTTGAAATTACTTAGTAATTCACGGAAAATCATCGAGTGAAACAGAGGTGCCTACTGGCGTTCCCCAGGGAAGTGTTATACGGCCTCTACTGCTCCTTATCTTTACAAACGATTTAGGAGGCAATCTGAACAGCTCTCTTTGACTGTTCGCGGATGATGCCGTCATTTATCGGTTAGTTACCACACAAGACCAAAAGCATCTGCAAAACTATTTAGTTAAGATATCTGCATGATACAAAAATTGGCGATTGACCGTAAATAATGATAACTATAAAGTCTTTCAAATGAGCACTAAAAGAAATCCGTTAAAATCATTTGCACGATAAATCAGTCAAAAACAAAGACTCTTAATTCAACTAAACACTTAGGAATTACAATTACGTACAACCTTAACTTAAAAGAACATACAGAAAAATATCATAGGGAAGGCGAACTAAAGGCTACGTTTCATGGACAGAAAGAAGATGCGACAGTTCTACTAGAGAAACTGCTTACACTACACTCGTGCATCCTATTTCGGAGTATTTGCTGCGCATTGCGAGACCCTGAATTTAACATGGCTTTTTATAGAAATATAATCAGTTCTTGTCCACAAATACTTATAATTATTTTTAGTCGGCCATGAAATATTTAAGTGACAGTATACAACATAAAAAACAAACGATACTAAGAATAATATTAAATATAATAAAATACATATATAAATGTAATGCACTTTGCTTGGTTCATGTTTTGTGTTTCTGTGGCCGAATCTTTGTTCTGACACAAGAATATTATTACCTCAACGAAAAGCAGAACAAGAGAGTAAAACAAAGTTTATTGAAAGAATACGGAAATAACGTGGTACGTGTTTTAAGATAGGTAGCGTGGTACAAAGCTGCCCAATTGCTTCTTAAATTATTACTGATAAACATTACATATCATTAACTGTAAATATAAGTCTTATTATATTATTATTATTGTACTGAAATTTATTGGCTTATTGTCTGTAACGGATATTGAAATTGTAATTACGGTGTTTGATTCTCACAAGTCTCCTGAATCCATTCATATAATTATATTTGCCGTATGATCATTCCCTGATTTTATATGCATTTTTAGAATAATGTGTGTGGCTATATTGTATTTCAGTTGCAATCTGGAAAAGCCGCCCTCGCTCAACCAAGAGAGTCGTTTCCGGTTTCCGAACACATTATGAAAATCCTGACTACCTGTATCCCATTCACTAGGTCCAAACTGTTAGCCGGCCGGCTGGGGAACCCAACATCCTGGCAAAACCCGCCTTCCACATGGAAACAATCAGGTTCCCCCTGCATCTGTAATGTCACAACTGTTTACCCCTCTATATCAGCATGTAACACCTGTGTGTGACTACATACCTTCTCTATGTCGTTAGCGTTGAACAGGAAGACCAGAGGTGGCCGGCCAGGAATTCCGTCCAGCTTGGAGATGTCGCCGTACTTGTCTCGCATGTGGTGGACCACCTGCAGCATGTCCAGGCCCTTGAAGTCGCCTGTCGAGAGTGCGAGTGTTTCGCAAAAAGTGTGTGCACAGTCTTAGGATACATTTACTATGTCCTAACTGACATTAAAAGTACAAGTGAAAGCAATTTCCTTTCTTCGAAGTACGATCGTTGAGCTATTCAAACTCAGTTTCAGTGTTTCACCTGCATTGATCTCTATAATCACTGTTCACCTGTAATACCCTATTCATTTATTCTCAGCAATTCTAGCTTATAGAATAATTATTCAGAATCAATGACGATTGAAATGCACTGTGGTAAGATCATCTCCCCGATTATCATTTAATTAAACGCCAGAATAGCGAATTTCTTAGCAAACACGTAAATTAAGTAATTAAAATGTTGGCAATTGTTATAAAAGGAGCCCCCAAATGTATGGCTGCGACAATGACCAGAATGGAAATTACGCCTAACTGCGTGAAGTAAACATAGGATTCTAATTAACAAATAATTAAATTTATTTTATCTATAGTTTCTTAAACACACAAGATCTCACATAAAAAAAATTGGGATGCTAATGTTTGTTTCTCGTTATACAAGTTGAATCACGCATCATATCATGCTCCTTCATATGGCATCATATATTGAGGTAAATAATGAATGAGGAAAATTTTTCATTGCACAAAAGCGTGTAATCAGAATAATTGCTAAAGTCCACCCAACAGCATCCTGCAGACATTTATTTAACGATCTAGGGATCTTTACATTAGCTTCACAATAAATTTGTTATAAATAACCCAAGCCATTTCAATACTAATAACAGTGTGCATAGCTACAATTTTGGGAGAAATATCATCCTGCAAACATTTTTAACAATCTAGAGATGTTCACAGTAGCTTCAGAATACATATTAATAACCCAACCCAATTAGGAAGTAACAACAGTGAATAGTGCGCATAGCTATAATTCTAGGACAAAAGATGATGTTTACAATTTAGTGTTAAATCTAACTTAGGTACTAAAACTGTTGTTAAAATTGCTGTTGAATCTTCCGGGTTATGTGGTCGTGGTCGAAGAAACGTACCTGCTCCTGACGTTTCGTCCAGAGCTGCGCTGGACAAACGCCCTCCTCTATCATCCCGTGGGGTGTACAAATTTCCGTGTTCTTGCGGAAAAGTGTATATTGGTACTACGAAAAGGAGTGTGAATACAAGACTGAAAGAACACAAAAGTCTTTGCCGACTAGGTAGAACTGAGAAATCAGCTGTAGCTAAACATGTTTTCATATCAGGAAATCATGAAGTGAAGTTTTCCGAAACGGAAATTTTATCTACAACGACGAACTATTATCAACGACTGTACAGAGAAGCAATCGAAATATACAAATATGGGGATAATTTTAATAGAAAGGAAGAAGCAATGAAACTTAATGACATATGGACTATGGCTCTTCAGAGTAGGTAGTTACGCTTTTATCTTTGACCATCGACTATCGAAAGTTATGTTTTATCTTTGACAAGGCTTCTCTCTGTTGCGCACGTGAACACTTGACCACGCCCCCTTTGGACAGTATTTATACCGCTCTCCGACGCCCGACTCATCAGTCGGCAAGACTCACCGCTACCACTAGCACCTCTGAAGATGTCCAGCGCAGCTCTGGACGAAACGTCGGGAGCAGAAACATTTCTTCGACCACGACCACATAACCCGGAAGATTCAACAGCAATTATTTCAGCCGGTCGTGAAAGCCTTCACTGCATGTTGTTGTTGCCTTCTGTCCAGATACTGGTTTGATGCAGCTCTCTACAATACCCTATCCTGAGCAAGCCTCTTCATCTCCACAGTAGAACGGCAACCTACATCTGTCTGAATCTGCTCACTGTATCCATCTCTCGGTCTCCCTTTGCGATTTTTACCCCACACACTTCCCTCCAATGCTGAATACACGTTTCCTTGATGTCTAAGAATGTGTCCTACCAACCGATTCTTTCTTTTAGTCAAGGTATGCCAGAAATTCCTTTTCTCCCCAATTCTGTTTAGCACCTCCTCATTAGGTACGCTATCCACCCACCTAATCTTCAGCATTCTTCCGTAACACCACATTTCAAAAACCTCTATCTTCTTCCTGTCCGCACTGTTTATCGTCCATGTTTCACTCGCATACAAGGCAACACTCCACACCTCCATACCTTCAGAAAGGACTTCCTTAGGCTTAAATTAATATTCGATATTTAAAAACTTCTCTTTTTCAAAAACGCTTTTCTTCCTATTGGCATTCTGCATTTTATATACTCTGTACTGCGACCGTAGTGAGTTATTTTACTGCCCAAGTAACAAAACTCATCTACCGCCTTTAGTCTTTCGTTACCTAATCTAATTCCTTCAGCATCGCCTGATTTTCTAAGACTGCATTCCATTACCCTTGTTTTGCTCTTGTTAATGTTCATTTTATATGCTCCTTTCAACACACTTTCCATTCCGTTCAACTGCTCTACCAGGTTTTTTGCTGTCTCTGACAAAATTACAACGTCATCGTCAAAACTCAATGCTTATATTTCTTCATCCTGAACTTTAATTCCTTCCCCAAATTTCTCCTTGCTTTCCTTTATAGCTTGCTCAATGTACCAATCGAATAACATTAGAGAAACAAACTTCTCTTACTCCCTTCCCAACCTCTGCATCCATTTCATGCCCTTCAACTCTGATAACAGCTGTCTGGATTTTGTACAAGTTGTAAATAACCCTCCGTTCCCTATACTTTACTCCTTCTGATTTCAGAATTTGAAAGACTATATTCCAATCAATATTGTTCTTTCTCCAAATCTACAAAAGCTAGAAATGTAAGTATATCTTTCCTTAATCTGTCTTCTAAGATAAGCCGTTATGTGATTATTGCCTCCCGTTTTCCTCCATTTCTCCTGAACTCAAACTGATCTTCCCCGAGGTCGGCTTCTACCAACTTTTCCATCCTTCTGTAAATAATTCGTGTTAAATTTTTGCAACCATAACTTATTAAACTGATGATTCTGTAATTTTCACACCTGTCTGCGCCTGCTCTCTTTGGAAAGGGGATTATAACATTTGTCTTAAAGTCGGAGGGTATTTTCCTTGTCTCATACATCTTACTCACCAGGTTAAATAGTTTTGTCATGGTTGGCTCTGCCAGAGACTTCAGTAGTTCTGAGGTAATGTTTTTTTACTCCAGGCGCCTTACTTCGACTTAGGTCTTTCAGTGCTCCGTCAATTTTTTCTCCCAGTATAGTATCTCCTATTTAATCTTCATCTACGTCCTCTTCCCTTCCTAAAATATTGTCTGTAAGTTCATTTCCTTTGTAGAGCCCGTCTATATACTCTTTCCACCTTTCAGCTTTCACTTCTTTGCTGAGAACTGGTTTTCCATCTGAGTTCTTTATATTCATACACCTACTTTTCTTGTCTCCAAATGTTTCGTTTATATCCCGTAGGCGGTATCTTTTTTTCCCCTATTTATTTATTCTTCTACATCCTTGCATTTGCCTTCTAGCCACTCCTGCTTAGCTATTTTACACTTCCTGTCTTCGCCTGTTTCATTTACTGCATTTTTATATTTTCTCGTTTCATCAATTAAAGTTATTATTTCTTGTGAAATCCATGGATTTTTTGTAAGACTTGCCTTTCTACATATTTTGTCCTCTACTGCCTTCAATATATATGTTCCCTCAACTGTCTTTGATCACTCACCAGCCGGCCGCGGTGGCCGAGGAGACTGAGGCGCTTCAGTCGCGGTCTGCACGGCCACTACGGTCGGGGGTTCGTATCCCCCCTCGGGCATGGATATTTGTGCCGTCCTAGTTCGTAAGTAGTTCATAAGTAGTTTGTAAGTTTAGGGACTGATGACCCCGTAGTTAACTCCCATAAGCTTAAAAAAAAATCACTCACCAGAGAGCATAAAAAGTCTGACAGGTAGCCAACTATAATTTAAGAAGAAATTAAAAGAATTTTTGATTGACATTTCCTTCTACCCAGTAGATGACTTTTAAATATAAAGACTTTGCCAAAAAATTAAACTAAAATTTAATTTAAATAAAAATGATGTCTTGTAAAGAAGCATTTCACATCATTACTAAATGTCATAGTGACGATATATGGAACAATTATAATTCTAATTTAATCTAATCTAACTCTTTTCCAGTCATCCATTATCCACTGTCTATTTACACCACCTCACACAGGCTACAGAAAAAGTGCACTGTTTTTTACTCCCTACTCCCAGACGTAGTTCTAGATGGACTTCTGATGGCACTTTAAATTCACTACTGCTTCCTCCCACTGATTTCAGGCGGCGTCTTACAACCTCCCTCCGCAATGTTGGACGATCCCTTCCGTCACTACAAATGAGGTCCATGCGTTCTTGATCCAGCTGAGCTGTGGTCGTTCATTCACGGCTGTACTTCACAGTCACATCGACAACAGTCTTTATCAACTGAAATATTCGTAATGGATTTTATTGCACGGGTCGCATATAAATATGGTGGCTCATTTCTTGCCACACACAAAGCAACTGGTCTCTCGTTGTCGAATTCACAGCTTCAACAATCTGATGTCGCAGACTTGAAGAGTGTCAAGCATAGGAGGAACAAAATACTTTCGTCCATGTAACCCCGTAGACGAAAGTCACAAAGCGTGTGGTTGGGAGACTTGGAAGGCCTCCTGATTCTTTCACCTAAATACATATTTTTTGTGTGTAAATTACCACAATTTTAATTTCTCGAATTTTAACTATTACAGTAAATACTACTAACGTGGAGCTACAACACCATTGTACTAACTATGTTATGTGGTGAATAATTCACTGATGTAGATTCAGAAGTTTCTGAGGAAAAGGGACATTTAAACTAAACAATTTAATTTTGAGAAAATTGCTTTTGAAGAAGAAAACTATTAATATATATTCAACTGACATACGCAATATGTTGAAATCCTCCTGGATGGCTCTCCTCATCTCCTCCTTCATTTTCCTCCTCCTCTTGTACCTGGCTTCTTATGACACATTGTTTGTTGCAATCTCTACCTTCGTGATTCACAGTTGGTCAAAGTCCATCGCACTTTTAATGAGTCCAAGATATTCCAAAACATGTAGTCTTCCAGAATAGTCCTCATTAATAGTAGGAACAGCATCAAAAACATCGCAGGAAACACAGAAACTAAAACACGGCTAGTGGATTACCATTGTTGTCAAACACAAACAAATATACAGTTCAAGGAGTTTACTGCGAAGTTCCGCTAGTGTGGTCAACATACGAAACGGAGAGTTCTCTACAAAACAAAAGAAACCACAGCCTTGTATACTACATAGTTTCTGAGAAAAATGTCAATATGCGATTTGATGAAAAACAAAATTCTCGGAAATGTCAGTGAATGATTCTTTTTTCAAATATTTATTTAAAATTGTAAATAAGTGAATATTTCAATCAAACCAACACCAAATTAAACATAACCATCCATATATTGATAATTGCATAAAAGTAAAATTGTCAAATTTTGTCATTTTGGGCAGTACAAACGCTTAACTTTTTTTTTATTATTCTAAAATTGCTAGAGATTGCTTGAATAATCACTATATGTTATTACTAGATTATTTATTGTCAATTCACATGTTTTGTGCTTATCCCATCATCTGGTGATCGATATTATATATATTTAGATTTGATACATTCAAATTTGTCATGTAAAATACTGTTGTTTGGCAATACATAACAACAGTATTTTACATGAAAAATTTGAATGCATCAAATCTAAATATATATAATATCGATCACCAGATGCTGGGATAAGACCCAAACATGTTGTGAATTGACAATACATAATCTACTAATAACATCTGGTGATTACTGTCTGTAAAATCTCTTGGGAATACAATTAGTAGTGAAGAAGTAATAGATTAAAACTTGGTGCGTTACGGGCGCTTTTCCATGAACGTTACTGCTTATGGGCTCATATATCATGAACTACGTGTCGTACTGTCATAGAATTTAGAAAATATACTCAACTATATGCGTGTATAATGTCTGTAAAATTTCCTGCTGTTACAATTTGTAGTGTAGAAATTATAAATTGTAACGTCATATCGAAAGCCGTAGTTTTATCCATAAACAGTGGAAAAGCAGTAAGCGAGAAACTTTTTCCCTTTCATCATTGTACTATGGTTGCCAGCGAGAAAAAGTTTAATAAAGGTTTGATATTATGTGTAAATTTTGTTGCAAGTCGCTAAGTAGTCTCAATCTCATATAGCGTATTTATAAATTATCGTCGCATTATGTAGCAGTTTTTTGTGATTTCTATTGTTTATGATGTCATATCTTCTGAACAATGTGGCGTATGTGATTCTTAACCCTGCAGCAATTGTTACCTCACGGTAAGGAATGTGTGTACCAAAATTGGTTGAAATCGGTCCAATGGTTTAGGAGAAAATGAGCAGCATTGTCGCAAAATGCAGCAGTTTTTCGCGCATCTCGTTGTTTATGTCGTCATATCTCGTGAACTATATATCGTATGTGATTCTTACACTTACGGCGACCGTACTCATGGATTGAAGCTTACGTGTACAAAATTTTATAAAGATTGGAACAAAACTGTGGATTTGCATGCAACACGTACAAACATACGGACACTGTGCTTTATATATTAGAAGAGATGTGGTCAAAATCTCTTGGGGTTTCAGTCAAATTTCGAGAAACTAAGTCGCTTTTACGGTGAAATGTATACCTATCCTAGCATACAACTAATGAAGGAAATTTTAAATTTCTACAGAGTGGCCGCCACCCCTGCCCTTGGGTAAGGCATCGGCTGGGGGTGGCAGACAGTAGCGACGCCCCGCCCCTCCTGCGCAGAAACGACTGCGCAGCCGCTCCCTAATTGCACGCCGCGGTAAACGTGGGCGCATATGTTTCCCCTACCAGCTGCTAGAGGGCGGTGTAAGCCGCCTTTCATATTAATTAATGTTCTCATATAGACTGCACAGCAAAACCTCATATTAACATCTCTTGGGTACAAAGCGCAACGTACGCGAACGCCATTTCCCTTACTAAAACATTCCTTTGTTTCATGTGGTTTATTGCCCACGAGCTCTCATGTTTTTTTCCGCTGTCCCGTCGCAGTGCCGACTTGCCAACTATACGTAAGGTAGGGGTTCAAGTCTTTATATATGATACAGCTTACTTTTATAGTTGCAGGCATGGCTGGGTTTCAGAGGCCCTTAGCAGACTTATTTCGTTGTCCCGTGCCTCATTTTGTCATTGCTTGTCACAGCCAAAAATTTGCAAATGTTTGTAATCCTACTGGACCAAACTGTTATGGTCATCAGTCCATAGACTTACATTCCCACATCATGATTTTAGGTTTGGAAAAATTAAAATTCAGTGTTTTCTCTATTCAAACGTTCAAATGTTTGTAAAGCTTATGGGACTTAACTATGGGGTCATCAGTCCCTAAACTTACAAACTACTTATGAATTATAGAAAAGGTAATGTACAAGCAGCTTCTCAACCACTTAACCGCAAATGGCATATTGTCTAGAACACAGTTTGGATTTCTGAAAGGTTCCGATATTGAGAAGGCTATTTACACTTTCAGTGAGAATGTACTTAATTCATTAGATAATAAATTGCAAGCAGCAGGTATTTTCTGTGACTTGTCAAAGGCATTTGATTGTGTGAACCATAACATCCTTTTAAGTAAATTAGAATTCTATGGGGTCACGGGAAATGCTGCAAAATGGTTCAAGTCGTACCTCACTAACAGGAAACAAAGGGTGTCAGTGCAAGTGACTAGTGAATTAGGCCAACAGTCATCATCGGATTGGGAAGAAATTACATGTGGTGTCCCACAAGGATCCATCTTAGGGCCATTGCTTTTTCTTGTGTACATTAATGATCTCTCATCAGTTACACTACCAGAAGCAGAGTTCGTTTTGTTTGCAGATGATACAAGTATTGCAATAAAAAGTACGTCAAGTATAGTGATAGAAAAGTCTGCTAATGATATTTTCATGAACATTAATAAATGGTTTAAAGCCAACTCATTGTCATTAAACTTTGAAAAGACGCACTACTTGCAGTTCAGAACATGTAAGAGATTTCCTGACCGCATATGCATTAAGTATGAAGAAGAGCAGATAGAAGAGGTTGACAGTATTAAATTCCTGGGATTACAGCTTGATAATAAATTTAGTTGGGAGGAGCACACCACAGAACTGCAGAAACAACTCAACAAATCTGTATTTTCAATACGAGTGTTATCAGACATAGGAGACATAAAAATAACAAAGCTTGCATACTTTGCTTACTTTCATTCCTTAATGTCATATGGTATAATATTTTGGGGTAACTCTTCAAGTCAGTCAAAAGTCTTCAGAGTCCAAAAACGTATAATACGTATTACTTGTGGAGTAAATTCACGGACGTCTTGTAGAAGCCTCTTCAAAGAACTGGGTATATTAACTACTGCCTCTCAGTATATTTATTCCTTAATGAAATTTGTCATAAATAATATATCCCTTTTCCCAACAAACAGCTCAGTTCATACATACAATACTAGAAATAAAAATGATCTACACAAGGACTTAAAAGCACTTACTTTAGTTCAAAAAGGGGTCCACTACTCAGGAACACACATTTTCAATAATTTACCATCAAGTATAAAAAATTTAGCTACAAATAAAGATCAGTTTAAGAGGAACCTAAAAAACTTTCTAGTGGCCAACTCCTTCTACTCCATTAGTGAATTTATAAATTGTACCAAATGATGCATGCACTCATACTATATTAGTATTATTATATTATCAGCAAAAAAAATAAAAAAATAAATAAAAAATAAAAATAAATAAAAATAAAAATAAAAAAAATTAAAAAAACACCTTAAAAATTATGTATCTGTATTTATAAGTGTATGTATTTGTATTTATATTATCAGTATTATCTGTTATTCAACTTGTAAATTTTGTTTCTTGACATGTTCCACATCCACGAGGATCCCCTCAATATGGATCTACGGAACAAATAAATAATCTAATCTAATCTAATCTAAACTACTTACGAACTAGGACGGTACAAATATACATGCCCGAGGGGGGGATTCGAACCCCCGACCGTAGTGGCCGTGCAGACCGTGACTGAAGCGCCTCAGTCCCCTCGGCCACCGCGGCCGGCTGTTTTCTCTATTAATCAAAACCAACTGCACAATGATCTGAATAAGAATTCATTATGGTGTAAAAAGTGGCAATTGACTCGTCCACATGAGTACTAAAAGAAATCCGTTAAACTTTGTTTACAAGATAAATCAATCAAACGTGAAGGCCGTAAACTCCACAAAATACCTAGGAATTACTATTACTTCAGACTTAAATTGGAAAGAACACGTAGATAATGTCGTGGGAAAGGCGAACCAGAGACTGCGTTTTATTGGCAGAACCCTTAAAACATGCAACAGAACTACAAAAGAGACTGCATACACTACGCTTGTCCGTCCATTTTTGGAGTATTGCTGCCCAGTGTGGGGTCCTTATCAGGTGGGTTTGACGGAGGACATCGAAAGAGTCCAAAGAAGGGCATTTCGTTTCGTATTGTTACGATACAGGGGAGACAGCGTTACGGAAATTATACAAAATCTGGGATGGGAATCATTACAACAACGGCGCTTGTCGCTGCGGCGTGGGCTACTTACGAAACTCCAATCGCCAACATTCTCCTCCGAATGCGAAAATATATTGTTGACTCCCGCTTCCATAGGTAGAAATGATCATCAGAATAAAATACGAGACATCAGAGCTCGAACGGAGAGATTCACATGTTCTTTCTTCCCGCGCACTATACGAAAATGGAATGGGAGATAAATAGTATAATGGTGGTTCGATGAACCCTCTGCCAAGCACTTAAATGTGATTTGCAGAGTATCCCATGGAGATGTGGAATACTGCGTACTTAACATCAAAATATGTAATCTCGTAGGCTTTTCCGGCGATCAAAAGTTTAAAAACACAAATTTTGATGCCATCTCGTGGATTCGGGTGTACTGCCGGTACTGACGTCTTTCAAGCACGATATTTCGACACCCTAACTCGGCTTCTTCATCAGGTGTTCCTGAGACTGATCGACAACCCGACCGTGTCCCATATTTATGCCTAGGCGACGTCTGGTGCTTTCTGTGTGGTCTGCGCCCAACGTGCTCCAGTCTGACGTGTGATGACCCACCGTCGGTCCGCACCCAGTGGCGGCCTCTCGGTCTCCTGACGCTCCATAGGAGGTCCGCGCCCGCCATGCGCGTTCCTAGCACTTTCGCGGTGGTCCTTCTGCTGCTGGTGACCACTACAGAGTGTTATCGTGGCCACGCTACTCTCCTGGACTTCGGAGTATGGTATGCGCTTGCGAGGAATGCTACCCTTCGCATCAGGCTGTTGATGGGGTGGCACGCCGCCGAAACCACTCGGGGCGTTGGTTGTCGTCTGCAGCTCTCTTGTCGGTTATGTGGACGGGGTGCCTTTCTTTCGTTGCTTCTGTAGCAGTTCCAGAGCTGGATTCCATGCAGTACTGAGTTAATATCTCCTTCTTCCCGGTTTATCAGCTCATCCCCCATCTTGATTTCAATTGACTCCATTACAATGCTATCCCAGAACCTGGGGGTTTGAGCCAAGATCCTCGTTCTGTCGTAATCCATGGTATGGCCCAACTCCAGTCAATGTTCTGCTACAGCTGACTTTGCGGCGCGTCGTAGTCTGGTATGTCTTTGATGCTCCTTACATCTTATGTCAACGGAACTGGTGGTTTGACCGATATAAGACATACCACATTCATATGCTATCTTGTAGAGACCCGGTTTTCGTAGTCCCAGATCATCCTTGACGCCCCCGATGAGTGCCCTTATCTTGTGTTACCTCAAGATTCTGCTGATCTTGGCAGATATAGGGCCTGCATATGGTAGGAAGGCTACCTTCCCGGTCTCTTCTTCTTCTTCTTCTTCTTCTTCTGCTTCTCCTGTTTTATCTGGGCGTCTGGTAGGGTGTAGCGCCTTGCGGATGTCTCTGCTCGAGAGCCGTTAATTGCGATTAGATTATATTAGATTAATACTTGTTCCATAGATCATATATTCGACGATACGTAATGATGTGGAACCAGTCAGTCTAGTAAATGTTGTCTACACTTGACAATCAATATTTACTGGTTTTTTATTACGTTTTTTGTTGTTTATTTTATTTATTTATTTTCTAAGTTTTATCTACATTGTTAAGGAGTTGGCATTCAGAAATGCCTTTAATTTCTTTTTAAATACTAGTTGGCTATCTGTCAGACTTTTGATTCTACTTGGTAAGTGACCAAAGACTTTTGTGGCAGCATAATTCACCCCTTCCTGAGCCAAAGTTAGATTTAACATTGAATAGTGATTATCATCCTTTCTCCTAGTATTGTAGCTATGCACGCTGCTATTACTTTTGAATTGGCTCGGATTGTTAATAACAAATTTCATGAGTGAATATATGTATTGTGAAGTTACAGTGAAGATCGCTAGATCCCTAAATAAATGTCTCGCTGAAGATGATCCAGACTGCTGCTAAGTTGTCTGAATTGGAGAGTGTTTTCTCTCGGTGTAGCAATGTTCCCAGTACGCCATTCGTCTGAGCTGGCTGATGGCAGCTGTCGGCGTGTAGATACATGGAACACGGTCGGCTTGTCGATCAGTCTCTGGGAACACCTGATGAAGACGCCGAATTGCTGTTGTTCTTGTGGTCTTCAGTCCGCAGTCTAGTTTGATGCAGCTCTCTACGCTACCCTGTCCTGTGCAAGTCTCTTCATCTGAAAATACGTTCGGCAACCTACATTCTTTTGAATCTGCTTACTGTATTAATCCCTCGGTCTCCTATGATTTTTACCCCACACGCTTTCTTCATCTTTTTATCTGAACTCCTTATCGTCCACATATCATTGCCATACAATGCTACACTCCAGACAAATGCTTTCAGAAAGGACTTCCTAACATTTAATTAATATTGGATGTTAACAAATTTGGCTTCTTTAGAAACGCTTTACTCCCTATAGCCATTCTGCATTTTATATCTTCTTTACTTCGGCCATCAAAAGTTATCTTGCTACCCAAATAACAAAATTCATCTACTACTTTTATTGTCTCATTACCTATTCTAATTCCTTCAGCATCGCCTGATTTTCTGACATTCCATTCCATTACCTTCTTTTTACCCTTGTTAATGTTCATCTTATAACTTCCTTTCAAGACACTGTCCATTCCATTCAATTGCTCTTCCAGATCCTTTGCAGTCTCTGACAAAATTACTATCTTATCGGCAAACCGCAAACTTTTTATTTCTTCTCTCTGAACTTTAATTCCCTCTCAAAATTTCGCCTTCCGTTCCTTCACTGCTTGCTCAATGTACAGATTGAATAACACTGGGAAAAGGCTACAAACCTGCCTTACTCCCTTCCCAACCCTGTGTCTCTTTCTTATCCTTCAATTCTAATAACCGCTGTCTGATTTTGTATAGGCTGAATATAACTCTTCGCTCCCTATATTTTACCTCTGCTACCTCCAGAATTTGGAAGAGTGTATTCCTGTCGACATTGTCAAAAGCTTTCACCAAATCTACAAACGCCAAAAACGTAGGTTAGCCCTTCCTTAGCCTATCTTCTAAGATAAGTCGTAATGTGTGTATTGCCTTCCGTGTTGCTACATTTCTCCTAAATCCACACTGATTTTCCCCGAAGTCAGATTCCAGAAGATTTTCCCTTCGTCTGTAAATAATTCGTGTTAGTATTTTGCAACCATGACTCATTAAACTGATTGTTCTGTAATTTACGATGTGGAATTTACAGTGTCGAAATACTGTGTTTGAAAGACGCGGATCACCGGCAGTACACCCGAATGCACGAGATGTCATCAAAATATGTGTTTTTAAATTTTTAATCGAAATATTGCTTTTTTTTTCCATGTATTTCATGCGCAACATAGACGTTTGTATTGATTGGGACGTTGATTGGGACGTTATTTTGTTGATAGATAACACTCCCAATAATGATAGCATAATCCTCGCCACAGCACCAAAGACAAGACAATTCACTGCTGAAATAAAACAACATGAACCACACTCGGACACACACTCACAGCCACGTACAGACGACAACGTAACACAACCTACAAGACGGATTAATTAATGTCTCAGAAGTGGCTCCACGCCGTAGCAAACGGCAAAATGTCGTACTAGAAGGTGTTCATCAACAGCCATGCTACTTTAAAGGCTGATACACAAAATGTAGTATAAACTAGGCTGATTCTTACAATAAAGAAGTCAGCATCCAACCACTTTTATGTTATTTATTTACTAAGTAGCGCCGTTACCGGTTTCGAACATTTCAACTCATCATCAGACGGCTGTTCACGTTCATGTAAATGTCATCAACATCTGTGTATTCTATGTGGAAAAAATATTCTGTTTGTGTGTGTATTTATATGTGGTTAATCGCGTTTTGTTGCTCCATATGATTCAAAAGTGCTCATTGCAGTAACAACTGCAGTAATCAGCCTTACAACTCAATGGAACCGACGTTTCGATGGTACCACACAACCAAAAACGTTTTGCTAAAAGAAAAATTATCAGCATAAGAAAAATGTAAATGGCATTTATATGGACGTGAACTGCCGTCTGATGATGAGCTGAAAGGTTCTAAACCGGTAACAGTGCTGTTTAGTAAATAAATAGCATTATCAAAAATGGTTGGTTGCTGTCTTCTTTATTGTAAGAATCACCCTATATGTCAGACACAACCAGGGGCTTAAAATGTCAGTTTCTGACAAAATAGTATAAATTAGCTTTTAATACGTTGTTGTCCAGGAACAACACTGGGTGGGAATGAAAGGGTTAAAACAGGGTGTCCAGCGATAAGTAATTTTCAAATTCAAAGTTTTTCCTAGTTTTCAAGGAAGAATTTTTTCCTAGTTTTTCAAGGAAGAATTTTTTCTAGTTTTTCATGGAAGAATTTTTCCTAGTTTTCAAGGAAGAAATTTTTTCCTAGTTTTTCAAGGAAGAAATTTTTTCCTAATTTTTTTCAAGGAAGAAATTTTTTCCTAATTTTTCAAGGAAGAAATTTTTTCCTAATTTTTCAAGGAAGAAATTTTTTCCTAATTTTTCAAGGAAGAATTTTTTTTTTTTTTTTTTTTCTTTTCGAGTTCACCATTTATTAACTTGACAATAAGTACAAATTCACGGAATTTTAATTGTTAAGCTGGCAATGTCAATTATACAACATTTTTTCTACATTGCAACGTTTTAAAAATAAAAATAAACTAATACTGAAAAAGAGCAATAATTAAGTATAATATTTCTATCTCCTTCAAGGTATTTCCGTTTGACAACGCGATTAAATTCTCAAAACTCGTGGTCCAGAGCATGGAAAAAAGTTCGCAACTTGTGCAGTGTTTCAATATTTAAATAATGGTGTAAAATATGGAAAACGACTTTTTCGGCGCTAAAATTTTCTTATAGGATCGCACTTGCAATAGACATCACAATACAAGGCAGGGCCTGTTTTTATTATGTAATAAGGTTATATGAATTTCAAGCGTAACTGAAACTTCATAGGAAACATTTGACGTAATTTTATTCGTCATAATCGATGTTTTTGGAAGGCTGCATCTGTGTCATTCATTCCTTTAAATAATGAAACACTGCATCAGTAGCAAATTCTTCATGCTTCGTATTTTTTTCACGCTCCGGACGACGATTTTTGAGAAATTTAATCGCGCTGTCAAGCGCAAATATCTATTTTTCTGAGATTATAACGTACTTTGCCCCTTCCAATGTGCAAAAAAACCACACATACGCTAACCGTCGTTTACAATGTTTATGAAACGTCACAAAAGCAGTTACATAAATATTTTTCATTTCACATTGAGAATAAATCCAATCTTAAAACTCGTCATAATAAGCGCGAGAAACTACATTTGAATAAACAGTAGGTGCGAAGGCTGCTGGGAGCGATCACAAATTACAGTCATCCCCCATCAGACACTGCACCATATGCCAACCTAACGCGAACTATAAACAACGAAACAAGAACTATGCATTCCAATAAACGCAATAAATGTCAAGCAACTTTACTACGTAACGTTTTAAACACAACTTGAAGGCGAAAATGATGCCGGCTTCAATTTATTTCAATTACGTAAGGATTTAACTCCTCGAAAATGTTTTCATAAAGCGTAAATTGCGGGGAAAAATGTAAATATCTTAACGCAAAAGCCGGGGTGAATTAAAATTGTAAAACAACAAAAAAATGTTTAAAAGGCGGGAAAACTTAAAATCCGGAGAGTAAAAGCGGGTTTTCACTGTACGTGAAATTGGAGAAAATATAAAATTCAAGGTTTTTGAGTAAAATTCAAGGGTTTTTCCCGGTTTTTTTCGGATTTCGAAAATTCCCGGATTTTTTCGTTTTCAAGATTTCAAGGTTCGCTGGACACACTGGTTAAACTAATTGAACTAACTTTCACGGATAACACACACACACACACACCACACACACACACACACACACACCCACACACACACACATGCTCTAGGGAGGACTCGAACCTCCGACGGCGAGTAACCGCATGCTCCGCTGCCAGGCGCCTTGGAACGCGCGGCCGCTCCGCCGCCACTTCTGATAAAACTGAAGGGGACTGAGCATCGGTCGCCTGATTCGAGTAGTGTAGTCAGCACGCTGCTGAAGGAGTGTTGTATCAATAGAACAGCGTCAGAATTCCTTCGGCGGGGTGCCAGGATTCTTTAGTTGTCGGATCATTGCCGGAGACCTCGAGATCGTGTCAGTTTTATGTATCTTCAGCAGCTGTCTCGTCCCCCTTGTTATTGAGCCACAAAAGGTAAAAACGCAATCTTCTTAGTGTCTTCTTCCGTGTTCTTCTGCTGCCTTCGTGGCTTGAATTAAATAACTTGCGATATTTGTCAGTCGTTATAACCATTTTCCTTGAAAACTTTTTGTAAGTTTTTTAGTATCTGAGACTGTTTTGTCTTTGTGTACCAAGGTCGTCATAACAGACCACAAACGTTCAAATGTTTGTAAATCTAAGGGACTTAACCACATGTGTAGCCAGGATTTGATTTTGGGAGGGGTTTTCAATGAAAGGACACTGTAACAACGTGTACACTTAATATAAATGCAAATGCCGCTAATACAGTATATACTATATTATTTTTCATTGCAGAGGACTCGATACTTGACAGTCATCATGGTATAGAAACAAAATTCGAACACTTATTCTTAAGAATATATGTATTCTCCAAAAAGGGGCATGATGGGAGGCATATGTGGATCGAAACACAGATGGCAATCACAAACGCAGTGCGTGAAGCTACCAGTCACTGCTGAAGCATTAACAGAGAAGCATTGCCTAACTTAATTTTTTTTTTCGGGAAAAAGTAAGTTTACAAAAGATACTCTGAGTAGACGGGAAACTTGATACGTTTACATAGGAACTTCAACAAATAATGCTGACTGGCATTGTAATTACTGACAGTACTAAAGCAGAGCGAGGCTCCGTGGCCCGACACTTTCTACACAGAATGTCCGCCGGATTCAGTTCCCCTCTTTACCATAACTTACCGTGGCTGCCTTGAGCAAGAATTTGTCGCTAGTGATCGGAACACATGAAAGGCACACTCATCTACAAGCAGCAGACATAGTAAGTGAAGACACCTGAGAAAAAAAATTTAAAAAATAAAGTTCTCATTATTTCAGATAATGATAAGTGTCAATACGTTTAACACACTGTGAGGCAAAACGTTCAATTCCTAAATGTTTGCAGTTAGATACTGGATGTGCACCTGTTTCTACGAAACATAGCGATGACCATGAATGCCTTTCTACAGGGCTCTAAAAACATGAGAATCGCATGGGAGGGGGGGGGGCGCGGAACTGTATGGAGCTTCTGTAAATGTAAAGACTTCTCAGCCTTGGCAAAATGTAGGCGAGTTTTATCCTGACTCAGAATGATGCCGGTTTTTGTTGGCTTTGTCAACATTTCGGGAAGGGTTTGAACCCCAGAAACCAACCCCCTCGCTACACCCATGGACTTAACTATTGTCGTTATCCGTTTCTAGGCTTACAAACTACTTAAACTAACACAAAGATAACACACACACACACACACGAGGGAGGACTCGACCTCCGGCAAGGAGCATCCGCGCGCTACGCAGCAAGATGCCTTAGCACGCTCGGCAATTCCACCGCGGCAGACCGTTTCTGTACTGGGTGGTGGTAGTTAATGGCGTGTAGATTCCGACCTAGACAACCACTGGGCTTACAGCGGACAAGGACGCCCAGATATGGCGAGGACCTTCTTCCTCTACTTCCATTCATGTGGCCGTGCATGTTGTTGATGTGTTCCAAAAACTCGTCTTGTTTTCTCTGTCCATGAAGCCAAATTACGAAGGTATCGTCAACGTAGCAATAAAAATAACTAGGCTTTGTAGGAGCCGTCTCCTAGACGATGTCCTCGAAATACTCCATATAGAGGCTGGATACAACTGGAGCTAATGCGCTTTCCGTCGCCACTCCGTACGTCGCCACTCCGTCTAGCATGTAAGATATATGACGACGTCATGGTGTAATTAAATGGTGTCGCCCAACAGCTGCGACAGCAAGCCTATACAGTCTCTGATGTGAATTCTGGAACCTCACCTAAACTAATCATATCTCCTTCTTCAACATGTAGTCGTTTAATTCGATCTGTGTAATCCATAATCTTTGTAGGGTGCTCACAGTGTCCATCGTGCATAGAGACGAGGCTGGCCAGGTGTTATCCGTTGGTACTCACTGTTCTTCCGACATTCCCGAGGCCCTGAAAGGCTGAAAGCCCAACCTACAGCGAGGAATTCCTAGCGACAGCTTCCAAGTTTGCTGCACAATGTAAGCAGTGGCTCCTCTCCATCAATCCTGATAAATCCCAGGCAATCATCATAGATAGTACCACCCTTCCTTTCGTCTCCATGATTTCTACCTTACCCTCCCATCCACCACACTCCCTTACCCTCAAGTATCTCGGCCTCACCCTTTATCGATCTCTCTACTGGACCCCCTCAGTCCGCACAGTCCGCCAAAATGCAATGTCGCACCTCAACTTCCTCGAACGCATCTCCAGCCGGACGTGGGGCCTCAACCCACCCACTATCCTCTACACCTACAGATCCATTATCATGCGTCCTGTCCTCTGCAGCTTCCATCCTGCCTGGGTTTCCGCCACCCCCTACCTATTTCAACCCTCCAAATCCTCGAACGCCACTCCCCGCGCCTCACCTAACGCATCCAGCTCCCACCCCCCAAGTGGATCCTTTACTATCTCACTCCGTTCCCCCACCTTCTGCAGTACCTATAACACATCCAGACTCTCTACATCACTCAAAAAACAGAATCCCATAACCCTCTCGTCTACCCGATCCTCACGAGTCCCAGGCCTCTGCCACGCCTTTACCACTGCATCCCTCTTACCTACACACGCCCCACATCCTTTCCCAGGGTAACTCCCGCCTCTCGCCGGCCGCGGTGGCCGAGGTGACTGAGGCGCTCCAGTCACGGTCAGCACGGCCACTACGGTCGGGGGTTCGAATCCCCCCTCGGGCATGGATATTTGTGCCGTCCTAGTTCGTAAGTAGTTCATAAGTAGTTTGTAAGTTTAGGGACTGATGACCCCGTAGTTAAGTCCCGTAAGCTTAACAAACATTTGAACATTTGAACTCCCGCCTCCTCCCCCTACCGAGTACCTCCCGAAATCTACCTCTCACAATAAACCTGATCCCCTCCCTGTAGATGCTACACCCTCTCTCCCCCTCCTCATCCTTTCTACCCCAACGCTTGTCTATCCCCTTTCCCTCCCATCCCCTCCCCTACACTGCTTCCCCACCCCCTCCCACCTACCCTCCTTCTTCTTCCCCCTGTGGGCTCCTCAGTGCCGACTTTTAACAAGTGTAGGGGAGAGTGGACGGGTTGGGGCCCCACTTCCGGCTGGCGAGGAGTTTTAGGTGCTTAAGGCAGGAGCTGAGAGAAACCCGCCACCGGAGCTGCAGTGGGCCTACCTGTGGGCAGCAGGAAGCGCCACACATTGCCGACGATGGGCAGCGCCTTGGGCCCAGGAATGTCCTCAAAGGGCCGCGCGCGGCGCCACTCGTCCGTCGCCTCCTGCGGGGCAGCCGTATTTCCCGCCGCCGCCACCGCCGTGGCGTGGCCTCTGCGCAGCGCTGCGGCCACCTGGCGGCCGCGTCCTGAACTAGCTGACAGCATGGCCGCTGATCGAGTCTGAAACAGACGCCGAACACACCACACTGCTTACAAATGGTGGCCGACTGACTTTCATGGAATTAAAAGTACTGAACAGAATCCATATTTTACTTAGTATAATCTGTATAAGTCTAACGACCGTCACCCCTTTTTCGGAATGACTCAAACTGAGCCCTAATATTTTCCTAAATCGCGGAAAGTTTTATTAGTTCACAGTCAACAAAGTCATTCCACTGTAGGTGAAGTTGAACTAATATGCTGGCTGAAGTCCATTGCGTTGTGAGCTGTCTTCGGCATTCACTAAAAGATTTGATGTTACAGGATCTTTTCGTAAATTATAAATATGTCAGTTGATATGGAAACGATTTTATTTCCATTTAATAAAGTTTAAATCAATCACATTGTTGCACAATCAAAAAATGCAGAGGCAAGCCAACAGAGCTGCTTACGGGTTTGTGACTGCTAGAAGACTAACTAAACATCGTTTCTCTCAAACATCTTTCTATGTAACCGCGTAATAAGATTGATGACAAAGTTTTGTAATTCACAATTAAAGAATATTCTTTTACATTAAATATGCCAAAATACAGAAATTAAAACATTACATTTAAACTTTGACTATTTATCTCAATGTGTGTACATGTTTAATGAAATTTGTATTTAATGTGGTACACAAATTTAAAGTCATCCTTTGACTAGTGTTTACAGTGCTCAAATTATTTACATTATTTGTGTTTGCGAAGTGCACACATATTTGTTTTGCCAAAATTGTGTAGGCGTACCATTATTGTGACATGGAATTTTAATGTATTTCAGTTTGCGGTCAAATTTTTTATTAATACGGATTTGTATATGGTTGTCGTAGTTTTGTTAATTTCGAAGATAGATTCTTAGTAACAAACGGATTATTAATTTTAGTGCATTGTGAGATTACCGCCCAATAGAAATACTGGTAATTAATAGCATTTGATAATTAAACAGTATGAAGTTCACTGCAAACATTGACCATGCCAATGCACTAAATGTTACACAATTTTAATCTTATTAATTATGGTAGTAATGTATGTACACAGTTGGGTGACAACATTTATAGTTAGGCCATAGGTAGAAATTCTCCACGTTGAGATTTGCTGTGTGCTTGTAGCTGACGGGAGGCCAGCAAGCAGGCCGATGTTGGTGGCTTGTTCCAACTTAGGATTTTACAGTTCGTTTGCGGTGAGGGGAGAGAGGGACAATGGCGAGTGCCAGGCACAGTGCAGTGCACAAATATTGTAATACTACTGGCATTTGAAGTAATACGATGCAGTTAGGAACCTTTAAGGCCCTCATTACAAAATAGCCTGTTGATAAATAAACAATACATTAGCTGATATAGTCACATCTAACGTAATATGTTTAATTGACAATGAAAAGTAATAAATTACCAACGAAGACAAGACAGCTACACAACTGGCAATGTTTGTTTATAAAAATAATATATTAACTATTTTACATTTTATTTTCAATCAATCTTTTGTATTTTACCTTAAAATATTCAGTTAAATCAGTTATCTGTGATATAAGAAATTGCACGATTATGATAAACAGTACAAAGGATGTTTATACTAATATAAAAACGTAAGAAAATATTTGTTTAATGTGTAGTGTAATTATTTTGATTTTAAGTAAAGTTTTAGAAATGTATTGGCTGAGCGCTGTACGTTTTGGCAAATCGGTTAGAACAGTTCACATGGGGAAGTTGATGACGTAGGGGAAAAAACCCCGGCAGTAGAGCTTTTGGCGAGCGCGCACGCCTGGGCAGGAAGTGAGGACTCGGGACCACGTGGTGTGGCTGTCCGGGCGGCGTCACTCTGTATCAGTCGGCATGTGGATCTCGAGGTGGTGACTTGAGATTTGTCTGTGGCAATCGCCACGTGTGGTTGCTCGTCGTAGACTGCACCAAGTTAAATCGAGTGCTACTGTGTGTTTGTGAATATTTAGCCGGTGGAACAAGGTGTGCATCGCATTGAATTAAAGTGACTGTGATTTGTTAATGTAACATGTGTCGTCGCATAGGCATGAACATAAACGGTGTTTGAGACAGCCACGTGGTGTGAAAACAATTCGCGACAAATATTCATTTTGTCTGGGGGCTCACGAGCTATAACTTCATTTGGTAAATTTACCGACGTACAGACGCGACACCCACAGGGATCAAATATTGTGAAATAAACAATATAAAGTGAACTTTCACGTATTTTCAAAAATAGTAGTTAGTACACCCTTTTCTCTCATGAACTTGATTTTATTATGAATTTGTTTTGTTAATCATATGCAGGGAAGGAAAGCTACGAATGTGTGATATCATCCCCTAGAAAACGAGTCAGTCACAATCACAGTTCCAGTGTTTTTGCATGTTTAGGAAATTGGTTCTCAGCTGGTGGTTGTGAGTTTAAAAAATTAATCTTTTCCTATTTTTAAACTCTCACCCCGACCTTCACGCTCGCATTTGGGGGCTCGTCCGGGATAACTTCACGTTGGACTTGCTCGGACGGAGAGATTAGGCTGTGTATAGGACAGTGAACAGTTACGAACAGTTGCAAACAAGTACGCGAACGCGTCGCGCGGTTAACGACGGTTGGTGACTGGCAGAGTTCGGGCGCGGGCATCCGTAACAGGCGATCGACGGCGCATCGGCCCGGCAGCAGTGAGCGGCGGCGCGCGGGATCCACGCACTCAAATTTCATCTTCGGCAACGGACGGCAGTGATCGTGGGGACTTCGCAAGTCCTCAGCGGAGCGTCGGGGCCCAGCAGCTTCGATTCTACAAAGGATAAGGGATGCAGTGAGAACATATTCCAGCCACAGCTTCTACAACAGACGGCCCGGAGCGTTGGGGACGTCGCAGCTCGTTGCAGCACTTGTGGATTAAAAGATAAGTAAAGCAGCTGGCGCTATAAATTCTTGTGTGTTAATCAAGCTTTCTTGTGGTACTAAATCATGGAGCAGGTTTTCAAAAAGTCGCCAAGCGACGTAGATTCAGAAAGTAGCATACCAGGAAGTCCAGAGAGGGTAAATACTGGGGGAATGTTGTTGACACCGGAGAGGTTAGCAGCCATGTTAGCGAGTTTTAGCTCAAATTTAGAATCAAAAATAGAAAATTCAAACTTACATTTAGAATCTAATTTAAGATCAGAAATAGGAACTGTAAAATCCGAAATAGGAACTGTAAAATCAGAAATAGAAACTGTAAAATCAGAATTGAAAGCAGACTTTAAGGCAGACATTGGGGCACTACAAAATTCAATGCTTGGATTAAAGACAGAAATAATCACAGACATTGACAAAAAGATAGGAAGTCTAACAGAACGGTTTGATAATAGGGAAAAGGAGATACATGCCAGAATTGGTGCTATTGAGACTGAGGTAGGAGGCAAGTTAGATGCTGTGAAACCAATATGTGATCACAGGAATGAGGGCACTATGCCAGTGTTGGCTGAGGTTGACAGGAGGATGGTGGCAGGTATTGAGGAAACAAAAACTTTGTTGTCAGGAAAATTAGAGAATACAGAATGTAACTTTAGGAAAAAGATAGAACAAGTAGTGACAGTAAACAATACTGAGATTGAGAAGGTGAACACTAAAATAAATAATCTAGAATTGGGTACTGCATCAGGAAACACTAATTGGTCCATGGTGCAGACACCTAATGGCAAAAAGTTTTCAGGAGTGGGTAATTATCATCCAGTAGATTTTTTGGCTGCATGCAAGGACCAATTTGTGCCTGGTATGTCAGACCAGTGTAAAGTGAAGTTAGCAAAGAGACTGCTTGACTGTTCTGCTCAATCTTGGGCAAATCAGTGTGCTGATAAATTTGTTAGTTTTGAGGCGTTTGAAAAATTGTTTTTAAATAAGTCTTGGGGGGAGGCCAAGCAAGCTAAGATACAAAATGAATTCTTGAATGGGCCAAACTATGTGAAAGGGAAACAGAGCATGAAGGAATTTTGTCAGGAGGAACTTGAGAAACTAGTGCATTTAGATACACCTTTGAGTCCTTTAGCAGTAATTTCCACTTTGTGTAGGAGGTTACCTGCAGATTTGCATTGGCAGTTAATTCACCATCCCACAGATTCAGCTGAGAATTTCATTGAATTTGTAGAAAAGATAGACCAGGGTTTAGTTATGGAACGACAGCTCAGGGGAACACAGCATGTGAACCACAATGAAAACAGAGGCAGTAGAAATGTGGGTCATAACCAGGGAAACCACAAAAGAGAGAGGAATTTAAATGAAAATTGGAGAGGTAACAATAACAGAGGAGACAACTGGGATAATAGAAGCCAGAGGGAAACATGGGAAAATGATAGGAGAAATCAAAGGCAGGAAGGTGGAAATAGGAATGGGGATAACAGTAGGAGAGAAAATCTGAGACAGAATCAGGGAAACTAAGATTTGTTCCAAATGAGGTCCGTTTTGGGACAAGGAGCTATTCTAATAACAGGACTAGAAGATGGGATAGCAGGGGATCAAATGACCATAATTACAGTAGGAATAGAGATGGGGAGAGAAGGGAGGAAAAATTATGTCACATGGACAGAGATAATGATAGGAAAGAGGAAGTAGGAGTTCACAAGGGCAAGGATAAAGAAAAGAGGGAAGAAAACATAAATAGAGTAAACAAGGAAAGGGAGAAAAGAGAGGAAAGTATGTGTCAAATGGATGCTGTTATAGGTAGTGAGGAAATTTTTGGGGATTGGTTTAGGCAACATGACAAAAGAAAGGCAAACAGGAGGAGGAATGATAGAAACAAGGACAATAAAGGAGAGTATAATGTAAGAAATTTATTTCATAATATCATTAAAGAAGATAAAAACAGTATTGGGTTAGCCTTAGTTTTGGATAGGTCAGAGGCACAAGTGTTGACTGAGTGTGAAAGTATGAATGTAAATATTGATGATACTCTAGCCAGCATAGATGTTATGGAATGTATGAGTGAGAGTGAATGTTTTTCTAAATTAAATGTAAATAAATGTGGTCAAGTAGAGACAATAAATGACAATGGACCTACTGTAAATGAAGGCCAAGTTGACAGTGGAGATGCACAAACCAGAAATTTAATTGGGAAAATAAACTGGATTAGGAAATGGGCACCAGATGATTGGCTATTGCACAAATATGATTACTTGGACAGACTAGGCAAACAATATAATAGGGACCAGACTTATTACAATGTGTTGAAAGAGTTTGGGGACAGTGAGCATGATCAATTAAGGGGATTTGGCATGTGTGCCCTAGATCATGATGAGATAAGTGAGGGACAGCAGGGGTTAGGTGATGATGAGGAGAAAATACAAGTTTTTATGATTCATAATAATAAACAGTATCATGAAATGGATATTGATGGGTTAAAGTCAGGTTGGGTTCATAAAGAAGTACATGAGTATGGGCAAGATGATTGGATCCAATTCCTCAAACATTTAAAAACAGTAGAGCCAGTGGCATGGGAAAAGGAAAATTATGATTTTGCAAGAAAAATAGGGGTGTTAAATGCAGGGAACTCAGAAAATGAAGTAATCATTGAGGAGGAGTTATTTATTCAAAATTTATTGGTGATGACAGGTCTTTGTTTAAATCTAGTGTTAGGAAGTGATTTTCTGTGCAAATATGAAGCTCAGTTGGAATATAAGGATAAAGTGCTAGAATTAAGCCTGGAGGGATGCATGAAGAGGGTGAAATTCAAAGATTTTATAAGTGATAAAGATTTAATGGCATGTTTACACAAGTAACTGTCATGAAGTATGAGATTCAATGCATTGTAAATAGTAGGTTAAGAATTTGTGTATATTTATTCTGTGGTCTGTGTTAGCATCTACTTGTGTGTTTAGATTTAAGCATTGGGGTCAAGTTTACAAGTAATCTTTGTAAATGTTTTTCTTTTGTTGTTTGTGTTAAAACATGTGCTTGTATCAGATTTGCAGTTCAACAGTGGTACGTGAGGTAAATATGTATGTATGTATGCCAACACCAAAGGATAGAGGAAGTGGGAGTGTACTGTTTATGTGTGTGTATATGTGAGCAGGGCTGGATATGTGGTGTGAGTTGTGGGGTGACTCGGAGAATGAGAAAGTGGTGGACCACAATATGCAGGCAGTGGGGTCTGTGGCTTAGATAATTTGTGATGAAGATGTCAGCTGACGGTGTTGCATATGTGGGTGTGACTGACCATATGGGTCAGAAGTTAGGAATTTATGTTTGTGGCTGTTTTGGCTAAAGGTGGGTTGGATTGAGAAATGTTTCAATGAGAGAAAGTGTATGCTCTTTAATGTCTGTTTCTTTGAGTGTTTGGTAGGTAACGTGTCTAATAGGGAATGCTCTGTATTGTTATATCAAACTGATTCTGATAACACATTTTGTTTTCTTTAATGGTGCTCAACTGTTGACTGAACAATTTCTGCAACAACAGTTGACGAGAACTATTTTTCTGTCTAGTATGAGTATCAATAGGGTTTGGTGATATTTTATTTAAAAATTTAGATGTTTCGTGATAAACTAATTTTGAGATTAGACTTTAACCTTAGATATTTTATTGTGGGGAGTACTTGTGGAAAGCACATGAGGCTGATGACGGAGATGCAAATTTAACCTCACACCAGTAGAAATAATTTCTTTTGGTGCGAGGGGGTAGGATTTGTATTTATGTTTGTAGGTGTCATTATGATAGAAGAGAAAATTCTCTATGATAACATTCTTTTGGTAGTATTATTTGAGCTTTAAGATATATTTTTGACACAGGCAGGTTGTTGATTTATATTTGATGGAGTACTACTCCAAGTAGGCCATATATTCTCCTGTCTGTTTCATCTGAAGCTATGGCTGATGAGAGTGCAGGCATGGTGGTTTGGGTTAATCTGATAATGACTAACAACAGCCACTTTCAGTTCTTAATTCTGTTGATTTACATGTTACTGTACATGTCTCAATGCTTAGTTTCAATTGCACCAAGTCTGGATGACAGGGGGGTGGGATACAAATCCAACCGAATCCTGGTGTCCAGACAAACTTTTGTCTATGTTGACTCATGAGTGCCTTCTGCTCTTCCTGTTCCATGTAGGGTGCATATGACGTGTGTGAACAAGAACGCTTGATCCAGTGCCATGAATCTAAGCTGCAACAGCATGTTGGTTGAAATGACGGAGACATAGGACCGTACACCATGGACCAGAGTTGCTGCAACGATGACTCTGGGGTTCTCAGTGTAAAAGTGGTGAGAGATTTCCTTCAAACAAGTGGAGTGTACACTGTCAAAAGTTTTTATAGTGACAATTCTAGTTTTTCCATGTAGGACAAGGTCCTCTAAAGACTAAAGGTTAATAATATTATAAATTTGGTGCCAATTCTATATATAAACAACAGGCACACTTAAATTTCATGGATGTAATTAGTTATAAGGTTTCTTTTCTTAAAAATATGCACACACTACAAGTGGTCTTAATGGTACAAATATTGGGAAATAATCTCACTGCCCTGTTTATGTATTTATTTATTTTGCATTACTTGAGGTCATAATTGGTATAGTGTTTGAGTCAATCCGATTCCATTATTTCGTAATTTTAAATTTTGCTCATTTGAAAGTATTAATTTTGGTGCTACTTGCGCCATCCTGCACATGGTTTTGATGCCGCAAGTGGGGGTATTGTGAGAATACCGCCCAATAGAAATACTGGTAATTAATAGCATTTGATAATTAAACAGTATGAAATTCACTGCAAACATTGACCATGCCAATGCACTAAATGTTACACAATTTTAATCTTATTAATTATGGTAGCAATGTATGTACACAGTTGGGTGACAACATTTATAGTTAGGCCTTAGGTAGAAATTCTCCACGTTGAGATTTGCTGTGTGCTTGTAGCTGACGGGAGGCCAGCAAGCAGGCCGATGTTGGTGGCTTGTTCCAACTTAGGATTTTACAGTTCGTTTGCGGTGAGGGGAGAGAGGGACAATGGCGAGTGCCAGGCACAGTGCAGTGCACAAATATTGTAATACTACTGGCATTTGAAGTAATACGATGCAGTTAGGAACCTTTAAGGCCCTCATTACAAAATAGCCTGTTGATAAATAAACAATACATTAGCTGATATAGTCACATCTAACGTAATATGTTTAATTGACAATGAAAAGTAATAAATTACCAACGAAGACAAGACAGCTACACAACTGGCAATGTTTGTTTATAAAAATAATATATTAACTATTTTATATTTTATTTTCAATCAATCTTTTGTATTTTACCTTGAAATATTCAGTTAAATCAGTTATCTGTGATATAAGAAATTGCACGATTATGATAAACAGTACAAAGGATGTTTATACTAATATAAAAACGTAAGAAAATATTTGTTTAATGTGTAGTGTAATTATTTTGATTTTAAGTAAAGTTTTAGAAATGTATTGGCTGAGCGCTGTACGTTGGCAAATCGGTTAGAACAGTTCACATGAGGAAGTTGATGATGTAGGGGAAAAAACCCCGGCAGTTGAGCCTTCGGCGCGCGCGCGCGCCTGGGCAGGAAGTGAGGACTCGGGACCACGTGGTGTGGCTGTCCGGGCGGCGTCGCTCTGCATCAGTCGGCATGTGGATCTCGAGGTGGTGACTTGAGATTTGTCTGTGGCAATCGCCACGTGTGGTTGCTCATCGTAGACTGCACCAAGATAAATCGAGTGCTACTGTGTGTTTGTGAATATTTAGCTGGTGGAACAAGGTGTGCATCGCATTGAATTAAAGTGACTGTGATTTGTTAATGTAACACGTGTCGTCGCATAGGCATGAACATAAACGGTGTTTGAGACAGCCACGTGGTGTGAAAACAATTCGCGACAAATATTCATTTTGTCTGGGGGCTCACGAGCTATAACTTCATTTGGTAAATTTACCGACGTACAGACGCGACACCCACAGGGATCAAATATTGTGAAATAAACAACATAAAGTGAACTTTCACGTGTTTTCAAAAATAGTAGTTAGTACACCCTTTTCTCTCATGAACTTGATTTTATTATGAATTTGTTTTGTTAATCATATGCAGGGAAGGAAAGCTGCGAATGTGTGATATCATCCCCTAGAAAACGAGTCAGTCGCAATCACAGTTCCAGTGTTTTTGCATGTTTAGGAAATTGGTTCGCAGCTGGTGGTTGTGAGTTTAAAAAATTAATCTTTTCCTATTTTTAAACTCTCACCCCGACCTTCACGCTCGTAGCATGAAAAATTATCAGTATTTAATTTAGGATCCAGTGATATATAAAACATGGTGTGCCCTAATTTATTTAAACAAAATGTATATATGAAATCATATTGTGCAATATTTATAACATGTAGTATTGTTGTTTTTATACAAATTAGTATCTACATAGCTTCAGCAATTTCCGGAACTAAGTGTAATGCATTTTTAGTGTTTGCAGCTATTATTTACGAAAGTATTCAAAATTGAAAATTACGTGAAAGGACGGCCAAAGTTATGTTTAAATCAACTACTATTTCTTAAAAGCGTTTTACTAATAGTGTTAATAGAATTTCAAACTGAAAGCGAAAATGTGATATTTTACATTTCCGGTAGTGAAGTTTTATTTTAGGTGTCAGATATTTCCTGTTTATAATGTTGGCAACTGATTTTTGTATGGAGTGTACAACATAGCAGAAACATTACAAAAGGTCTGAAAAAAATCGCACTGACGTGTTTTACAGCCCTCTTTAGATTTGCTTGTGGTTTTCTAACTATTTTGCAAAATTTCTTACAAAAATAATAAAAATGTAAATAATAAAAATTTATGGGCTATACGATTACGACTCTACCATTGTCATAATGACTATGCACCCAACTCATAATAGTCTTACTGACTGTATTTTAACAAACAGCCAAAATTATTTGATATTTGAGTTTATCTTTGGCACACACACTTATTTTTTTTATTTTTTTATTTTATTTTATTTTATTTTTTTTATTTTTATTTTATTTATTTTTTTTTTTTTTTGTACTTTTACCTCTTTACACTATTATTTTCATATCTCACCCACATTTTCATTATGTTTTTCCATTAAAATATTATCACCTGTCTTGCCTTGGTAGTTTGTTCAAAGTTTATTTTCCTTGCCTGTACTGGTACGAATGATTACACCGAGGAAGGAAAGTAGCGTACATTTGACGGTCGGACGAGTGACTATAGCCTGGATTCAACACAGCGCACATTTGGCATTCGGAAATCAATCGCGTACATCCCTCGTTCGAACCACTCTTTTGAATACGCCATCTTACTTTCTGTATTTGATTATTTTCTCGCTATAACTCAAGCGTTGTCATTTCAAAGCAATGAAAATGATCAAAAACACGTCGTTCTTAGGATAATGGATTATAATCTAGTATCTTAACACCTGCCATCGATGGTACAAGAATTACGGATTACCCTCGTAGCTGTTCGTCATAGCATAATGGGCGACGAAATAGTTTGAGACGCATGGACATGTTAGCCAGTGGTTCGGAACTTGCTAGGGCGCGAAGGCTCAGCGCGCTCGGTCAGAGATATGCCGGCATGGCAGCTCGACGCCCTCTCTAGCCAAAAAACTGGGTCAAAAACTGAGTCAACGACGAAACGATCAAACTTAGACAAAATAAACCAACGTCCACAAAGGACCGATCAAACCGAAGAACCAATTAAAAGAGAGGAAAATAAAGACTGCTCGACGCCACCTGTAATAAATAATTTTTTGTGAACAAATCATGAAACACATACCAACGAATTGCAAACATAGACTTCTTTATTACATAAACTGGGTAGATACTTTTACAATGATAACAGTAACTTTTATATAGATTAAGTAGTAGAGCTTTGTGGAATGCAGTATTAGTACACTTATTTCGTTTCTTATTTTAGCTGTAGCCGCGCGGAGTACCCGAGCGGTCTGGAGCGCCATGTTACAGATCGCGTGGCGTCCCGCGTCGGAGGTTCTAATCTTCCCTCAGGCATGGATGCTTGTGTTGTCTTTAGTATAGGTTAGTTCATAGGTATTTGTAAGTTTAGAGCCGCGGCGGAGCGGCCGAGCGCATTGACACGCTATGCTACGATGCGCGAGGCCGTTCCCCGCCGGGGATTCGAATACCCAGTCGGGCATGGGTGTTTGTGGTCTTTTTAGTACACGCTAGTTCATAAGTAGTTTGTAAGTTTAGGGACTGAAGGAAGGAAGGAAGCTTGGAGTTTAACGTCCCGTCGACAGCGTGGTCATTAGATACGGAGCTTACGCTCGGAGTATTTGGGTAAGGATGGGGAAGGAAATCGGCCGTGCCCTTTGAAAGGAACCATCCCGGCATATGCCTGGAGCGATTTAGGGAAATCATGGAAAACCTAAATCTGGATGGCCGGAGGTGGATTTGAACCACCATCCTTCCGAATTTAGGGACTGATGACCCCGTAGTTAAGTCCCATAAGGTTTACAAATATTTGAACTTTCTTTAGCTGTAAAAGAAAACGTAGCCACGGTTTTAAACAGAATATTTGTTCTTTATTTTAGTACAGATCAAAGTAACATGAACCACAGAAAAAGTAATACATTGTACATTAAAAGCGTTCATAGCAACCAAGCCAAAGATACACCTTTTAGTAGATGCATTTATTCTAATGACTTTCAACATATTCCATTAATAGTGAATAATTGTTTAGGGAAAAAATCAGGTAAATTGTTGCAATTTATACACTTCCCTTCCGTTTCATTAAGGAACGATAGTTTCCATAGGAATCTTGGGCTGCATTTATATACGAAACTACCAGTGTCTGCAAGATATTTAGAATATTCATTATCACAGGATCCTCTCCGTTGTTGTGCAAAAGCTTCTGAGAGCATTGTTCAGTTCGTTGTTACGTATTTCGCGGCATGTTCACGAAATAGAACAAACATACATTTTAGAGGGAGCACTCTTACGTCTGCACAACTCTAAGTATTGTAGAAGATGGCCCTATTTAATTAATAATAGTGCCGGAAACATTTTAGCAGCCAAGGCGAAGACATAAATTATATCGGCGGGTGTCCAACTACCGACCACAACGTAACGTACTACCCACTACACCACGGTGAACAACTACGCATTTTTCCTAATTCTCGTGCTATTGTTGGTAGTTTCTTACAGCTAAAATGACATTTTAGACACTAGATTATAATTTATTGTACGGTGAACGAGGTGTTTTTGTTAATTTTCAGTGCGCCACTGCTCTGAAATGACAAAGCGTAAGTTATAATAAGAAAATCGTAAGATACAGAAAGCAAGATGGCGTATGCCAGAGAGAGTTCTGGGTGAAGAATGTCAAGTAACATTTCCTAACGCCTGTTATAGGCCTACGTAAAATCAAGAGGCGGTGTCAAATCGCCGTTATTTTTGCAAATATCTCTGTAAAGGTGCGAGTTACGAAAAAAATATAAGAGAGTGAGACATTAAAGATAAAGGGGGAAGCTGATTGTTTCCATGTGGAAAGCAAGTTTTGGCAAGCTGTTTGGTTCTCTAGCCGGCCGGCTACCAGTTTGGACCTAGTGAATGCATTACAGGTCATAGGGAAAACCTTAATCTGCTCGGAAACAGAAATTGAAGTTTTTGGATTAGTAGCTATCCCAGATTCCGATAAGAAAAACAATATAGCCACACACATTATTCTAAAAATCCATATAAAATCAGGAAATGATCACACGGAAAATATATGAATGAATTTAGGAGACTTAGGAGAATCAAACGCTGTAATTACATTTTCGGAATCCCATACACATAAAAATGCGATAAATTTCAGTACTATAATAATAGTACTATAAGATTTATATTTACAATTATTGATTCGTAGCGTTTATCAGTAGCAGTTTAAGATGCAAATGGCAGCATTGCACCACGCTACCTATCTCAAAAGACGCACCACTTTATTTCCATATTCTTTCAATAAATTTTGTTTTACTCTCTTGTTCTGCTCTTCGTTGAGGTAGTAATATTCTTGTGTCAGAACATAGATTCCACCACAGAAACACAAAACATTAACCCAGCAAAGAGCATTACATTTATATATGTATTTTATTATATTTAATATTATTCTTAGTAATGTTGGTTTTACTAACGTGGTCGACCAAAACTAGTAGATATGCAGAAGATAATTTATACATAAACAATTATATGTATTAGTAGACAAGAAGTGAATATATTTGCAAAAAAGCCATGATAAATATTAATTGTGTAACTATATTTCGACGGCGGCAGTATATTTGAACAGTGAGACACCACGCTTAATAGCTACCTCAGCAAAGAGCTTCAGTCTCAACCAATTTCAGTATTGTTAAATATGTATTTGTATGTTAAATTAAAACAACATTTGTTGGAAGGTGGTCAAAGCATTTAATTCTGTGATATTCAAATGTATAATATTTTGGAAGGGAAATTGTTTAAAAGATGGGGAGTTACGATACAATTTTTGGAGCAGGTAGAGCACGCTTTCGTACGCTTGGGAGGGGACTCGTAACTTGGACGTGGTGATGAAAGGTTGTGACGCTGGGCGGTCTGAAGCCGCGTTACGAACTTGTGATTTGAAGAGATAGGCATGTGTGGATTTTAGCAATTTACGGGACTTTGACTGCAGAACTTAGTCTCTCGTTGAAAAGTGGTAAACTATGGACGGTAGTAGGGCTGTGGAAGGGTGATAATTCAGCAATCGTTACTGGTGTGATGACAAACTGTGTTTTATAACAAATACTGTAATTAATCGCGGATTAATTTGGTACTGCAATCTTCGATAGACTACACAATTTACGAGTGATAATTTGGAACTTTTACTTTACAGTGCGTGTGACACTTATTGTGCCTCACATGAACAATAGTTGGGGAAATATTCAGTTATTTACCGATATATTAAGTAGGATCACCTCCGCATTTTCATGTCCAAAACGAGTAATAAACTGCATTTATATAAAATCTACTTCGTGAGTAAATCTCTTCTAAATATTATCTTAGAATCCATTTTGTTGGTTATTCAGAGCTTCAATTTGTGTTTATTTAAATATATTTTTCCCATCACCATCTGTAGACTGATAGACTGGTTAAACTACAGATTAAATATTGATCTTGTTTAAACAGATTGGGTAGCTGTTTAGGGCATAGAAGCTGACATACATAACTCACCCCTATGAATAGAAAGAACGAGCCATAAACCTTTTACTACCTGAGTTATGTATTGCCCAATTCGTATTGGTGAGTACCGATAGGAAGGTCGCAAGAGGAAAGTCGTAGAGAATTTTCTCGTCTACAAATTAAGTTATTCAGTTTTTGTGTCAGATTAACGGATTGTTTGCTGTTACAATTACAAACGGATTGTTTTTAGTGTTACTGACGTACTTTTTGTCCGAAAAATTTGAGAAAGGGTGGTTCCGGTCTCTGGCGGCCAACTATTAAGTCCGTAAAATTTGATGCCGATCGGTGTGTGTGTGTGTGTGTGTGTGTTCGTTTATTCAATTTTCGTGTCAGATGTTCTGTTAAGGCGTTATTTTCATTTCAGTTTCGAGCTGTCAAGGCCCACTTTTAGTGTTACTACTGTAACCTAAAGTGGGCCAAAAAGAACTTGAGCTTTTAAAATGAAGGGTACACGGCAAGAAGGGGCTCATCGACATTTTTTCGCAAATGCTGATCTCTCTACCACATGTTGTCAATGTGTTCTTCAATCAGGACTATTCTCATTGTGAGAAAAGGAGTCCCTTGCGCAGAAAACAACAAAAGAAAAAATCCCATATAGCGAAAGAAGGGACCCTTCGACATCTTTCAGAAGAAACGGGCTCATTGCATTGTTCACCTCAACAATAAAGTAACAAAATGTCTAAGACATGTTAAATAAAGAGATGTGCATAGTTTGTAAAACACATGTTCTACATGGAATTAAATGTTTAAATTCTTCTACTGAAAAATATCTAAAATGTCGACGAGCCCCATCTTTCTGTGTACCCTTCAAATAGATTCATCACCTTCATTGTCAGAAGCAGTCTGGCTGCCAGAACTCACTTGTGTCACTTAGAGGGGTTAGCAAAATAGTAGGAACACACGCACACACAAACAAGCAGTGGTATAATAATAAACAATTAATAATAAAAGTAAATATTGCTGGTTCAGTATTTTCTTCGATCACTTACACACACACACACACACACACACACACACACACACACACACACACACACACATTGACATGACACATAAGGATCGTTCGAGTGGCCTAAACGCTGATAGTTACTGAGGGTTTGGAAGGCCTCCACCGCGCATGTGCGCTTTTCGACACTTTGCAACTCCGAAGCCCACTCGAAACACTCCTTTCACCTGTGCTCTCTTCGGCAGTCGCCCAACGTGTATGTCACAATGTACCCATTTTTACTGAAACCATGCAGATATTTTTTTTTTTTTTTTTTTTTTTTTAATTCTTGATACTGCACCTTATATTATAAATCAAATGTTCAAATGTTTGTAAATCTATCGGACCAACAAACTGCGTGGTCATCAGTCCGTAGCTTACTACTTAAACTAGGGTAAACTAACCTAAGGATAGCACACACACCCATGCCCCAGGGAGCACTCGAACCTCCGACGGCGAGCAACCCGCACTCCGCTGCGAGGCACCATAGACTGCTCAGCTACTCCACCGCGACCATTATTTGAATGTGAAACAGCCAGCCACAGTATTTCTCACTAATAATTCCCTCATTTATAAACAATGTAGCAAATTCAACCTGAGAAAATCACATACAAATGAAGTGGATAGTGGTCTGTGAAAGGAATTTTCAGTGACACACAACTTCATATGCATTTTGTCCCATTATTATGAGGTAGGATAAAATTTAAAAAATGATATATACAAATTTATATATAAAAAATACAACAATTTGCAGTTGTTGTGCAGGAATTATCATCTTACATGATTTTCCCAAAAGTTGGACAGGAACCTTTTTAGTGCAGGAACGCCCACATTGACACTAATAGATTTCTGTAACAACCACAAGGGCAAACAGACGGAAGCAGCAATTGTGAAACGCTGTAGTGCCACATATAAAGCTAAATGTTGGTTATAAAAATCTATCAGTACCAATGCCTGTTGTGAAGGAAATACTGCCCAACACATTATCCTCGCGTATCAACCACTTCATTAACAGACACCACAGAAAATGTCAGTGGGACTGACTTCATTTTCATCCAAACTGTATAAACACCTGCATTCACTTTTAAATTCGTATGTCATGAAAATGTCCACAACTCATAGTGTCATTTATAATCTGTATGGATGTTATAAAATGTGGATTAAAATATATAAAAATTGTAGGCCACATATTAGAAGGCCACATAAGTTGAAAGAATGCCTGTCTAAATAAAGAAAAAACTCAGTTTATTACAGATATTTAACACTATGTGAACAGAACAAGCTATAAACTCTTCGCAAATGTGCAACTTGGATTTGGAGCAAATTTGTTAAACTTTTTGAAGTCAGTCAGAAAACGATTTGACGAAAATCTGCCTACTTAAATAAACGAACTCAAACTATCAGCTCCGTCACTCGAACACCTGATTGGTCAGTCAGATCTCCTCAGAAAGAGTGGAAAGAACCACTCGAACGCCTCAAACCGTTTCAGATCGATGGGAGCGACACTCGAACGAGCCTATAGATCGCACAAACACACATTCAAACGGTTGGTAACAAAAATACATTCAACAGTTGGCAACGCCATTCTAAGTCATGCCATTTTTGATCACCCGGTACAAATAGGGGAAAAATAGGTACAGTCTACAGGAAAATAAAAGAGATATTTGGAGACAAGGAAAGCAGCTCTATGAATATTATGAACACACATGAAAAACAAGTTCTCAGCAAAGAAGGGAAAGCTGAAAGGTGGAAAGAGTATATAGAGAGGCTATACAAAGGAAATGAACTTAGAGGCAATATTGTAGGAAGGGAATGAGAAGTAAATGAGGATGGAGTAGGAGATATTGTACTGAGAGATGAATTTGACAAAGCATTTAAAGACCTAAGCCGAAACAAGGCCCCTGGAGTAGATGACATTCCCTCAGAGCTACTGAAGTCTCTGGGAGAACCATCCTTGACAAAACTGTTTCACCTGGTGTGTGAGATGTATGAGACAGGCGAAGTACCCTCAGACTTTAAGAAAAATGTAATAATCCCCAATCCAAAGAAAGCAGGCGCAGACAGAACCGTTAGCTTAATAAGTCATGGTTGCAAAATTTTAACACGAGATATTTACAGAAGGAAGGAAAAGCTGGTAGAAGCGGACATAAGGAAAAATCAGTTTTGATTCAGGAGAAATGAAGGAACACGGGAGGCAATACTCACTTTACGGCTTATTTTAGAAGATAGATTAAGGAAAGACAAACCTACATTTCTGGCTTTTGTAGATTTGGACAAAGCATTTGACAATGTTTATTGGAATAAACTCTTTCAAGTTCTGAAGCAAGCAGGAGTAAAATACAGGGAAGTTTATTTACAACTTGAACAAAAACCAGACGGCGGTTGTAAGAGTGCGAGGGCATGAAAGGGGTGCAGAGGTTGGGAAGGGTGTAAGACAGGGTTGTAGACTTTTTCCAATGCTATTCAATTTGTACATTAAGCAAGCTACAAAAAGAAGCAATGACAAATTTGGAGAAGGAATTAAAGTTCAGGGTGAAGAAATAAATACATTGCGTTTTGCCGATGATATAGTAATTCTGTCTGAGACAGCAAAGGACCTGGAAGAGCAATTGAACGGAATGGACAATATGTTGAAAGATGCGTATAAGATGAACATTAACAAGAGCAAAACAAGGGTAATGTAGTGCAGTCTAAGAAAATTAGGATCTGCTGGAGGAATTAGATTAGGTAACGAAACAATAAAGGTGGTAGATGAGTTTTCTTACTTGAGCAGTAAAATGATGGTCGCAGTTCAGAGGATATAAAATGCAGAATGGCAATGGGTAGAAAAGGGTTTTTTTTTAAAGAGAAATTTGTTAAAATCGAATATTGATTTAAGCCTAAGGAAGTCCTTTCTGAAGGCATTTCTGTGGAGTGTTGTCTTGTATGGGAGTGAAACATGGACGATAAACAGTGCGGGCAGGAAGAGGATAGAGGCTCTTGAAATGTGGTGCTACAGAAGAATGCTGAAGATTAGGTGGATAGATCGCATAACTAATGAAGAGGTACTGAACAGAATTGGTGAGAAAAGAAATTTTTGGCATACCTTGACTAAAAGAAGGGATCGATTGGTAGGACACATCCTTAGACATAAAGGAATCGTGAACTTACCATTGGAGGGAAGTGTTTGGGGTAAAAACCGCAGAGGAAGACCAAGAGATGGATACCATAAGCAGATTCAAACAGATGTAGATTGCCGTTCTTATGAGGAGATGAAGAGGCTTGCTCAGGATAGAGTAGGATGGAAAGCTGCGTCAAACCAGTCTCCGGACTGAAGACCGCAACAACAACAACAAAGTATTATATTAACTAGTGGATGCCATTATTCTATCACTTTCACTGCCGATTTCCTTCTCCATGCTTACCCAAACAATCCGCCTCTAATGACCACTCCGTCGGCAAGACGTTAAATCCAAATCTCCCTCCATTCTTCCGGTGTTTACGTGTACACTCAGACCCCTCCCTAGAACAAACTCACTCAGTGAGTGAAGGCTGGTTTGAACTTACAACGGGAGGACTCCTACTCGTCATCACCGAATTCGTCCAAATTCAAAAATGTTCAATTGTTTGTATAGCTTATAGGACTTAACTACGGGGTCATCAGTTCCTAAACTTACAAACTACTTATAAACTAGCACAAACATCCATGCCCGAGGGGGGATCCGAAACCCCGACCGCAGCGGCCGTGTAGACCGTGACTGGCACACCGCAGACCGCTCGGCCACTGCGGCCGGCTCGTCCAGATTTATGGTACATGTAGGGTGTGGTCAGACGCAAAAGTGCACCAAGTGGGAACTCAGATGGCCAAGCGTTTAGGAAATAAAAGCAAGTTTGATAGCTACCTGGTTAGGAAGCGGTGTTTGGCTCAGCGGTAAAAGGTCGGATTCGTATGGGGAAGGTTGCGGGTTCAACTCCACCCGACAGCAAATTGTTTTCTTCTCCTCTGCAATACGTACCCCTGCATATTGTTCCCTTAGGGATCGTGAGGACAAGATTAGATTAATTATAGCACGCACGGAAGCATTTAAACAGTCATTCTTCCCACGCTCAATACGTGAATGCAATGGGAAAAAACCCTAATAACTGGTACAGTGGGACGTACCCTCTGCCATGCACTTCACAGTATTGATGTAGATGTAGACTGACGTCACAATTAACCACAACATCATATAGGTTATTTTATTTATTTATATAAGCAAAAAAAAAAAAAGAAAAGAAAGGGCTCTGGATGAAATTCGGGACTACAAACAATTAAAAAGTGACTGTAGGTAACAGGTACTTGGGGACGTCGTGTATGTAAATCGATACTTCCATTCTTTTTCAACTGATCAATTACATGTACCGCTTATTCGTGTTTGCACCTTATCGAACGTTCACAACCCCAAGATTGCAAGATGATTTGATCGTTTTAAATAATGACGTCCCATGCTGATGTTGTGCACGTATACACTACTGGCCATTAAAATTACTACACCAAGAAGAAATGCAGATGATAAACTGGTATTCATTGGACAAATATATTATACTAGAACTGCGCTACAATTCCTCCTCTAGATTGTCGCAGAGATGACAAAATGTAACATATCGAAATAAATGACAGAAGGATAGAAAAACAAAATCGCTCAAAAGAGGAATGCTCGCAGGACCTGATGGGATACCAGTTAGATTTTACGCAGAGAACACGAAGGAACTTGCCCCCCTTCTTGCAGTGGTGTACCGTAGGCCTCTAGAAGAGCGTAGTGTTCCAAAAGATTGGAAAATGGCGCAGGTCATCTCCGTTTTCAAGAAGGGTCGTCGAACAGAGGTGCAGAGCTATGGGCCTATATCTCTAACGGCGGTCAGTTGTAGAATTTTGGAACACGTATTACGTTCGAGTATAATGAATTTCCTGGAAACTAGAAATCTGCTGTGTAGGAATCGGCATGGGTTTCGAAAAAGGCGTTCGTGTGAAATCCAGCTCGCGCTATTCGTCCACGAGACTCAGAGGGCCATAGGCACGGATTCTCAGGTAGATGCTGTGTTTCTTGACTTCCGCAAGGCATTTGATTCAGTTCCCCACAGTCGTTTAATGAATAAGAGCATATGATCTATCAAACCAATTGTGTGATTGGTTTGAGGAGTTCCTAGATAACAGAACGCAGCATGTCATTGTCAATGGAGAGAAGTCTTCCGAAGTAAGAGTGATGTCAGGTGTGCCACAGGGGAGTGTCGTGGAACGTTTCTATTCACACTATATATAAATGACCTTGTTGATAACATCGGAAGTTCACTGAGGCTTTTGTGGATGATGCTGTAGTATATAGAGGGGTTGTAACAATAGAAAATTGTATTGATATACAGGAGGGTCTGCAACTAATTGACGCATGGTGCAGGGAATGACAATTGAATCTCAATGTAGACAAGTGTAATGTGCTACGAATACATAGAAAGAAAGATCCTTTATCATTTAGTTACACTATTGCAGATCAGCAACTGGAAACAGTTACTTCCATAAATTATCTGGGAGTATGCATTAAAAGTGATTTAAAATTGAACGACCATGTAATATTAATCGTCGGTAAAGCAGATGCCAGACTTAGATTCATTGGAAGAATACTAAGGAAATGCAGTCCGAAAACAAAGGAAGTAGGTTACAGTACACTTGTTCGCGCACTGCTTGAATACTGCTCACCGGTATGGGATCTGTACCAGGTGGGGTTGATAGAGTAAATAGAAAAGATTCAACGGAGAGCAGCGCGCTTCGTTACATGGTCATTTGGTGATCGAGAAAGAGTTACGGAAGACGCTCTGTCGCTCGGTACGGGCTTTTGTCGAAGTTTCGAGAACATACCTTTAACGAGGAGTCTAGCAGTATATTGCTCCCTCCTACGTATATCTCGCGAGGAGATCATGAGGATAAAATCAGAGAGATTAGAGCCCACACAGAGGCATACTGACAATCTTTCTTTCCGCGAACGATACGAGACTGGAATAGGAGGGAGAAGTGTTGGTACTCAAGGTACCACCCCCACACACCGTCAGGTGGCTTGCGAAGCATGGATGTAGATGTAGATGTGGAGATCATTACAGTTGTGGTCTGAAGATGGCCATTTAAGTGACCAAAACCGGTTACCAAAGATGTAAAAAACATGCCATCTAGACTGACTTTGACATGAATGCACTCATGAAATGTTCAGCATTCTTCTGTAACACCACATTTCAGCTATACAAAGTGTGGTAGAAGCTCTAAGATGTCATGTTTCTTAGCAATACTCACATTTTTACTACCACAGCAGTGTCCATTGACTAAGGAGAATAAATTCTTATAAAAATAACAAATTTCCAGGTTGGTGGTGTAAAATGAATTATTTATTTAAAAAATCAGATATCAATTTCGTTCATATGATTGAACGGCATCAGTGCAAATTTTCTAATGTGGACTCATGTGCTCCACATAAAACAGTTAACAGTTAGATTCATAAAAAACATCTTTCTAGTGCATGTTACAAATTTAAGATGGGGTAGCCCATTTGGAGTCAACATACAAGAATAAATTCTTCTCTGCTCACTTCTTGTACGTAATGAAGTTCCAGAAATTCTCACAAGTTCATTCAAATTATGTCTGTAGAGTGTGATGTAGGTTCTCCCTTTAGTTAATCTCCTCCACTGGCATTTTTAGCCAATACACTGGCATCGGTGTTTCTACTCACTTCAGACTACTGACTTTTCAGACTTGAACCATTCACGCAATTTTGTTATGGCGTAGCTGTTGTATACACAAAGTGACCATTAGAAGTCTTCAGTACTTTGCGAAGTGGTAGTACTCATCCAAACAACAAAAATAAATCCAATGAACACTGGTCCAGAAACGCATACTTCCCCAGATAAACACTTCTTATAGGAAGAGCTGCACGACGCTTGGTTGCTGATATTAGCGCAGTCGTTAGTTGGCACTCCGTCAAATCTTTATCATCAGAGTATTAACATGTCTGCTTTACAGTGAATTTCCATAAACATCATGTACCGGCTGATATAAATCCCCAAGAAATTCATTAAAGGAGGCGTAAACAGCGATTTTCAATCAAGGTATGGACAGGAAGGCGTACTTGGCGATATATTAATAGGGCCGCTCGTGCTGCCACAAAGGTTCCTTGTGGCACATTATCTGCACTTTCTCATCAATGTATAGCCTAACTTGTCGGTGGATGTACCATTGCAGTAACGATTAAGGATGTGGTTAATGCATGGTGACACGACCACAGTACACATCAACATACCATTCAGAAATTTCAGGAGCGCTGGATTGCTCGGTGACGTCCCAAACCTTGGCTTTCTCGTTGTCCGGACTTCAAGCCCGTAGACCATAGATTTTGTTGACACTTGAAGCAAGTGGTGCACGCAACTCTCATCAGCAACGTACTGACACTATAGTGTCGCGCCCTCAAAGAACTACAGCAACAACCGCGTGTACTTTAAATGGTGCTTCATTCGTTACGCCAAAGGCTAGACAGTACCACTGCATGAAAAGACTCCCCTTGTAGCACCTCCTGGAAACACTGTTAATCTCGGAAAGCATGTTTCCGGGCCTAAGTTTATTGGACTTATTTTTCTTGTTCCGATGAGCACTACCACCTCTCAAAGTATTCGACGCTTTTCTTTTTACACCATATATACGAGGGTTGGAACTTAAATAGTGGCAACACTGTTTTGGAGACACTATGTAATGGAATCTACTATTGTCGCTGATAGCACACGTTGTTTACGTACCTACCTTCAAAAAATGTTCAAATGTTTGTATAGCTTATGGGACTTAACTACGGGGTCATCAGTCTCTAAACTTACAAAGTACTTATGAACTAACTAAGACTAGCCGGCCGCGGTGGCCGAGGGGACTGAGGCGCTTCAGTCACGGTCTGCACGGCCACTACGGTCGGGGGTTGGAATCCCCCCTCGGGCATGGATATTTGTGCCGTCCTTAGGATTAGCTAGTTCATAAGTAGTTTGTATGTTTAGGGACTGATGACCCCGTAGTTACGTCCCATAAGCTATACAAACATTTGAACTAAGACTAAGGACGGCACAAATATCCATGCCCGAGGGGGGATTCGAACCCCCGACCGTAGCGTCCGTGCAGACCGTGACTGGAGCGCCTCAGACCCCTGGGCCACCGCGGCCGGCGTACCTACCTTACCTCCGAACAAATGGACTCGCCTGTCCCACGTTACCGGCGTGCGCACAATCGAGGGAAACAATCTCTCGTGAGTGATTGGTATAACGTAACGGTGCCAATATGTTTTTGAAACAGGAACAACGGAGTTGCATCAAGATTGAATGTGCCAGAGGTCGTAGGGCGCGACAGTGTCATCAAGGTCTTCAAGAGACGTGCGGGGAATTGACACTGGCGTACTAAACAGTGTCACGTTGGGTAAAAGCCTTCAACGAAGGTCGGCAGACTGTGGTGGACATGCATCGGGCCAGTCGTCTTAGCGTCCCTGAAGAAGTAGTACCGTACGATCAAAAATTTGAAAACTTAATGACTCACGGAATAATGTAGACAGAGAGGTAAAAATTGACACACATGCTTGCAATGACATGGGGATTTATTAGAACAAAAAGAAAAAAGTTCAAAAAAAGTCCGACAGATGGCGATGGACAGCAAAACGTCAGTGACTGCGAATGAAAATCGTGTATAAAATCAGCTGTAATGAGAGAGAGAATCAGATGCACCAGCAGTCGTAGCATCTTGACGTTACTTGAAAAGGCGCTTTTAGTGAAGCAGTATTATCAGAATGAGGAATGTGCTAGTTCAGCGTCACGATCCTATCGCCATAGGAAGCGGATTCGAACAGGTAAAGGTCCGTTAACAAATGCAGCTGTGACGACAATGATTTCGAAGTTGTTTAGACGATAGCCCACGTAGTGGTCGACCGAGCACAAGGCGTAATGCTGCTGAGACAGTTCAGGAAGAAATGGAGACTGCAGCGGGTTCGTTCAAATTCAAATGTTTGTAGAGCTTAAGGGACTTAACTGCGGGGTCATCAGTCCCTAAACTTACAAACTACTTATGAACTAGCTTATACTAAAGACGACACAAACATCCATGCCCGACGGGGATTCGAACACACGACGGCGGAAGGCCGCGCGCACCGCAACACGGCGCTCCAGTACGCGCGGCTAATCCGCCGCGGCAGCGGGTTCGTCTATGCACGGGGAAGTCAGCGCTCGTGCAGTCGCACGTCGCACCGGCATTCCATACACTACTGTTTGGTTGGCACTTAGGCGTACCCTCCGATGCAATCCTTACGATATCTATCGCCATCATGAACTGTTACCTGGCGATTTAGTGAAGCACAGGGTATTTGCGTTGTGGACGTTTCAAAAGATGCCGGAAGATAACGATTGGTCGAGTAACGTGCTGTAGACCGACGAAGCTCATTTCACGCTTCCAGGGTCTGTCATCGCCCACAACTGCAGAATTTGGGCTACCGAAAATCGTAGAAATGTCGTGGTAACTCCATTGCACGACGAGAAAGTCACGGTATGGGTTTTATTTACCACATCTATCATTATCGGGCTATTTTTTTATTTATTCATTTTTTTCGAGCAACTGCGTGATTCTGGTTTTGTAACTGCAACCGTCACGGGTGAGAGGTACGCCGATATGTTACAAAATCGCATCATCCCCAGCCTGGCTGATAAACACCTGCTGGAACGTGCGATTTTTATGCAGTCATTCCAAGTATGTGCGTCAATTTTTACTTCTCTATCTACATTATTCCGTTATTTATTAAGTTTTCAAATTCATACTGACTTTTTGATTACCCGGTACACACTGTTGCCACGTTATTGGGCAGTGATCGACGCCAGACGACTCGTGAACTCGCCCACGAATCCGGATTAGCGCATACGACTGTGCTTCGCGTCCTGAAGCAACGCCCGGGCATGCGAAAAATTGCATCGGGATGGGTTCAGCATGAACTGACGGAAATGCACAAATAGATGCATTACGTCGCTGCTCAGACGCACTTGGAGCGCTATGAACTCGAAGAAGAGACTTTCTTACGCCGTGTCGTAACACTGGATGACAAATGGGCCACGTGGTGCGAGCTAAAACTGAAGCGCCCATCCAACGAACGGCGTCATTATGGGTCGAAAGTGCGTCAGAGCCCCAGTATGGTGAAAGTTATGGTGATTCTCGAGTACGAGTGTGATGGTGTTATACTAACCCATTACATTTCTCCATGGCAGACCGTCAATGCACAGTATTACTGTTCGTTGCTGCTGCATCACCTGCGAACAGTTTTGCAAAGGAAATGGAAACTCTTTCTAGTCAACCCACCCATCATTTTGCACGACATTGCGCTGGCGCATACGGTTCAAGGTGTGGCTACTCCTTTCGGTCGATGGGACTGGGAAGTACTGTACCATCTCCCAAACTCCCCGGACGTGAGTCCTTCTGACTTTTATCTGATTCCGAAGATGAAGAAACCACTTCGTGGCATTCGCTTTTGAACTGTTCTAGAGATTCGACAAGCAGTAGACCGCTCCATTTACACCATCAACAGAACAGGTTTCTGTTGACGGTGTACTACGCTTTCCACATCGCTGGGAACGGGTTCTATACAACGATGGTGACTACTTTGAAGAACAGTAACAGGTGCAAACATGTAACGCTTTTTATCGGTTGTGAATGAATAGTTGCCGCTATTAAACTTCCAACCTTCGTATATATAAACAGGGTGTTTCACTAAGTGTGTTTGCCTCTGTAACTTGGTGACGGGAAATTTTAATGCGGTAGGTCAACACAAAAAATGTTACACTTTCTGCGGAGCTATGAACATAGTTTATTGTATCATTTTCCAAAGAGTTACACCACAAAGATATAATTTTTTAAATGGAACAATAGTTTTTTCTATCATGTAGTGGATTCGTTTAAACCAGCTGCGTCCAAATGAATTTCAACTACATTTCTATCACTGTTAGTTTGGGAGCTACAACCCTTCAAAGTTCCGGGGACGGAGGCTGCGTTAGCGTAGCTGACTGGCCGAGTGGCTATCCGGTGGGGCACGGCCCACTGTCTCACGACCACCAACCAGTCAGCTACGCTGTCGTAGCCTCCGCCCCCTAAACTTTGAAGGGTTGTAGCTCCCAAACAAACATTGATAGGAATGTAGTTTAAATTGATTTGGACGCAGCTGGTTTAAACGAATCTAATACACGATAGAAAAAACTATTGTTCCATTTAAAAAATTATATCTTTGTGGTGTAACTCTTTGGAAAATGATACAATAAACTATGTTCATAGCTCCGCAGAAAGTGTAACATTTCTTCTGTTGACCTACCGCATAACAATTTCCCGTAACCTATTATTTTATAAGTTACAGGGGCAAACACACTTAGAGAAACACACTGTATATATATATATATATGTTGCACCTAAAATCAACCACGCACTAGTGTCAGCACGAGTATCATAAGTTATCTTTCTAGCTTTAATAATGCAAGAACCACTTTTCTTCATACATTCGGTTTTCGATAATCCGAATGACTTACAACATTTAGTCCGGGTAATCGAGTCTCCGCATAGCGCGCAATAAAATTGCACCGTTATTTGCTCGCACTCCCGAACAATACCTTGAAACGGCATTATGAGAGTCTAACATGAGAGTCACGAAACTCCCATGCAATTTCTGCGACTTCGTAACTGCAGTGTTGCCAGGCGATTGCGTCGTATAAACACACGAAGCGATTGTTTCTACATCTACACGGGATTCTCTGCAAATCATATTTAAGTGCCTGGCAGAGGATTCATCGAACCACCTTTATACTATTCATCTACCATTCCATTCTCGAATAGTGCGCGGGAAGAAGGACAATCTGAATCTCTCCGTTCGAGCTCTGATTTCTCGTATTTCATTCTGATGATCTTTTCTACCTAGGTAGGTAGGAGTCAACAATATGTTTGCCGGCCGCGGTGGCAGAGGGTACTGAGGCGCTCCAGTCACGGTCTGCATGGCCACTACGGTCGGGGGTTCGAATCCCCCCTCGGGCATGGATATTTGTGGCGTCCTTAGTATTAGTTAGATCATAAGTAGTTTGTAAGTTTAGGGACTGATGACCCCGTAGTTAAGTCCCATAAGCTATACAAACATTTGAACAATATGTTTTCGCATTCGGAGGAAAATGTTAGCGGTTAGAGTTTCGTAAGTAGACTACACCGCAGCGACAAACGCCGTTGTTGTAATGATTCCTATCCCAGATCCTGTATCATTTCCGCGACGTTGTCTCCGCTGTATCGTGACAATAAGAAACGAGCTGCCCTTCTTTGCACTCTTCCGATGGCTTCCGTCGAACCCACTTGATAAGGATCCCACACTGGGCAGCAATACTCCAAACAAGGACGGACAATCGTGGTGTATGCAGTCTCTTTGGTAGTTCTGTTGCATCTTTTAAGTGTTCTGCCAATAAAACGCAGTCTCTGGTTCGCCTTTCCTACGACATTACCTACGTGTTCTTTCCAGTTGAAGTCTGATGTAATAGTAATTTCTAGGTATTTAGTGGAGTTTACAGCCTTCACTTTTGATTTATTTATCTTGTAAAAAAGGTTTAACGGGTTTCGTTTCGTACTCATGTGGACAACTTCACACTTCTAACAACTCAGAGTCAATTGCCGATCTCTACATCAAAATGGTACCCTATTTAAATCGTTCTGCAGTTGGTTTTGATCTTCAGATGAATTTACTAGACGGTAAATGACGGCGTCATCTGCAAACAACTAAGAGAGCTACTCAGATTTTCTCCTAAATCGTTTATATAGATAAGGAACAGCAGAGGACCAATAACACTACCTTGTGGAACGCCCGATATCACCTCTGTTTTAGTCTATGGCTTGCCATCGATTACTACAAACTGTGTCCTCTCTGACAGGAAAGCCTCTATCCAGTCGCAAATTTGGGGCGATATGCCATAACCACGCAATTTAATTAACAGCCGTTTGTGAGCGGTGTCCAAAGCCTTCTCGTCAAACTTCTGACCAATCAAATCTAGTGACTCTCGAAGGGGCACCGTCGTAAACAACGAAACGGCGTCAAAACTCACCATGATATCTAACTCATCCAGCCTGAAGCTGTTAAGGCGTTTAACAAAATCCACGGAATTACGGATGCGATGAGGGCATTTACCCACATAAGGACTTAATATTCCCGTCAAGTATTTGGCCAACAAATATGTAGGTGCTCTGATGTTACTGATAATGGGACGTAACGGCACCCCATCTTTGTGAACCTTAGGGAGTCCATAAAGTCTTGGCGGTATGACATTTGAATACAGGATATGTTCCAAAACCCTGCTGCAAACTAACATCAATGAAATAGGCCTGTAGTTTAGTGGGTAACTCCTACAGCCTTCTTTTAATACTGGTGTGATCTGTGCAACTTTCCAGTGGTAGAGATTCTTCACTAAGCGAGTGGTTGTATATGACTTGAGCATGCCATGAGCATGCCCATACATGTTTCACTACAGTTGTAGTGTCTTCAGTAGGTCCTTTTTTTATTGCTTGTTTTACATGTTGTGGTTGTTGGTTTTCCTACATCATCCCTGTTGGTCTTTGCTTACAGTTTGTCATATTTGTTAGTGTCTTCGTCGGTGGACCAGAAAATCAGAATATGAGATCTAAAGATCTCCTATTCTGTTTCTGCTGCTATAGTCCACCGATGAAGACACCAACAAATGTGACAAACTGTAATCAAAGACTGACAGGGATTATGTAAGAAAACCAAAAACTCCAACATGTAAAACAATCAATAAAAAAAGGACCTACTGAAGATGCTACAGCTGTAGTGAAACATGTATGGGCATACAAAAACAAACAAAAACAGTGTTTTGCTCAAGTCAGATCCTTATTCAAAAGCAAATATTTATAAAGCAAACACGGACCAAAAAAAGGGCTTCAACATAAAGATGACTGTGCATTGTATTTGTATTCCGAGTGGAGCAGCATATTCAAAATGCCTTGTTTAGGAGCTTTTATGGCGCTATAAACTGTAGCAGCTATCAGAAATATAATTCGGAAATCTCTCGATTTCCGGAGGCTGCTGAGAAGTGAGAGACTAATATTATGACCGCGGTGAAATGGTCGAGCGCTCTAAGACGCTTTGTTGCGGAGCGCGGGTGTTCCCTGTCGGAGGTACGAGTCCTCTCTGGGGGATGGGGTGCGTGTGTTGTCTTTTGGCTTAAGTTAATGTTCGTTAAAGTAGTTTGTAAGACTAGGGACTGGTAAGCACTGCGGTTAAGTCCCACAGATTTACAAACATCTGAACTAACGTTACGAATAACGAGTGTTAATTTACGGTGGTTAGCTACAAAAGCATGGAAGACAATCTTAACACATTATTCGCCATTGTCCCTTTCTTGGGACACAAATATGTAATTTTATTCCAGATGACCTATGTAACTTTTGGCTTTGTTTGTGGTACCTGAAGGAAGAAATTACTTGTGTAATACCTGGAAATACGAAGTAGATAGTTTTTCTTTAGTTAATTAGGTTTAGGAAAAGACTTAATTTTGCTTTTTTTATGTACTTTGTCTTAGCTACACTGTTTCTCTGTTGGGGGCTACTGTAAAATAACGAATTGTTATTTAGTGGTTTACATGTATTTATGAGTATACGGACATCCATGTAAAATGCAATATCTCTCTGATATCCTGAAGTATATGCAATATCAATTTATTTTAAGTGTCCCAATAATAGGACAATATCATGTTACATTATCAGCATTTTGTTGAAGTGCCTTATTAGTGTATAATCGCCTTATGCACAAAATTACTGTATGCATTCTTGAGATCTGATTTGTATGACATTTTCCCTCAGTTACGTTTTACGATTTCAAGAGGATGAAAACACACGGCGTGGACTTGCATTTTAAGAAATTCTAGAGGAACTGGATAAGGAGGAAGTGAGTAAATATGAACTTAATGAGTTAAAACTAGTGTTTATTCATTCTCTTCGAAACTTCCGCTCTTAACAAAAATCGCAAAAGCTTAACCAAATGTTCAAATGTTTGTTAAGGTTATGGGACTTAACTACGGGGTCATCAGTCCCTAAACTTACAAACTACTTATTTACTACCTTATACTAAAGACGGCACAAATATCCATGCCCGAGGGGGGATTCGAACCCCCGACCGTAGTGGCCGTGCAGACCGTGACTGGAGCGCCTCAGTCCCCTCGGACACTGCGGCCGGCAAAAGCTTAACCACTACTTCATAGTTAAAACTAGTGTTTATTCATTCTCTTCGAAACTTCCGCTCTTAACAAAAATCGCAAAAGCTTAACCAAATGTTCAAATGTTTGTTAAGGTTATGGGACTTAACTACGGGGTCATCAGTCCCTAAACTTACAAACTACTTATTTACTACCTTATACTAAAGACGGCACAAATATCCATGCCCGAGGGGTGATTCGAACCCCCGACCGTAGTGGCCGTGCAGACCGTGACTGGAGCGCCTCAGTCCCCTCGGACACTGCGGCCGGCAAAAGCTTAACCACTACTTCATAGTAGTACTGCTGTATAAAAGTAACGCCTAAAAGTTCTTATTTCTGTAGAGCCCGCTTAGTTTCGTACCTCAGTTTCACAAAAATTATAGGTATATATACCGACATCCACTCCCATGAACCACAGACATTGCCGAGGTGGGGTGGCTTGCGTGCCTCAACGATACAGATAGCCGTACCGTGGGTGCAACCACAGCGGAGGGGTATCTGTGGAGAGGCCAGACAAACGTGTGGTTCCTGAAGAGGGGCAGCAGCCTTTTCAGTAGTTACAGGGGCAACAGTCTGGATGATTGACTGAGCTGGCCTTGTAACATCAGCTAATGTGGCTTTGCCACACAGCTACTGCGAACGGCTGAAAGCAAGGGGAAACTACAGCCGTTATTTTTCCCGAGGACATGCAGCTCTACTGTATGAACATATGATGATGGCATCCTCTCGGGTAAAATATTCCGGAGGTAAAATAGTCCCCCATTCGGATCTCCGGGCGGGGACTACTCGGGAGGATGTGATCATCAGAAAAGACAATACTGGCATTCTACGGGTCGGAGCGTGGAATGTTAGATCCCTTAATCGAGTAGGAAAATTAGAAAATTTAAAAAGGGAAATGGATAGGTTGAAGTTAGATATACTGGGGATTAGTGAAGTTCGGTGGCAGGATGAACATGATTTCTGGTCAGGTGAGTACAGGATTATAAATACAAAATCAGTTGGGGGTATCACAGGAGTAGGATTGATAATGAATAAGAAAATAGGAATGCGGGTAAACTACTATGACCAGCACAGTGATCGCATTATCATTGTCAAGATAGATACGAAGCCAACACCGACAACAATAGTACAGGTTTATATGCCAACTAGCTCTGCCGATGATGAGGAAATCGAAGAAATATATGAGGAGCTAAAGGAAATTATTCAGACAATTAAGGGAGAGGAAAATTTAATTGTTATGGGAGACTGGAATTCGGTAGTAGGACAAGGAAGGGAAGGGAAGATAGTAGGTGAATATGGTCTGGGCTAAAGGAATGAAAGAGGAAGCCGCCTGGTAGAATTTTGCACGGAACATAATTTGGTTATAACAAACACCTGGTTCAAGAATCACAAAAGAAAGTTGTATACGTGGAAGAGACCAGGAGACACCGGAAGATACCAGATAGATTTTATAATGGTAAGACATAGATTTCGGAATCAGGTTCTACAGTGTAAGACATACCCAGGGGCAGATATAGACTCTGACCATAACTTGTTGGTTATGAACTGTAGGCTGAAACTAAAGAAACTACAAAAAGGTAGGAAAATAAGGAGATGGGACCTGGATAAATTGAAGGAACCTGAGGTTCTTAAAAATTTCAGAGGGAGCTTTAGGCAACAATTGACAGAAACGGGGGGAAATAAAACAGTAGAGGAGGAATGAGTAAAATTGAGAAATGAAATAGTGAAGGTAGCAGATGACAAAATAGGTAGAAAGGAAAGACCTACAAAAAATCCTTGGATATCACAGGAGATACTAAATTTAATCGGTGAAAGGACAAAATATAAAAATGCAGTAAATGAAACAGGCAAAATGGAGTACAGACGACTAAGAAATGAGATTGTCAGGAAGTGCAAAATGGCTAAGCAGGAGTGGCTAGAAGGCAAATGCAAGGATGTAGAAGAATGTATAAAAAGGGGAAAAATAGATACAGCCTACAGGAAAATAAAAGAAACATTTGGAGATAAGAAAAACAGCTCTATGAATATCAAGGACACTGATGGAAAACGAGTTCTCAGCAAAAAAGGGAAAGCTGAAAGGTGGAAAGAATATATAGAGGGGCTCTACAAAGGAAATGAACTTCGAGACAATATTGTAGGAAGGGAAGATGTAGAAGATGAAGATGAAATAGGAGATACTGTACTGAGAGAAGAATTTGACAGAGCCCTAAAAGACCTAAGTCGAAACAAGGCCCCTGGAGTAGATGATATTCCCTCAGAGCTACTGAAGTCTCTGGGAGAACCAGCCATGACAAAATTGTTTCACCTGGTGTGTAAGATGTATGAGACAGGTGAAGTACCCTCAGACTTTAAGAAAAATGTTATAATCCCCATCCCTAAGAAATCAGGTGCAGACAGGTGTGAAAACTACAGAACCATCAGTTTAATAAGTCATGGCTGCAAAATATTAACACGAATTATATACAGAAGGGTGGAAAAGCTGGTAGAAGCCGACCTCGGGGAAGATCAGTTTGGGTTCAGGAGAAATGTAGGAATACGGGAGGCAATACTCACTTTACGGCTTATCCTAGAAGATAGATTAAGAAAAGGCAAACCTACATTTCTAGCTTTTGTAGATTTGGAGAAGGCTTTTGACAATGTTGATTGGAATAAACTCTTTCAAGTTCTGAAGCAAGCAGGAGTAAAATATAGGGAACGTAAGGTTATTTACAACTTGTACAAAAACCAGACAGCGGTTGTCAGCGTTGAAGGGCATGAAAGGGATGCAGTGGTTGGAAAGGGAGTACGACAGGGTTGTAATCTTTCTCCATTGTTGTTCAATTTGTACATTGAGCAAGCTATAAAGGAAAGCAAGGAGAAATTTGGAGAAGGAATTAAAGTTCAGGGTGAAGAATTAAAAACATTGCTTTTTGCCGACGACATAGTAATTCTGTCAGATACAGCAAAGGACCTGGAAGAGCAATTGAACGGAATGGACAGTGTGCTGAAAGGTGCATATAAGATGAACATTAACAAGAGTAAAACTAGGGTAATGGAGTGCAGTGTAAGAAAATCAGGTGATGCTGAAGGAATTAGATTGGGAAACGAAGCAATAAAGTAGGTAGATGAGTTCTGTTATTTGGGCAGTAAAATAACAAATGATGGTCGCAGTACAGAGGATATAAAATGCAGAATGGCAATGGGTAGAAAAGCATTCTTGAAAAAGAGAAATTTGTTAACATCGAATATTGATTTAAACCTAAGGAAGTCCTTTCTGAAGGCATTTGTATGGAGTGTTGCCTTGTATGGGAGTGAGACATGGACGATAAACAGTGCGGACAGGAAGAGGATTGAGGCTTTTGAAATATGGTGCTACAGAAGAATGCTGAAGATTAGGTGGGTGGATCGCGTAACTAATGAGGAGGTACTGAACAGAATTGGGGAGAAAAGAAATTTCTGGCATACCTTGAATAAAAGAAGGGATAGATTGGTGGGACACATTCTTAGACATCAAGGAATTGTGAATTTAGCGTTGGAGGGAAGTGTGTGGGGAAAAAATCGCAAGGGAAGACCAAGAGATGGGTACAGTAAGCAGATTCAGACAGATGTAGGTTGTCGTTCTTATGGGGAGATGAAGAGGCTTGCTCAGGATAGGGTATTGTGGAGAGCTGCATCAAACCAGTCTCCGGACTGAAGACCACAACAACAAACAACATATACCGACATATTTTGTAGGCTACCTACTAGTTTGAAAAAGTGAAACCGTATCTATAAAGAAACATGCCCGTTTACAAACTGTTTAGGAACTGTCAGTATTAAAACGTCATATTCTTTAAGATACACAGTCTGATAGCTGAGAGTTAGCTATGTACAAGCATGGCACAAAAGCAACGACAAGGCGAAAATGGTGTTTATCACGAGATGTACCACCTAGTGTCCAACAATGTAAAAACCAAGTCTACTTTTAGATATATTACAATATCCGAAATAAGCTGAAAAAATTAAAAATTGTGTAAGGTGAAAGGACTCACCGAACACGCGAATATAATCATATAATCGTTTCCTTTTGAAGTTGAGCACTTCAAGTTGCAATTTATGTCTCCTCTTAAAACGTTTTTGGACGATAATAATCAGTATTAATATTACTTTAATGACGTTTTCATATTTGTATCAGAAAATTCACCAACATGTTTGGTAACTTAGATAATATGAAAGTAACAGCATTAAAAATAGCAACTTATCAGTTTGTTTGGTGCCATTCTTCCGTTACCATCTACAGCATCGCTTCAGCTGCACACTCCCCCCCCCCCCCCCCAAAAAAAAAAAAAATCCCGTGGTGTTCTGCGACTGCCTGTGCTGGACTGTGCTATCATTGCACGAGTGGCTCTTAGTGTTAACAACTCCGTTATACCTACTTCGACTGACCGAACTTTCAAAATCTGCTAAAAGTCGACCAGAATAAATACCTGCATTGAGGAACACTTATACTCGCAGCGTGCGCAACAGTGATGAGTGGTAAAGTGTTTCAGATAATCCTTGGCTTAGTGATCAGAGTAATTGGCTTACTGTATCTATCCTACTTACATGGTGTCAAATTTTACACATTACACACGTCCTGCAACCCGACCGAATTGAGCAAATCGGTTGGTTTATGTAGAGTACGTGTGTCCTAAGATGGTCTTTATGCGGCATTCAAAGCACCATTTGGTCAAACGCGGTTCCGCGAAGAAACACGATTTTTGGGTACAAAAACTTTGAATTTTGGGGACATCTACATGGGATACTCTGCAAATCACATTTAAGTGCCTGGCAGAGGGACCCTTTTTCAATTTTTTTGTGGCAATTCAACAAAAGTTTTACCAAATATCCTTAAGAAGATATTCCCAAGCCACTTTTTTCAGTTTTTTCGATATCTGTTGTAAACTATAAAGACACTTTACGAATCTTTTGCATCGTTATGGCTTTTCTCGAAGTCAAAGGCGGGGTCACTCCTTACTAACAATTAAATATTGTCTCTGTAGTAGGTGTTCATATTATTTTGTCCACCTCCTCTAGGCCATAAATAATGAGAAGCGTCAAAGACGCGCTTTCGCTTAAAATGGCGCGCAGATGTCCCATTTCTCCTGGTACTTTATACTGGTCATTAATAACGCCTTCTGTCTTGCTGGAAATTATTCACAGTGTTATGAAACAGGTGACAAATGAAGAGAGGGAGATTGTCGCCCTGGGTGCGTCTTTCAAAACAGCGAAGGTCGCTACTGGCATTGTTCTGTGCAGCAACACTGGAAAAATACCTCTGTCAGCTATGAAGGCACTACAAAAGTGAAAATCAAGATTGATATGAGCATCCAATGGTCTAACAGTTCCTTTAGCTATAGCCAGGTAGGAATCATCATAATGTAAATATCTCAACACGAAACTGAGGATACAGATTTTTAATATTAATCAAACAAGATGGCCAATGAAACGTACATAATTCGAAAGGTGGTTTGTCATAGATGTTCCGAATATAAAAATTATGTGTGCACGTAGTCATTAAGAGTGGTAAAAAGAAAACGAAATTTTAGGATGATACTCTAAATTCTTCATTTTGCAACTCGTTGTAGGTGGGACCTTGGTTAGCGCTTGCGCTAGCGCTTGCAGCTCCAATCGTCCCGGGTTCGATTCGCACTGCCACCCATTTTTTTTAATTCTTCATAATGTTCAATTCTTAACTTTTAAATATAATTAAACAATTCAGTTTATGAACGCAGTATTAATACATTCATCGCCTCATAAAGACTTTTTTCCTCAGGTTCGGTGTACTGTATTTAATCGTCATCACTGACTATGAAGTCTTCATTAATAATTTTAGTAACCTACTCAGCAAGAGTTTCACACATAGCTATTGGTACAGGGCACATAGGCGCAGGATCCTTTGATGGTTTGAAATTTTATATTTGCGAACAAAGAGAACAAGGTCATTTAGCGAATGATGAAAGGATCTTTTCTACTGAAGTTTTGAAATACTAAATTGTGAAATAAAGCAATTAATTCCTTCATTTGTGTCTTTCATTCTCTCGTGTTTTCTCTTTGCCATTTATTTCAGTTTTTTCTCATATCATTCACATAAAACCTATAAATTGCAGTGCTCAATAAATTCCAATTACATTAGATTTTTTTTTTTCATTTTTATGACTTTGCAAACAGAACTGGTCGAATTTCGATCACAGGTAATACTAGTAAATATTAATGGAAATGTTCTCTTGACGTTGTTAAGAAAATATCTGTGTCATGAAGTTCAAGTAAAGCTCAATATAAATGGCGCGACTTAACACTCATTTCCAACTCATTGTCGTACATTAATCATTTTATGCTCATTTCAATCAGGGCCGGTTTAAGGTAGAAACGATACTAGAAACCGCTTGGGGAAGCGAATGTGGGGGGAGCGCCGAAAACGCCCATGCGCAAAAAATAAATCAATGAAGAGATAAAATTTAAAAATCTGCTTAACATAAACACGAAATACTTTCTTATATAGATATTCTATATCAAGATTTATTGTATCTTCTGTGTGACAGCTGTGTAAATCGTACATCAAATTCTGTTTTAACGCGCGAGGATGCAAAGGTGGTCCGAGGATCCATGTCATGGATCGCGCGGCCGCTCCAGCCGGAAGTTGCGCGCTCTTCTTCGGGCTACAACTTTCTAATTTAACATTCTCCCATCGGAGTTATGGTTTTTTATTTATTTAGTAAAAACCGTTTCATGGAACTTTGCGAATTTTTTCGGGTAATTTCGCCATCTAGGCTCGAGTTTCATAAAATAGAAACTCTATTTGAAATTTAATTTCCTACTCACTCATTTTTTTTCAGGTTTTTTTTTTTCGAATTTAACATTACGCCGTGACAGAATGCTTTGACTAATGTGTGTGTGTGTGAGTGTGTGTGTTTGTGCGTGTGTGTGTGTGTGTGTGTGTGTGTGTGTGTGTGTGTGTTGTCCTGAGTATAAGTTAGTTTAAGTAATGTGTAAGTATAGGGACCGATGACTCAGTTTCGTCCCTCATGAATTAAAAAAAAAAATTAAATAAAAATACAGGGTGACATACGGGAGACGGCGTGGCACTGAGGGCGCGCTGGTGGGAGGTGGTCGTGGTGGGGATAGTTCTGATGTACACAAGACGCCATTTCATTTACTCTGCCACTATGGAGAAGTGGGACTTGCAACGTCGAATGCTCGTCTATGACAGTTTCGTGAAAAGTGGTGAGTCTATTATTACTACGCAGCGATTGTTTCGTGTGCGGTTTAATGTCGATCGACATGGAGCTGTTCCGATCCGTAACGCAATCCTCAGATGGATGGAAAACTTCAGATCGACTGAAAACATACTGGATAAGAAGCAGTCTGGCCCGAGACGCAGTGTAACGACACCAGAAAATGTTGAAAGGGTGAGGCAAGCGGCAGTCAGAAGCCCGGAACGGTCAGCTAGACGTCATGCTAGTGAGTTACGAATCAATCGTGAATCGGTTAGACGAATTTTACATAAAGAATTGAAATTCCATCCCTACAAAATGCTCATTGTCCAACAACTTAAGGAAACTGAATTTGCTGTACGAGAAGACTTCTCGTACAGAATGCAAATGATTTTGGGATAGAATGAAAATGAAATTTTATTGATGAGCGAAGAATCTCATTTTAATTTAAACGGGACCGTGAATAAGCAAAAGCTACGTTACACGGCTCCAGAGCGTCCACACCTTACCCACCAGCGTCCTCTACACTCAGGAAAAGTAACAGTCTGGTGTGATCTTGGCTCTGTTGGCATTATTGGACCTTACTTTTTTGAAGAGAACGGGGCCACAGTTACTGTTTATTCGTATGTTTGAAACAGTCTTGAATCCAGAACTAAGAAGACGACGGATCCCTTTAAGACGCATTTGGTTCCAGCAGGATTGGGCGACATCGCACACCGCAAACACTTCAATGACAGTTCTTAGACGCGTGTTTCCTGGCCGGATTATCTCGCGTTTTGCAATGTTCCTTGGCCACCCAGGTCTCCCGACTTGTCAGAATGTGACTCTTTTCTGTGGTAGTACCTTAAGAAGTGTGTCTACAACCACAAACCAGGAAATTGAAGAATGCAATCATTCAAGAAATTGCTGCCATCGCTGCAGAGATTTTAGTCCGTGCGATGGAGGATTTTGAGAGGAGATTTGAGTCCTGCATTCGAAATGATGGACATCACCTTACGACATTATTTTTCACAAAGAACATTGTTAGCTTTAATGGCAAATAACGAGCTTTGATTTTGTGTAAATAAACATGTATTAAATTTAAAGTTGGCTGAGTATTATCTCTATACTTATAAAATATTCAAATGTTTGATAAGTTTAAGGGACTTAATTGCGGGGTCATCAGTCCCTAAACTTACAAACTACTTACGAACTACATTATACTAAAGACGAGACAAACATCCATGCCCGAGGGGGGATTCGAACCCCCGACCGTAGCTGCCGTGCAGACTGTGCTTGCGCGCCGCAGACCGCTCGGCCACCGCGGCCGGCCTATACTTATAAGACGCATTTGTAGTCTGTCTGTACTCTTATAACTCAAGATCCCGACAGCCAAATAACGTGTAATTTGGTACACGTACACAAAATTACATGGGGAAGGTTCTTAAACAGGTGTCGTTCCATTTTTTGGAAAACCAACCGGAAAATTTGAGAAAAAGTGAAAGTACTTTTTCAATGTGTCCATGTAAATCTACATCTTCGCACTGATCTTAATGAAATTTTACACAATTGACCTTCAAAATAAGAGGAACGGCACTGTCTACATAAAATTTCGTTCAGTGCAGGGTGGAGGGTACTTATGGATTTCACCAAAATCCACAGTTTTGCTCTGATCGTGATGAGATTTTGTACATTTGACCTTGAAAACAAGATGAAGATTACTGTCTACATAAAATTTCGTTCGGTGCATGGGGGGAGAGTACTTTGAAGCCCGGGCAAAGCCGTGTACTTGCAGCTAGTCTAATATAAGTGGACAGCGTTGCTCACTATCATGCAGTGAGCACGGATTAGATTTCAAGACGGGGACTGGGAGTTCAGTGTTCTTTTCATCATCAGAACGCAAGTCGCCCACGTGGCATCAAATAAAAAAAAAATAATTTAAAAACAAAAACTAGCGGGACTCAGCGGCCAAACAATCCCAGCTGCCGGCTCCCAGCCAATAATGCCATTACTTACCATCATTTCAGTTCATCTGCAATAAAATTTATCGAGTCATGCTATACTATGGATATTTCTGAAAATACCGTTGGCACTCAACTAAGCTATTCCGTGTTGTAATACAAAAAGATGATAGAAGCTTTTGAAATGTGGTGCTACAGACTAATGATGAAAATTAGATGGGCAGATCACGTAACTAATGAGGAGGTGCTTAACCGAATCTGGGAGAAAAGGTGTTTCTGGCATATCCTGACTAAGAGAAGGGATAGATTGGTTGGACACATTCTGTGACATCAAGGAATTGTCAACTTAGCATTAAAAGAAAGCGTGTGTGGTAAAAATCGTAGAGGGAGATCGAGGGACGAATATAGTAAGCAGATTCAAAAGGATGTAGGTTGCCGAACGTATTCTCAGATGAAGAGACTTGCACAAGACAGGGCAGCGTGGAGAGCTGCATCAAACCAGTCTGCGGACTGAAGACCACAACAACAACAACAATATCGCTTAGAAAAATTAAGTACTCAGTCACGACGTAATCAGTCATGATCAAGAGTCATTATCAAGTCATGCTCCGATACTCAAATTATGTAGTGATGACATGCTGTAAAGTTTTAGTGTAATAATTTCAGCCTGATGTAATTAAAACAGTGAATATAACATGGAGACTCTAGCTGTAGTTCCTTTGACATTCAAGAATTCAGCAAACGTAATAAAAATGATTAAATTATGACGGGCGAGCTAATAACATGACAGAACAACAACAGGTAATGTGATGTATTTCATAATATGATAATGTAACCAATACATTACAAAGAGGTTTACTCTTCCGTTAAACGTTTAACACCATAAACGAAGTATTAAAGCTCGCAGCTTTGTGCTAACGTCTAGCCACAGCGTAGTTCGCAGAGCGCTAATTATCCAGAGATTCGTCCACCATTTCAAAATGAGAGCACTTGTTGACTGCGGGCAAACCTTGCACCCAATTTGAAACGTTTTGTAACTTTTTCTCTCTGACACACCGCATAAAAGAAAAGAAATTCATTGCTTATTACACATCCGCTATTAGTGTAATAAAACATCCGCCTCATTCGCAACACATTTTGCAAATAGGGTCCACATACACCACTGACTGTACCTCAAAAATTATACCATTGTACGACACACAGTTCTTGTGACAAAGCATCATAATCATTGAATAAATGAAAAAAGAAAAAAAAAAAAAAAAGATTTTCTTAAATCTTAGCCAAATTATCAACGATAGTCCTGTACACATACAGAGTTTGCATTTCTACATTTTCTCTGGTTCAAACCAACATGTTACATACTTAACATCAAACAATTATCACAATAACTCTATTGTAAAACAATCATACTTCTAAAGCTAGCTTAAACATGGCGGTTAGATTCTTTAAAGGTTCAGTGGTTGGTTCTTGGTATCGTACCAGCATGTTACACAAACTTGTTTTTCATCTCTCATTCGTCTGCTTTATGTTTGACGTGGAATACAGAAGATAACGTATCGATACGTATCGGCAGATAACACACCTTCGCCGTAAACTGTTAGTGGTTCCTGATAAGAGTAGCTTGATGGGTCATACAGATAGATATTTTATAGTACACTGCAGAAGGCTTATACGTCCTCTCTGTGATTGTCAAAAACTTTGACAATGCATGGACATTTGTTCACTGAATCCGTATTCAACATCTGAAGATGGCCAATAAAGCGGAAATCGGTCATTATTGCGTCAAAAAAAAAAGTGAATGTTACAAAAAAAATACACTTTTATATGTGTGCGTCTATTCTTTCTAACATGTCCGAAAGAGCAGATCCCATTTTAGATTTTGCGTCTAAAATTACACTTTTCATAACTTTTATAATATATATACTACTAGCTGAAAACCCGACGTTGCCCTGGTATTTATTTATTTAGTCCTGCCTTGAGTTAGTATTCCTCCTATCGCTTCTCTCTCTGTTCATCTCCTTTTTTTTCTAAAATCGTGTTGTATTTAACGGAAAATATATAAGAAATAACGCTCTTTTCCACAATGTACAAAATTATAAGTGCAGTATCCAAACAAAGAAAGACAGTAACCAAAATACAAATGACATATAAAATTCATACGATCTCATATTTATTGAGTTATATGTTGTGCAATTGTATAATTTTTCAGTTATATATATTTATTTGTGTAAATGCTATGTGTCTGTAAAAACTCTATGGAATAAAATTAGTAGTAAAGAAGTAATAGATTAAAACTTGGTGCATAATGGGGGGGGTTTCCATGAAAGTTACTGCTTATATGCTCATATATCATGAACTACATCGCAATGCACAGCAAAGCTTTTAGTTCGCTTAAATAACGAGTGTCTAATAATATTCGTGAATGCCGTAGACGGTAAATGACGGCGTCATCTGCAAACAACTAAGAGAGCTACTCAGATTTTCTCCATAAAAAGCAGAAAAGTAGTAACGAGAAACTTTTTTTCCTTTCATAATTTAGCTATGGTTGCCGGCAAGAAACAGTTCAATAAAGGTTTGAAATTATGTTTAAAGTTTGTTGCAAGCCGCTAAGTTAACTCGTTCTCATATAATGTCGCATTATGTGGCAGTTTCTTGCAACTCCTACTGTTTATGACGTTATATCTCGTGAACCATAAATCGTATGTGTTTCTTACCATTAAGGAATTGATACCTCACGGTAAGCAAGATGTGTACCAAATTTGGTTGAAATCGGTCCAGTCGTTTAGAAGGAAATGTGCAACATCGTCGCTTTATGCGGCAGTTTTCCTCGCATCTCATTGTTTATGACGTCATATCTCCTGAACTGTGTGTTGTACGTGATCCTTACACTTACGGCGACCGTCGTCACGGAGTGAATCTTACGAGTGCAAAATTTCATAAAGATTTGGACAAAACTGTAGATTTGTATGCAATACGTACACACAAACATACGGACTACAAACCTTTCTGTGTGTAAAATTGTTTTTTCCTAACTCAAAAAAAAAATAAAATAAAAAAATAAAAGCCTCCACCTATAATTTAATTCAAGTGAGGTATTTTTTGTTCCGCTTGAATATTTCAAAGGTCTTAAAATATTGGCTACATCTATTATGTGCCATTCTGTATGTCTTTTTGTTGTGATTTATCCTCTGTATATTTATTTCTGTGTTTATAATTAACTACATGTATTTTAACAATATATTATTTTGTTGTTAGTGTTTATTCATACAAATATTTTCTAATATTCTGTGCTTGACAAGTCTTATATCAGGTATGTGATCTATCCGGGCTGAATAAATCAGTCAATATACAGGCAAATCGTAATTTAATGTAATCTCGGATAGTACTTGATTGATTTACTTCAGATTTTTACAGGATTCTCTATCATTAACATTAAATTGGAATACCGGTTATATTCTGAGATAGAAGATACCAACTCAGAAAAGATTTAACAGATTACTGAAAATTTGAGTCGAAATAAGCACTTGGAGTAGACAATATCACCCCAAAGCAACTGAAGTCTCTTAGAGAGCCAGCCATGATAAAACTGTTCCAACTGCTGTGTAAGTTGAATGAAACATGCGGAATGGACAGTGTCTTCAAAGGTACGTAGAAGTTGAACAATAACAAGAGCAAAAGAAGGGTAATTGAACGTCGTCTAAGAAAATCAGGCGACGCTAAGGGAATTAGATCAGATGAGACATTAAAATAATTTACAAAGGCCGCAATACTGATGATATAAAATGGAGAACTGCATTGGGAAAAAGCGTTTCCGAAAAAGAGAAAACTATTAACATCGAAATTAATTTAAGTGTAAGGAAGTCTTTTCTGAAGGCATTTGTAGGAGTGTTGCCCTGTACATGAGTAAAACATTGACGAAAAACAGTAGAGGATAGAAACTTTTGAAACGAGTTGCTGCATACGAATGCTGAGAACTAGGTGAGTAGATCGCGTAACTAATGAGGTACTGAACAGAACTGAGGAGAAAAGAAATATCGGGCTTACATTGGCTAAATGAAAAAAATGTAGTGTAGACAGTGATAATTAAAACATTAATGAAATCGTCATTTTAGCAGTGGAGGAAATGCATGAGGAAAAAACACAGAGGAATACCAAGAGATGAATACAGCAAGCAGGTTCAAATCAACGTTGATTTCCATTCTTACAAAGAGACGAAGGGGCTTGCCCAGGATAGATTAGCTTGCGAAGTTCAGTTTGAAGATCATAACAACAAGATTGTTGTTTTTATGGTCTTCAGCCCAGAGACTGGTTTGTTGCAGCTCTCCAGCCTACTCTATCCTGAGCAAGCCTCTTCTTCTCCTCATAAAAACGGCACCCCATATCCATTTCAATCTGCTTACTGTATTCATCTCTTGGTCTCCCTCTGCGATTTTTACCCCACACACACTCCCATCCAACGGTAAATTCACGATTCCTTCGGGTCTCAGAATGTGTCCTACCAATCTATCCCTTCTTTTAGTCAAGGTAGGTCACAAGTTCCTTTTCTCCTTAATTCTGTTCAGTACCTCATCATTCGTTACGCGGTCCACCAACCTAATCTTCAGCATTCTTCTGTAGCACCACATTTCAAAAACATCTATTCTCTTCCTGTCTGAACTATTTATTGTCTCAGTTTCAAGTCACATTCCACACAAATGCCTTCAGAAAGGAATTCCTTGCGGTTAAATCAATATTCGATGTTAACAAATTTATCTTTTTCAAGAACGCTTTTCTTCCCATTGCCATTCTGCATTTTATATCCTCTGTACTGCGACCATCATATGTTATTTTACTGCCGAAGTAACAAAACTCATCTCCCTCCTTTATCGTTTCGTTACCTAATCTAATTCCTTCAGCATCGCCTGATTTTCTTAGACTTCACTCCATTATCCTTGTTTTGCTCTTGTTGATGTTCACTGTCCATCCCGTTCAACTGCTCTTCCAGGTCCTATGATGTCTCTGACAAAATTACAATGTCATCGGCAAAACGCAATGATTTTATTTCTCCAACCTGAACCTTAATTCCTTCTCCAAATTTTTCCTTGTTTCCCTTTATAGCTTGTTCAGTGTACAAATTGAATAACATTGGAGAAAGGCTACAATTCCGAACAATCAGATTATATATTTAACAGCAACGAGATTACATATGTTAAAAATATTTCATGTAATGTAAATAGGACTTCAAGAAAGAGATTACTGCCAGTACTGTTAAAATCTGTGGTTTCGTTCTCTTTCTCTGAGTAGTTTCAACTACCACAGCAGAATTTGTACCATCTAAACAATTAGACAAATTGTTCATTCATTCGTTCATTTTGTATATGATTCCAGACAAGAGGGTTCTGTTTTGTTTAAAACAGGGTAATTGCATTTATAATTATTGATATGGTGTCTGTTCTTTCTGACGTGTCATAAAGAACAAACACCGGATACCTAATTGTTTAGTTTCCGAATAGGTAGTTTACAATTTCTACATCTGCATATTTACTTTGTGAATCACATTTAAGTGGCAGAATATTTACCAAACGACTTTCAAACTGTTTCTCTGAAGTTCCAATCACTAATAGCGCGCGGAAAGAAGGAGCGTCTAAATGTTTCCGTATCCGATCTGATGTCTCCCCATGTAGGTGAGGGCTGACAAAACATATTCGCAGTCGGAAGAGAAAGTTTCTGAAAGAAATTTCGCAAATAGATCAATCAAATGTTCAAATGTTTGTAGAGCTTATGGGACTTAACTACGGAGTCATCAGTCCCTAAACTTACAAACTAATTATAAAGTAGCTAATACTAAGGGCGGCACAAATATCCATGCTCGAAGGGGGATTCGAACCCCCGACCGTAGTGGCCGTGCAGGCCATGACTGGCGCGCCGCAGACCGCTTGGCCACCGCGGCAAATAGATCTCGCCGCAATGAACAACATACTTCTTTTAATTACTTCCATCCCAAGTCATGTATCATTTCCGTGTCACTCTCTCCCCTATATCTCGATAATACAAAACGAGCTGTCCTTCTCTGAATTTTCTCTATAACTTCCTTCAGTTCCACCTGGTGTGGATTCCACAACGCGCAGCAATGCTCCAAAATACGCCGGACAAGTGTAGTGTTGGCAGCAGTGTCGGACTAAGACTGTTGGAGGCTTGCGGCAGCGCCAAAACAAAATGAGCCCCCCCCCCCCTCCACTTGGAAATACATGTGTTACTATAGAAAAGTTACTTTTGATATTTGGAGGCACCTAGGACGTGAGGCACGGGACAGTCTAAAGAAAAAGACAAAAGCTTTTCGAAATTTAGAGGCCCCAGCCCCAGAACGAGAGGCCAAGGGCGCAAAAAAAAAAAAATTGCTTTTGAGGTATTTGGAGGCCCACCAAGACGAGAGACGCAAAGTGCTCCGCCCTCCCTCCCCCCCCCCCCCCCCTTAGTCCGCCACTGGTAGCCAGTTTCTTTACTACGCAATTGCATCTTCTAAGCGTTCTGCGAATGAAACGTAGACTTTGGTTCTCCTTCCCCGCGATATTTTCAATGTGTTATTTCTAATTAAAGTTGTTCGATATTGTAATTCCTATGTATTTAGATGAATTTATGGCGTGCTGTGGTGCGTCATAATGATTTATCTGATATATATCAGAGTTCGCCGCTACTTATACAAAAAGCTCGACGTAGGTAAAAAAAAAAAAAAAAAGAGCCAATAACATTTTACTGTACAGGGTGTCCAGAAAAGGGCGCCCTGATTTCAAAATTAAATGTCTCGAAAACAAAGATCGATAGAGGAATGCAGTAATCGGTTTGTTTATTGTGAAAGCTGTAAGACGTTTCTTTATACAGCAGTTTGAAATAATAGTTACAAAAGCTGCTAACAGATGGCGCTGTACCAACACCACCTGTCTCCAGGTGGTGTTGGCTGTACGCTGACAGCTCATATCAGCATATATAAGTGAAATAATCGTATGAAAACACTCTTTGCAAACAATCACATCACAGTGTTTTCAAAATGTTCACCATTGGCACTACAGAGGTGGCGCAAACGAAGAATGAAATTCGCCATCACATTTGGCAGTGTCTCAAACAAAATGGATTCAAATGCCACAGAGATAGCCGATTCAAGCTCGTCCAGCGTGTCGGGGTGCTTCGGGTAGACCACGTCTTTCACTGTGCCCCGCAAAAAAAGGTCAGAGGGAGTCAAATCCGGCGAATATGAAGGCCAATCCATGCCTGCACCAGTAAATTTGGGATATTCCAAAGCAATGACTCGGTTCCTGAAGTATTCCTACAGAAAGCGAAACACTTGTTCGGTCCTATGTGGTCGGGCTCCATCTTGCATAAACCATTCAGTACCTTGTCGATCCTCTAACGCTTGCTGTGTGGCGACAAATTGTTTCAAAATTGCAACGTAAAGTGTACCAGTGACCGTTTCTCGAATGAAAAAAGGGCCAATAATGCCTCTGCTGCATACTGCAGCCCACATATTAACTTTAGGAGAATACAGGGGTCTCGTTTCACACCAATATGGCTTTTCGGAACCCCAAAATCGCCAGTTCTGCTATTCACGTATCCATTCAGGTGGAAGTGTGCTTCGTCTGTAAACCAGATGCAGCCAACATCAAATCCTTCACTATCAATCATTGTGAGCATCTGATTAGCAATGGTTTTCGCATCGGGTCCTTTTGGAACATTAAATCGTGCTTGAAAACTTGGCCTTGTTGCCGTAGGACTCTCTTCTAACCTGTGGTACTCTATCATCAGAAAAACGCGTTGTTCAATGGAGTACAAGGTTTTAATCTCTTCCTTCGGTACGCTAACCTCTTTTCACGTTTCAATAGTGGAAGTGATCGCTCTGGGCTTCGGATCACTATTTATACTATGCATTACGTATGGCGATTACAGCGCTATCTGTTAGCAGCTTTTGTAACTATTACTTCAAACTACTGTATAAACTTCTTACAGCTTTCACGATAAACATACCATTTACTGCATTGCTCTATCGATCTTTGTTTTCGAGATATTTAATTTTGAAATCAGGGAGTCCTTTTCTGGACACCCTGTATATACCATGTACGTGTTTCTGTGTGTTTGTAATTGTGTGTTTTAGAAATTTCCGTCAATCCGCAGCAAGCTATGAAGTCTGGTGGTGATGCCAGCCAACGTGCACTGGCACGGCTACAAAGAACCGCCGCGCTCCATCTGGCCGCTACCCGATAGCAGCAGAACGCCGTCCAAACAATGACTGTGTTGTCCAACTGAAGGCTAAACTGTGCATTTGTTTCGAGACAGGGTCTGGCAGTATTGCGACGAAAGTTAGTTTTCCAGTTGGAGGTGCAATTCTGATGTAGCCAAATATAGATCGACTTAATAATATTGCAGACCGAAGTCATCTTTAATATAGAATACGTCATTACATTTGGAAACTATGCTTGCTTTGGCGCAATCGGCGAAAATTGCCGTAAGTAATAGTGTTTTGGTGTGATTTTTATTGTGTAACTGAGAAGGGTTGCATGTTTGTAACTATCAGCAGTGCGATAGTGGACGTAGGGTCCTGGATGAATATTGAGTAGTTTGGATAATTGCTTGTTTTGTTGGATCGGTTAGATTCTGAGGTATTTTACTGTGAAGAAGTGATTCTGACGCCCGATAATTAAATTTGATAGGGTGTATTGTTGATAGAATTGCAACCTCGAATCGAGAAAGAGTGTTACGGGTGGTTTGCGTTTGTTTGATGCATTGTTTTAGCTCTGACTGTAGTGCGTCAAGAGTAAATTAATTTATTTTGGATTCAGAATCTGAGATTGGGAGTAGTGTAAGATATCCTACACTTATAAGTAATAATACTATAGCCGGCCGCGGTGTCCGAACGGTCTTCGGCGCGCCAGTCACGGTTGCACGGCCGCTACGATCGGGGATTCCAATGCCCCCTCGGGTATGGATGTTTGTGTCGTCTTTAGTATAAGGTAGTTCATAAGTAGTTTGTAATTTTAGGGACGGATGACCCCGCAGTGAAGTCCCTTTGTAACGCAACAACACAGTGACCAACGGTACTGATGGCGTATGTAAACGCAGTTACCATGTCTAATATGAAAAATATGTGTAACCTGTTTATTTGTTTATAAATTGAATTATTATTCTATGTGAAGGATTTCTGTGAAGCACAAATGTTAAAATGATTATGTAATGTATAGAAGAGCATATTGTAATGTGTTGTAGTAGAGACGTTGGCGTAGTGAGGGCCATTGATCTCTATAGAAACTGGATGTATAACTCTGGTCTCTCAGCATAGAACTACAGCGTGCCCGCACATTCAGATGTTTCCCACACTTTTCCGTATTATCCGCCATGTTTAAATTTGGCTTACGATTTTCCATCAATTATTACGTGACAAAGAATTGCTTGCTTACCTCTTAATTTGAAAATTTTGTAAATACGCGATTTAACAACAATATAGAAGCGTAATCGAAACGTATTTTCTTCTCGTTTTCTTATACTACTTCATAGCAGCCAATCTGAATTTGGCAAGAAACGAAATTTGAACATCTATGGCTGGCACGTTCAGACAACTGAAGTTCAACATCCAGGTAGAATAGGGTGATTCTATTTACACTTCGGTAAAATCAGATGTGACGTCATTATGACGTATCCACACTATCGAAGACGACTGGAGCCATGATCGACTTATGTGGTCGTTGTAGACGCAAAACTGCGGTTGCAATTGTAGCAGACGAATTAAAGGAGTAGCTGATAATATCTTCAATTGGTATATTCATTACAGTTTCGGAAACTATTACCTTGCCTTTTTTTTTTTTTTTTTTTAAGTAGAAAGCTATAAACTTTCCGAAAAAGGACCTACACTGCGAGTTCTGAAACGTTATTCAGCCAAATCTGATGTCATCGTGGCCCATTGGTGGAGGTTGTGTTTAAAACTAATGGAAACTTTTCTCTAAGCGAAAAATGCTACAGAGATGCATTGTAGTACGGAGTCTCCGTTAAAGTAAGAGGACAAAATAAGGTTACCAGGCTATGGAGCGAAAATGTGTACTTGGACATGTCAAAATATGCGACATACAATAACAACATGTAGTCGCCGTAGGTATATGTATGTTTTGGCCGAAACTATAAAGCAAATGAGCTGGATATTAATACAGTCATTTGTTACAGAGGCTCTGCGAACATCAGGTAACACATATCGTAAAACTGGGTACTCATCTACCGCCAAGTTGCTGCAACATGCTAGTTCAGACAATCAACGACTGTTTGTACTGTTCGCGCCCAAACCCAGCGTCTCGAACGATCGCAAAAGTCGATGCGCCGCTCTTCTGGAAGTCGATAGTGTGGATACGTCATAATGACGTCACGTCTGATTTTACCGAAGTGTAAATAGAATCACCCGGTAGAATAGAGATCACTGGTGAGGGCAAGACAGTGGAGAGTCGGTGTTGAGCTTTCGAAGTGAGTGATAGCTAAGTTGGGCAGCAGCAGCAGGCCGTAGTAGCTGGCGTTTTATTACGTGTTGGTACTTGCAGCAGTCTGGGCAAGTGGTCATGGCAAAATTATTGGCATGGGTACAGCGCCGCGCCGCAGCATCAAGAGGAATATTGTCAAGAGGAACGCTGTGTGCCTAAAGCAAATAATATTTCGTCGCCAAGAAGATACCATTCTTGCCCAAATTATTAAGTACCAGCAATTGCTAGCTACGCCGCACCGTCGCTGCAAAGTAAGATCTCAGAAATTTACCGTCTTTAGAAATGTACTGCTAAGCCAACGTTTAGTTTTGCTGAAAGTCAATAGTGTACCAGGTTGCAATAATTTAGCGTCAACAAAGTTATTAACCCCAGGCACTACCAAGCAGGTTCCTTTTCCGCTACCTTTAGTTTTCCGAGGCTCAACATAAACCAAACAAACTGATTAAAATAAAAGAAACCTTAAAGTATTTAAATCGTAAAAATTAATTTGCACCAGCATAAAGTCTGGAAAGTTAAATTGCCATTAAGAAATAATGATTGCATTGAGTAACAGCTGAATGATAGAAAATAGTAATTATTAATTGTGATTTAATTGTTCAGTCTATGAGTGCTAAAAAGTTATCTTGTAAAGTTCAGTTTATGGTTTATAACGTGCAGTTTGAGTAATTATTAGGTGCTGCTTGATAAGCAAGTTTGTTGTTAACATAATGAACAATAGTTAATGTTAGGAAACTATATATCAGAAACAATATTTAAATCAAGTTGTTGCAGAAAGAGTAAACTGCTTAATTTTGTAATCAGTAATTTTGCGTAACCATTCTAACAGTCATTATGGACAAAATACAATTACAAGACATTATTATTGATAATCAAAGTACAGTTAAATATCATTGCAAGCATTACGGTGATGATCCAAAAGTCAACAAAGTTTCAGCCGACCAGTTGCATAAAAATGGTTTACATGCATAAACCTTGACCTAGGTTTCGGCAAAAGTAATTTTGCCTTCTACAAAAGTATTACCTAATAAAATATAATACACAAAACATATGAATAATAGTAAAATACAAAAGGGTTTCTAAAATAAGTAAGAAATTAAAATCACAGCATTAGATGAGAATGTACTTACATTTAGCTCACATGTGAGCTGTAATTTTAATTTCTTACTTATTTTCGAAACACTTTTGTATTTTACTATTATTCATATGATTTGTGTATTATATTTTATTAGGTAATACTTGTGAAGAAGGCAAAATTACTTTTGCCGAAACCTAGGTCAATGTTTATGCATGTAAATCATTTTTACATAACTGGTCGGCTGAAACTTTGTTGACTTTTGGATCGTGTTCCACCGTTGCTGAACTGCAGCCAAGTTTAATATTTTTAAAATGACGGTGATGATTTGATTTATTATGTAGAAATTGTGCATGCAAAATTTTATTACGACAACTTTCCAGTTCATTAGAATAATTTTCATTGATTGTTAGCTATTGTGTAAGTGGGTTGAATTTAGTGGTTCTACATCGCTCTGTTTCCTGGTATCGTGGCTGTGCTCGCTTAATCTGCAATCTGTGTCCGTTTTGTTTCCTAATTAGCCAGTCAGTAATTATTGTTACTGCACACAAAATTTCCATCAATTTCAACTTGTTGCTCGTACAACGAGCTGGCGACCGTATTAATTTTCACCTAGTCAAAATTGTTCATTCAGTTAGTTTTGTCCCGGGCCTTACACTTTAAGACCTTACATAAAATTCCCGCACCAAACGATCGTCATTGGGAAATGACCTATTAAGTATCGTTTGTGGGTGTAACCTCCACTACGTCATCGGTTTCACCTCCGATAGCTTAATCCGGGTAATTGTTTCGTCAGGCACACGGGTCATTCTAAAGTTGTCGATAGCGTAGGCCGGTCAGGTTACACCTTAAGCTTAACAAATTATGACGCACGTATTGAATGCGCCAGCAATAATTTTACGGTTTCGTACTATGTACAGGGAGAACAAATAAAAAGTTTCCGGTTTGCCGATGACATAGTAATTTTTTCAGAGACTGCAAAGGATGTGGAAGAGCAATTGAATTGAATGGACAGTGTCTTAAAAGAAAGATAGAAGATGAACATTAACAAGAGTAAAACAAAGGTAATGGAATGTAATGTCAGACAATCAGGCGAAGGAATTACATTAGGTAATGAGACAATAAAAGTAGTAGATGAATTTTGTTATTTGGGTAGCAAGATAACTTCTGACGGCCGAAGTAAAGAAGATATAAAATGCAGAATGGCTATGGGGAGAAACAAGTTTCTAAAGAAGCGAAACTTGTTAATATCCAATATTAATTTAAATGTTAGGAAGTCCTTTCTGAAATCATTTGAGAGAAGGGATAGATTGGTAGGACACATTCTGAGACATCAAGGAATTGTCAACTTAGCATTAGAAGGAAGTGTGTGGGGTAAAAATCGTAAAGGGAGACGAATACAGTGAGCAGATTCAAAAGGATGTAGGTTGCCGAACGTATTCTCAGATGAAGAGACTTGCACAGGGCAGGGTAGCATGGAGAGCTGCGTCAAACCAGTCTGAAGACCACAATAACAACAACAATAACAATGTACAGACAGGCCCAAAAATACATCGCAAATACAGCAAAGCTTTCAGTTCGCTTAAATAACGAGTGGCTAAGAATATTCGTGGAAAGATTAGTGGGTCGCGATATTGCTAACACCTGAATAGGCCGAGGTCTCGTTTTCAAGGAATTAACAATAACAGTAATATTTGCAAATGTATTTTTTCCAACTAGTAAAAGTGGTGGTGTCACATAGTGTTTATATTGTGTTTTTGTATTTTAGGGGGTTCAGTACCGTTAGTATGAGTAGAGAAACTTTCTGGCCCTCGTTATTTACCTTTGTTGCTGTAAATGAATTAACTGAGAAACAATAAAACTGCGGTACGTTAAACTGAATTCTGCGTACCCCGTTTCTGATGTAGTTAGAAATATCAGAACTCTGAGGATCTATAGTTACAAAAGGATAGATGTTAAACACAAAGACTAATGCTTTTAACCAGATATAAGAACTATTACTATATTTTCTTAAACAGTGAAACTACACGTGTGAATCTGAGACTGAAACAGTGATTTGTCGCTTAACGTGTGCTACGGCAGCATTTGGTTCATTACAAAGGATAGACAAGTTACTTATGGAAGGCAAAACATTAACTAAGATAGTAAAAACATTTATTGATCTGTGCATAGCCCATGAAGTGAAAAAAAAGGATTTTAATATTTTTTTCTTTCAGTTGAAATGTTCAAAGTAATGTTATTACTCAGATGTGGAGAGCAGCCGTATTATTAGTTATCTTTGAGCCAATCGAACATTGAATAACAGCTGTTACTAGCATCTGGCTAAATAAACATTCAGATAATACTTTAACCACTTCTCAGTGCAGTGTCAGACTGTAATAAAATTTATTTATTTCAATTGCAATTAGCTAAAAAAAAAGCACACATATGAACATCTATTTGCATCATCGGCGGAGACATTACAGCTGTTACATGTTGGACTGTGTTGTTTATTTCTGTTTGTTGGTGTGTACGTAATGACAGTACTTGTAGGCTAACTTCTTACTGGTTTCCTATTGGAATTAGAAAATAACTTACATAGGCACATTGTATAGCTTACGATTCAACTGTTGTCAGCAGGCTACTGCGAAGGAAGGGGTTGTTGTTTCACAAATTGCATTTTGAAATTTACGAGCCAGGCGACGCAACACCGATAGTGGAGTTTACCCGACGTTTAAGAAAAGGCGCACGACAGATAATGGCGACACATGTGGCCAGGATGTGCTAATTAAGCACACATCCTGAAGAAAGTAAACATAAAGCAGGAACTTAGTAGGAAGTTAACTGTAGGGAGAGAGGTGTTGGTAATTTCCAAGAACCCTTGCAATCGAAGTAGCTCGGCCTGAAACGATATACATCGAATGTGCAACTCTAAATCGATTACGCTGGCAATGACGCGAGAGATGACGAATATGAATTTATTCATACAAATTATTTTTATGAGTGGTAATGTAAAACTGCGTTGACGTGAATTATTTTACAGCAGAATCGTGACACATTCATAGGAGTTATTACTCAGATGTGGAGAGCAGCCGTATTATTAGTTATCTTTGAGCCAATCGAACATTGAATAACAGCTGTTACTAGCATCTGGCTAAATAAACATTCAGATAATACTTTAACCACTTCTCAGTGCAGTGTCAGACTGTAATAAAATTTATTTATTTCAATTGCAATTAGCTAAAAAAAAAAGCACACATATGAACATCTATTTGCATCATCGGCGGAGACATTACAGCTGTTACATGTTGGACTGTGTTGTTTATTTCTGTTTGTTGGTGTGTACGTAATGACAGTACTTGTAGGCTAACTTCTTACTGGTTTCCTATTGGAATTAGAAAATAACTTACATAGGCACATTGTATAGCTTACGATTCAACTGTTGTCAGCAGGCTACTGCGAAGGAAGGGGTTGTTGTTTCACAAATTGTATTTTGAAATTTACGAGCCAGGCGACGCAACACCGATAGTGGAGTTTACCCGACGTTTAAGAAAAGGCGCACGACAGATAATGGCGACACATGTGGCCAGGATGTGCTAATTAAGCACACATCCTGAAGAAAGTAAACATAAAGCAGGAACTTAGTAGGAAGTTAACTGTAGGGAGAGAGGTGTTGGTAATTTCCAAGAACCCTTGCAATCGAAGTAGCTCGGCCTGAAACGATATACATCGAATGTGCAACTCTAAATCGATTACGCTGGCAATGACGCGAGAGATGACGAATATGAATTTATTCATACAAATTATTTTGATGAGTGGTAATGTAAAACTGCGTTGACGTGAATTATTTTACAGCAGAATCGTGACACATTCATAGGAATTATCGTAGGAATTTGTTGAATGTTTCTGATGATATACATTTTAATGTAATGTGGCATACGCGTCAGGTATCAATACGGTATATATTTTTGAGATAAGCGAGGACAAAAGACAAAAATTTTATTTGTATAAATGAATCACAATTATAGATACGACTTTCATCGCATAATAGGTCGCTGCAGAATATCTTCAGAAAAGTACAGATTTACTTTTCCTTCGCGTAGCTTTGACTGTGAACTGTTTTAAATCATAATAAATAAGAAAAAACTTCACCGTCACTCAAGATCATAGAAACCAACAAAATACGTCCCTGTGACAACCAACATACGTACCTCATAAGTTGCGTGTGAACAGCCGCGTAATCGATTCAGAGTTGCAAGTTCGATATATATCGCTTCAGGCCGTGCTACTTCGATCGCAAGCATTCTTGGAAATGATCGAGCTGTCTTGGCTGGGTTTGTTCAGGTGCTGTCGGCGTCTACGGAGCAGCCGACATCTGGAGGAGGCAGCCGTCATCTGGTGGGCTCTGCAGCCTTCTGCAGAGCTATCGGTGCCAGCCAGCAGGCACGTGAGCGGAGACAGTCTGGTGCTGACGCGGCTTCCGACCCCGTAGTTAAGTCCCATAAATTCTACAAACATTTGAACATTTTGAGCGGCTTCCGACCACCGGCGTCGCAGTTTAGGCTGTCGACGGACGTAGCCGACTGAATAACTAGTTTGTTACAGGCTCAGACACCAGCAACCGTGCAGTTGCAGCCGACCGTGGCTGCAGCTACCGCCAGCCATCCTGCTGGGTAGCAGGCTACAACCGCCACACCTCTCAGCCGTTGGACGCCGCCTCAGTTTGGTGTACTCGACGCATACCTCGCGCTGTTCTCCCGCGTCTTCATGCCAGAGGAGGCAGTGCAAGTGACGGTGTATGTATCGAACCAGTTTTAGCTGAAAATAATTTGACTTTCTGTGAATAGTAAACTGAAATACCTACGTAGGTTTGGTGTTGTATTTAAAGTATTAGTAACAATGGTTACTAATGGTAACTGGCTAAGCAGAATTGGCTAGAAGACAAATGCAGATATGTAAAAGAATGCACAGCTAGGGTAAAGGTAGATACCGCCTACAGGAAAATAAAAGAGATATTTGGAGACAAGAAAAGCAGCTGTATAAATATCAAGAACTCAGACGGAAACCAGTACTAAGCAAAGAAGGGAAAGCTGAACTGTGGAAGGAATATATAGATACAGAAATAAACTTGAAGCCAGTATTCTAGAAATGAGAGACGAAGTGGAAGAAGATGAGATAGGAGATATGATATTGCGAGAAGAATTTGACAGAGCGCTGAAGGACGCGAGTCGAAACAAGGCCCCTGGAGTAGATTATATTCCGTCTGAACTGCTGATATCGTTAGGAGAGCCAGTCATGGAAAAATTGTATCACCTGGTATGCAAGATGTATGAGACAGAGCCAATATCCTCTGACTTCAAGAAGAATATCGTAATTCCAATTCCAAAGAAAGCAAGTGCAGACAAATGTGAAAATTACAGAACTATCAGTTTAATAAGTCATGGTTGCAAAATACTAACACAAATTATTTACAGAAGAATGGAAAAACTTGTGGAATCCGACCTCGGGAAAGATCAGTTGGAATTTAGGTGAAATGTAGGAACACAGGAAGCAATACTCACATTGCGACTTACCTTAGAAGATAGGCTAAGGAAAGGGAAACCTACGTTTCTAGCGTTTGTCGATTTGGAGAAATATTTTGACAATGTCGACTGGAATACACTCTTCCAAATTCTGGAGGTAGCAGGGGTAAAATATAGGGAGCGAAGGGTTATATTCAACCTATACAAAAATCAGACAGCAGTTATTAGAGTCGAAGAGCAAGAAAGGGACGCAGAGGTTGGGAAGGGAGTAAGACAGGGTTGTAGCCTTATCCCAATGTTGTTCAATCTGTACATTGAGCAGGCAGTGAAGGAATGGAAGGAGAAATTTGGAGAGGACATTAAAGTGCAAGGAGAACAAATAAAAACATTGCGGTTTGCTGATGACATAGTAATTCTGTCAGAGACCGCAAAAGATCTGGAAGAGCAACTGAATGGAATGGACAGTGTCTTGAAAGGAAGATATAAGATGAACATTAACAATAGTAAAACGAAGGTAACGGAATGCAATGTCAGAAAATCAGGCGATGCTGAAGGAATTAGATTAGGTAATGAGACAATAAAAGTAGTAGATGAATTTTGTTATTTGGGTAGCAAGATCACTTCTGATGGTCGAAGTAAACAAGATATAAAATGCAGAATGGCTTTGGGAAGAATAGCGTTTCTAAAGAAGCGAAACTTGTTTACATCCAATATTAATTTAAATGTTAGGAAGTCCTTTCTGAAAGCATTTGTGTGGAGTGTAGCATTGTATGGGAGTGAAACGTGGACGATAAGGAGTTCAGATAGAAATATGATAGAAGCTTTTGAAATGTGGCGCTACAGACGAATGATGAAAATTAGATGGGCAGATCACGTAACTAATGAGGAGGTGCTTAACCAAATCGGGGAGAAAAGGAGTTTCTGGCGTATCCTGGCTAAGAGAAGGGATAAATTGGTTGGACACTTTCTGAGACATCAAGGAATTGTAAACTTAGCATTAGAAGGAAGCGTGTGGGGTAAAAATCGTAGAGGGAGACCGAGGGACGAATACAGTAAGCAGACTCAAAAGGATGTAGGTTGCCGAACGTATTCTCAGATGAAGAGACTTGCATAGGACAGGGTAGCGTGGAGAGCTGCATCAAACCAGTCTGCGGACTGAAGACCACAACAACAGTAACTATAGAGTTTTCAGCCTACTCTTAACATAATTAGTAGTGACTGGAACATCTTAATGAGAGTTTTATGATTTATTGTTTTAATTAAGTATATTAATTCAATATGAATGGCGATTGAGAGCATTACTCTTGGAACTTAAAGTGGGATTAGAGGCTAATAAAAGGAACAGTTGGAGAAATAATTAAACAATGAATTTCGTAAGGGACAGTAAATATTACAGAGTTGTCTCTAAAGTATCAAGGTTTATCACAATCTTCGAATGAAGTAGTAACCTTAAAAGGAGATGTAGTAACTTTAAAGGAGGAGGTCGCTAAGCTACCAACAGAAATGGTGAAGCTTAAAGAGGACTATGAAACGTCTTTTGGTTTGCTTTTAACTGATAATTTATATCAGTTAAAAGAATAATCCCCATTCCAAAGAAAGCAGGTGCAGACAGGTGTGAAGACTACAGAACCATCAGTTTAATAAGTCATGGTTGCAAAATATTAACACGAATTATATACAGAAGGATGGAAAAGCTGGTAGAAGCCGACCTCGGGGAAGATCAGTTTGGGTTCAGGAGAAATGTAGGAACACGGGAGGCAATACTCACTTTACGGCTAGTCCTAGAAGATAGATTAAGAAAAGGCAAACCTACATTTCTAGTGTCTGTAGATTTGGAGAAGGCTTTTGACAATGTTAATTTGAATAAACTCTTTCAAGTTCTGAAGCAAGCAGGTGTAAAATATACGGAGCGTAAGGTTATTTACAACTTGTACAAAAACCAGACAGCCGGCCGCGGTGGCCGAGGGGACTGAGGCGCTTCAGTCACGGTCTGCACGGCCACTACTGTCGGGGGTTCGAATCCCCCCTCGGGCATGGATATTTGTGCCGTCCTTAGTTGTAGGTAGTTCATAAGTAGTTTGTAAGTTTAGGAACTGATGACCTCGTAGTTAAGTCCCTTAAGCTTAACAAACATTTGAACATTTTGAAAAACCAGACAGCGGTTGTCAAAGTTGAAGGGCATGAAAGGGATGCAGTGGTTGGAAAGGGAGTAAGACAGGGTTGTAGTCTTTCTCCATTGTTTTTCAATTTGTACATTGAGCAAGCTATAAAGGAAAGCAAGGAGAAATTTGGAGAAGGAATTAAAGTCCAGGGTGAAGAATTAAAAACATTGCGTTTTGCCGACGACATAGTAATTCCGTCAGATACAGCAAAGGACCTGGAAGAGCAATTGAACGGAATGGACAGTGTGCTGAAAAGCGCATATAAGATGAACATTAACAAGAGCAAAACTAGGGTAATGGAGTGCAGTGTAAGAAAATCAGGTGATGCTGAAGGAATTAGATTGGGAAACGAAGCGATAAAGGAGGTAGATGAGTTTTGTTACTTGGGCAGTAAAATAACAAATGATGGTCGCAGTACAGAGGATATAAAATGCAGAATGGCAATGGGTAGAAAAGCGTTCTTGAAAAAGAGAAATTTGTTAACATCAAATATTGATTTAAGCCTAAGGAAGTCCTTTCTGAAGGCATTTGTATGGAGTGTTGTCTTGTATGGGAGTGAGACATGGACGATAAATAGTGCGGACAGGAAGAGGATTGAGGCTTTTGAAATGTGGTGCTACAGAAGAATGCTGAAGATTAGGTGGGTGGATCGCGTAACTAATGAGGAGGTACTGAACAGAATTGGGGAGAAAAGAAATTTCTGGCATACCTTGACTAAAAGAAGGGATAGATTGGTAGGACACATTCTTAGACATCAAGGAATTGTGAATTTAGCGTTGGAGGGTAGTGTGTGGGGTAAAAACCGCAGAGGAAGACCAAGAGATGGATACAGTAAGCAGATTCAGAGAGATCTAGGTTTCCGTTCTTATGTGGAGTTGAAGAGGCTTGCTCAGGATAGGGTATTGTGGAGAGCTGCATCAAACCAGCCTCCGGACTGAAGACCACAACAACACAAAAAAAAAAAAAAAAAAAAAAAAAACAGAAAAAAGAGTAGATGAAAAGTTCGAAGATTTTATTTAATGAATCCATGGAGTAAAGTTAACTAGAACTCAGTCATGGGTGGCTGCTAAGGTACAAAAGGTGTGTCCACCGATGACTGAAGTAAGCAAGTCAGAAAGACACTTGTCACACATTGGCAATTTAGATTCTTCGGAAGCTTCCAACCCCCGGAGCAAAAACAATGCGAGTTCAAATGAGGATGGTGGTAAACCGGTTAGAGAAGGGGATTTATTAAACTCTGCTAGCAGTGACACAGCTGTGAGTAAAATAGATACGAGTAAAACTTAATAAGAGCGTTAGAATCAGACAAAGAGGTCGGAAAATACCAAGTAAATGATTTAAAAAGATATGCACTTCCAGCTGGAGCCCACAATGATGAAAATTATAGAAATTCCTCTTTTATGTCATACTTATTATTAAAGCTCACAGGTTTCATTTTTTCTCTCAAGAAAAAAATTACTTTTATTCTGTAAATCTCGTAAGTTTTAACTGTACTGATTTTAGGAGAAAGATTTGTGCAATTATATGTAATCATTTTCATACCGTACAATCGTGTGCACTAAAAGGAAAGGCTTCTTTTTAAGAACTAAAATAACAAATTTCTAGTTACTTTTGTATGAAAACCTGATCATTCAATAAATACGAGGCACTGATACATAAAAATGTACCTTATCGACAACTTTCGTATATTATGAAGTTCACAAACTTGATATTTCTATACTTGCCCACCACAGGTTTCAGTACTGTACATCATGAATGGATTGAACAATAACAATAAAATCGACTTTGCAGACTTCTTATATACTGTTACATGAAACCAAAAGAAACAGGGAATGGGTTTTAAGAAAACCAGTGACTGATGTACAAAAAATTTTCTGGAAAGGACTACCTACAAAAAGTGAGATCTCATTACAGTCACTACAGTCGTTTGTAGATAACTAATAGATAAAAAATTATGACGACGTGTTGAATAGTTGGATCCATGAACACTAACTAAAATAACCGACTTGGTTTCCCATGAGGTCTCACGACTTTTTATGGTGGAAGGAATTCGTCGCGAGACTTGCATTTTTGTACGTGTTATGCTTTTGATGGGATATTTTTTATATTAGAGAACTATACAGTGCCATATAAACAGGTAATAAAGTATTAATAGCTCCACATTTGTCTTTCATAGGTTTCAAAAGATCCCTGACAAGGATTGAAACGGTACATTACAGTACAGTTTATGTACACTTGTCTTCTAATCTATAGGTTTTTATTGAAGAACTAGCTTATATGTCTGTGCTTTGCAATGTTTGTTTAGTTTTAGTTTAGTTTAGCTTATTATCATCCATTGCATCATATACATGATATTGGAATCGTCATGTTTCTGTACAGCATTGGCAGTGTTCAGATTTACAAATTATATAATATACATACAAATTAACAGTTTACATTATATTAAAAAATTACACAATTAGCTACTGCATTAGTCAGATATTAGTCTTTGATATTGTACACTTCACTTAGAGGTAGAGATACAAATACAAAAAAGGTACATAACTTTTACAATATGGGTGCGTCATACAATGGCAATTAGTAGAAATACATAGATTTTTTAAAAGTTTGGTGGTTGAAAATATTCTTCTATTTCATAGAAACATTTATCTAATAGGTAGTTTTTTAATTCTAGTTTAAAATTGTATTGTAGTTGTGAAAATCTGAATTTGTATGAAAACTGGTCAAGTGTGTTCTGATATACATTACACTTTATATATGTACAGAGAGTGTACAGTAAGTATTCCTAACTGGGAGGGCCTGCGTGTACATGGCGTTTTAGGGTTCCGGAACTCAGTCAGTATAAATAGAATCCTTGTTGGATCTCTCTGTCAATAAACTCAGTTGTCCTAGTCAAGATGTCAAATGGAAGTTAAAGTCATTGTCCGAAACAATGTATCTTCATAACTTTTTGATACAAAAGGTGAAACGTGCCAAAATAAGCAAAGAAATGTCGTTAAGTAATCAATACACAAAGCGAAATCAGTAACACTACAGTATGCTCAATGCTTGTCGGTATTCGTAGACATAAGATTGCTTAATTCTGTCACAGACGTTTCGCTTCCTTGATGTACTACCCCATACTCATTATGCAGCGGAGATGTTTATTAGTTCTTTGGTGCACTACAGCGCCTCTATCGCTTGTTTGCTGTACTATGCAATTCATATTTCAAGCATAACCTGATTCCACTTTTATGAAACGAAATTGCTCCATGCAAATCTGTGAAGTAATTTAGGAGATAGGTATTTCTAATACATGATCAGACAGTTACTGAAAACACTTAAGATTGCGATGTATATTTTTTTCCGTGATCTGATTTTCATGAAATAATGCCTAAATGTTCCCCCATCTCTGCTCAGATTTCCTGTGAAAACCGCATGTAAATTTCAGTTGGTTGGTTTTTTTTTAACGTTTGCGAAATGTGTTAGAAATAGGCATATCTTCATGAATATGGTGTAGCTTACATCATACATCAGTTGTATTCGCCATTTAAAACATTTATTTCCTGAACACTCATATCTCTGGACAGTGGGCTGAGGTATGGAAAGCTGAAATATAATAAGTAATAAGTATTCCACTAATAAAGTAGAAATATCACTGAAAATAATTATTATTCTTAGGGTTGGCTCTCTTTCTGTTAGATGCGCTATTGCCGATTCAAGCATGAGACTTAGGAAACTTCCATAGCAGTTGTGCATATACGTTAGACTGTGAGTAAATATATGGATTAAACACGGCGAGGATTGTATCAGTTTTATATTCATTGCGTTGAATCATATTTCGTAGAACAAAGCAACAAAAAAAACGATTTTCAGAAATATGGTAAATTTGAAAAGTCAGAGATTAAGTAGTATTTTCAAAGGGTAAAAGCTGTACGCTTGTTTTGGAATGTTGAACCTTTCGTTAAATCAGACAATAAATTGTTCATTAACTTAGCTATTTGGTTTAATTATGGCCCTGATATTAATGTATAAGAAACAGTGCATTAAATTGATTATGTGCGCAACGGATATTTTTAACAAAACCACTGTGTCATGTAACCTTTTGAAACAGACACTGACTATACTCAAGAATTTTGACTGCGAGAAAGATATAAGAAAAACCACAAATCACTTTCTTAATGCTTGACTGTGAGAACCTATATAGGTCAGCCTCCAATTATTGAAATCCAGATCAACTATTATCTTACTATGGCACCAATAATGAAATATGTCCAATAATATTGTTCAAATCAACACTCCACTAAATCAAGTAATTATCAAATGAAGGAAGTGGGTTAATTTTCTAACTACGTAAATGAAATATGAAACAGGGTTAACTTGCTTATTATTGATAAACAGCATTACATTACTTACATGATACAACTTCTGACTTGCTGGCAAAGCAGCCTCTGCTCTACATCGGAGCCATACACACAACCCAACCGCTCTCTAAGCGAGCTGAACCACTAGTCTAAACTCTCTGTGTCTCTGCACGAGCTATAATGCTATGCAATACATGATCTTTGCCAGAGATGAAGCTTTACACATATCGATACATACAATAGAAGCGACTATCGATACATACAGTAGAAGCGATATTATATATGCAATACATTTTCTTGCAAGCAAGTTACTCAATACAAAACAGGAGGCACAATATTAGACATTTTCTTATTTTCTTATATTTTATGGACACGTTTCATCACCCCCCTCCTACCTATTAAAATTTTGTAGGGTGGGTGATGCCAATGGCATTGCCTAGCCAGCAAAATTACTGAATTTCAAGTCCACAAATCCATTAATGACATCCGAAATATAACAAGATCAAAACAACAGATGGAGTACATAGAAAATGTAAAAAAAAAACAATGTGACAGTCATAAATACATGCCATTTTACAGAACAGTACCATCAAAAGTCACGCATGGAGTGGTACAGGGTGTGACAGGCATAAGCAAATGTTAAAATTTACAGAACATCAGCAATAAGTGGAATATATGACAATTATACATAATGGTAAACATAAGTATATATAGAATTTCAGGAAACATAGTTTGACAAATGATATAGTGGAGAAAATGAGATAGCTAGAAGTAATACACAAATGGAAAAACAAATGTCAAAATTTACAGAACATCAGCAATAAGTGGAATATATGACAATTATACATAATGGTAAACATAAGTATATATAGAATTTCAGAAAACATAGTTTGACAAATGATATAGTGGAGAAAATGAGATAGCTAGAAGTAATACACAAATGGAAAAACAAATGTCAAAATTTACAGAACATCAGCAATAAGTGGAATATATGACAATTATACATAATGGTAAACATAAGTATATATAGAATTTCAGAAAACATAGTTTGACAAATGATATAGTGGAGAAAATGAGATAGCTAGAAGTAATACACAAATGGAAAAACAAAATATACAATAATAAACGTGAACATATACAAAGTTTTACAAAAGATAGTTTAACTAATGTCATCATTCTTTAAAGAAAATGTGGTAATTACAAGTAATACAGACAGTAGTGTAAGTTCCATGGGTTTAAATTTTGTACAAGAGATCAGTATTTTTGGGAACATAAAATGAACATTTATATCTTGTGCACAATGTAGTCTATGTAAATTTTTAGTGCACTTAGTATAAGATAGAGTGTCAGTTTTGTATTCTGTGATGCATTTAAAATGCTATACTTTCATGGATGCTAGAACATACATGTAAAATTTTTGGCTACATAGGCTTCTGATCATGTACAAAATAATATTACTGCTTCAGCACAATAGGGTTTCAATATAACGTTTGTCAATCGAATAGTCACAATGACATTTCTGACAAAGTATATGTATCTATCAAGAGCACAATTTTATTTTGGTCACTGACTGTAAAAGAACCATGAAATATACCTAAACACTGGTAATGAGCCTGTGGACAACGTTTGCAATGGGAGGCACTGAATAGTATATGCACACGAATAGCACATTAGCTCCTAACATTCATTTTAGGTCTGCACACGAACACAAAACACTGTAAGATTACACCACACTGTAGGCGGGCTGACTGGTTGCATTGAAGTGGAAGTCATGGGGAAAAGGTTCTGATGTATTCCTCCATGCAATTCGACAACCAAGTGTGCTCCAACCAACAGAGCTATTAGCCGACTGCATCCGCAGCAAACTGGTGATGGGTGGCCAAGGCTGCAATGGACAGTACTGTATGGCCAAACATCATCCACAAACATCTTCATTAAAAGGCCCAAAATCAGTGGTGTATAGTAACTCGTCCATTGTTCTGTGTGCATTCTGGAATCTCGTGTGCGAAATCGCCACTTCCCATGCGTGTCCAAAGTACATGAAATAAAGCATTTTACACACAAATTAGTAACATAGTCATGATATTTCAGTTTAGACTGAAAGAAAAGTCATTGATTAGAACATATCTACAGAAATATTTTCCCACAAATTCAAGTGGTACAGATGGGGTCATGGTATTAAACCATATTTTTACATTACAAGTAGTGTCCTGAAGACGGATACATTTGAATACCAATGAGTAAGTTAATTCTTATATTAGAGTATCTATAACATTAGTGTCATTTCATATAAGCACAAGGCTTTACATACTATGTACATATTGCTTTACAAACACATAATCGTATGAAATACATTGAGGGTGCTTGTCATCAACTTGGCATGATATAACTTAAATTGACATTCCAATTACCATTTGTTCATATCTCTTTAAATTAATATATATCACTATGGTGGTGATTACATTACCACAAAGTATAACACTTAAATTACATAAGTTGCCATGGCCAGGCTTTTGTCTCAACTGAGCTACATATTTCATTGCCTTAAGGTATAACACATCAGGGTAGTTTCGTGAGAATATCAAAAGAGGTTCAAGTCATCAGGTCATGTCTGTGTCTGTCTGAGTCAACAGTAGGGTCAAACAAAACAATTAGTGCAAATTTTGGCACAGTAATAGATGTATATCACAGTAAATCATCCAATAACATAAACACAGACGTAATATTCGTTAGGCATAGCTGCAGATTTTCATCAACAAGATCATCAATAAAATTTAGCAGATAGCAGTAAGCAAAAGCAAAGTATTTCTGTGCATTATCTTTCTAGACTTAACTAGGCGCAATTTATGGTATAGCTGCAAGTTTGCAAGATAGATGGCTGTGTGCAACGTATAAGCATAACCATACATTGTCATTGAGCTTCATTATAAAATTAATTAGCATAGTGGTAGGGCTTAGGTATATAATTAGTGAGCATAGCGGTAAGCTTTGATTGCAAGAGCAATACGCATAGCTGCAAGCATAATTAGAAATATTCATTACACATAATTACAAATAATTACAGAGCATCAGAAGGATATGAATCTCACCAATCACACATGCCATTGAAGGCACAATGCATCAACATACAAAGTGGTGCACATAAGCACAAAGAGAAAACACAAAAGGGCAGTGCGAGTAAGCACATAAGAAAAGAACAAAACATAGCATCATTAGCAACATAGCGATTCTCCTCATAATTACTTCATAATCATTGTATAATCTCGTCATCATTAGCAACATAGCGATTCCCCTCATAATTGCTTCATAATCATTGTATAATCTCGTCATCATTAGCAACATAGCGATTCTCCTCATAATTGCTTAATCTCGTCCACGTAATTACATTTATCAAACATCTTTAACTGTTACCAATACCTTCCTTACCATCATTTATCCATAAACAATAATGCATCTTAAAGACCACCATGACATATTGTGTATTGCCTTACTCATCATCCTCCATAATGTTCTTGGCTTACCAATTGCTCATGTCAACTCAAAATCTTCTTCGCTCGCTCAGAACTTCGTAAGTTATGCAATTAGTAATACAGAAGAATATTTTCTGAAACATAGGAACTTGATTAGATTACACAATCAAAAATTTCCATTAATTTTATTTGTCTTGCACAGCCACAGAGTTCGTTATATGCAAATTGCAAGATAATCAAAGTTTCGTATGACAATATCCCAGCGTAGCACAGAGTATAAGTATTCAGAGTTAGAGAAAAGTAACAGTGAGAAAAAGAGGTGGATAGAGCGCACTAAGGAAAGGCGGAAGAATAGTGACACTCAGCTCGAGAACGGGGCACCAATCGCCACTTGGTGTGTCCAAAACAGATTAATGGACTCTCTACCCCAAATTTATGCCTTGAAAATCCTTTTTGATGAATTAGAGCATGGATTAGCAGGTCTGATTTCAATGTTTTGCTCTTGCCTTTCCGGGGTGCGCGATCTGCTTAGACCCCGAATCGTGTTTTCGTATCGCGGAAGGCGATCACGAGAATTATCGCGTGTGCCCTCCCGACTACGCTTCTCAGCGTTATTATTGTTATTTTCAGTCTCGCGATCACTATCAGTATTGCGTCTATCACGCCAATTAGTATCATTCGAAGTATTGCTGTTATGATAGTAATTATTGTAGCGTCCTCCGCGACCAAAACCACCACCTCGGTTGCGGCCACGAAAATTTCCACGGTTAATTTCACGATCATGAAACTCACTGTTCTCATTGTCGCGTCTTTGTTTGTAAGTTTCATTAGTGAAAGAATTATTTTTTGGTTTATCGTCGTGCTCTGAATAACGTTTTGAACGCGGCGGGCTTTGTTGCGACCGGCGATCATCTAATTTTCTGACCTCAGCCTTGTATTGTTGATTAATGGTCATTTGACCTTGTTTGAAACGGTCAAGGGCGAGATATTCATTAGTTTCATTAAACGGGGTAGGATGCGTTGCATCAGAACTTTTGTCACTGTTATCACTGATTTGGGTAATTTTAACCGTGAGATCCTCAACCTGTTTATTAATTTTATTGATCTGTTCCGTCGTGCCTGACTGGAAGTTCTGTAACTTTTCATCAAATAGATTACTCTGTTGCTTCAATTGAGCGAGTTCGGTGGTTTCTATATTTTCGACTCGTGACGCAAGGTTTTCCACTACCGGGTTAATCTCGTCGCGAATATCCTGTCTTATTTGCTGAGATTCACATTTGAAAGTATTGAGCAGTTGTTCCCTGAACCGATTGTTGTCCTCATTTATTTTATTAATACTACTTTGAATACTCGCAAACCTCGAATCGCACGTTTGTTCAAATTTCTCAAGTTTTTCATCTAATTTCTGAAATTGTAATTGATTATTGTCAAGTTTTTCATTTAATTTCTGAAATTGTAATTGATTATTGTCAAGTTTTTCATTTAATTTCTGAAATTGTAATTGATCATTGTCAAGTATTTCATTTAATTTCTGAAATTGTTCCTCAAGTTTTTTATTTAGTTTCTGAAATTGTTCCTCCTTTAACTTAGAGATCTGTGACAGTAAAATTTGCATGAAGTCATTTGGTAATACGTTTTCCATGGCTTTCATCACAACAAACATCAGACAATATAAAAGAAAGGCTTGTTCAGTAGTAATGCAATTATTTGTATATTCAATTCATCTACTATAAACAATACTACACAATCTCAAGAATGGTAAGTAACAGACTACAGAAACAATTACTATGCTACTGTTGCTACAACAGAGGATGGTGCTACAAAAATTAAATTAAGAGCCAAAAGGTAAGTTGGTTAGTGGAAAAGACAAACTAACTGAAATAAGACTACGTATCTAACTACGTCACGATCCTGTTTGTGAACTATCCTGGCAGGGTCGCCAGATAAAAGCTGTACGCTTGTTTTGGAATGTTGAACCTTTCGTTAAATCAGACAATAAATTGTTCATTAACTTAGCTATTTGGTTTAATTATGGCCCTGATATTAATGTATAAGAAACAGTGCATTAAATTGATTATGTGCGCAACGGATATTTTTAACAAAACCACTGTGTCATGTAACCTTTTGAAACAGACACTGACTATACTCAAGAATTTTGACTGCGAGAAAGATATAAGAAAAACCACAAATCACTTTCTTAATGCTTGACTGTGAGAACCTATATAGGTCAGCCTCCAATTATTGAAATCCAGATCAACTATTATCTTACTATGGCACCAATAATGAAATATGTCCAATAATATTGTTCAAATCAACACTCCACTAAATCAAGTAATTATCAAATGAAGGAAGTGGGTTAATTTTCTAACTACGTAAATGAAATATGAAACAGGGTTAACTTGCTTATTATTGATAAACAGCATTACATTACTTACATGATACAACTTCTGACTTGCTGGCAAAGCAGCCTCTGCTCTACATCGGAGCCATACACACAACCCAACCGCTCTCTAAGCGAGCTGAACCACTAGTCTAAACTCTATGTGTCTCTGCACGAGCTATAATGCTATGCAATACATGATCTTTGCCAGAGATGAAGCTTTACACATATCGATACATACAATAGAAGCGACTATCGATACATACAGTAGAAGCGATATTATATATGCAATACATTTTCTTGCAAGCAAGTTACTCAATACAAAACAGGAGGCACAATATTAGACATTTTCTTATTTTCTTATATTTTATGGACACGTTTCAAGGGTAATAAACCGATCGCTGCCCCGAACTTCACACCAACACCCGCAGCGCTATTAGTTCTTTGCTGCATTACGCTGTATTTTTTTTTTTTTTTTCAATCATGAAATAGACCTGAAACTTCAAATTATGATATCTTTTACTTTCCTGGTCTGATTTTGATCAAATGAAGCCTATATGCTGCCCCAGGATATTCTCTATTTATCTATGATACCTCCATGAATGTTCATTTAGTACTTTTAGAGATTACTCTCTACAAATACACATGCGATTGGTTTCAGAGAAATGTTTAATTGTGATCTTACTTTTTCGGATCCGATTTTGTGAAATGAAACGTTTCTGTAACTGCAAGATACCCTCACGTTTCCTGTGAAAACCCCTGAAACTTCGTCTATTAATTTTGGAGATGGAAGAGAAAGATAGACATGCCGGTTATCTATGAAAAACGTTAAGATACGCTGAAGTTACCTGTGAAAACCCCATGCGAATTTGTGTAGTAGTTTTGGAGAAGTGGTTTCTAATAGATGAACAGACAGACACGACGGTCTATGAAAACACTTCGTGATTCTATTTTGATGCAATCATGCCTAGATCCTGAACCAAACTTCGCTCACGTTTCCTGTGAAAACCGCATGAAAATTCGTCCAGTAGTTTTGAAAATTGAAGCGAACAGCGACAGGTCTACATTTACAGATTTATTATTAGAATAGATATGTTGCACAACCGTAAAATTTTGCAGGAATATATTGATTTGTATAAATACTGTATGTCGGTAAAATCTGTTGCGAATATGGTGAGTAGTAAAGAAATAATAGATTAAAACTTGATGCTTCATGTGGCGGTTTTCCATGAACGTTACTCTTTACGCCATCATATCTCAAGATCTGCGTGTCGTACTGTGATACAATTTGGAAGGTACATTCATCTGTATATGTGTATTCCGTCTGTAAAGTTTCCTGCGGCTACAATTTGTAGTGTATACATTATAAATTGTAACTTCATACCGAATGCCGTAGTTTTACTTCATAAACAGCGAAAAAGTAGTAAGAGAGAAACTTTTTTCCTTTCATCATTTTGCTGTTATCGGCGAGAATAAGTTTAATAAAGGTTTGAAATTTTGTTTAAAGTTTGTTGCAAGTCGTTAAGTACTCTCATTCTCATATAGTGTATTCATAAAGTCTCGCCGCTTTATGTGGCAGTTTCTTGCATCTCTTATTGCTTATGACGTTATATTTCCTGAACCACGTGCCGTTGTGGTTCGTACTCCTTACAGCGATTGTTATTTCACATAAGAAATATGTGTACCAAATTTGGTTGAAATCGGTCCAGTGGTTTAGGAGGAAATGTGCAGCATTGTCGTTTAACGCAGCAGTTTTTCGCGCATCTCATTGTTTATGACGTCATATCTCCTTACGTATGTGTCGTAGGTGAGTCTTACCCCGACAGCGATTGTTGCCTGATATTAAGGAACATGTGTACCAAGTTTGGTTGAAATCGGTCCAGTAGAGATGTGGAACATACATACATGTATACAAACATAGAGCGTATTTTATAAGATGTAAGAATTCGTTTTCTATCAGAAATTAAAAATGGATAGGAAACACCAGAAGACCTGCCCTTTGGCAGAAAGGCGTCGCTTTTCTACTCAAAAACGTTAACGTTTCTTCACTACAATTCAGGTAACATCGGTGAGGGTGGAACGTAGTAAACGAACGTAGACGGCATTAACTACAGTAGTTAACATACCAAATCAGTCACCACAACAGTAGCTGATGGGTAAACGTCACAGAGGTGGCAAGAAATCGGAAAAAGCAATCGAAATGATTTCAACAAAGAAGAACCCAATTCCACAATTGTTGCTGCAGCTGAACTACAAACGGTAAGAATCTTCAAGAAATTATCTTCTTCAGCTAAAGTAATCACTCTCAAAAGAAAATACGCTTATAAGAAAGACGACTGAAGTCTAATAATGTGCAAATCATTAGACTCTGTACCGAATTGATACGTATCAATAAAACTCTTTGTCATAGTAAGAACAGACCATAATAGAAATTTATGTTTTTCTTATTTTGATATTCTACTTAGTTTCAGCGGAATAAGCTGCAAATTTACACATATTGGTAAGTATTGGTTCATGACGAAGTTGTTCGTTATACTACTAAATCAACTGTTTTTACATTAGTCTCCGTATTATGAATATCTGTTGATATTGTATTAATTCTTGTAACGCAAAAATTATAGTAACTATTTCGTTAAATAGGTACAAAAATAATTATAAACAAACATCACTCTTTCGGCGGCTTGCCCACTACTAGGAGGCCAGTGTCGCAACGCCGGCCGCGGTGGCCGAGGGGACTGCGGCGCTTCAGTTACGGTCTGCACGGCCACTACGGTCGGGGGTTCGAATACCCCCTCGGACATGGATATTTGTGCAGTCCTTAGTTGTAGCTAGTTCATAAGTAGTAGAATGACAGTACTTGGTGACTTGCAACAAACTTTAAACATAATTTCAAACCTTATAAAACTTTTTCTCGCAGACAACCACATCAAAATAATGAAAGGAAAAAAGTTTCTCGCTTACTACTTTTCCGCTGTTTATGAAGTAAAACTACGGCATTCGGTATAACGTTACAATCTATAATTTCTACATTACAAATTGAAGTCGCAGGAAATTAAGTCCCATAGCTCTACAAACATTTAAACATTTTGTCGTTGCAACTGTCAGTTGGTAACATATTTCACAGCAGTGAGTGTCGTGTCGCTCGCCCGTGCAGGACCCGAGGAGCGAACCGGTGCGACTTTCAAGGCTGGGCAGTGGGGGTGTCTCCCACGACTGACGATTTTGCAGCGCACTTGGTGAGTCGAGCTAACTCTAAGGCTCCCACAAAACGCGCAGTTATTTCGTTTCGCAGCGCCCGTCGCCGTCTGTACCGCGATCCACGGCGACACGCGAACCCGCGCGCCAGTTTCCGTTCTCACGCATTCGACAACGTGTTCCACCTCGGCGGAGTGCATACCCTCCGGGATCAGCGCGCCGAACCTTCTGCAACGAATTTTTTCAAAGTGATTAATAAATAGTACCGCTTTAACACTGCTTACCTGTGCGTTACCAGCTCTTAAAAAAGTTGATACTACAGTGTTGTGAAAACCAGTGTTATTGAAGCTAGTAATCGATGGTTACAGTTTTGTTCACGTGATGATGAACAACACAAAAGATATTAAACACTGCCTGGACCAAGGCTTGTTGGAGCAGGTGGGAAAAAAGAAATAGAAAACGCCATTTCCCTATCATTGAGGCGATGATTCTCTGTGGACACCAGGAGATTGCATTAAGGGGCCACAGGGACTTCGGCCCAATTGAAGTTGACAAACAAGATAACAACATGGGTAACTTTCGCGCCATTATAAAATATCGCGCGAAGGATGAGGAAAACCTAAGAGCAAGTTTGGAAGAAACTGGTGAACGCGACAAGTACATTAGTGCCCCAATCCAAAATCAGATCATTAGTTGCATCAATAACCAACCCGTGGGGACGATTCTTCAACGCATTAATTATGCTAAAGGTCTTACGGTACTCAACAATAAGAATTGGGCAATACATAACTCAGGGATCTAAAAGGTTTATAGCTCGTTGTCTCTGTTCATAGAGGTGAGTTATGTATGTCAGCTTCTATGCCCTAAACAGCTACCCAATCTGTTTAAACAAGATCAATAATTAATCCGTAGTTTAGCCAGTCTATCAATCTGCAGATGGTGACGCGAAAAATATATTTAAACAAACATAAATTAAAGCTCTGAATAACCAACAAAATAGATTCTAAGATAATGTTTAGAAAATATTCATTCAAGAAGTATTTTTTATGAATGGAGTTTATTACTCTTTTTGGACATGAAAATGCAGAGGTGATCCTACTTTATACATCGATAAATAACTGAATATTTACCCAACTATTGTACATGAGAGCTACAATAAGTATCACACGCACTCGAGAATAAAAGTTCCAAATTCTCACTCGTAAATTAATGAATTCCATCGAACATTGCAGTTCCTGATTAATCCGCGATTAATTAAAGTATTTGTTATAAAACACAGTTTGTCATCACACGAGTACACGATTGCTGAATTATTACAGTTCCACAGCCCTACTACAATGCATAGTTTATAACTTTTCAACGAAAAGTTCTGCAGTCACAGTCCGGTAAATTTTCTAAGACCACACATACTTGTCTCTTCAAATCACAAGTTCGTAACGCGGCTTCAGACCGACCAGCGTCACAACCTTTCATCAACACGTCCAAGTTACGAGTCCCTTCCCAAGCTTTTGAAAGCGTGCTCTAGCTGCTCGCAAAATTGTATCGTTTCACGCATCCTAACGCCTCATCTTTAGAATACAATTTCCCTTCCAAAATATTATACATTTAAGTATCACAGAATTAAATGCTTTCACCACCTCCCTACAAATGTTATTTACATTTAACAAACAAATACATTTTTAACAATACTGAAATCGGTTGAGACTGAAGCTCTTTGCGCAGGTAGCTATTAAGCGTGGCGACTCACTGTTCAAATTTACTGCCATAGTCGAAAATAGTTACACAACTAATATTTAATTTATCATGGCTTTTTATGCAAATATATTCAGTTCTTGTCCACAAATACATATAATTGTTTATGTATAAATTATCTGCTGCATATTTACTATTTTCAGTCGGCCATGAAATATTTAAGTGGCAATCTACTACATAATTCGAACGTTACTAAGAATAATATTAAATATAATAAAATACATATACAAATGTAATGCGTGTTGCTGGGTTCATGTTTTGTGTTTTTGTGGTGGAATCTATGTTCTAACACAAGAATATTATTACCTCAACGAAAAGCAGAACAAGAGTAAAACAAATTTTATTGAAAGTATACGGAAATAACGTGGTACGTCTTTTAAGATGGATGGCGTGCTGCAGTGCTGCCCATTAGCTTCTTAATCTGTTACTTATAAACGCTACGTATCAATAATTGTAAATATAAATCTTCTTATTATTATAGTACTGAACTTTGTCGGCTTCTTATCTGTAAGGGATATTGAAATTGTAATTACGGCGTTTGATTCTCCCAAGTCTTCTGAATCCATTCATATTGCCGCGATACCGCAGGTAAACCAACTGCCGGCGTGGCGCAGGGGATAGCGTCACCGACTGCTGTGCTGCGGTACTGAAGGTCGCCAGTTCAATGCCGCCCACCGGCAAAAATTTATTTCTTTGTAATTAACAATTCCAGAAGGTTCTCCATCTTTCTTATGTTCACTTGTAAATTCTACTTGTTTCTTATATTAACTATTCTTCTAATTTCTGGTACATTCAGTCTGTGTATAAATAGCAGAGCACTCTGCCCGAGAGGCAGTTAGTGCTGCGTGTATGTTAAGTTCGTAATAAACCTGCTTTCAGTATAAGTGCTGTGTTCAGTTGCCTTCGAAGTCAAGCCTGCTTCCATTTCAACGCGACAGTTATATTTGCCGTATGGTCATTCCCTGATTTTTAGAATAATGTGTGTGGCTATATTGTATTTCAGTTACAGTCTGGGTTAGCTGCCCCCACTCAGCCAAGGCCGTCGTCTCCGATTTCCGAGCAGATTAGGATTTCCCTAACGACCTGTATTCCATTCAGTTGGTCCTAACTGTTAGCCGGCCGGCTGGGGAACCCAACAGCCTGACAAAACCCGCCTTTGACATGGAAACAATCAGCTTCCGCCTGTATCTGTAATGTCACATGGTTCTTGCGGATGAAACTGCTGACGTTGCTGGAACAGAGCAACTCTCTCTTTGTGTCCATTATATTTCCACAGATCTGAAGATTCGTAAAGACTTCCTGCAATTTGTTCCAGTGTTTTATGTGACCGGTAAAGGATTAGCTGGACCTGTAATTGAAAATTTGATAAAATTTGGGTTTGGTGTGCCATTTTTACGAGGGCAGAGCCATGACGGTTCTGCATCCATGTTGGGAAAGACGCGAAGGGCTCATGCATTCACACTAAAGGACTACCCTTTAGTTGTATATTCTCACTGTACAGCTCATAATTTCAATTTGTCACCGACACATGCAACATTCCACTTATCAGGAATAACTAGAAACACTGGAAAATGTTCATAATTTCTTTGGGCCACCAAAGCCTAGGCAAATATTAAATGATGCCCTTGAATCATTGAAGGATTTTCGAGTCAGGAGTTTGAAACATACCACACTCACTACACGGATTGAGCGTCGTTGTTTCGCCTCTGGGAAAAATTCAAGAATTTTTCAGCATAATCACATCCCACGATGCCACGATTCTGTTAGCAGCCATCACCAAGGGAGATCTTGTTGTGTGCTCGGTTATACTCTCTGAACTGTTTGCGCTGGGAGAGTCCATCTGCAGTCAATTTCAGCGCCAAGTTATAGATTTCAAGAGTTAATCAACGTTGCCAGGGATCTCAAAATGGAACTGCTGGCAATGAGAGAAAATGTTGACACTTTTAGCCGACTTTTCTTAGAAGCCAAGGAATTGGCTTTGGCCAGTAGAGATGAAATAAAGCAACCACGCATTTCTACGAAGTAATCACATCGCGGAATTCAGAATATTGGTGATGATGTTACAGATTATTACAAAGTATCTGTGTTCATGCCCTTTCTTGATTCCTTCATTAGTTCACTGCAGGATCGGTTCTTGACTCATTGTGAACCTTTTAACAGCTTCAATTGTATTCTGCCACGAACAACTGAAGACCTAGTCATAAAACTCCATTTTATGCTTCGGACTCATTAGTCGCAGATTTAACAACGACAACGGCTGAGTTGAGGCTTTTTCATCAACGTCTGAGCCGACTGGAGCAGTTGCTCAAAGCGCAATGGAAGCTTTGTCTGTCAGCGACCATCAGATCTATCCTACAGCTCTTGGCAACTCTACCAGTGCCAACGGCCACAAATGAGCACAATTTCTCAACCCTGAAGAGAATCAAGGCGTACCTAAGGAACACAACTAGCGAGGCACGTCTGAATGGGCTCGCCATGATGGCAGTTCATCGATAAGAAGAGACCGATGTCCAAACTGTGATAAGGGATATGGCTAAACTAAGAGACCACCGTCTTCCTTTTTTAGCTTAAATTTTTAGTGAGTAACTATTTTAGAATCTTATCTCATGGGGCTTTTTGTATATGAAAACTACACATTTTATGTGCTGTTACGAAAACTACTTCAACTTTTTTTTCTCTTGTTTATGTTGTCATCAGTGTTCTAATGAAACAAATGTAACCCAATGGCACAGTATATGATTTTAATTTTGAATATTAAATTAGTATGGATCAATAACATTAACTTTCAATTTGATCAATTGAAAAATGAAAGGCATAGCACCCTCCTCCAAAACAAAATTATAAATACACCACTGCATGGAATTATGAATAATTTCGTCGTGTTGTACTGATATCTTGTTACTTTTTTCCTCTCTATTAAAGTATAACTGGTGGCACAATAGCAGACAATAGCGAAAGTCCTGATATCACCGGTTTGTTCTGATTCATTACGTTATCAACTAGGCGGAAGTCCCACATTTCATTCGTATCCAAGAAGGCGACCACATCACAAAAAACATTGACAAATACATAAATAAACGTGCGAAATCATAATTATATATTATTTCTCGTCGGTGTTTTTTGTGGGTACGCCATCTCTCCCGTATTACCTATCCAAAATTAATGATTCATTTACAAGTTTCGTTCTCCACTAATGACGAGAAATACAGAGATAGGCTAAAGTTATTGTTTTCACAAAAAAAGATTTGATTTAGATAAAATTTGTACTGTTCGTACAATGTAAGTTGATATCCGGAGAACGATCGTAAATGGAACGTCTATTTACGGCAGCTCTCATTAGCCACTGAGACGAGTATCAATTCAGTTCACGCGGCCGATATAAAAGCACTGTAGAAGGCGCCATCTATCGACAGTTCGTTTAACTAACATGAACGCTAGCTTTTGCAGTTGTTCAGATTCATTATGCAAGCAAAGACCTTATTTTATGCAAGCATAGTTTATCGTACGATTTCAGTTACAGACGTCGTTGTAACGCCGAAAAATATACAAAATATTTAATGTAACTAACGGGCACGACAAGGTCTTGCAGTTCTTTAGATTCTTCACGCAAGCGTAGTTTATCACGAGATTACTTTTTCACGCGTCGATGCACAACAGCTACAATTATGTTAATTAGAAATCTTAACGCTAATGAGGAATTATTTAATAATGCAAGATTAGTGGTGACTCACTCAGGCGAGTACATCACCCCTGCTAAATTCAATGACTCCGATAAAACTGTGCTGATACCCCGCTTTAGCCACGCACCTTCTGATCCAACCATACCTGTCCAAATGATAAGAAGACAATTCCCAATAAAAGTAGCCTACCCTATGACGACAAATAAAGCACAAGGCCAGACGCTTCAAAGAGCAGGAACAAATAATTGGTAAAAGATCAGTTTATGTCCGCGAGTGGTGCTCCATGTGTAGACGTTGACAATGGCGCCATGGATGACGCAAGTGTCTTGTAGTTCCAGAGATAGTCTTGCCACGGTACTAGACGCAGAGTAGTGAAGGCGGCCGATCAGGAGTCGCGTTGGGGTGGCCAATCAGATTCCACCGTTTCATGTGTAGTGAATTGGGCGTCAGTTTTAAAATTTTTGTCTGGTATTTGTGTGCAGCATTTTTGCCAGTGAATTTCATTGATCTCCGCTCGTCATTGAAGATTATAAGGTTTGTTAACTATCGATGTAGTTTTTGGTATATTTCAACATTTTGTGCTATTTCACATGTTTTGAAACGGAACTTAGTTCGTTGACATTTGGAATTCGCGACAAATTTGGAGACATTAATTAATGGTGTTCCTGCTGTACGGTTGAAGTGTTCTCGATGTACCCTTGTCCGTTCAATAAATCAGCCATCTTTGTATAACACTGCCCTCGGAATTTGCGTCAAATTTGCAGTAATTAATGATATTCCTGCTTTATGACTGACAGGTTCTCGATGTTGACCGGTCAATAAATCAGCATTTTAAAACAAGATATGTTGAGGTAAAATAACTAGAAGTGCTACTTACATACAGCAAACTTTAACCAATCCGTGCTGTTTACAGACTTCGACATTCGCACAAGACGTGAAAAACATTTGTTAACATTGAATTTCAATAATGACATTATTTTCAAAGTGAATCACACGATTTATATGGGGAATATCACACACTCCTCGATCACGATTTTTTTTTTTTTTTTTTTTTTTTTTTCACATGCACTACTTTTCCGTTCAGATTTAATACTTCCTTGAATTATGTTTCTCTCTCTCTCTCTCTCTCTGTCAAGTAATACGACTGGCTATAATTTTCCAGTGCCTTTCAATACGTGAATAATTAATCTTATTAAAATTAGTGTTCACTTCCCTAAGAAAAAACAGATGTAACATCCCACACGATGTGCATACGAAAAGGCTGCAAAAGTCACCCAATCACCACAATTAAAGTCACTGGTGCAAATAATTTTGACTACATAGTACGGCCAAAATTCAGCTTTCACAGGGAAAAGACTCTGAAACGATATTCAAGAGACTTTTTTTGTCATTGCCTTACGCTCAATCTACATTACAGAACGTAAATTTCACATTGATTGAATTGCAAGATCTACTACGCCGAATCAAGGTCCGTAAAAATAAATAAGGTTGAGCAGTAAGCGTTCTGTGTTGCTATTTGCTTGACGCTGTGACGTCACGGAGGAACAGCGGCTGCCTCGGGAACGGCGCTGCAGTATGCGGGCCGCGCATTTGAGTGGCGTATCTGAGCTATGTTTCAGTTTTCACTGAAATAATGACAAGCAGATTTGATGTTTTGCTATTGCTATAATGCTATTGGTGAATTCTGTAACTTGTCCACCCTTCAGATAGACACAGCTGCCTTAGAAATTACAAGTATGCATCGAATCGGAACACGCAAAATCAAAGGCGAATTTAGCCTGTTTTTCTAGTTATCTGCCAAAGTAAATGTTGGAAAAAATCATTAAATTTTCTGAATTGCCTTCCAGAAAGAGTTAACTAGTAAACAAGATTTATATAACGCTTATTTGTGTTTTGTAATAATCACCAATCTACAAGAACTTGAACTAAGATTTGCACACTGACGTTTTCGTTCGATTAATTACGCAAAAGCCTCATTTTCAGAATTCATTTGGATTAGCTAATCGAACTGTTAGACACTCGCACATCTACAATGATAGTCACTTTTCACTTTTAAAATAGTAACAAGCTTACATAATACCAGTAGCGCAAACACGGTAACCGAGGGCATCGCGAACCCCCTTTTCTTACCTATATGAATAACGAGGACAGTGTTCTGTCTCTCCATTGTGTGTTTTTATCGGGTTCTCAGATGTACGCTGTGTGTCGTTAACGACTGCATCGCCTTCTATCTGGAAAACACAATCGATGATTGGTTCGATTCTGTGGTTAGTATATACCTGCGTTTATATTCAATTTTATCAGCTCTGTTTCTTCCTCTCTACCCTGATCTAACTTTCATAGGATCGACTGGTAAGATACATCAAAGCTATTCCATGTTATTCTTATCTGTATAAGGTCTGACTGATCTATCGATAACATTAGTTAGTCGCTGGAGTCGTACAACCTCGCGAGGTGTTTCGACTTAGGCTAAATAGTTCTCCAGTTACAATATTACGCAAAAGCATAATTCGACGAACATTACGCTGTCTTAATAGAAAAGCAATCGAAGATTGTGATGTGTATTTCTTTGATCTCTGGGTCTATTTACCTTGAAAAGGGAAAGAAGTGGCCCCGTTGTGTTTTCCTTTAAGTTATCGTAGCTCTGTACATCTTTCGCAATGCGCAAGGTGACCTATAAACAACCTAGACGGAAAGCTGATCTAAACTTCACTTTTCGTGCATATAAATTATATATCCAAACGTTACTTGTTGTCTGCTGGAGAACAGAAGGCAAGTGGCAATTCCATTGGCAAATGACTCGGCGAAATCGACAGCACTCACGAAACACAAATCACAAAGCCTCGAACAGACAGCTCTGGGCGCGCGGGAAGTGTTCCTCCGAGACGTCATGCGCAGTACCACTGAAATGCGTTTGCTTCTGCGCAGGAGTTACTCCGCCCCCCTGCGCCGAATTGTTTCCAAACCGTAAAGAGTAAAGCCATGTCTTATTGGCCGCGCGATCGCGACTTCTGATTGGCCGAGGCGCCGTTGTCAACGTCTACACATGAAACACCACTCGCGGACTCATAAACTGCACTTCAGCCAAATAATTGAAAAAGGGCACCGGTAACTTCATTTGATCTATAACAACCTCAAACTAAGACAGCGATAACAGCTATCCTACCACCATCTGCAAGGCAACTAAACTTAGACACAGAAAATAGCAAGAAACCTTGGTAAACTATAATGAACAACACTTTCCGTGGGACAGCCGCCGCCTGTCAGAACAAGCGCCCTCACCTGGTCCCAGTGGCCGCCTCCGCCTCCGGCTGCAGCTGACTGGCGACAACTGCGCGTGCGCGGTTCGCCGCCGCTTGGCACTGCTGCCCCGCGATTGCCGGCTGTGACGTCACGGCCCACGCGATGCGGCCTTGCGGAGGCAGCGCCCAGCCGTCACGCGGCGCTTCGTTCCCGTGACCGAGAACCAGTGGCGCGCCGAGCCGAGGCGAGCTAAAGCTCTGTATAAGGAAAGTATAGCCAGCCTGCCAGGGACAGCCATGTTGGGTCTATTCCGCTGCTGCTTGCACACCGACCGCTACAACGTTCCCAGCGCTTAGCAATACTTATCAACCGATTTTGAGAAAACTATTCAATGAAAAAAATTAATTTTTTCACATATTATAGTGTTATATATTCGCTTGACAATGATCTCAATTTCTATTTATTATTACTTATAGTTTCCGTGCTACATCAAATTAAGTAAACTACTGCGCAAAATTTTGAAGAGTTTGCAGAGGAAAAATCACATTGCGTAAACTTTGCGTATGGTTTATTTTAGCTCACACAATGTTGCGGACGAAATGTAGGTAAGATTTCGAAATTTTATGAACGGTTGAGAGCATAACGATAACTCCTTTCGTTCTCGAGATACAGGGTATAATATCCAACGGACAGATGCGGGAACTTCGCGTAGTTCCGTCCTTGCGGACCTGGCTGCTCTACGGTATATTTATCGTCAGATTTTAAGAAAACTGTTTGGTTTGTGGCTCCAGATCTAAAGAGTTCACCTATAAATTCAGATTGACATGTACCTTAGCCAAATATTCCAATAGAGGGCGAACATGTCGTCATGGGAGCAGATTGTCAATTAAGAAAACAAATGAGATCATGGATAAGTCTTTGATGAGTATTTTCTTGCGTATTATGTACTTACATCTTACATGAACTACGAAAAATGGAAGGAGATACCCACTACGTGACCAGCAACAGAAATTAAAGTTGCCTTTAAAACGCCAATTACATTTGAATGTCCAATATTTGTCTTGTTTCAATTCTTTGTTTCTTGTAATGACATACTGTAACACATGGAAACGAATGAGGAAAGCTTGTTTCAGGAACTGCATATTAATTTCATATCTAAATGGGAATCTAGTCCATTCACTAATATGTCAAAAATTGTGCATTTTCGGCAACTACCTGCAAATAAAATCAACGACGCGTGAACAATTTAACCTCACGACATTATGCAGAATTTTCTTCACAAATTTATTCAAGTTAAAAATATATAGGTATCTGCTGCGTGATCCATTCGTCAGTGAATTTATCTATTAATTTACATTATGAATTAAAACCATCACAGCACAAGAACCGACGTTAGCTTCTGGGCTCCTAGTTTTCTTTGACGACTTTCATCAGCCAGACTGTTCATCTTCATATATTTCTGATATCTAATGGAAGTACTATAATGTTTACCTCCCTTCTTCGTTTCTTAAAAACACCCAAAAGTACAACACTATGGCGTTATTCAAACCAAAACATACGAATATTCACAAGGCTTCTGATGGCAGCCCAGCAACGTATAGGACCAAGATGGCGGAAAGAGCCATGTGACTTGATTTCAGCCAATCACGAGCTGCAGAAGGCGGCAAGCGGCGCGGAAAAGGATGGCCATACTTTCCCTATACAGAGCTTTAAGGCGAGCCAGTTACTAAGAGATTTCTCAGTCAAATTACACGGCACAATGCTTACGTTCCTTTGATGTTAAATTCTATGTAGATGTAATAGTTCCATACCTAGTCTCTATCTATATAAAAGCGAAAGAACATTTATTCACTCACTCACTCACTACACACGAAATCTCGAAAACACTCCACCTTTGAAGCTGAAATTTGGCAGAAATATAGTGTATAGGTATAAGACGTCAGCTAAGAAAGGATTTTGCGATAGGGCCGATAGTTCAGGACGAGGCCTACGAGAAAGACAGGCTCCAATGCAGTCGTCACGCCACGTAAGCAAGTTAGTTCCGAGCCGGCGGGATCGCTAGCCGATTGGCCGGCCGCTGGGGCACAGCCCACTGCGTCGTAGCGGGCAGCCACTGAGCTAGCGATTGCGCCGTCTCGGAACCACAGTCTAACATACACAGTCACGACACTCACTGCTGTAAAAGTTGTTACCAACTAACAGTTGCTGCGACACTAGCGCTCCTAGCGGTGGGCAAGCTGCCGAAGTAGTGATGTTTGTTTATAATCGCTTTTATACGATTTTAACTAAATACTATAATTTTTGCGTTACAAGCATTATTAAAATATCGAGAGCCAAACATAATACGGAAATTAATATAAAACCAGCCTAATTTAAATTATTCAGTGGTATAAAGAACAACTCTTTCATGAACAAATACTTACGAATATGTGTATATTTGATGCTTATACCGCTGAAAGTAAGTTGCATATAAACATAATGGTATAATAAATGTCTATTATGGTCTGTTCTTACTATGACAGCCAGTTTTTTATGTGTATCAATTCGGTATGGAGTCTAATGATTCTCACATTTTTACACGTCACTCGTCTTTCGTATACGTGCATATTCTTTTAAGTGTAATTACTTTAGCTTTAATAAAAAACCAATGTGTTGATGATTCTTGCCGTTTGTGGTTTAGATGTAGCAACAATTGTAGATTTCGGTTCATCTTTGTTGGAAAACAGTTTGGTTGCTTTTGTCGTCATATTGCCATTCCTGTGACGTTTTTCCTTCAGCTACAGCTGTGATGGTGTGATTGGTATGTTAAATACCGTTTTTATTGCATTCTGTATACTTTTCCTATGTTCCACCCTCATCGATTTTACTGGAATTGTAATGAAGAATACTTAATGTTCCTGCGTAGAAACTGACGTCTCTCTGCTAAAGGGCATGTCTCCTGGTGTTTCCTAGGCATTCTTATTTTTAATAGAAAATGAAGTTACTCATTTAAAACCTGTATGTTACAATATGATTGTAAATTAACTGTCCTGTAATGCACCATATCAGGGATCTTATGAAACCTAAGAAAGACAAATGGGGAGCTATTTTTAAATTATTACCTATCTATAAGGCACTACATACGTTCCCTAAAGTAAAAAGTATGCTGTAATCAATCTAAGCTATACTATTCACACTCATGAACTATCGTATTACGAAACGTAGCTTGCCGGCCACTTGGAGCGCTGCTATCGCAGAGTATAAGAAAAGTCTGCGGGAGTGTCGTGACTGTATATGTTAGACTGTGCTCGGAACTACCCGAGGCCAACGAGAGGGACAGGTCGCAGTGCGCCTGTCAAATTACGTAAGTGAGGTAAGCCTGAGCCGGCGTGATCGCTAGCTGAGTGTCCGGCCGCTGGGGCACAGCCCACTGCCTCGTAGCAGCGGGCCACTCGGCTAGCGATCGCGCCGGCTCAGGCCTACCTCGCTTACGTAATTTGACAGGCGCGCTGCGACCTGTCCCTCTCGTTGGCCTCGGGAACTACCTCGCTTACGTGGCACGGTGACTGCGCTGAGGCCTGTCTTTCTCGTACGCCACGGTGCAGGAGATATGACATCATAAACAATGAAAACTTCCCTGTCTTGCAGTACGTGATAGTGTGACTTTTAACAGTACACTATTTGAGAAGGAGAGCACGTAGCGACTTGCAATAAACTTTAGACATAATTTCAAAACTTTAGGAAACTTCTTCTCACAGCAAAATGACGAAGGGAAAAAAGTTTGTCCCTTACTACTTTTTCACGCAATTAAATTACGGAATTTGGTACGACGTTACAATTTATTACTCGTACAGTATTAATTATATTCCCGAGAAGTATTACAAACAGTAGCCACACATACCACTGGACGTACATGCGAAATTTTATCATAGTATGACAAACATTTTATGAGATATCGATTCATAAACAATTGGGTTCATGAAAAACCACCTCATCACACATAACGTTTTGATTTATTAAGTCTTTCCTACTAACTCTATTCGCGACGTATTTTGCAGACATTTTATACACCACTGGATGTACCTTTGAAATAATATCGTATTACGGCATTTAGTTCAGGTGCTATGACGTCAAAGGCAATGAAATGCATCAAAATTCGCCCTAATAAGCATGAGGTTGTAATTTACTACGCCTTTACTACCAACACAATTAACAACAAATTTCGCAGGCAGTTTCCTAATACTCCACTATACGAATCTGGTAAATAATGTGTTTGTAGGACACACAATTCAATACCTCTTCATTCTCTCGCTTCTTCTGTCTTTCTTCTCCTATTATGATGACTTTGATTTTGGTGTGCGGCCACCTGACCGTCTACCAAACCTTTATACTTTTCCCTCTCCTGCACCAGTGCCTGCACATTTCTTTCTTTTATTTCTACAGCCGCGTTGGAGCAGCTGAGCTGTCTAAAGCGACTCACTGTGGAGCGCGCGGTTGCTCGCCGTGGAGGTACGAGTCCTCCCTGGGGCAGGGGTGTGTGTGTTTGTCCTTAGGTTAGTTTACCTGGGTTTAAGTAGTTTCTAAGCTATGGACTGATGACCACGCAGTTTGGTCTGATAGATTTACAAACATTTGAACATTTTTTTTATTCCTACAGTCTTTCAATCATCTCTGACTACCTTCACCCAGTTGTATGACATGTTGCATTCCGTATCTTCTTAGTCAACCTCTCATCGTCCATCCTCATGATGTGCCCAACAAATCGTAACCTCCTTTTCCGTAACTCGCTCGATATAGGTTCAAAATTTTTGTACAGTTCCTCTCCTGTTCTGTGTATCCAGATCTCCCCATTTTTTGTGCCCCATATGTCTCTTAAAATTTTCCGCTCCTCCTTCTCCAACTGTATACAAGCTCTCTTACCAAGTGTGATCGTTTATGATGCATACAATGCAGAATTTTTTACAGTTGCTGAGTAGTGTCGCAATTTGGCATTTCGTGACAGATTTTTCTTGCCGTATGTTGTTTCCACTGCGTGCCGAAGCTTCTGCAAGAGCTGTGCCCTGTCTACTGCGCTACTGCTGCTCTGTAATCCACCAGTTATCTTCTCTCCCAAATAACGAAAAGTCTCGACTTTCTCAACCACTTGTCCATCTCTCTTCCAGTCAGACCCAGTGTTCAAAGTCTTGGTCTTATTATATGCAATCTTTAGTCCAACCTTTTCTGATATTTCAGCTAGATTTTTTTGTGCTGCCCTTGTCTCTTCTTATGTTTCATTTAAAAGTGCCATGTCATCTGTGAATGCCAAGCAGTCCACAATTGCATTATGTTTGACCTTGTACCCTATTTGTACACGTTTGATCTTCATATTACTATTTAGTTGTCTCCATTGTCTACTACTTTATCCAAGACCAGGTTAAATAAAATTGGTGACAGTCCATCCCCTTGTCGGCCTCCAGTTTTTATTTCGAAATTGTTTGACAGTGTACTGCGATGTCTGATCCTGGCAGTAGTGTCGCTCAACGTTTCCTTTATTATTGCATGTGTTGTAGCGTCCAGTCCTCTGTCTTCCAACACATCAAGCAGGGTACTCCTGTCAACTGAATTTTAGGCCTTTTTGAAGTCCACAAAAGTCAGTATTGTCTTTTTCCCTTTCCTGTGTCTGTGCTCTATTATCCTTTTGATACCAAATATCTGTTCTACACAGTTCCTCCCTTTTTCTAAAGCCACACTATTGTCGGCCCAGTAGTTCAACTCTCTTCAGTACGATTTTAGACAAAATATTGTACTCTATGTTTAGGAGAGAGATGCCCTTTAGTTATTCAGTATCTTCTTGTCCCCTTTCTTGTGTAGTGGTATCATAATGGTTTCTTTCCAGTCTATGGGTGTTTTCTTATTTCTCTAGATGTCTGTTATTATATGTGTATTCTCTAGACTATCATGATTTTCGTCTCTAAAGCGTAAGTGTGTCCACTTTACTGTAGGTACTTCGGCATTCAGCGAATCCCTAAAATATCTAGCCATTTCCTCATACACCTCTGTCTCTCCAATCTTTATTGTGCCATCTTGTCCCATTACGAATGGTTCTCTTGCTTCGAAGTCCTTAATTCTGCTCTTCATTTCTCTGAGAAAGACTCGCGATTTGTGTTGTTTCTTGAAGGGTGTGTTTGCTTCTTCAAGTTTCTCATATATATTATATAACTGAAAACCCGGCATTGCCTGGGTATTTATCTATTCCTGCCATTTTTCAGGTATATATTCGTTTGTATAAGGACTGTATATCTATAAAATCTCTTGGGAATGCAATTAGTAGTAAAGAAGTAATAGGTTAAAACTTGGCGGGTAGTGGGACGGTTTTCCCTGAACGTTACTGTTTATGTGATCATATCTCATGAACTACGTAATAATAATAATAATAATTTCGTGTGGCTCATGGCCTGGTGCAAGTCCTTCAATTCAACGCCACTTCGGCGACTTGCGCGTCCCTAGCCTACCCCAGTTATCCAACCGGGGAAAGGGGACCTACAGCTTAACATGGAATCCGAACCACGTGTCGTTTCTGGCGACTCCTCACATCGTTGAGGATGGGTTAAAGCGCAGACTGAAAATATCCGAGATCCGACCGGGTTTCGAACCCGCGACCCTTCTGTTTCCAGTCGAGTTCTTTACCCTAAGACATGAACTATGTCTCGTGCTGTGAAGGTACATCCAACTAAGTGTGTGTGTATACTGACTGTAAGATTTCCAGCTGCTACAATTTACTGCTAAGGTTGTCAGCAAGAAAAAGGTTAATAAAGGTTTGAAATTATGTTTAAAGTTTGTTGCAGGTCGCTAAGTACTGCCATTCTCATACAGTGTATTTATAAAGACTCGCCGCATTATGTGGCATTTTTGCGATTCCTATTGTTTATGACGTCATACCTTTTGAACCATGTGCCGTATGTGATTCTTAAACCTGCAGCAATTGTTACCTCTCGGTAAGGAATGTGTGTACCAAATTTGGCTGAAATCGGTTCAGTGGTTTAGAAGAAAATGAGCGGCATTGTCGCTAAATGCAGCAGTTTTTCGCGCTTCTCTTTGTTTATGACGTCATATCTCGTGAACTGTTTATCGTACGTGATTCTTACACTTACGGCGGCCGTCCTCGTGGATTGATGCTTAGGTGTACAAAATTTCATAAAGATTGGAACAAAACTGTAGATTTTTATGAAACACGTACACACAAGCATACGGACACTCTGCTTTATACACTACTGGCCACTAAAATTGCCAGAGCAAGAAGAAATGCAGATGTTACCGGGTTCATTGGACAAATATATTACACTAGAACTGACACGTGATTACATTTTCGCGCAATTTGGATGCATAGATCCTGAGAAATCAGTACCCAGAACAACTACCTCTGGCCGCAATAACGGCCTTCATAAGCCTAGGCATTGAGTCAAACAAAGCTTGGATGGCGTGTACAGGTACAGATGCCCATGCAGCTTCAACACGATACCACAGTTCATCAAGAGTAGTGACGGGCGTATTGTGACGAGCCAGTTGCTTGGCCACCATTGACCAGACGTTTCAATTGGTGAGAGATCTGGAGAATGTGCTGGCCAGGGCAGCAGTTAAACATTTTCTTATCCATAAAGGCCCGTACAGGACCTGCAACATACGATCGTGCATTATCCTATTGAAATGTAGGGTTTAGAGGGGACCAAGACGTGTAACCAATGGCACCCCATACCATAACGCCGGGTGATATGTCAGTATGGCGATTGTAGCCGTACAGAATGTTTTTAGAGTATGTTAGCAACTCTAACTGTTAGAGATAGCGAGAATTATCGCAGTCAACTGAGGTTAAATGGGATGTTGCATGAATTTGTAAACTTATCTTAAAAAAAAAAAAAAAAAAAAAAAAAAAAAAAAAAAATGTAAAATGTTTTTTTACTGATGCATGTTTTGCGTGATGGTACGAGAATGTTAGCTGTGAACCAAGTGAAATGGTGTAGACTGCTCTGGTCGGACCAAATGAGCCGCCGCAAAGAATAAATGAATCTCCCATGGAACCCAGAAGCATATTCCAAGAAATTAAATAAATTTTTGTGAAGGAAAAAAAAAAGGAATGTGTCGCTGGGTTGTAAGTTTTTTAATATTCCCCATGTACGGTCGAGGGATAATCCATTCGATCAATTAGTTATTATATCTAAATAAATTTGAATGGATGGGTGTTCGAGAATGGAAAGAAAAGATTACACATGACACAACCATTGCACGATGAAGCTTTAAAGGTATGTTTGTAAAATTTCTTGTCACATACTTAGAAGCGACCTTTAGTCATTTGTAGAGTCTTTTTGGTATCTGAAGTAGTTTAATACCATGAATAATTGATTACAATCTGAAACACCAGCTTATGGTGCTACACAATGTAAGTAATGCACTGAAGACTGAGCATGCGAGATCAGCATATGTTAAATGTAGGAATGAAAACAGCCATTGTGGAAGCCAAAAAGGCACACAATTTCAGAAGTATCGAGAATTCCAGCAACAAGTGCCAAGCCACATGGAAATTAATAAACAGTGTTGCTATAGACCCAAGAAACAAATCAATAAATGTAAGTCCCCAAAAATTCAACGATTATTTTATTAAATCAGTTGAAGAAGTAGGAAATGCCATTATCAAACCTGATATCAGCTCATCAGAGTTACTTTCAAAAATGTTAGCAGATCAACAACAAATATAAATGTGTTTACTTTCTCCGAAGTCTCCCCTAGCCTTATACTAAAACTAGTACAGCAGTTGAAATCATCAGGCAGTGCAGATAGATATGACATATCTTGCAACATGCTAAAAAGAGTAATAGACTGCATTGTGTACCCCTTAACATTTTGTATAAACAAGTGTATAACTGAGGCATATTTTCCGGATGAACTTAAAGTGTCTAGGGTAATCCCAGTATATAAAAAAAGGAGATAGTGTGTCACCCTCAAGCTACAGGCCAATCAGCATAGTTCCAGCCTTTTCTAAAGTATTGGAATGTGTCATTTATCAACAGTTATCTGTTTACTTTGAAAATCTAGGATTAATCAGTGAATCTCAATACGGCTTTAGGAAAAACTTGTCTACTGTTGATGCTATTGATTCTGTTGTCAAATACCTACATAAAGTGTTTGAGGATAAAGGCTTTGCCCAAGTCAACTTTTGTGATTTAAGCAAAGCTTTTGATTGTGTTGAACATACACCATTTCTAGACAAATTGGAATTCTATGGCATTAGAAATATTAGCCTTAAACTATTAAAATCGTATCTACAGAATCATAGGCAAGTTGTTTGCATAGGCGAAGAAATGTCCAGTACAGAACAAGTCAATGTAGGTATCCCACAGGGATCTGTACTGAGCCGTTTCCTGTTCCTGATAATGATTAATGATCTGCCATCATTTATTAAATCCAGTACAGTTTTATATGCAGATGATACAACATTTCTTCATAGTATCAACGATTTCAGTAGTCTAAAAACTTGTGTCACAAAGACACTTGATCAAGGAGCCTTTTGGTTTAAAGCAAATGGGTTCTTACTGAATGAAATCAAAACACAGAAAATGGTTTTTACTCTAAAAGACAAGCTTCCATTGGATGATCCAAGCTATGTTAAGTATTTGGGGGTATATCTAGAAGATAAATTATCTTGGGGTCAACATGTGAAATATATTAGTGGTAAGTTGTCTAGAGTAATTTATTTGTTAAGGCGACTTATGGATTATGTTGTTTTTGTTTTGGTCTTCAGTCCGGAGACTGGTTTGATGCAGCTTTCCACTCTACTCTATCCTGAGCAAGCCTTTTCATCTCCTCATAAGAACGGCAACCCACATCCACTTGAATCTGCTTACATACGCGTCTCTTGGTCTCCTTCTGCGATTTTTACCCCCACACACTTCCCTCCAATGGTAAATTTACGATTCCCCGATGTCTAAGAATGTGTCCTACCAAGCGATCCCTTCTTTTAGTCAGGGTATGCCAAAAATTCCTTTTCTCACCAATTCTGTTCAGTACCTCTTCATTAGTTATGCGATCTACCCACCTAATCTTCAGCATTCTTCTGTAGCACCACATTCCAAAAGCCTCTATTCTCTTCCTGTCCGCACTGCTTATCATCCGTGTTTCACTCCCGTACAAGGCAACACTCCACACAAATGCCTTCAGAAAAGACTTCCTTACACTTAAATTAATATTCGATGTTAGCAAATTTCTCTTTTTCAAAAATGCTTCTCTTCCGGTTGGCATTCTGCATTTTATATCCTCTGTACTGCGACCATCGCATGTTATTTTACTGCTCAAGTAACAAAACTCATCTACCACCTTCATTGTTTCATTACCTAATCTAATTCCTTCAGCATTGTTTGATTTTCTAAGACCACATTCGATTATTTTTGTTTTGCTCTTGTTAATATTCATTTTATACGTTCTCTTCAACACACTGTCCTTTGCTGTCTCTGACAGAATTACAATGTCATCAGCAAAACACAATGCTTTTATTTCTTCACCCTGAACTTTAATTCCTATTCCAAATTTTTCCTTGCTTTCCTTCACCACCTGCTCGATGTACAAATTGCATAACATCAGAGAAAGGCTACAACCCTGTCTTACTCCCTTCCCAACAGATGCTTCCCTTTCATGCCCTTCGAGTCTAATAACAGTGGTCTGGGTTTTTTTCAAGTTGTAAATAACTCTCCTTTCCCTATATTTTACCCCTGCTGACTTCAGAATTTGAAAGAGTGTATTCCAGTCAACATTGTCAAATGCTTTCTCCAGATCTACAAAAGCTAAAAATGTAGGTTTGCCTTTCCTTAATCTATCTTCTAAGATAAGACGTAAAGTGAGTATTGCCTCCCGGGTTCGTACGTTCCTTCTGAATCAAAACTGATCTTCCCCGAGGTCAGCTTCTACCAGCTTTTCCATTCTCCTGTAGATAATTCGTGTTAAAATTTTGCAACCATGACTTATCAAACTGATGGTTCTGTAATTTTCACACCTGTATGCGCCTGATTTCTTTGGAATGGGGATTATTACATTTTTCTTAAAGTCTGAGGGCATTTCGCCTGTCTCATACATCCTACACACCAGTTCAAATAGTCTTGTCATGGCTGGCTCTCCCAGAGACTTTAGTAGCTCTGAGGGTATGTCATCTACTCCTGTGGCCTTGTTCCGACCTAGGTCTTTCAAGGCTCTGTTAAATTCATTTCTCAGTATAGTATCTCCTATTTCATCTTGATCTACTTCCTCTTCCGTTCCTACAACATCGTCTTCTTTGCTGAGAACTGGTTTCCCATCTGAGTTCTTGATATTCGTAGAGTTGCTTTTCTTGTCCCAAAATGTCACCTTTTATTTTCCTGTAGGCGGTATCTACTTTTCCCCTTGTTATACATTCTTCTACAGATTTGCATTTGTCTTCTAGCCACTCCTGCTTAGCCATTTTGCACTTCCTGTCAATCTCATTTCTTAGTCATCTGTACTCCATTTTGCCTGTTTCATTTACTGCATTTTTATATTTTCTCCTTTCATCAATTAAATTTACTATTTCCTGTGATATCCAAGGTATTTTTGTAGGTCTTGCCTTTCTACCTATTTTGTCCTTTGCTGCCTTCACTATTTTCATCTCTCAATGCTACCCATTCCTCCTCTACTGTTTTATTTCCCCCTGTTTCTGTCAATTGATCCTAAATCTCCCTCTGAATTCTCCAGAACTTCACTTTCCTTCAATTTATGTAAGTCCCATCTCCTTATTTTCCTACCTTTCTGCAGTTTTTTTCAGTTTCACCCTACAGTTCATGACTAACAAGTTATGGTCAGAGTCTATATCTGCCCCTGGGTATGTCTCACAGTTTATAACCTGGTTCCGGAATCTATGTCTTACCATTATAAAATCTATCTGATACTTTCCGGTGTCTCCTGATCTCTTCCATGTATACAACCTTCTTTTGTGATTCTTAAACCACGTGTTTATGTGGATTATGTACCTGAAAAATATGTCAGAATAACATGTTTCTCATTCTTACAAAGTATTATAACATATGGTGTTACTTTATGGGGTAACTCTAGCTGTGTCCAGGACGTCCTAATACTACAGAAGAAAGCTATTAGAGTAATTACTGGATTTCCACATAAGGAACACTGTAAACCCCTGTTCTGTAAACTAAAGATCATGACTGTCATAAACTTATACATATACTATGTTTTAACTTATACAAGGAGGAAACTACCAGAAACAAAACTCCGGGAAAACATACATTATTACAACACTAAAAGGAATAAATGCATCTTTACTTCATACCCCAGATTGTCAAAATCGCTCAACAGCTACGAACTCGTTGGGCATAAACTATTTAATAAGCTGCTACAACATGTACAAGACTTACCCGAACAAGCATTTAAACAAATGCTGCATGTAGGTGTTATAAAATGTAGTCCATTTGTTACAAATTGTTTATGAAGATTTTATGTTACTTGCTACATTTATACAAGATTTACTTTTCTTTCCATTCATCTTTCTTTTAATTCTGTTGAAATAGCACATTTGGTTGTGATATTTATAAAATAAATTACAATAGTAATATATTTTGAGTATATGAATCATAATTTCATTCACACACTGGGTTGTGTGTTAAGCAGATATTCCATAATTTCCTTTGTGTGTAATTATACATTCCAACAAACCAACAAATTACCTGAGGAGCACTTTGCTCCATAGACATATTTCATTCTAGGACACTTAATCATACAAAAACTTGGTCCACTGCTCTTTTATGTAGTTCATTGGTAAGTTCTGTTTTTTCCACAGCATCATCATAGTTCCTTGATGTAAATAATATCCGTTTAAGTCTTAAAGCAAATGATAACCACCCCTTAGTTATTATACACCCATTTTGCACACTCTCACTATTGTTCTTGGCACCAAATATTATTGTAGTAATTCATTTCATAAAATGAAGGGCTTGTCAGGTGGTCATCAGAGAACCACACTAAGTATTCAAAATGTTGCTTCTGGCAGCAGATCACTAAACCCAGATTTCCACCTACAGAAACATAGTGTTGAAGAACAAAAGGATTAGTGGTTGTGTTTTATGCCTGGTACTCTTCTTGCCCCTCAGGGAGTCAGCACAAGCCTGCCCATGGCTCCCTTGGTGTGGATAATATCATGATGAGCCTGAGGAGCTTCCTCAAACTTGTACTCCTTGGCCACAACGGGGTTCACCCAGCCTTTGGATATTCCATCCAACAGAGCATCAACAGCAGCTTGTCTCTCCTCCTGCCATTGAGAAAAACCAGCATAGAGATAATCAGATTTGAGTATTTTCACCTAAAAAGGGCACACATATATTATAGAGGAAAAAATTCCTAGCAGGAAAACTATATATAAAAAATAGATGTGGTTTACTTACCAGGCGAAAGAGCACAGGTATGAAGACAGAAACATAAATAAAAACACATACACACAAACATACAAATGCTGAGCTTTCGCAACCCTGGGCTGCTTCTTCAGAAAGGAGAGAGAAAAGGAAAGGATGCAGTTTTAAAGGAGCAGGTAAGGAGTCATTCCAATCCCGGGAGAAAGGATAGGTAAACAAACACACACTCCCCAAGGTAAGTCTTTCCTCTCCCAGGACTGGAATGACTCCCTACCTGCTCCTTTAAAACTGCATCCTTTCCTTTTCTCTCTCCTTTCTGAAAAAGCAATCCAGGGTTGCGAAAGATCAGCATTTGTGTGTGTGTGTGTGTGTGTGTGTGTGTGTGTGTTTATTTCTGTTTCTGTCTGTGTACCTGTAATCTTTTGTCTGGTAAGTAAACCACATACAGGGAAACATTCATGTTCAGAAAAATATTTGTGAAAAGTAAAGAAAATTTGACTTACCAAGAGAAAAGGCACCAGTTCGTTGACACACAAATAATAACAGACACAAACACACACACACACACACACACACACACACACACACACACACACACACACACACACACACACAAACTTTAATAACCCCAGGTTGTTTCTTCAGAAAAAGAGAAGGGAAGGAGAGGAAAAAGGAAAGACTGGGGGTTTAAAGAGAGTGCGTGAGGAATCATTCCAATCCCGGGAGAGGAAGGACTTACCTTAGGGGGCAAAAGGCAGGTAAATAAACAAATAAATAAACACACACACACACACACACAGACAGACAGACAGACACACACACCAAAGCAGACAAATGCAAATTGCAATTTTGTAAAAGCTCAGCATTTGTGTGGTGGTTTTTTTATCTACGTACTTGTGCTCTTTTGCATGGTAAGTAAACCACATCTACTTTTTATATTTATTTCTCCTACCAGGAATTTTTTCCGAGATTGCTTAACTTACCCAAAGCACAGGCTCATTGACAGACAAAAAATACACACAAACATTCAAGCTTTCTCAGCCATTGGCTGCCTCATCAGGAAAAGAGGAAGGAAGGAAGGAAGAGAGAGAGAGAGAGAGAGAGAGAGAGAGAGAGAGAGAGAGAGAGAGAGAGAGAGAGAGAGAGAGAGAGAGCGAGCGAAAAGTATTAAAATGAGGATAGCTTGTAACTCAGCACAAAGGCTATAATCAAGCTGCAGACAGACAGATGAAAAAGGAGGTAATTTCTCTCTCTCTCTCTCTCTCTCTCTCTCTCTCTCTCTCTCTCTCTCTCTCTCTCTCTCTCTCTCTCTCACACACACACACACACACACACACACACACACACACACACACACACACATGTGTACATCTCACACAAGTTATAGCTTTTAGCCACAGCCTCTCAACATATACTCACAGGCAAAACTCACTAACACAAAGCTATCCACTTGGAATGCAGCAGACAAAGACGACAGTAGCACATTAGTGGGTAGCATCTGTGATTGTATGAAAGAGAGTGTGTTCTATATTGATGAATGCTATAAGTTATGTGTGTGGAATTGTATTTTTATGTACCTGTCTGTGGCTCAGCGATAGTCTTTGTGGTGTGTTGCAGGCTATCCTTAGTTTATTGTTGAATTCTACCATGGACTTCCATTGTTAAAGAAAGAAAGCAAACTTGTGAAATATATGAGAATACACAAAGTGTGGGGTTTCTCCCTCTCTTTCCTTTTTTTTTTTTTAATTAGGCAGTGCTATTTTTATTTTTAAACAATTTTTTTTTTAAACAAATAGTTTTATTATTACATGAAATACTATAATCTAATCTGCTTTTCTATATAATTTCCACCAAGTTCTAGGTGTTAATACATAGTGAACAATCAACTTTTGAGTTATTGCTCACAAAATAAGTGATATTAATACTAGTAAAATAAATAATAAACCTGCTGTAGGCTTTGGCAACCACTTACAAATACTTTGGGCAAATTTCAGTTAATAGGTTGTCAAGCAAGAATTCCATAAATGACATTTTCTTAAAATGAAGTAACTTGTCTGATAATGATTATTTTACTTGAGAATAAAGAGACTACTGACTCAGTCATCAAAAGGTGCACATGGATGTGTGTGTGTGTGTGTGTGTGTGTGTGTGTGTGTGTGTGTACTTCAGCTTGACGGAACTATTATTACACTGTTAGCTCCCATACTTGATATAATATTCAGTTAGGAACCTCAAAAATACAATGAGAACAACTATATTGAATAATGTTGGCAAGCCAGAAAGAATTAGTTGACCAGAGAAACTGTAACCAACTCGACAACAACAGAACATTTATATCCAATGAGCATACAAAAGGGTACAAAATTAACACTTCAAAGAATAAACAGAAAGTGTACAAAACATAGAAAAACACAGCGCTCCCGGTGGCAAACACGGAACTCAGTGAGTGCCGTGATTCTATAACACACGTTACGACTCCACAGACACTAAATTACTAGAGCACCATCACTGGATGGTGCAAACGATGTTTACTTGTGCAGCAACAAATGATGTGTGTGTAGCGGTCACTACATCAGCCCCTCAGTGGGAGCAAAACGTCAATCTCCTAAGCATGCGAGAAAGTGCGGGTCATCTGGAGTGAGTCTTGTGTGCGAGTGGTTCTTCATTAGCTGGCTGTGATGGTTGTGGTGGAACTGGAGGTGGTGGATCAGCATGATGTTGGGCTTTTGGTGGCTGATATGTCTTGGAAGATATAAGCAGGCTTCATGCGGTTAAGTGATATGGTGGTAGACTTCCTATTTACAGCAATGTCCAGAGTTTGTGTGCCTCTATGTAGAACACGATATGGTCTAGTATAAGGTGGCTGCAGAGGAGGCTTGACACAATCTGTCCGTAGCAAGACATGTGAACAGTTTTCGGGGTCATAGTGAACAAAAGTTGATTGAGAACCATATCTTCAAGCCTTGGGTGGTTCAATCAAGCTGATATGCTCCCTCAAACGACGCAGCAACTCTGATTGATCTTGTGCTACGTTCGAAAGAGGGTCGGTGTCCATGAATTCTCCAGGTAGCCGAAATGTCTCACCATAAACCAGTTCCATTACAGATGAATCTATGTCAGCTTTATAGGTGGTTTGGAGCCCAAGCAAAACTATGAGAAGTGCAGATGTCCATGAACTCCCATGGCACATGAGTGCTGCCTTCAATGTTCGATGCCATCACTCAATCATGCCACTGCTGGCCGGATGATAAATAGTGATTTATAGTGTATATAGCCACAAAATCTTGCCAGCTGTGCAAACAACTCAGATTCAAATTTTCGGCCCCTGTCTGTCTAGCCACATTGATGTAAATGGTGAGGCTAGGGTTTCGGTCAAAATGTTATCTGTGGGAACTGCCTTGGGCCAATGTGTAAACCTATCTATCATAGTCAGTATATATTGTTGACCATTTGATGGAGCAAGTGGTCCTACTACGTCAAGATGGACAGGGGCAAAAAGTGAGGGTGGTGTGGCGTGGCATGAAATCCTACAGAGTTGGCATCATTGGCACGTTTGTGTTCACTCTGGCAGTCTCATTCCATACAAGGCCACAAAAATGCTGTGACATTAGCCTGAACATTGCTCTAACTCTAGGATGTCAGATTGTGTAGGCTGTCAAACAGGCTCCAGAACACAGCTGGTACGAAGGGGTGCCATGTCAAAGTATAGTTGGAGTCTTCACCAGGAACATGTACTAGTTGTAATTTCAGTACTGCTGCATCATCGTTCAGCACGGCACATAACTCAGGATCCTCTTGAGCATTGCCGAGTGCTGTAATGTCCACAGGCTGTGATATGCTGGCTACCTGGGACAAACAGTTTGCCACCACATTGTTGTCTCAAAATGTGTTTACTATCAGTGGTGAATTGACTAATAAACTGCAAGTAACTATACTGGCATCGAGAGCAGACGGTACTGTTCCTCTTGAACACGGTAGTCAATGGCTTATGATCGGTGTATATAGTAAAGTCTCTTACTTCAAGCTGTTGTCTGAAATATTTGATTAATCTTGAATATCCAAGAGTTCTCGATCATATGTGCTCCATTTTTTTTTGTGATGGTGATAATTTGTGAGAAAAATATGCAAGTGACTGCCAGGCATTGTCTACCCACTGTTGAGAAACAGCACAGATAGCCTTCTGGCTGGCGTCCACCACTAAGGCAAGAGGAGCGTTGAGGTTGGGCTGCTTTTGCCAGGCTTTGTTTCATCACTTTAAATGCTGAAACTATCTTGTCAGTCCACTGCACTGGAGAACTCTTCTTGGCTTTCAGCCCATCCAGTGCTGTAGTGAACAGTTCCTGCTGCTCTGCCATCTGTGGTACATGCCGACGGTAGAAATTCAGTATGCCTAGATACCTACAGAGTTCTTTGATGGTAGTTGGGCTAGACAGCTACAAAATTGCTTGAACTTTCTCTTTTAGAGGCAGTGAACCTGCAGAGGATATTACATGTCCTAAAAAATTTAACTTCTGTCTGTCCGAACACGCATATGTCAGCAAATGTTCAGCATCACACCATAATGCTCCAAACATTTGAAAACCTCACAGTGATGGTGATGCTGGTCCTCAGATGATGAAAACACAAGCACATCGCTCAAGTAGGCAAAGCAGAATGGCAACCAATGTAAGACAGAATTAATAAAATGCTGCCAGGTTTGTGCAGCATTGCATAGTCCAAAAGTCATGAATTTGCTCTCGAATAAGCCAAAAGGGGTGACAATTGAAGTCTTTGGTATATCTTCTGCTGCTACAGGGATCTGTGTGTAAGCTTTTAGCACAGTCAATCACAATGAATATTGTCGCCCCATGCATTGCGTGGTTGTAATCTCTCAACAATGGCACAGGATAGCGATCAGGTACTGTTAGGGCATTTGGCGCTCGATAATCGCCACACGAGTGCCAGGCTCCTATCTTCTTCAGACTAAAGGTAGAGCAGATGCCCATGGACTGTTTGAAGGCCTGATGATACCCTCACGCATCATTGTGTTAAATTCAGCTTTAGCAAAGGCAAGGCACTCTGGCACTAACCTAAGTCTACAAGACAGGGGTGATCCATCTGTAGTCTTCATATGATGAACCCTATCATGAAAAACTTGCTGTGGTGCACCTAGGGATTGGGGGCGGGGGGGGGGGGTCTCACTAAGTTCGGAAACTCTTGGAGTAACACTTGATATTCTTCATCAGAGACCTGTATTCACTTGACATCATATTCTTTATTGTTATGGTGATATCCAGTGATAGCAATTCCTGTAATGTTGTTCACTAATCGAGCATTGGCCATGTCTGGAATGAGTTGGTAGTACACCAAAAAATCTGCTCCTATTATAGCTTCTGCGACATTTGCCATGGTAAAATTCCATAAGAACTAGGTTTAAAAGTTCTTGTTGTGTGTCATATGTTGCAATAGCAGAATTATTTGCAGCAGACAGGTCAAATGTTGTTGGTGGCCTACAACGATGCCCTGAGCTGAATACTCAGATTGGAGCCTGTATCAATCAAATACTTCCGGCCAGATACTCTGTCAGAGATGACGGTTGTGTGACTGTGTTGTGTGCCTGTGTGATTGTGTGAATGTTCCTATTTTCTGAAGAAGGCCATGGCCAATAAATCAAGTGTTGTGTGTGTGTGTCTTTTTTATGAGGCTATGGACTTCCTGAAAGAAAGTGGATTATACAAAATAAAACAAATACCTATATCCCCTGTTATGGATAGTGAACTCAAAAGGATCATCACTGAATTGCAAAACAAGATTTCATCTGGTTTTGATGATATTTCCACTAAGTTACTTAAACACTGACACAATGCCATTTTTGTAATACTATGTCACATATTAAACGAATCCTTTAACAAGATATTGTCCCAAACACCATCAAGTACAGATGTAAAGTCACTATTTAAGAAAGGGGAAAACTGATCCTTCAAACTACCATCCTAGGCCTATCAACTGATGATACTATATTTTCCTTTACAAATAATGTTTTAGAAGCATTAAAGAATAGATTATTATTATTATTATTATTATTATTATTTGCGATTTATCGAAAGCCTTAGACTGTGAGGATGATGACATACTCCTGTCAAAAGCAGTCTATTATGGTTTAGGTGACAACGTAGGAATGTGGCTTAGATCATACCTAACTGATAGAAAGCAGAGGGTATCATTGAACCAGGAGGATGGTACAACAGCCTCATCTGACTGGGGAACAATAACAACAGGAGTGCCACAAGATTCAGTACTGGGACTCTTGCTCTTTATAATTTTTATTAATGGCCTTCCACTTTGTACAAAAGCTACTTGCAAATTTACTCTCTTTGCAGATGATACTTTAAATAAATAAATCATTTCCTTGGGTCTCAGAAAGTTCGGGAGGATTAAGACTAAGCTCTATCAATGAAGACATTCATCAATTGATTGAGACACAGGGAATCACTGTTACCAGTTACTTAATTTTATTGTACCCACAATGTATTTCGAGGGTTTAACTGGTAACAGTAATACCCTATGTTTCAATCAATTTCAGACAACAGTCATGGTAAAGCTTTTACCAAAATATTTTCATTTAAAGTAGACATATATCAAGTTTATTCTTCTAAATTTTAGGCCTCCACATTGACAATAAACTGAACTGGTCTTTTCATAGTCTGGATTTGAGGAGAAGACTCAGTTCAGAGAAGACTCAGTTCAACATCCTATACACTACTCTTTGTGTTATAGTACCAACTGCTAATACTGACACCATTATGGCTACATGTTTTGGTTACTTTCCTTCATGGTTGTTGAATGGCATAATATTCTGGGACAACCAAACATTCAGATAAAAAGCTATATTTATTACCAGTTGAATTAACACAAAACATTCCTGCAAGTCTTTTTAAAAAAAACGTAAAATGTTAACATTGACATCACAATCTATGCTGTCCTTTATGTGCTTTCTAATTAAGAACTTCCCTATGTACAAAACATGATCATGACACAAAATCAAAACATAAAGTTCATGTTGACAGAAAAAAACCTGAGTCTTGTGCAAAAAAGTGTTCACTATTCAAGCATGAAGGTATTTAATGTACTACCATTGGACATAAAAAAATCTCAGCAGATATTCTTTCAAGTAAATAGAAAGAATATCTGCTGGAAAATTGTTTCTATTCACCTGCTGAATGTCTCTACATTGTAATTGAAATGATACATGTCTGAACGATTTCCTATAAGGACTCAGTAATTGAAGACAATAACCTACATCAGCACAGTTCATTACTGTGAATAATAATAGTAATAATAATATAACTGAGTGCCAGTAAAATTACGTCTTTTTGAACGTGGAATAATCGTAATTTATTTTATTACTTTTATGTCTTTGTATGTAATGTCTACAAACTTGTCATCGCATGGAAATGTATATAAACTTGTAATTATATGTAAAAATTAGATGAAGTCTACTTACCGGGCGAAGGAGCACAGGCAGTGTTAGTAATAAATTAATGCACACACACACACACACACACACACACACACACACACACACACACACACAAACGCTAGCTTTCGCAGCCTAGCTGCTTTGTCAGGCAGAAGGGAAAGAGAGGGGAAAAGGAAATGATGAGGGTTTTAAGGGAGTGGGTAAGGAGTCATTCCAATCCCGGGACAGGAAAGACTTACCTTGGGGGCAAGTCTGCGTAAATGTGTGGGTGTGTGTGTATTTGTATACCCTTCTTCCCCCCCCCCCCCCCTCCCCAAGGTAAGTCTTTCCTGTCCCGGGATTGGAATGACTCCTTACCCACTCCCCTAAAACCCTCATCATTTCATTTTCCCCTCTCCTTCCCTTCTGCCTGACGAAGCAGCTAGGCTGCGAAAGCTAGCGTTTGTGTGTGTGTGTGTGTGTGTGTGTGTGTGTGTGTGTTAAAATTTGTTACTATCACTGCCTGTGCTCCTTCACCTGGTAAGTAGACTTCATCTATTTTTTACATATATTTTTCCTGTTAGGAATTTTTTCCTCTATAATAGTTGTATCATAAACTTGTTATTATTAGCATGTGTTGTTTCTGTAGAAATATTTAAATTTAACTATTGTACCATTTCCACTTAAAATCAAGACTCGTTACATATCTGTGCCATTCTCTTGCATAATGGATAAATGGAACACAAATAAATAAATGAATTCTATATCACTGCCCTGATTTGTGGCAATCTCAGTACTAGTTCTTACTGCATGACAATGCATGAGACATTCTGTTTAATCTGTTACTGAGTATCCAGCCAGACATTCAGTTATTGCAATCCCACATCTGCCATATTCGTCCCAACTTTCACCTTGTGATTTTTTCTAGTTTCCACAAGTGACTGAAAGGGTGGATTCATCAAAATATCATAGACATCCAATGAACTTTGACAAATGAGTTTACAAGCATATCAACTGAGAATTTCCCTGCTTGCTTTCAAGATTTCACAAAACATTGGAAGTCACGAATAGATTGCAAAGAGGACTTCATTAGGAGCTAGTATCATTATTTATAAATGCAATTTTCTATTTTTAAACAAACCTGTTCTGGACATTTTCTTACAAAGAAAGTATATCACTGGATGTTAGAGTTTCATGTAACCATCGAAATTTACACAAGGCAAATACACATCTGTGGGTAGCCAATACATTCAGACACTCAGTTGCAATGTATGGATCACTGACTTAGTGCTTACTTTAAAATTACAGATTAGATAAAACTTACTGGAGTTGAGTTGTAGAGAAAGACACCATGCACAGTTGCCTCTGCTTGCATTATAAGCCTTGGGTTTATTTCAACTGTTCCTCGACACCCGACAATCTGTAAGTTGTTTTGAATTAAAAATTTTCCAAGAGAAAATATCAGGAAAAACAAATTTTAACATATCTAATAATGGAAAGTCCAGCCTGGAATTAATAATATAGTAATAAGACAGTTTACAACTCACCACAAAGGCATGGCGACAAGCTGTGTCTGTCACTGTGCCTGTCACAGCTCGTTGCCACGTCTTTACGGTGAGTTGTAAACTGTCCTTATTACTATAATTTTAACATTAATGTCACACAAACATTATTTTACTACAGGAAAGTTCTGGTGGAATGTAAATGCATTAGGAGTAAAGGAAACCACTCATGTAAAACCAGAAGCACAATTGTCAACAAGCATACACAAAATAAAAGTGTGTGCACCAGGCAGAGTATAGAAAAAGGATACTTCTAAAACTAGCAAGTTCTCTCTCTTTTGCCTGTGCCTATTGGCAACTTAAAGCTTCTGCTTTTCAGTGAGTAGTTTCCTTTACTTCTAAAACATGTTTAATTCAATACTTACAATGTATTACAACTGTTATATCATTCCATGAACAAATCAAACCATCATTTGAATACATCCTCTTAAAAAACATGGCAATAGAATCATCTTCAGATATTTTACACACATAGTGAGCATGCGTGCACACACACACACACACACACACACTTATAAACAAAAAAACTACTAAAAATAGCATCACCAGCTTGAGTTATCATAATTCATAAATGTTCATAACTAAGGCTAAACATCATGAGGAGGGTGGTTTTCAAAACTGGTAAGTAATGAATATACAGCTGTGTTAACATGAACAATAGTAACATCAATCCTTTGCTGATCAAGAATAACATACACTTTGAATGTCTGTGTTCACCGATAATTCTTTTAGCATATTGTCAGAGAATATAATGAGTATATTTAAATGAAGTTCCATTTGGTTAGTGATATGACATATCAATGATATATACTGTATTGTAAACATAAAATAAAGATGAGTATAAAAAAGCTTCTTATTATCTCAAGGATAGTTATGCATTCCAAACCAACCCAATTACTGATCTAACAAGTCCAGGTTGCGTTATCAATAACAGTTATAATTAGGATAGGTGCAAATCACTGTAAAAACATTGCTGAGCTGCAGACAGAAAAGACAGTAACACTCTCACAGTTTTTTAACCTTTGGTCACATCTTTCATCAGAAAAAAAAAAAAAAAAAAAAAAAAAAACACAAATTCGTAGAATCACACAGATATTAGTCACTATCTTCAGCTGCTATGCCCTAATTTAAAACAGCTGACACAGCAAGAGACAGTGCTCGTGTACGTGTGGGGTGTGATTGTGTGAATAAGTGTGTGTGTACTTTCTTTCCCTGACGAAGGCTGTAGGCAAAAATTTAAAAGGTGTGTGTGCGCGCGCGCGTGCGTGTGAGAGAGAGATTGCGCTTTCTATGTGCATTTCTGCAGCTTTTCGATTGTCTTTACGGTACATTGAAACTTTTCCTCATTATACTACAGATATTCCAACCTGGACTTCCGATTCTTATGTTAAATATAATTTACTTTCAATTTTAAATATATGTTACATAGTACTAAACATTGATGTCAATCATAACAGAAAAGCATCCATAGCAAATTTTACATTGCCTTACCGCTATAGAAGCATTTTTGTTAATAACTGTCAGATCTGCACCCAGATTCACATTAGAAAGATTTTCAAATATAATATCAAATTTTCCAACAGTTTTTACTGCACTTTCCAGGTACCCATCAACTCTGTAACAAAAAGAAAAGAAAAAAAGGATGATCAACAATCTAGAGACGAAAGAAGTGACAAGTGACAAAATAAATCCTGGGAATAATTAAGGAATTAAGCCAGATCTTTGGATTTGTAATCTGCCAATGAGCCACCAAGCAATACACAACTGTATGTGATTACCTCCTCCAGACAGGTATTTTGTGCCCTTATTGTCACTGGCTGTTTCTTGAGCTTATTTTAGATTAATGTAATCTTTTTATGTTGATGTAAAGATAACAGTGAATCACTGCCACCATTCGCTTATGGATTCGATAAGATATATTGTTAGCAATTAAATAAAAGACATCAAAACTTTATGTTTACCTTTCATGAACATAAAATCCAGGTGAAACCTACAAAAGGATTTGGTAGTCTCTTTTTCCCTGATATAATTAAGAAAGTAGTAAGGAACCTTTAGCTGGCATTGACAAAATTTACTATTCATGATGACTTTCATCTCCATCTATAGTATCTCCTTTCTGATGATAAATTTTTCAATTTCTGTATGCAGTTCTTCTGGAGCAAATGTTTGGAACATATTCCTGCGATGTTATATGTATTTTATCCGATTTTTTGTAAGTTCAGATGAATAGAAATTTTACTTGGGAATAGAGAGACCACTCAATGACAGGCAGTGTCACTGATTTGTTGAAAGATGCACTCAAAACTAATGCCTCTGATTTCATTTATTTGTTTTCTTCAGGGTAACCTCATACATCACATCACAAATTTGTTGAAAAAATGGTGGTTAACTATATAGCAAGTTTCACAGCAATATTGTTGCAATGGAGCATTTACACATGCTCTTACTCATTCCCCTACAACAAGAACACCTGAAGTCAAACCCAGAAGAAAACTCAGATGCACACTGGCCAACAACAAAACAGGCAGGCATGTAGAGAAATGAAAGTTATTTTTCAATGCTTTGAAGTGGAGCACTGTTTCCAGAATGAAACTTTCACTCTGCAGTGGAGTGTATGCCGATATGAAACTTCCTGGCAGATTAAAATTGGAGCTCTGTTGTACACTTAAGATCACTCCCTTACCAGCAAGACTGCCGTAACCTACTATGACCCACAATTCAGTATACTGGATTTCAGATCCCCCTCTTTTGTTTGAAAATATGCTTGCCCTGAGTGGTATAAATCTACCCACACATAAGAAGTAAACACTGTTTTAATGGAACTGAAAGGGTAATTACTGGAAGTCTAAAATAAAGTTCTGTTCATAAACTGAACTGCATTGGGGGGGGGGGGGGGGGGGGGTACTGTTCCTCTGGATGTATGCCATGAACCATCCACAAATGCAGGGGAAAAAAAGGGAAATGGAAGAAAATGAATAACACCCATTGGATGGACATACTACTCAAAGATCTAGGTTTAAATCTGTAAACTACAAACTCCATTCTACAAGCCTTGAGAGCCTCACTGGACACTGATCGGCCACCATGTTGTCCTACGCCTAAAGGCGTTAATGGATGCGGCATGGAGGGGAACTTGGTCAGTGCCCACACTCCCAGCCGCTGTGTCGGTTTTCATGACCAGAGGTGCTACTTCTCAATCAAATAACTCCTCATTGGGCCTCACAATGGCTGAGTGCACCCCGCTTGCCATTAGCACTCGGCGGACCCAGCCAGTGATCCATCCAAGTGCCAGGCAAGCCCGACAGAGCTTAACTTTGGGAATCTCGCGGAAACTGGTGTTTCCACTGCACTACGGCCTTTGGCACTTAAGTTGAAGTCTAGGAAGAACTTTCTACAGTCAACATTTACACTAAATATATCAGCTAAGAAATTTGTAAAATAATTCTTTTATGAACAGTGGTAAATCCAGCAGAATGTTTGTTAGCCAAACACATCTTGGCCTTCTTAAAATGCTCAAAATTTTGTCTCAACATGAATTAATGCATTAAAATCATATAGTACATAGTTTTAGAGCTATAAACCAATATATTTGTATCTGCACAAAAAAAAAGTAAAGTTAAAACTCAACAGAGTTTATTGAAGAGAGTTTCTGGGAAGTAGCGACGAATTTCAAAGTGCTTTAGAACATAAGAAATTTATTGAAAATGTAATCATAGCCCTCATACGACAAAAACAGCCCGCATGACAACAAGCAATGCAAGTTCTAGATTATTTAGTCACAAACATCTGGCGGATGCCATTAATAAATTTTTTAATTTCATCCTTCAATTGGTGTATTGTTTTTTATTTCTCCACTTAATTTTTAACCAAATTTCTACCCAAAAAAAAATCACAAGGCACAAGATCACAAGATCTAGCAGACCATTCTTGGTTGCCACACAAAAATACAATTTTCTGAGAAAACTTTTCATTCAGCAGGGCAATGATTTCACAGGATGTGTGAAATGTCGCACCATCTTGTTGGATCAAAATGTATCATTATCATCAATAAGACAGGGAAAACCAATCAGAATGCATGTTTCAGTAATGGCTCCCTCATCATTTTGTAAAGAGGATGGGCTGACCAGTCCTCTTGCCCATAACTCACACTAGTCAGTCAGTCACAGATTTTCGTTAGCCCAAATTCTGCAGTTCTGCTTATTGACCTCATCTGAGAAACCTATTTTTTGTGAGGTTCTTGGTCTCTGCTGTCCAGCCAAGACCCACTGAAAAAAATAAATGTCTTTTTCCATGATTTGCAGGCTTCAACTCTCGTGGAAGATGAATCTTGTGTGCGTGCATTTTCAGATCTTTTGAAAGAATTTCATGCAGTGAACTTAGAGATAAATTCAGTTGTTGAGCTTTTCAGCGGACTGATTTCCTTAGGCTTACAGTCACATGATCAGGCATGACAGCACTGTTTTCTTGTGTTTGTAAAGAGTTTGAAGCAGGAGCTGTAGTCCAAAAATTACAGATCAGTTCTTGAACTGATGATTTGGTTGGAGCAGCATTAAATCTGTGTGTCGAACAAAAATTTGTGTAGGGCTTTCACAGATTTTGTAATAACTTTTAATCAACAGAATACTTTGCTCAGTTGTTTCTAGCTCCATGATGAAAATAAACAACAAACAATATTGCTCACCACACAAATTGTATCAGGCTATTAAGGTGAAGGATGGCAGGTAACAAACATGAAAAACCCATGACTGCCAACCATCATATGAGAAAATGGCACAAAATTCAATTTTGTCCTTACTTCCGGAACATCCTCTACAATATCCTCAAATTATCTAGTGAATTACCACAAAATGTAAAACATACATATAAATCTGTATTTTCAAATAAAAAAAAGGTTACAAAATAAAAGTTAAAAAAGGTAAGGTAAAGCAGTCAATGATCGGAGGATTGGTTTGAACACCACAGTGCTTCACATGGCACGGTCCTGTTTGGAGGTGGTATGCCGCAGTTTTCCTCTGACCTTCGAACTAACTTACCCAGCCAGTTATAGGGGGACCTTTCGTTTAACGTGGGTCCCAAACTACAATGCTACTCAGTATTTTTCACATCAATAACCTTTGGATTGATAGCCTGGCAGTCTATTATTGTGCTACTGAACCAGTTATTACACAATAATAGAGCACTTAATTAAAACTGGTTCCTTAGTTTATGAAGTTTTGCACCACAATACATGCAGAAAAATATCGTAAATATTATAACAAAAATGTAAAGTAGATTATAAGAAAATTCATTATCAACAATAACAAAAGCCATTCACTGTAAATTGTTTCACAGTTAATAAAGAACTAAATCAATCAACTAGGCAACATGAAAATTGTAGTAAACCATCAGTTACTACACCCGTACTGCAACTGTCAAGGGTCAAGATCACACACCTGTCAGTGTATGTGCACTTTCAACCAGCTCTCCTCCCACATTTTCCAATTTGCTGCCAGATAGCCCCTCCCCAGATTATAATCCATGCCAGCATCACAAGCTTAAGCATGCAGACAAATTTAAGTGAACCCTTACAGGAAAATGCTCAGTTATGGGCATCAGCCCTTCAGTATTGTTATGCTTTCTAATGCAATATTGTTTTCTGTATGGTTTCATGTCACTAACTGACTCAATAAACATGTTGCATATTACAGTTGAGTGTCTTGTTGTGTTCAGATTAAGACAAGAAATAACTGATCAGGCTACGAATGGAAAATCTAAGGACAGCCTAACTGTGGGAATGTGGTCAACAATTGAACAGAAAAATCTTTAGTTTTTCTTACTTCCTCCAAATTATAACAGGTGAAACACAGCACACAAGATGACCATTACACAAAAATTTAGATGGCATCTACAGGTAAATTAGTACTGCACCACTGACATCAGCATCAAAAGAGTTGGCTGTGAAAGTTCTGCATCACAAACCAACTTCCTAGCATTTTCTGTACCCTCTGCATGTTTCTTAAACTGCTGTTTATTATCACTGAAACATTTGTGAATTTACACTATCATATTGCTACTCCTCATCTTTTCTTTCATGAAGGAAGTTTATAAATTTCCAAAAGCTTGAAATATTTTTATGTCTGTCAATCCTATTACTATTACAGTTCTGTGATCACAAATATTTTGAAATATTCTTTGTTTTCTAATCTGATTTTCATTTGTATACCCTAAGGCTTTTTTCATATTTGGGTAAAAATCTAGACTTAATACAGATTTGTTACTGTCTGATCATGTATTGAAAAACCTGTGGCAGATTCACATGTGTTTAATAAATGATATCTGCCTCAGTATCAAACTTGACTCATCTTTCTAAAATACTGCTATATGAACAATATGACAAATAAAAGATAGTATTTCCCGCATACAAGTGGTTACCTGTGATTGAGCACATGATCAGCTCCCACTTTCTTCACCAGTTCAAGGCCTTCAGGTGATCCTGCAGTTCCAACAACAGTGAGTCCTAAAACAGCAAGGCAACAATATTTATCTTTAATCAGAAAACACAATTTATTTATTTACTCGTTCGGCATATACAAAGGCAAATATTGTCGCGCTGAAATGGGAGCAGGCTTGACTTCGAAGGCAAATGAACACAGCACTTATACTCAAAGCACGTTTATTACGAACTCAACATACACGCAGCACTTACAGCCTCTCGGGCAGAGTGGTCTGCTATTTATACACAGACAGAATTTACCAGAAATTAGAAGAACAGTTAACATAAGAAACAAGTAGAATTTACAAGTGAACATAAGAAAGATGTAGAACATCCTGGAATTGTTAATTACAAATAAATAAATTTTTGCCGGTGGGCGGGATTGAACTGGAGACCTTCAGCACCGCAGTCCGTGACGCTATCCACTGCGCCACGCCGGCAGTCGGTGTACGTGGTCTCTCGCAGCATTGCTCCCTCTCCTGGAAAAACAGTGACGCGCTGTTACCTTCCCTGTGGAGCCAGGTGCAATGTCCTGGATCTTGACCTTGGTCCTCTGTATGGCAGTTCAAGGGAATCCTTCCCTTCTCCACGATTATCGATGACAGTCGTTCCTGTTGTAGCTTCATCAGTAACATTAGCATCCTTGAACAAGATGCCATTGTCATCTACCTGCTCTTCAGGATCGTAGTAGAGCTTCATGCGCAGGACATGAACAATGTCTCTTCGCTTTTGTTGTTTTGACGACGGCTCATAATCCTCAACTTCGTATGTGACGTCTGACAGGCGGCGTATGACACAATACGGACCAAAGTATCACTTCAATAACTTTTCTGACAGTCCAACCTTGCGTACAGAATTAAAAATCCATACAAGATCTCCTGGGCTGTACACAACAGGTCAGTGCTTGTCGTTATACTGCTGACGGTCCTTTTCCTGGGCGTCCAGTGTCCATATGCGAGCCAGCTGTCGTGCTTCTTCGACCCTGGTGATGAGCTGTTTAACATAGTCATCCTGATTGTCGTCCGCTTGGAAAGGGAACAGCATATCCATTGTTGTCTCAGCTTCATGGCCATAGAGCAGGAAAAACGGCGTGACGCCTGTGGCGTCTTGTCTTGCGGTATTGTAAGCAAATGTCACGACTGGCAAAATTGTATCACAATCCTTTTGCTCAACATCAACTTACATCGACAGCATGTCGGCTAATGTCTTGTTCAAACGTTCCGTAAGACCATTTGTCTGAGGATGGTACGCAGTTGTCATTCTGTGGACAATGTCGCACCGTGATACTAGTTTTGACTGGAATACTTTTCCACAATCAGATATCATCACACATGGTGCTCCGTGCTTCAAAATAATGTCTTCAACAAGGAATTTTGCAATTTCTGGAGCTTCTGTAGTCAGCACTGGTTTGGTGACAGCGTAGCGTGTGAAGGTAGTCAGTGCAGACTATTATCCATCGGTTACCAGTTGTCGACTTCGGGAATCTCCCTAAAAGATCGATCCCAACTCGGTGGAATGGAGCTACTGCCGGCAGAATCGGTACGAGATGCCCTGGAGGTAATTGCAGCACATGATACCGTTGCTGGCACTCTTTACAGTGACTTACATAGAGCTTGACAGATCAGTAGAGACGTTTCCAGTAATACCTGCGTCTGATTCTGTCTAGGGTCTTCACGAATCCCATATGACCGGATATTGGAGCATCGTAGAAATATTTGAGAATAGCTGCCTGGAGATGAGCTGGAACGACCAGTAGCCATTTGGGGCTCAGTGGGTCATAGTTGCTCTTATACAATGTTCCGTTTATAAGTTGGAACTCTCCATTGGTCAGTTCTCCTTTCTCCAAGGGCTCTATCGTTTTTAATAGTGCTAGATCTTCCCTCTTTTCAGCTGTAACGTCATCTAATTCAGTGAGGGCTGTAATTTCATTCATGCTGTTGTGTTCCACTAATGGATTCCTCGAAAGGCAGTCGGTGTCCTTGTGTTTGCACCTGTTCTTGAATACCACTGTGACATCATACACTTGAAGTCTTAGTGCCCATCTTGCTAGTCAATCTGATGGATCCTTCAAAATATTCAGCCAACACAGAATGGTGGTCTGTCATGATGGTGAATGGTTTGCCGAATAAATACGGCCGGAACGTGTTGATAGCCCAGATAACTGTGAAACATTCTTTTTCAGTTGTAGAGTAGTTTATCTCGGACTTTGAGAGTACTCTTGATGCATAGGCTATCACTTTTTCAGCACCTTCCTGAACCTGTACAAGCACTGCACCAATCCCATAACCACTGGCATCTGTGTGAAGTTCCGTTTCTGCATTCTCATCGTACGAGGCTAGCACTGGTGCGGAAGTTAGAGCCTCCTTAAGTGCCAGGAAAGCTCTTTCTTTTGTCTCATCCCCGTAAAACTTGGCGTCTCCCTGCAGAAGTTCTTGTAATGGACGTGCCTTGTTACAAAATCCTTTTATGAAACGTTGGTAGTATGAGCACAGCCCGAGAAAACTTCTCACATCACGAATGTGCTGAGGAGTTGGAAATTCTGTGACTGCCCTTACTTTATCTGCATCAGGACGGACACCATCTCCGTTGACTAGGTGCCTCAGGATTTTTATCTCTTTGGCGATGAAGAGGCACTTCTTTGGGTTGAGGCGGAGTCCTGCAGTTTGAACACACTTCGACACAGTTGACAGGCAACTCAGATGTTCTTCAAATGTTTTCGAGAAAACGACAATGTCATCTAAATAGCAACTTAAGGTGTTGAAGCAAGTTGTCCATCATGCGTTTGAATGAGGCCGGAGCATTTCATAATCCAAATGGCATTACTTTAAATTCATAGAGGCCATCAGGTGTAACAAAAGCAATCTTCTCCCTGTCAGCTTCGTCAACCTCGATTTGCCAGTAACCTGTCTGCATGTCCATAGTTGAGAAGTATGTTGCTCCTTTCAAGCAGTCTAAGGTGTTGTCAATGCGCGGCAATGGATAGATATCTTTCTTTGTGATTCTGTTCAGCCGCCAATAGTCGACACAGAATCACCAAGTGCCATCCTTCTTCTTTATGAGGACCACCGGAGACAACCAAGGACTCTCTGAAGGTTGAATAATGTCACCTCACAACATCTTCTCCACTTCCTCCCAAATTATCCGTCTTTCAGCTGGCGACACTCGATACAAACGCTGGCTAATTGGCGGAAGATCCCCAGTATTGATACGGTGCTTTATCGTGGGCCGTTTCATCTGACTTTTCCCCTGCTGAGGTGTGAATTCACCCGAAAATTGGCGTAGTATACTTAACACCCGCTGGCGTTCCTTGGTCAGTCCAGGCCCTATTGCCAGTTCCACATTTGCTTCCTCCAGCGTGTTGTCTGTACTAACAGCAGGGCATGGGTCTTCATTGATGACGTTGAGCTCACCGTCCTGGATTGGTTCAGCTGTCCCGATACACATTCCCTTGGGGATAAGTTGTGACTGTTCACGACAATTTGTGATCCAAATCTCTCCTTGACCACCGGTAATGCTAATGATAGCCACTGGTATGTAAATTTCTTTTGTGAGCCTGATAAACTTTTTACTATCAACAAGCACTTCACAGCTTAATCACCCATCTGTATTTGTGACTGCAACTCTTCTCATCATCAACAGTGGGATCGTCACATTGTCAACGGCAAATAACTTCCCAGAAAATTCTGTATTACGTGTATCCGTTGGCTGTTAACACGACAAATTCAAACGGCTGGGTCCTGTTGTTGATTGTTATTCTTGCGACACAAGTTCCTGCTGAATGGACATACTTTCCATTCGCGACCTTCAGCACAGTTGCCCCAGTATCACAGAACATTGTCTTCTTTAGTGTGCGGCAGTAATTATCCGACAATACAGAGAAAGACGCTCCTGAGTCAACAAGTGCATGAACAGGTTGGCCATCGATGATGACGTCGATGAGATTTCCCGACAACTTAGCAACTGTCGTCCATGGAGGATTTTCATCTGCGGCAGCCTCAGCTCTGTAGATGGTCGCCTCGCTTAGTTTTCCTGGGTGTGGCGGCTAGGGGAGCAGCAAGTACCTCTGTACGGCGACGGTGAACAGCTGCGGTGCGTCGGGGAGCAACCTCATCTAGGGTACGGCGATGGGCTTTTTCCCATGGGTCAACCGGACTCATCAGCAGGTGATTGCCTGGGATAGAACTGCTCTGATGGCTGACATCTTGCGGCAAAATAATCGTCGAAAACTCGCCTTCTCTCTCTGCAGTAGCATACGACATGTCCAGGGCGCCCACGTCCTCCAGACGTCTGTTCTTCTGCGAGGCGTCATAGTTACTGGGGGAGTTGGTTGTGGTCACGTCGACCAGTTCATGGGCTGCCGTTTGGCGGCTGCAACGTAATTCTTAGCAGGACAATGCCATTCTTCACGTCGGGTGCGACTGACGGGGCAGACAGGAGTTAATGTCTGAAATACCTCTTCCTCAGCAACGTCGGCTCCCTCATGACTTACAGGGCTTATGCCCATGGCCATAACCTGATGCTCACTCGGTCTAACAGTCCCGGTTGCCATAAATTGTTGTAATTCTTCTCTCACAATTGGTCATATGAGAGAAACGAAGTCATGCTGGTCTTCTAGAATAGCCATAGGGACTACATTGGGGAGTTTGTCATACTTCTTGCATCCAACTCTCCTTTGTTGCAGCTCTTCAATACGCTGGCACCACTTAATGAACTCTTCTGTCGTAGCAACATCTTTTATCAGAAGAGCTTGGTACATATCTTCTGCAATGCCCTTCATCAGGTGCGTGATTTTGTCTGCCTCAGTCATGTTCGGACTGACTATGTTACACAGGGCCAAACCATTCTGTATGTACAATTGTGTCAGCTCATCATATTGTTGGGCCCAGTTCTTCAGTTGTTCTTCCGCCGAACGGATTTGTCGCTGGCGGTCTCCAAAGGTCTTCTTCAGTTCCTCCTGGAACGTCTCCCAGTCATTCAACTTGTCTTCATTGTTCTCGGACCATTGCTGGGCTGTTCCATCAAGATAGAAGTAAACATTGGCCAAGCACATCGTATGATCCCACCCGTTGTACTTGGCAACTCGGTCGAACCCTTTTAGCCATTTGTTGGGGTCCTTTCCAGCGTCGACGGGTGTCTGATGTGCAGGCTTACCGCTGGTTTCATTTCCATGCTTTTTCGGATGATACAGACTTTTGGAAGGATGTACTCAGTAAATCCCTTGTATTCTGGTTCCAGTCCATGTATGCGACGGCTCTTACGTTACCTAATCGAAGCCACGGTGATGCAGGTGTTGCACAGGATACCCGGCGCCTCCACCAAACAATGTCGCGTTGAAATTGGAGCAGGCTTGACTTCGAAGGCAACTGAACACAGCACTTATACTCAAAACACGTTTATTATGAACTCAACATACACGTAGAACTGAATGCCTCTCGGGCAGAGTGCTCTGCTATTTATACACAGACAGAATTTACCAGAAATTAGAAGAACAGTTAACATAAGAAACAAGTAGAATTTACAAGTGAACATAAGAAAGATGTAGAACAATCTGGAATTGTTAATTACAAAGAAATAAATTTTTGCTGGTGGGTGGGACTGAACCGGCGACCTACAGCACCGCAGTCTGTGACGCTATCCACTGCGCCACGCCGGCAGTCGGTGTATGTGCTCTCTCGTGGCAATATTCTTTAGTTAATTACATTGTTCTTATACAGCTATTCTAACAATACAAGGCTCTTTCAGTACTAAACTACAAACTAAAGTACAAATTTTCTCAAGCCACTTTAAGGCGGAGTCACTGAGTCTGTGTATATCTTTCAAGTCACCATTATAACCGTACACTTCACATGCAAGTAAACGGTCCACTGTCTGGGTTTCACCACACTCACATTCAGAACTGTCTGTCAGGCCCCATTTCTTCATTAATTGCTTACATCTGCCGACACCTGTTCTCAAGCGGTTCAAAGTTGTCCACAGTTTTCTTGGAAGACTGAACCCTTCGATCTTTTTGTTGGGGTAATCCACCAAATTGCTGTTCTTAGGTGCACTTGCAGCCCACAATTCTTTCCAGGCTGTTTTTGAGTTGAACTCTTGAAGCTCTTCCCTGATTTTCCAAAACGCTGTTCTGGATTTAAGCCTGTCTGTAGCTCTTAGATCTTCATGGATAGGTAGGTCCAGGTTGCCTAGGATTTTTTGGTGGGATCTTACGGCTAGCTGTGAACGCCTGATCTCAGGGGGCTCTATGTTAGCAAGGACAGGGAGCCAAGCACAGGGGGTGGCCCTGAGTGTACCTGAGATTATTCGCATAGTCTCCCTCAGCTGGACGTCCACCTTAGCTACATGTGCGCTTCTTATCCAGACTGGAGAGCAATATTCAGCTAAGCTGTAGACAAGAGCTGGTCCTGATGTCCTCAAAGTACTCGCTCCACATCCCCAATTGTTCCCGCTAGTTTAGATAGGATAGCATTGCGGGATTTTAATTTTTGTTTTGTGTCCTCTAAATGTGCGTTTATGATAGAGTGTGATCCAGTTTCACACCCAAGTATTTAGGCTTGTTCTCATGTCTAATCTGCTGACCGTTCATAGTAAGTTGTAATTTTGTATGTGCTTCTCTGTTGTTAAGGTGCATTATGGTGCTGGTTGTTTTGTTGGGGTTTGGGTGTAGGTGCCACTTGGAGTAATATGTGTTCAGGACTTTGAGGTCTGCATTCAATGTTTCATTGAGATTGTTGAAATTTTTACTTTGGTATGCGATGGCCAGGTCATCGGCATATGCAAATTTACATGATTTTGTTTCTGTTAGGTCAGCTATATACAGATTGAACAGAGCGGGTGCTAGTGCCAAGCCCTGTGGCAGACCGTTATTCAGAATCACACTCTTGCTGTTCGTGCCATGAAGAGAGACCTTTATTTTTCTGCCTGTTAACATGTTCTTGAGTAACATGTAGGTCTGTTTGCATTTAATGATTCTTGTTAGCTTTAGCAGTAGTCCTTCGATCCACAATGTATCATAAGCTGATGTAAGATCTATGAGAACCAGTCCAGTTTTCAACTTGTTTTACTTGTTTTGGAAGCCTGTCTCAATGTAGGTTGTAAGGGACAGCAACAGTTTCTGCCTGCTCAAAAACCGGCTTGGTATGTTGGAAGGTTGGCCTCAATGTATGGAGTTAATCTAGTCAGTAATATTCTCTCAAATAGTTTGTAGGAGGTACATAGCTGGGATATTGGTCTGTAGTTATTTGGGCTATCTCCAGTCTTTCCGGGTTTCAGCACAGCGACGACTTTTGCTTCTTTCCAGATTTTGGGGAGAGCGCCCATGCTGATACATTCCATGCACAGTTTGACAAGCCACCTTCTTCCTAGAGTTCCCAATTCCTTCAAGAATTCTGGCAGGATCTCGTCAGGTCCGGCTGCTTTTCCTTTCTTCATTGGCTTCAGTGCCTGTGTAATCTCTTCTGTCTCCACTTCTTTCACAATGTCCATGTTGGTTGGATTATGGATCAATAGATTGCTTAGGTCTCTAGAAGCCTCTTTCTTTTTAGCTGTCTTTAGTTGGATTTTGGAGGTATGTGTCAGGACAGCTGAGATATCCGAGGCAGTGGTGCCAAGAGACAGCCTTTGAGGTATTGTGGCGCCGCCTAATTTTCTCAACAGCCCCCAGCTCTTTCTACAAGAATGAGTGAAATCTAGGTTTTCCATTGCCTCTTTCCATCTACTCCTTCGTTCCTCATTCATGGCGCTTATCAGTCGGTCAGCAGTCTCAGAGTCCCCACACTTCTCAAAATCCTCCATTAGTGTTTCACACTCTTTCATCCAGCAGGGAATGTATTCCTTCCTTGAACTTCATGGAATAGCACTTAAGGCTGCTTTGTGTAACAGGTTTGTGAATCTTTTGTAGTTCTCAGGTTTCGGTGGTATCCGATTTATCGTCTTCTTGACAAAGCATCTACACAACTACGGCAGCCGGACGCACAAATGCCTCCCGGTCCACTCAAAGGCAAATGGAGCAAGCAAGGAACTTTAACATGAAGAGACTGAATGTATGTCATTTCAACATAGAAAACACAATATATTAGATGGAGGGTTAGTGATAGTGCTCTCATAGAGCCATCAGCTGTTATAATGTTCGCTTACTACTACATATTTCCTGTTATGATTTGTTGGCATTTCAGGTGAACTACAGGAATTTTTTAAACAAAAGTCTAGATTGGAATATCAATAATATGAAGATTTGTAGCAACTCAATGTAAAGATGATCACTGTGCTGCAAGCTGGCATATAAAAAGGATAATCACATTGAAACAACTTAAAAATATTGATCATAGAAACTCAGTAAGACTGAATTAACATAAAACTGAATGAAAAATTTACTAACAAAAATACAGAAGTTGAGAATATTTTTAATGACCATTTTTAAATTCTATATTATTATAGCTCATGCTATAAGTAGCAGCTCCAATAATTAATGTCAGTGATTTTCATCTATGTTGTTTATAAATTCGCTATATAAGCTATGATATTACAATGTATGTAAGCTCTTAGACCCTAGCTTCTCATTTTATTGTTTTATAATGTCAAGTGTATGATGTAATGACAATCTGTACATCCACCCCGATATATTATTTTTATCAAATATTACCTGATGAAATATTATGAAGAAACAGCATAGATGCTAACCTTTGTCATTGTATAAGTTGAGAGAGAGAGAGAGAGAGAGAGAGAGGAGAGAGAGAGAGAGAGAGAGAGAGAGAGAAAGCCCTATTCATATCACAAAATATGTAACAATGATTATATGAGCATTAACAGTTGTCTACTTCACTTAGCACCTGTCTTACTCACTAAAGTGCTTTAAATTACTTACTGTCATTCACCTAACTCCTAAACTATGCACCAAGAACTCAACCTCCTCATTCCCCCATATGTAGTGACAAATATGCCAAGAGTGTGTAGGTGTTGGCAATTGTACACCAACTCTGATGTATTTTTTCATTTCTAGACTTGTATGTAAACCCTAGCAGATACACCTGCAATTTAAAAAAAAATTATACTGTTCTTTCGCTGTGGTAAATACTATATGTGCTGTATTTTGTAATTGTGCTATGTGCCGTTTTTATTCCTCAGCTTGTGATCTTAAATAATGAGACTTTATTTCTGGCTATATGAATGATTTGCTGTAACACATATATAGCCCACTCTGTGTGCTATATGTTATAATAGTGCTGTGTGCTGTTTTCATTCCTCAGCTTGTCATAATTTTTTAAATAATGAGACTTTATTTCTCGCTATATGTAAATTAAAATTTTATGTGAAACTTCCTGGCAGATTAAAATTGTGTGCCGGAACCGGGACTCGAACCTGGGACCTTTGCCTTTCGCGGGCAAGCGCTCTACCACTGGGCTACCCTGACACGACTCACGATGCCGCCTCACAACTTTAATTCCGCCAGTACCTCGCCTCCTACTTTCCAAACTTCACAGAAGCTCTCTTCCAAACACGCAAGACTAGCACTCCTGGAAGAAAGGATATGGTGGAGACATGGCTTAGCCACAGCCTAAGGGATGTTTCCAGAATGAAACCTTCACTCTGCAGCGGAGTGTGCGCTGATATGAAACTTCCTGGCAGATTAAAATTGTGTGCCGGGGTAGCTCAGTGGTAGAGCGCTTGCCCGCGAAAGGCAAAGGTCCCAGGTTGAGTCCCGGTTCCGACACATAATTTTAATCTGCCAGGAAGTTTCATATCAGCGCACACTCCGCTGCAGAGTGAAAGTTTCATTCTGAAAATTTTATGTGTTGTTGCTATGGTCTTCAGTCCGGAGACTGGTTTGATGCAGCTCTCCATCCTACTCTACCCTGGGCAAGCCTTTTCATCTCCTCATACGAACAGCAACCCACATCTACTTGAATCTGCTTACTATATGCGTCTCTTGGTCTCCCTCTGCGATTTTTACCCCACACACTTCCCTCCAATGCTAAATTTACGATTCCTCAATGTCTAAGAATGTGTCCTACCAAGCGATCCCTTCTTTTCGTCAGGGTATGCCAAAGATTCCTTTTCTCACCAATTCTATTCAGTATCTCTTCATTAGTAATGCGATCTACCCACCTAACCCACTCCCATGAACCACAGACATTGCCGAGGTGGGGTGGCTTGCGTGCCTCAACGATGCAGATAGCCATACTGGAGGTGCAACCACAGCGGAGGGGTATCTGTGGAGAGGCCAGACAAACGTGTGGTTCCTGAAGAGGGGCAGCAGTTACAGGGGCAACAGTCTGGATGATTGACTGAGCTGGCCTTGTAACATCAGCTAATGTTTTTTTTCACACAGTTACTGCGAACGGCTGAAAGCAAGGGGAAACTACAGCCATTACTTTTCCCGAGGACATGCAGCTCTACTGTATGAAAATATGATGATGGCATCCTCTCGGGTAAAATATTCCGGAGGTAAAATAGTCTCCCATTCGGATCTCCGGGCGGGGACTACTCAGGAGGATGTTGTCATCAGGAAAGACAATACTGGCATTCTACGGATCGGAGCGTAATCGGGTAGGAAAATTTTATGTAAGAGATGTAAATTGACGATCCCTAGCAGGTACACCTGCAATTTTAAATTTTATACTGTTTTTTCACAGTGGTAAACTTTATACATGCTGTATTTTATATGTGTGCTGGTTGCTGTTTTTATTCTTCAGTTTGTCGTAATTTTAAATACCGAAACCTTATCTCTGGTTATAGGTAAATTAAATTTTATGTAACAGATGTAAATTGACAAAACCTCACTAGATACACCTGCAATTTTAAATTTTATTATCGACAATTGGTAACAATTGTAAGGATTTAACATACAATAGCACACTCTAGTGGCATGTCAAGGTAACTTTATCATGATCACAATGCCACCTCTTAGTAACTTGTTGTCACTCACAACTGTACAACATGGTGGTTCTCTATGTATATATGATTACACGAGTTTTATATCTGACAACCAAACAGCATATTCTAATGTGTGACGACCCACCAGTACTATCCAACTTGCTACAATGTGCATTTCTGTAATAATGTTATAATTTAGTGCAGGTATATGAGAAAAATCTGTTGGCATACGATTAACTATGCATACAGTTATGTGGCTTGTTACTCTGTTAATTTTTTGTAACCATACATTTAATGTTCGCCCATAGAGATCAGAACATGATGTCTATGTACATCGAAACCGGTCATCTGTTATAAATAAAGATGACATATGCAATCTTTGCATTTCATTATCCACAAAAATATATTTATACTATTTATCTCCCATTCCATACTCGAATAGGGCGTGGGAAGAAAGAACACCTGAATCTCTCTGTTCAAGCTCTGATTTCTCGTATGTTATGCTGATGATCTTTTCTACCTATGTAAGTGGGAGTCAACAACATACATTTCTGCATTCAGAGGAGAATGTTGGCAATAGGAGTTTCATAAGTAGCCCACACTGCAGCAATAAGCACTGTTGTTGTAATGGTACCCATCCCAGATCCTGTATCATTTCCGTAATGCTGTATCCCCTGTATTGAGACAATACAAAACTAGCTGCCCTTCATTCAACTCTTTCGATGTCCTCCGTAGTGTATGCAGTTTCTTTAGTAGTTCTGTTGCATCTTTTAAGGGTTTTGCCAATAAAACGTAGTCTCTGGTTTGTCTTTCCCATGACATTATCTACATGTTCTTTCCAGTTTAAGTCTGAAGTAATAGTAATTCCTAGGTATTTTGTGGATTTATCCTGTAAACAAAGTTTAACGGATTTCTTTTCATACTCATGTGGATGACTTCACACTTCTCGTTATTTAAAGTCAATTTTTACACCATAGTGATATCTTATTCTGATTGTTCCGCAGTTGGTTTTGATCTTCAGATGATTTTACTAGATGGTAAAGTATGGCATCATCTGTAAACAACCTAAGAGAGCTACTTATATTTTCCCCTAAATCATTTATGTAAATAAGGAACAGCAGAGGACCAATAACACTACCCTATGGAATGCCCGAAATCACCTCTACTTTAGTCGATGCCTTACCTTCGATTACTACAAACTGTGTTCTCTCTGACAGGAACTCCCCTATCCAGTCACAAATTTGGGGCGATATACCATAATGGCGCAATTTGATTAAAAGCCATTTGTGAGGTACGGTGTCAAAGGAGGTGAGAGAAGAGAAAATAATTAAAACTATATGTAATGATATTAGACGAAACCAGAATCATGATGAAAACTGGAGTTTAGCAAAAAGTTTATTAGGTAAGCCAGGAGAAGACAAAGTGGGTAAGTACTACAAAGTGTTCAAGGGTATATTGTTCAGAAGGGTGAGTGAGGATTCAGACGTATGGAAGTTATGTTGGCCAAAAGATCATATTGATAAGCTAGTAATATATACACATGGAAGTTATGGACATTTCGGTTCACAAAAGTGCTTACAGAAACTCCAAGAAAATATCTCCTTTTACAATATGTCTAAACATCTAAGGAAAATTATTTCTGAACATGACAAGTGCCAATTTGTCAAAATAAGTAATCAAACCTGTCAAGGTGAAATGTAGAGTATTATACCAGATAAGCTTTTAACCTTAGTAGCAACAGATTTATATGGACCACTAACAACTGCAAAAGGTGGATATAATTAAATTATGGTTTTAGTTGATCTTTTTTTTCAAAATACATCAGTCTTTATCCTTTAAGAAAAGCTACAGGCAAGCAGCTGCAGCAATAGTATAAAATATATTTCAGATGTTGGAAAACCTGATAAAATTCTTTCTGATAATGGGTCACATTTTCTATCTAATATGTGGAGGTACATGCTCCAAAGGACCAAAATTAAACACATTCTGAAATCTGTTTATAATCCATTTAGTAATCCAGCTGAAAGGTATATGCGTGAGATAGGAAGACTTTTCAGAACATAATGGAGCCACAAACATGTTACAGTAGTTGGATAGAATACGTACATATTTTTGAAAATGTAATGAATAGTTTACAACATTCCTCAATTGGATTTACTCCATATGAAATATTATTTAACAGAAAACTTTCTAAGTGAAAATATTGAATACCCTGCTTGTATACCAATCACAGCACAAGACAGGAAGAAATAGAGTAACAATGAATAAACAAGCAAATAGTAGAAAGGCTAGACACAATAATAAAGTTAAAGCTTGCAAACTGAAAATTGGGGACTTACGTTTCGTAAAGACACACAAGAAGTCGAGATTACTTCTGAGTTGAAAATATTTTTTCATATATATGTTGGACCATTTGAAGTTATTGAAAACACTTATCCAAATACATATCAATTGGTTTACTCACATTTCAGAAAGTTTCTTGGCCTCAGAAATATTACTGCACTTAAACCATATATACAGAAAACTAACTAATATCTAGTACTTGTTGTTTTTGTTTTGTGGGGACTAAACATCTAGTTCATCAGTCCCTATCTAGTACTTTTTACTGGTTTTTACTCATAAACTCAATATAGGGACAATATATATATTAACAATAAAAAGTTCTGTGCGTGATACATTAATAGTGTGAATAACATATCTGTATGTATAAATTGACACTCCGTAACTTAGTTAACCTTATAAGTATAATCAAAAGTATGTTAAAGTGAATTATTTATTTATGTTTTCAAAATGTTGTAAATAAGTAACAGTTTAGCCTCAGAGGGACAGGTCACTCTTTGACCTGTCAAGCTGTTGATGCCAGCTTGGGTCCTCAGTTATGTACTGTGATCTTTCTATTAATCACATCCACCGTGCATTACAATTCTAATTCTTTAGCTCTTTTCAAACTCTACCTGCTAATCATTCATTAGTATTTTTGTATTGTTGGTTAGTTTTTTGTGCTGTACTTTGATGTGTCAAGAGGGACTTGCTATTAACTACAGTAGTACAAAAGTGACTATAAGCATGGGAGGACACATAGGACACACAAGTGTTGACTGATGTAAAATTCAATTTCTGTCCTTGAGCTTACAGCTTAAAAGTAAAATGTAAAATACTGATTTGAAATGACCATATTACAGTATCTTGTACATATGACACAGCTTTGGCTGATGCAAAATTTAATTTTCATTTTTATTCTTAAAGTTTACAATCATACAAAATTTATCATATTTATTACATGATGAAGATAGTAATGTTTTACAAGTTGCATACTTGGAATGTTTTGTCATGAATATTTTTATGTGGTGTAAAATCATTGTATTGTCTTGTGTACAAAAGTATGAACGGTAATGTAATGCGAACTCTAAGTAACTTAAAGTGAAAGCACACAGCATGTATGTTTATGTTTCAACTATGTTATCTACTATGATGTGTGAAACGAAAGTGAAATGTTTTATGCACTTTAAGTGTGTACTTGCAGAACATTTAAGCAGGTGCTGAACATTTGAATTCAGTCATGATGCAAAAAATCAATCATTATAGATTACATATTGCTCTTTATTTTTATTATCAAACTTTTATATTTTGTTTCTTCATGTGGAACACCATTGGTTAGTTCATGTCACATTTGTTGATTTGCATAGTTTATGCATGCAAGCTTGGTGTATCAACTTTCAGTTAATTACAAGGTGTCTATTTCTGATATGGTACTGTTTCTGAATATGATCAAGCAGACCATGTGCATATTTTGTATTTTGTTTGGGATGCAATTAAGAGGTTTAACACTGTTAACTTATACATGTACAGACTTTCAAAATACTTAAGATTATTTGTGTCCACCTCTACTATATGATTGTCACTCATTTTCAAAACTACTACAAACCACCACTAGAAATTGTTTTGCATTACGAGTTATTGGTGGGGTTTTGACTGTTTGCTCTGTCCAGAGAACCAAGGCAAAGATGTTAAGATGGTGGGTGGGAATTCGAATTTAGCAGAGGTTGAGACCAGGTGGGCAACGAGAAGAGAGAATATGCTGAAGGGCTAGTTCCCATCTCCGAAGTTCTGAAGGATTGGTCTCGGTGGGAAGTATCCAGATAACCAGGACGGTGTAACCCTGTGCCAAGATGTGCTGGTCGTGCCCCAAGGCGTGTTTAGCCACAGGGTGATCCTCGTTACCAACAAACACTGTCTGCCTGTGACCATTCATGCGAATGGACAGTTTGTTACTGGTCATTCCCACATAGAACGCTTCACAGTGCAGGCATGTCAGTTGGTAAATCACGTGGGTGCTGTCGCAAGTGGCTCTGCCCTTGATTGTGTACACCCTCCGGGTTACGGGACTGGAGTAAGTGGTGGTGGAAGGGTGCATAGAGCAGGTTTTACAACGGGGGCGGTTACAAGGGTAGGAGCCAGAAAGTAGGGAAGGTGGTTTGGGGATTTCATAGGGATGGACTAGGAGGTTACGGAGGTTAGGTGGGCGGCAGAAAGACACTCTCAGAGGAGTGGGGAGGATGTCATGAAGGATGGATCTCATTTCGGGGCAGGATTTAAGGAAGTCGTATCCTTGCTGGAGAGCCACATTCAGAGTCCGCTCCAGTCCCGGAAAGTATCCGGTGACAAGAGGGGCACTTCTGGGGTTCTGTTGAAGGTTCTGAATTTGGGGGGATGAGGAAGTGGCTCTGGCAATTTGCTTCTGTACCAGATCAAGAGGATAGCTGCGGGATGTGAAGGCTGTTATCAGGTTATTGGTGTATTGGTTAAGGGATTCAGGACTGGAGCAGACTCGTTTGCCACGAAGACCTAAGCTGTAGGGAAGGGAACGTTTGATGTGGAGAGGATGGCAGCTGTCATAATGCAGGTACTGTTGTTTATTGGTAGGTTTGATGTGGACGGATGTGTGTAGTTGGCCGTTGGATAGATGGAGGTCGACATCGAGGAAAGTGGCATGGGATTTGGAATAGGACCAGGTGAATTTGATGCGACCGAAGGAGTTGAGGTTGGAGAGGAAATTCAGGAGTTCTTCTTCACTGTGAGTCCAGATCATGAAGATGTCGTCAATGAATCTATACCAAACTTTGGGTTGACAGGCTTGGGTGTCCAGGAAGGCTTCCTCTAAGCGTCCCATAAATAAGTTCGCGTACGAGGGGGCCATCCTGGTCCCCATGGCTGTTCCCTTTACTTGTTGGTATGTCTGGCCCTCAAAAGTGAAGAAGTTGTGGGTTAGGATGAAGCTGGCTAGGGTATTAAGGAAAGAGGTTTTAGGTAAGGAAGTGGGTGGTCGGCGTGAAAGGAAATATTCCATTGCAGCAAGGCCCTGGGCATGTGGGATATTAGTGTATAAGGAAGTGGCATCGATGGTTACAAGGATGGTTTCAGGAGGTAACAGGCTGGGTAAGGATTTCAGGCGATCGAGGAAGTGGTTGGTGTCTTTGATGAAGGATGGGAGACTGCA